>CM052441.1:14214788-14241807 GCA_028533085.1 Varecia variegata | reverse complement strand
GATGCCACGGCACTCTAGCCCAGGCAACAGAGCGAGACTCTGTCTCAAAACAAAAAAAAGAAATAATATAAACAATAATTAAATAATACCTCCTGTGGATTTTTCATGCAACATTGTCTTCAACAAATGTGTATTACCCATTAAATGGTTGTATCACGGTTTGTCCAATGTTTTATTTTTAGCACATTCATGTTGCTTCCAACTCTTTTCTCTTACAAACTGAGTCTCTGTGAATGCCCCTGTAGTTCATCTTTGCTTAATATCTTTCATTATTTGCTCAGGAGAAATCCCCAGAAGTTAAATTGTGAAGTCATAGGGCACGCATATTTCTAAGACTTGCTGTATCTTGCCCACATGGCTTCTTGAGGAGTCGTGCCAATTTATCTTCCACCAGTGGCCCATGGAAGTACAGTGGTGGGGGTTGGCTTTTTAAAGGTGACATATTCAGAGCTGATCCTCTGATTAATTTCCAATAAAAACATAATTTCACAAGATTTTTTTATCTGGCTCTCCCACTGGTCTAAAATTTATGGAAGGTATGCTATAGCACTCTCAGTATTATGCCTACTTAAGGGTCTTACAAAATATCCAGGCTTTCCTCTTCCTTTCACTTCTGCATAAAAATTTAATATCAGAGAGTTGCTGCAGTTACTCAAATTACTGACACATCTTTGCTTTGACAAAACCTCAACCATCACATGCTGAGTAGTAGTCTGTGATTATGTTCATAATTAATTTGAACTAAAGAGTGGTGTCACAATAATGAAGAGACATTTTCCTATTGTTACTGCCTTGACTTATTGTTCGTCCACAGATCCACTACTGGTAATTCATAGTGAGTTCTCAGTCACTAATGTGCATTAGCAAGGGGTATAGCTTTTATGACACTAATTCTGCTTGGATTCAGTCACAAGAGAATCTAGTGATATGATTCCTAGCAGATAATGTTGAAATATTGATCTTATAAAGTAAACTGGAGGCTGGCTACCCAGCACGGTTTTATATTTGTTTTCATTTAATAGGAGACAGGATTTTTGTTCATGAGATCTCTTGCTGTACCAGGGTTAAAGCCCCCTGCCTAGCTCCTCCTGCTCTCGTGATTATGCTGTGTAAAATGGCATTTCTCCATAAAGAGCTTTTGGCCGGGGGCAACAGACCAGCTAGTACGGATTTGAAATGGCTATTTCATTCTCACCATGAATGGAAAGATATTTTAAGCATATGTAACTCCTTCATGAGCTAACATCTGTCCATTGCACCATGTACAACTTCATCAGCTGGGAATTGAAACCCATTCATAATATTCCTGTTTACAAACTTCTGTCATCGAGGCTGTTCAGGCTATAAGTTCTGTTGCAAAGAAAAGAGAGCGAGTATGCTAGGCGGCCTCAAGTTTAAGTCAACGTTTGAAAATTGCAAGGGGGTGCAATTGCATGAAAGCTGCTTTTCTGAGTGAAGGTTGGGAAATTTGGGTGTGCAGCCGACTTGAATCATTACCCATCTTATCAAAGCTTAACTTTTCTCAAACGCTGGATGGATTTTTCTGGTTGTTTGTGTTGTTTATTTGGTTACAATAAGGACCTTTCATAAAGATTTTATGTTGATTTTCCTTCTGGATTCCTAACAATATAAAGAATATTGAATTTAGACAGGATCAATCTTACCAAAACTGAGTCAGAGAAAGGAGGCAGATGATTACTCTTAATTTGGTATGAAATTGTACCCAGACTCATAAATACCTATGTGACCTATAAAAATGAAGCAAAGAGAGAATTTATACACTGAGAACAAGATTTTAGAGAATCTGCTTCTGCATATTTTTAAAGACATCTTGCTATATTATTTGTATAATGATTTGTATAATGATCTGTTTTTCTTGTAGAATTGAAGTCTATACATTTTTTGTTGTTGTTTTTGTTCTTCAGAAGCAATCAAATAGTTATAATTTTCAGGGCAAGCTTATGGAATTGATTTAAGTGATACTTAAGAATTAGAACAGTGTATAAGAATTGCCTGCGGGATTTGTTTAAATTCCAGATTTTAGGGTGCTGTCTCCCATGATTCTAATCATGTACACCATGAGTGGGGTCTAGGTATCTAC
Source organism: Varecia variegata (assembly GCA_028533085.1). NCBI lineage: Eukaryota > Metazoa > Chordata > Mammalia > Primates > Lemuridae > Varecia > Varecia variegata. Next base: position 14,239,706 of record CM052441.1, on the reverse strand, counting down.
CTGTCCCACAAGAACCCCAAAAGATTCTTATTTGGGTGGTCCCCAGAACAGAAAACACTATTTTAAGAAGTACAATTTTAAAAAAGATAAAAATTAAAGGAATAAGAATCAGTTTTGTAGGAAATATAAATGGGGAAACTTGTTTTACTATTTAGTTTATTTTTATAATGAAACGGTGTGATTAAAGTCTTGATTCCTTAAGAAGCAAAGCAGATACACTATGGGAAGTCTGTATGCTCCAGGGCCAGAGGTTCTTTGAAGACGACCCCTGCCTGGGACTCAGTGGTGACTTGACTGTCACTATCCTGCCTTATATCTCTTTGCCACTCTCCTCTAAACAGGGGAAAAAAAAAAAATAAGAGCAGAACCTTTCTACCACCTGGAGACACTGAATATAAAGCAAAACAATCATGAGATTGCTTTGTAAATCCAAATTGTTGTCATTATATTCAACACTTGGAGAATGCTTAGTTCTTTCCAAATTGTTGAATTTAATATGCCATAATCACAAGTGTGCAAGCTTTAAAGCCAGACCCTAAACTAGATAATTGTAGCCTCTTAGAAGCCTTGAAGGGTAATACAGGGTCACAGCCACATTACATGTAAACTAACCCTGAGAGATATAATCTTAGAGGCTGCTAGAGAAAGAAATTTCACTGCTGCACTTGGCAATTGTGTGCTTTAAGGCTTGAAATCTTAAACAGAGATCCTTCTGCATTCCTAATCCAAGCTGTCTGTGCCACGTCCTAGCCTGTGCTCGGGAGAAAGGCAAAAACTGTTCGCCACAACTCACCCGATCCTTTCATAGACTGCAGAGTGTTAAGCTTTATTTTGTTGTTGTTTTAACGCAAAATTTGAAGCCAGTTCCTTTGGTCTTTTCACATGAGGCCCCAATAAAACCCATCTATATTTTGTCCCTTGCTTCTTTTCATTTTAGGCACTAAAGTGTAATTTGATGAGGACAATGACTGTTACATGTTGAATCTTTCTTTAAGCCTTGTTTCTGTTGTCTTGGAGACCTTTAAAAAGCCTACTAAGTTTGTGAGGAAATTTCTTCATTAGTCTGACAGTGTGGCCATTTCAAGCCAATGTCATCTTCCTGGTCCTCAGTTTCCTCCAAATGAGGAACTTGAATTAGATCTTCCTGAATTTGTTCCTTTACAAGCTCCAGTTTGTTGTAGAAATCAGATGGGGTTAACCTAGAGTCATTTTTTGGCAATAAACGACTCCTTTTTTTTTTTAAATGGTCATTGTTATTTCTTTGCCTTTTTTGTTTTTTCTAACATAACATCTTTTCTGATGATGAGGATAGTCTCCCGTCAAGGAAAGGAAAGAAGAAGGGGAGGGAAGGAGAAAGAGAGAGAGGGAAGATGGGACAGAGGGAGAGTAGAATGGGACAGGATGGAAGGAGAAACAGAGAAGGGGGAATGGAGAGAAGGAAAGAAAGTCGGGGCCAGGAGTAATAGCAAGGAGTAGTAGGTACCACAGACGCCTGGTTAAAAATCAGACTTACCTTGTTGGGTAAGGCACCCCCTTATTGGGGGTGCCTGAGCATAGTCTCTGCCTGAGGGGCTAATGAAACATGAGGCATTGAGTCCAAGATTTCCAGGCTCCTCGGGGTTGTGGGACCCAACTCACTGGTGTAAGTTTCTCCTAAGATATTTGAAGGCTGCATGCTATTAATATTTCTTTTGGTGTTCCTTTATTCAGCATCCATTTGTGTTTATAGATTTAAATTTCACAGATGGCATTAGTAGCCTGCTAAGATTTTTTTCTTCATCACTGTTCCATCTTTCTCCATGGAGAAATCTGGGAGCATTAATGGAGGGCGTACTGCAGGGTCACCTTGTGTGTGGAGTTGTCAGTGTAGCCCTGGAAGAGTGCACCTTGGCTTAAACCTCCTTGATGTTCCTGTGGATTTAAAAAGATACTCAGGTGGCATCTTTCCCTGTTGCAGAATATAGAGAAGTAGATTCTAATCTATATGATCTTCATGCCACAGTAGATCCCCTTGCCAGAAATGGCAGGGGAGCTGAAGACAGTGTGCACGGAAATGTCTTTAGATCTACACAATACACCACTTTGTGCTCAGCCTGTAGAGCACTACTCCGGTGCTTTGCTTTCTAACTTCAGGATAATGAAAACTGATTCTGAAGGAAAGCTTACTCTGTGATAGAAAATCAATTAGAACTCTTCAAATGATCTGACAGTTCCTATCACCAGCCATCAGAAGACCTTGTTTGCTGAGAATTCTTGACATGGATCTCGAGAAATATGCATGAATCAGCGTGCTGTTGGACCAGCATGGGACCTCACTGCTTCTCTCCCGGAAGGTGATCCTCCTAGCGTGATGGACCACTGCAGCCCCCATCCAAGCATCTTCTCTGGGACAGTTGGGCATTGGTTACTTGACCTAATTACCTGAGGGCTCACTGGAGCTATAAGGTGAAGGAAAACAAATTAGACCCCACACAGGCCGGGTAGCCTCACATGATCTTCCTACAACCAGTATTAGAAGCCAGAAAGGGCTTCCCAGAAATGGATCCTCTTACGGGTTAAAAAGTATTTCTTTTCTTTTCTTTTTAGTGTTTCCTCCTTTAGTTCTTAAAATCTAATGCTGCTGTGATTTGTAGTTTAAAGGTCGTACTTATGTCGCATGCTCAATATTTGAAAGTCTGGTTGCCTGTTTTACTGCAACTCAACAAAACAGATTCTAGTAAGATTTTAAGATATGGTAAATGTCAAGTTTCTTGGTTCAGCAAGAAGTATGCAATGAAGATTGTAGGCTTGAGGTGATATGCAAACCCTTAATTGGTTTTATTATTATTACTTAATCAAGCTGTGATTTTTTTTTCCCCTGGTAATCTATATATTGGAATCTTCTCTGCAGAATGTGCTAGAAAAGAAAGTTGGAAATTTATGAAAGCAAGAGATATAAATCACCTACAAACATAGAGCCAGTCTCCACAATATCACATTAAGACATTACCTGTAGATTTTTCATTGTTGTTTAAGGATTTTGCAAAAAAACTCCTATTTTCTTTAATGAATATAACTTCCCACTCATCACTGTGGAAAATTCAGGGTTAGACAATGTGAAATGTTACATTGATTATGCAGAAGCCCAGTCAAGGCTACTATTTTTTTATACATACTTTGTTATTTTCTCTAGATGTTTATGCCCTTGTTGCCTTCAGCTACATTTATTGTCAAATTGCTTTAATTAGTTATCTGCTTCATTCAAAACTGTGTGTCTAAAAGAGTTTGAAAGGAAGCAGACTGTCCCATCTTTTCTCCTTTAGAATGTAGAAGGTACCATCATGGTATAGAGAAAGTAAACTATGTTTCTTAAACTATACATCATGTGTTATATGGAAAGGGCTGGGTATAGAGACTCACACCTATAATTCCAGTGCTTTAGGAGGCCAAGGCTGGCGGATCGCTTGAGGCCAGGAGTTCAAGACCAGCCTGGGCAACATAGCAAGACCCCATCTCTAAAAATAAATGTGTGTGTGTGTGTGTGTGTGTGTATATATATATATATATATATACACACACAGAGAGAGAGAGAGAGAGAGAGAGAGATCCCCCTCTCCCTCCACCACCTCAGAGCCCAGTCATGAAAACTTAGCCAATTACAACACACAGAACATTTTTACTTAGAGAGCCTCAAATATTACAGAAGTAAACTTAGACTCCCTACACCATGTGTATGCTCCTCAATCTTAGGTGAAGTAATACAGCTAAATATATTTTTGAGTTCCAATATAGGAAAAGTTTGGGGATACCAATTTGCCTTGGAGCTATACAGATTCTTGCTTTCAAAAATTGTCTTGAACATAACTTGAGTCAGATCAATTCTCTAACTTAAAAAACAAATTTTTTTAAGAATCTTCCTTTTTAAATTAAGTATGATGATTGCCACTAAGATTAGATACTTCATATTTTTGTAAGTAGAGTACCTATAATTATGAGAAATATGATGATTCTAATTCCGGCTATCATTTAACAGGAAGTCATCACCCAGGATTATCAATTCAATGTCTTTTATGCATTGTAGTTTCTGAAACAATGTCCTTCATTTTAGCGATAGTGCTATATAGGTGACCACGTTTCTCATTCACTAAGCAAATAATCTAGACAGCTTCTTTTTTCATACTGTTTAAATGAAATACTTAGGTTAGATGTTCTCTGAGGACCTTTTCAGCACTAAAATTTTATGATTTTTTTGGTCTATGAGATAAACCATCTTATCTTTTATATGATCCCACCTGCTAACTCATCTGTAGTCTTTTCCTCATTCCCAAAAGGAAACATCAAAAATATTTTCTAGGTTGAAAAGTTTTATTTTAATCTAGTGAAAAGAAGACAAGGAGAAGGAATCAACTGAAAGTTCCAGCAGAAGAGAATGACATTGAAAAAATACTCCTAACTTACGAGAGATTTGAATCACATTGTCTATGGACATTTTGCTTCTGGAATGACATAGTTGTGGTTATGTCTAGAACATAGAGTCTCTATTTTATTATATGACATGGTCTGACCCAGGTAGTCTTGTGAAATATAAGGATTCCAATGAAATGATGCTATAAGATACTTAAGGTGACTGTTCTTTAAGACTCTTGTTGATGTGAATACTATGCTCCTACATTCGGACAGTCTTTCTAAGAGGTACTCACCATCTGCACTTATAAATGGGTAGAATCAAGTTATAAGAAGAAGAATATCTAACCTAAGCATGTTCCAGGCACTATTCTGAAATCTTGACAATGACTATTGTCATTCCCACAGAAAGGAAGGGAATAAGTTGGAAATGTCTGATGAAGAGAAAAGTGTGCAGCACCCTCTGCCATTATGATGGGAAGGTCTTTCTTTAGAGACTGATTTTTACTTAGTTCATTCATTCATTCATTTTAATTTTTAGCACTGACTAGTAGAGCTGCCTTCTAATTCCTCCTTGGTCACTTCCTAGCTCACTCCCCATTCTAGCACCTGATCCTCCCGGGAAACTTGAGCTGTGCAAAGCCAGTGCCTGGGGTTCTTCCCACAAGTCACCTTGCCCTCAATCCAGACTGTCTGTGACATCCTTATGTGCATTTTGCATAACTACCCTTTTTGCAGTTTCTCAGCCCTTTTTCTCCTATAAAGTGAAAGCAGAAACTAATTTTCTCCTTGGATTTCTGTGCTCCTGGGGATCTTCATCCTTGTGCCGTTTTTTAATTAGCACTATTCTACGAGTTTCCAAAATTCTACTTTTTGGTGCAACTGACTTTTTTCAGGGCACACAGAGAGGGCTGCAGAGCTTAACACATAGACTTCTGCAAAGAGCCTTGCTGACTACATTGACCCGTTCAAGACCTAGTGATTTCCTTGCCAGCCAGGTCTTTTCTAAGTGGACAGCCCGTCTTAACCAAAGGGGAGGTTTGCATGGAGGCAGGTGTCCAGCAGGGAGTAGTACAAGGCTATCAAATCACTGCTTTTCTGCAACCTACAATGAACCTGATGCCACATCCAAAATAAAAGCCTTTTTCCCAATTCTTTAGATTATTTATGACATCCTTCCTTCTCACAGCCCCCCACTTGTTACCCTTTATTTCTGGAACTGACTTAAATAACAGATACTCTGGAATAGGCATTCCCATAAGGTTAAGATGAAGTAACCTGTTTAACAAGTCTTTCATTAGGGAGAATAAAAAAGGAAGACTGAGAAATTCCAGTAAAAGTTTGTTATATAATTTTAAGTGCTTTGGAATAACGTCACAATATCCTGCTTTAAAAAAGATCAGTCCTTTGTGGAAGATGTTATTAGTGGAGTCCTTGAAGCAAGTGGTAGAAAATGGCTTTTTCATTACTTCAAAGGCAATATTAAAGGACCATGAAATTCAAAGCTCCTGATTTTATCACAGGCATTTTTATGTCAGGATTTAAACATTTTCCTACTCGACATTCTTCTAACAACTGTAGTTTTATAGGAAAGAATTGTTATAATTGGCCTGGATCATAGTATGATTATTAAAAGATAGGCATCAATTAAACTTATATTTAAATTGAAGAAATTCACATCAGATAAGAGGAAAGTGTGATTACAATTAAATGTGTAAAATGTATAATCGGCTTTGGGAGTACACTTTAAACCTATTACGAGGATAAAATGTGGTTATTTGTTGGAATATAAACTGTCACAAAAATCCTTCTGCCTATTTCTCCCATGCTCACTGTCACTATGCAGAAATAAAATGTTTCATACATATTTTCCTTAATTTTAATATGATTATGGGGGTGCTTTATGTAGATTATCACGTTGAGGCTATTATCATTTGGCAATAAGAAAAAGCAGAGAGAGGGGAAATGTTGGGAATAATAACGCAGAATTGCTCTTGTGAATCAGAGTTGTCAACATGCTTGTGTTCCCCGGAGTTAACCTTTCGGCTCCCAGAATTTTGCCATGTGCTATTATAGCATTAACATGAATACAATAATATAATAACAATGAACTTGTTAAGCACTCAGGAGCTCAACAATTGTGTGTGCTCATTGCTTTAATGAATATTTCAAAAGGGTGTAAAACCTGTTAAAATAGCAACATGTATAAGTTTAAAGTATTATTTGTTTACCTACTGATGACCAGAAGAACTCAAAAAAACAGATTCACAGATTCTGATACTAATACTTGCTTAATGCAAACAAACAAAAAACTCACGAAGACCACCAAATGATTATCTCATCATTTTCATCCATTTTTTTCACTTGAAAACTCTTGAAAAATAGGAGAGCTCTTCATTGACATTCTTTTCATCCACACGTAGAATATGAGCAAATACCCCTTTTTTTTATTTCTTTACTATATTCCTTGCTGGCAGCTCCTCCACGCATTGACAAGTGTTCGTGGGTCGACCATACTCCCACTTCAGGGAAGCGAGCCATCAGCCTAAGTCTATCAAGGCAGTCCCATCCTTCTTGCCATAGTCGCTGCCCAGAGGTGATTATGTGATGCAACATTATTCAATTAGAATGAAACTCTGGATTTTTGTTTAACGATAACGAGGGAAATCTGTCCCCTACCCCTCTAATCCCACCACATATGATCTGGAAAGAGAAGACTGTATCTTGGGTTCCAGCTGGTGCCAATTGATGACCCCAGGGGAAGCCAGCCTGAGGACAAAGCAGGTCTGTTAAGGGTGAAGGAGAAGAGAGACCGTAGGGCATGGAACTGGACCTACCTCCCCACCTCTTTGCTTTCAGGTACATGAGTCAATTAATGTCCTTCGTGATTTAAGCCTGACTGTAGCACTGTTCGATTATTTGTAGCCGAAAGCATCCTACTAGATACGGAATTTGTTACTAAGGGTTTTTCACGGAACAGATCCTACAATATTGAACTAACTGCGCCTAGGTAAGCAGAGCAATGAGGAAAAATCCCCTTTTTCTATGTTTGGACGTTGGCAAATCTTATTATGCAGGCACAAAATACCTGGCTGATTATGATTGCCTGCTGTACTTTAAAGAGAGTTCAAGTGCCAGCCACGATTGTAGCATTTGGGGATTTAGTAGGAAAAATTGTAGCTTTCACTAAAGTCCTTTGAGAGAGACAAGCTTGTCCTGAAACTTACCAATCTGAAATGAAAAAAGAAAGACAATATGACTTTTCTAAGAAAAACCCTTTCTACAAGTGGCTTTCCTTCCTTAACAGATAAAAGTCTTGTTATCTGCGGGAGGCTGAGGCAGGAGCATCGCTTGAGCTGAGAAGTTCAAGGTTACCGTGAGCTATCATCGCGCCACTGCACTCCCCTGGGCAACAGAGCGAGACCTTGTCTCTAAATAAGAGTAAAAAGTCTGGTTATCTGAAGACTGACAGGTTGAAAAAACCAAATTCTCTTCCCAAAAGCAAGATCAGTTGGTGCAAAACCAGGAGCACAGGAACCATCACAGGAGATAAAGCTGATATCTGGGGAAAATCTAATGCTTAGTTCTCTCTCACTAACTGTTAATAGAATTTCTAAAGAATCCCAACGCCAAGAGTTTGGCTACTGATCATTCCTAAGGCAGTCTCCAAGCTCTTATAATCACATTTATTGGCCCCCAAAGTGATAAGGGCCCAGAAAGAGAATTCTCCCAAGTGTCCGTCTTTGGTGCAATCCTAAAAAACAAAGGATAGGGAAGATCCTCCTGAAGAATAGGACCAAGGTCTACAAGACTGGTCACCTAAATCATTCACTCCTCTTGCAAGGCAAGGATCACTCAATGATCCTGCCCAGCAGAATATGAAATATGCTATGGACCAATGAATACTCTGTGTCGCTTCCTGTTCTTTTTTACAATGGAAATTTGTAATGCAGCTTGCCATTCTCTTTTCCCCATTGTGTGCTGGGGAGCGTGGAGGATGGGTAGTTTACCATTTATCAACTTATTACGGACCATAAGGAGTTATATCAGAATTTAATTTTTAAAAAAGGACTTCACCCAGATATCCTGCACTCGTTGGATTTCTTGTTGGTAACTAGGAGAGATGTGGTCTTGTCTCCCTTTACACAGTGGTTCTCAACTTGGATTGCACAGCGAACCACCTGGGAACTGTAAAAAATTTCTGTGGCCAGGCTGCACCCCAGATTAACTAAATAAGAATCCAAATGGGGTGGACTTATGCAGCAGGTGATTTGAACATGCAGTGTGGTGGAGAACCACTGCTGCCATTTAGGGGTGAGGATTTGTGGAACTTGATACAGGGAGGAGGATGTGGATGGCTATTGATTAGCAAGGGACTGGGGAAGCTTTTTGCTTCTTCCTCAAATCATTTCACCTCTCTCTCTTTGGTCTGGTCTTGATGGGCTCTGGCCTAGTCCCAGGAACAGGACTGATTCAGGAGAGGGCGCTTGACCTAATATGTTCCAATTAGCATAAAATTCTGGATTTTGTTTCACAGTCAGGAAATAGAAAATATGAAGAAGAACATGTAATGCTGATTGCCGCTGGACGCAATTAATTTCCAGAGAAAACCAGCCCCTGGAGGACTGCAGAAAAATGTGCTAGAGCCTAGAATAGGTTTCCATATCTGAAACCTACCCTACCTCTGAATAGAGCCAGTAAATTCCTTTCATTGATTAGAACGTCTGAATTGGGTTTTCTGTTACATGCATTTGAACACATCCTAACTCCCAGGTGGTGGACTTGGTCAGAGCTCTGCTCAGATCCTCTGGATTCTTTTCACCATTTTTGTTCCCCGTTTCTTGTACCCATTTTGCTTGCGATGGCCTGTACCATGACACCCTCAGAGACCTGCTTATTTGCTCAGAGAGCCAGAGGTGCCTTGGCTGTACAGCTTCCCTGGGGCAAGCCTTAGCCAGCCATCTACCAGAGCGTGAGTATGAAGCCCGGCTTGCTTGTCTGGAGTTGGACAAACCCTGAGCCACGTTTGACACTGCAGAGCTCCTCTATGGGATCTGCACTTTCGCTTGGCCCCTTGCATTTATCTGACATGTCCACTTGCTTCCCAGTTTCTCCTGGGAGCCCTTCCTTGACAAATCACTTGAGCACAAATCTTCAAACTAAGGCACAAGCTAGTCCTCACCAAGTGCCAAGTTCTGTAAAAGCACATAGCCTGGGATTGATGAATGTGACTGACTGGCTTTCACCGTCTTTGAAAACATTGGCACATTAAATGTCTCTTCTTTTACATTTTCAGAGCAATACCAAAACAGTTCAGTGCAATACCAAAACATAAGACACATGGTGGAATCTAATTTTTTAGAGCTGAATTCCAGAAAGATTGTCTGGCAAACTCATCATGTTACATATAAAGCAATGGAAGTCCAGTGAGGTTACATGCCTTATTCCAAGCCCTTTGGCTGTTTAATGGCAAGGCCAGTGCTCGAAACGAGTGCTCTTTTGTGCCATAGACAACTTATCTATTGCTGTGCCCAGCTGTGGATTCCAAGTTTCTTATCCAAATCACATTATCTCTATTTAAAGACAAATTCTTTGCATATGTTGTATACAGAAGCATGTCCCAATAACTGAATTACTAAAGCTAAATACTGTCTATATGAACATGATAAATGTATACCAATAATTCTTAAACATGTGAACCATGGGGTTAGTTAATTCCTGAGCCACCAAATAGCATAAGACAGGAAGAAATACAATTCAAGAAGATAAAGGTCTGAAATTGTATTCTTAATTTACTCTGAGCACATAGTAGGTAGTCAGTAGATATTTACTGAATGAAGTATAGTGAGTTCCGCAAGGGCATATAGAAGAGAGGTTTCTGGAGTCAACAGTGGAGAAGAGGTAGACATACCTGAATTAAACTGAAACAGAAAATGGACCTTGTATGGAAGAGAGGAAAGAGATGGTTACTCTCTCAGCCCTCTTTTGGTATAGAACTCAGAAAGTTGAGGAGCCTTAAGATTGTTCCTGGGTGGTATATCTGGCTGATATTTACCCTGGGGTGTGTGTGTGTGTGTGTGTGTGTGTGTGGTGTAGCCTTTGCTATTCTATAACTCTAACAAAGTCTTATATAAGTGTCTGAGCTGAGCCATAAGTTATTAAGGAAGGAACTACCTGGCCTGGGCCAGCACTTCAATGAGATGCAGAGCCTCACTCCCTGGAAGTTAGCAGGAATGTGGCAGTGAGATCAAGGGGAGATGGTCAAGGCACTGGTGAATATTGGAGATAGCAATTGGCACCCTGGTCCACATCACCCTTGGTAGTCACTGTATGGAGCTGATATCTTCACTGTCATTTGGAGGCCCTGAATTGTGTTATGTTCATCAATTTACTGACTTTCTTTATACAATCCCAGAAGGATTTTTATTTAAAATAAATATAAACAATGCCTTAGACAGTCTGGGAGTTTAGTATATAAATTTAGAAAGTTCTTTATAGTAATCTCAAAGGCTTTGTCAATCTGGTTTATATATGTTTGGATACAGTTTCTGTCCTATCTCCGGAAAAAATCCTCTAAAGCATATCTCATAATGGAGGACAACCTGGAGGAAACTCTGTTCTAAAAAGAGAGAGGAAAAATATTTCCGCACATATATGGAGTATTAAAGATTAAATAGATATGAACTTTAAAGGAAATTCCAGAAATGTCAACATTTTTTTCCTTTTAATGCCCTAAAGCCCAGAGATTAAGAAGATAAAATGCCCAGATGATAGCATTCTAAAATTCTCCCTATACTCCAGACCCCATACAAAAAGAAAACAAAAAAAAAGGTCAAGAAGCATTGGGGAAGTTTGTCATGAAATTAAGCTTTGTTGAATCACCTTTTAGATTCCAGGTACTCTTTACCTGCTTTCAAGCTTATCTCACTTAATCTTCAAAAAATGCCTCTTAAACCGTATCTGATGTAGAAAGAAAACAATTACACGGTAAGGTAAAATAACTTCCACAAGGGAGCAACAACGGGTTCAAACCCACATTAGTCAAGTCCAAAGGGATAGGAAAAGTGAACTCACAAGGCTAATGACTTGCAAAATTCAACTAATAATGAAAGATTTTTTTAAACCCTTTTATGAAGTTTATCATTATTTGGAAAAAAATTAAATCTAACACTTGGATTAGGGGTTAAGGTGGTACCTTGAAAACTCAGTAATATATGGTCATTCGAGCTGAAAGTGTTGATAGTTTGCTGCAGGATTAACCACTGAGTGGTGTTAGGTGCTCCTAGGTCAATGGATATACCTACGGATGCAAGATGTTTAGGAGCCTGGACTAAGTCCTGGTGCTCATGGAGTAGGTTTGGCAAATTGAAAAAAATATCCCCTTGAAAGTTCACTGAAGAGAAATTCTATATATGAACTCTGCCTTTCCATAGACTCTTACTTGAAATTGTATCCAGTTCATCAATAAATGTTTGTTGGCTTGTTTGTTCGAGGTACACTATTCATTAGATGTTTTTAAAATGGAGCCTGGGGAAAGACAACAATGATGAAACTAACAACCTGAAGAAAAGATTTGACCTTAGTTGGTGACAGAGAAATCACATTAGTCTCATTCCCAACCATCTCGTTCTTTCTAACACTACACATACTCAAACCCGAGCTCAGCATGGCCATCTCACTCTCTACCCCAAACAACTGAGATCTGACACTAAGCAGGGCCCACCATACTGCTAGAGGTAAATCATGAGAATTGGAAGATGCTGAGATTACTTGTTAACGTTTAGCACTTACTATGTGCCAGGGAAGAGTTTCAAGATGAATTTACTCATTAAATTCTAATAAACGACCCTGTGAGTGGATACTTCTGTTATCCCTAATGTATCTATGAAGACACCAAGCCACCATGACATTCAGGTCACACTCTCAGAAGGACAGGGATATTCTTAATGAGACAAGAAGCAATGAAAACAGGTGGAGTAAAGATATAGGCCATATTTTAGATAAAATGGGAGATAGATTATCTTTATCTCCCCTGCAAAATAGGAGGCTACATGGGGAAAAGGTTGTAGAGAAGGAACTAAAAATAAAACTAATGTTACTGTCGCCAGGCAGTCTGATATCAAACTTTTACCTGCTGCCTACTAAAATCCTTCAAAGGTATGATTACTCCATTTTACGAAAGGAAGGAAAGAAGGAAGGAAGGGAGGGCGAGCAGGCAGGCACCTGAGGACTGGAGAGGTTAAGTTGCTTACCAAGGCCACACAGTCTACAAATTCAACATCGTTTGCCTCCAAATCTTGGCTCTTCCCGTGTGCCATCTTACTTCTCAATTCGCAAGTTGGCGGGAATGAGCTTGGGAAATTAAGAAGAGCAGGAAAGGTTTGGAACAGTCAGAGCAGTCTCTGTGGGGAATGAAACTCACAGCCAGCTGGAAGTGAGCAAAGAATTGCCCAGCCCATCTGAGCACCAGATGTGAGGATTTGAGACCACAAAGGATTGATATTAAAGTGGAGTCTCTGGACGATTGAATGATTCCCCATACAAGGTGGTGCACAAAGCATGGAGTTTGGAACTGCTAGAGATATGTACATAAATGGAATATTCCACGTAGCACTTACGGCCCCTGAGTATGAGGCAAAAATTATATATGACAAGTGCCACAAAAGAGGAACACAAAGGTCCATACTTCCTTAACTCTAATTCTAATACATTCTAATGCCCCAAAATTGGGATGTGTCTTTAAATGGGTGACATCTCTTTTTCATGGATGGCTGTGTAGCTGTCATGATGTAGTTGTGATTGCCTGCACATTCTAGAACTTGGTCATGGCTGTTCATACTGCCTTCAATTCATTTGAATTCTATTCATTGTGGATACTACAGGTATCAAGTAAAATGTCTTCTGAAAAAATACTCTTATGATTTCTTATTAAAAAAAGTTATCATTTACATAAAGGAATGGAAGTAGTGCTGGGGGCATGTGTGATATGTTAATAAAGGAAATATTTATATTCAGTAAATATGACCACAAGTCCATATGTTTTTGTGAGGCAGCAACCCAAGTGTGTCCACAAGTATTTGCAGCCAATTATTTTTCTTACTGAGATAACTGGAAAAGGATTGCCTAGCACAAATCAAGCAATGTAACTAAAGGTAGGAGAAATTGCCAAATTCCTGGAAATAGATGTATTCCAATCATCTCTTGCTACATAACGAATCACTCCAAACCTAAATGGCCTAAAGCAATACTAATCATTTTATTATCTGACAGTCTCTTCTGGTCCCTGTGGGATGGGAATTGGCGAAGGGCTTGTCTGGATGGTTCTGGCTCAAGGTCTCTCATGTAGTTGTGGTTAGAGGTGTCTGGAGATGGGACAGCCAGGAGCTGAAGCTGCTGGAAGCAGGTCAGACATCTTTCTCCCTTGATGCAGTCTCTGAGCCTTTGCCCGTGGTCTCTCTGCACGGGCTACTTTGGACTTTGAAACATCTTGGCAGTCCCAACTGCCAAGCAGTCGAGCTGTTTACATGAAAGCTGAAGGCTCTAAAAGCGAGTGTCCAAAGAGCAAGATGGAAGCTAATTCTCTTTTTAGGACCCAGTTCCGGAGTCACATGGCATCACTTCTGCTGTGTTCTGTTGGTTCCAAGCAAGTCGGAAGCCTGTCCAGACTTAAGGAGAGGGAAATTAACTGCATCTCTTGGTTGGAGAGTAGCAAGTTTCTAGAAGAGCATATGGTCCGGGAGATATTGTTGCAGCTGTATTTGGAAAATACAATCTGCCAGGAGATGAAGGAAATGTCAAAGTGACAAGAAGCTGGCATTACCAATTCATTCACTGTGCAAGACTTAACATCAAAGCATTGAAATTCCCCTGAACTTCCTGCTGACTGAACAGAAGCCATCTAACTTCCAGCCACGTGTGATTCAGTCAGGGAAAAAAAATGAAACTACAAGGTGATGCTAATTAAACCCTGGTGTTCTTGAAATATGTTGTCAATGCTAAAGGTATTAAAGAGGTCAAATTCGTGATCACCAGCTACATGTCTTCTATGTCTAAATAATCCTAGAACAGCTCACTCAGTAAGTTAAAATAAGACTCCTAAGTGATAAGAAAATACTATGTCATATTTTAACTGGCAATATTTTTTCTTAATGGTGCATAAAATAATGATGTGTCTTACAATCTATGGCATCTTTTGCTTTAACAAAGTACAATCAGTGCCGTGAAGGTGTGAAGTCAGCAGAAATTTTCTCTTCCTGGGATAGTCAGAAAAGACCCCAGAGAAGAAAATGTACTGGGAATTTCTAGGCTTGGGAAGGTAGATACGAGACTGGAGGATGAAGCAGAGAGTCAAGGAGTATGTTTGAAAAGCTCGTAAACCAAGCCCCATCCACTCTACCCAGGCTCTGTCCTATTGTCCTGTATATGTAATGCCCACTCTAATCAGTGTTTCTGCTTCTCCTTGCAAAATTCCTGCCGGTCCTTCATGGCTCCTTGTAAGTCCATGTTGAGAATATTTTTCACTGGCTGCTGCTGGAGAAATGTGGGAAGGTGGTGCCGTGCAAGACGGAGCTTGGTTTGCTTGTGTTACCCACTGGGATTCTTGGTCGTGTTTCTAGTGATGAATGGAGTTCAAAGCTTAAAAATAAAAACAAAAATGTAAGTCACTGCAATACACCATGCTCAATCATAGAACATCCCATGAGTTCGCCATTCTCCATTCATTTGATTAATGCCTATTTATCGAGCATCTTCTAGGTGTCTGGTATTGGGTGAGTCAAGGGCTATCCATGTAACATCCATCCTGTTTCATGGAATTTCTGAGTGGGAGAGAAAGAAATTAAATAAATTTTGCAATTACAAATTAGAAATTGGTGAAAAATTAAGGATAATATAAGAAAATGATAGGAATGAAATGATTTTGATAGGAGCATTTTAACAATTTTAAATCTAAATCTTTAGAAAACTATGTTTTACTAGACCATATTTTCTTAACAAATATAAGCTGAATTTAATTTGGTATCTTTCTAACTCTTGAGTTTTCCTCAGCATTAAGTATGTGATATGATTTTCTCAGCAGTTATTGAAAATAATAGTAATTATTGAGAAAGACTTCAAATGCATTTTTTCATTAATTCTCACAACAACTCTATGAAGTAAGGCCTGTTTTCATACTGCTTTTAACAGATACCAACTGAGATACAGAGAAAATGAGAAGCTTTTTTTTTTTGGATAACAGAGTCTTACTCTGTCACCTGGGCTAGAGTGCTGTGGCATCAGCCTAGCTCACAGCAACCTCAAACTCCTGGGCTCAAGCGATCCTCCTGCCTGAGCCTGCCGAGTAGCTGGGACTACAGGCATGTGCCACCATGCCCGGGTAATTTTTTCTATATATTTTTTTAGCTGTCCAAATCATTTCTTTCTATTTTTTTTAGTAGAGACGGGGTCTCGCTCTTGCTCAGGCTGGTCTCGAACTCCTGAGCTCAAACAATCCGCCCGCCTCGGCCTCCCAGAGTGCTAGGATTACAGGCGTGAGCCACCGTGCCCGGCCCCTCTCTGTTCCTTCATCTCTCCCAGACCTAGACAACCACTGAGAGAGAGAGAAAGAGAGAATGAATCATGTTCTCTTTTGTGCTATTGTGTCTGGCTTCTTTTTCTCAGTATTGTGCTTTTGTGATTACTCCATGTTGTGGCATACGTCAGTAATATCAATAGTTTTTTATTGCTGAATAGTATTGCATTATATGTGTGTATCACAATTTATTTATCCGTTCATCTGTTTATTTCCAGTTTGAGATTATTGTGAATGAAACTGCTGTGAATATTTGTATGCATGTCTTTCTGTAGACATCATCGGTGGTTTTTTTTTCCCTTTGGGGAAAATATCTAGGAGTTGAATTGCTGGATTATATGGTAATTGTATGTTAGATATTTTACTCTCCCATAAGTAGTGGTGAGAGTTCTAGTTGCTCCACATACTCATCAACACTTGGTATGATTGGTCATTTTTTTAAATTCTAGCTATTCTAAGGATGTGCATTAATATATCACATGTTTTTAATTTGCACTTCCTTGATTACTAATGATATTAAGCATATTTTCATGTGCTTTTAGGCTATTTGTGTATCTTTTATTTGAAAATAAATGTCTGTTCAAATATTTTATTTGAAAATAAAAGAAATGGCTATTCAAACCTTGTGTTAATTTAGTTGTAGTTTTCATCCTATTGAGTTATTAACTTTTCAGAAATAATTTCCATATATGTGTCCTCTGTCTGATTTATGTATTGAAAATATTTTCTCCCATTCTGTGATTTGCTTTTTTATTTTCTTAACAGTGTCTTTCAAAGAGGAAAGTTTTAAATTTTGATTAAGTCTAATTTATCAAAATTTTCTTTTATGGCTCATACTTTTGAGTTACATTCAAAAAATATTTGCTTACATCAAAGTTGCAAAGATTTTGTCTTATGTTTTCTTCTAGAACTTCTATGGTTTTATGCTTTATAAAACCATATATGATCCATTTCTAGTTAAATTTTAATGCGATGTGGGATAACAACTGATGCTTATTTTTTAAATTTTCTTATTTTTCAGTTGTCACTGCTTCCTCTTATTACTCTTCTCCTATTTTTTATACCCTCTAACTTCTTATTTCTAGTATTCTATTGTTGGAAACTAGACAATCAAACTCACTGGAAGAGACTATGAGCCAGAATCTGGGAGAATACTGTTTTTAAATGCTATGGTCCTGTTAAGCTAGTGACATGCTAGTTTCTATGCTGTATTATTTTATTTGAGTTCATTTCATGGCATGCAGTTTGTTAAACCCTAGGCCGTATATTTTACTATTAGTAATTCTACACACTGTGCCTAGCATAATGCCAGTCACGTAAAAAGTACTTGGTGAATTAAATATGTTCTAGTGATTGGCAGCAAATAGAAACAGTGGTTTTTCAGACTTGGTATTTTCTAGAGTGGTAGAGTTGCTTTTTGGCTATTGTATCTCTTTGATCATGCATTCTTCAATGTATGTATACTTGTTTATTTACATATTATACACATATATCATTGTAGTGACATTTTTCACTTATAATTTTAAAAACAGAAATTGACAAGGACAAAATAAATCTAAAATCTTCTAATATTTTCATCTTGCTCTTAATGAGTCATACTATGATTTTGTACTTGGAGATTCAATAGAGAATTCCTAAATTTTAAATTGGATTTTGGAATTAAGCACTTGTATGTGAATGTTTTAATAAGGAAATTTCACACATTAGATTTCTGGATAATCAGTAGAGAGACTGTGTTTACTAACAATTAGACTATTATGTTTAGAAACCATATGTCATAATAATAAATAAAAATTTCTTTGGTAACAACACAATAAATTATTAACAGTAAAACTGTCCTTTAAAAGCTTAAAACACCACATACTCAATTTTATGCAACCTTTATTTGTTGCTAAAAAAAATAATAAGCGTTTCTACATTGCTTTACTCAAACCTACCACAGAGTTGTGAAGAGAATTGTGGTTGTGCATTTCTTATGAAAACATTTGGACACCCCCCCCCATACATCTGTACAATTCTCATATTTATAATCATTCATATTCAGTATGCGTCTTCTTAAGTATGCCAGCGAAAAATAAAATGATTACTTTTCCTCAAATGTTCAGCAGGCACTCTAAATTAGCCAGCTGCTTTCTTGTCATGGCTGGAAATATATAGTTTTTTAATAAAAAGTGACAGTAAATATGTCCATGGCCCAGTCACTTTATATGCAAGTGGAAATTCCATCAGTGCAATGACTTATGATTGGAGAAGAGCGAAAAAGTGTGTAAAGAAAGAGAATCAATGAGAAGAGTGTTTCGCATGCCTTGCAGTGGCTCGCAGAGAATAATTCATTTTAAGGAAGTGAAATCACCTTGTTTTATAGCAAGGCAGTAATCTCAAGGTTCACACATTAAGTTTTTTTTATTATTATTATTGAAGATTGAGAAGTCATTTAAAAAGATGACCTGTTAGAACAATTCAATGCACCCAGTCTATTTGCAAAAATTGTGTTGTAAATCATGATTCATTATGCAATTGTGATCAGAATACGGTGTTAGAAATTCATCTGTCTTGACCATATAGTCCTTTCCATGCAGTTCCCTTCCACCCCATATTTATCTTTTTTTTTTGCTCTATTTTATTCTCTTATTTTTCTCTATTTTATTTTTTGCTCTATTTTAAACTACCCTAAACTTTTTCCTGAACTATGTTTGTAATCTAACTTGTGCCACCAGTACTGTAAGATGTATGATAGGGACAAAACACAATCATAAATAAAACCATCTGTATTTCCACCAAGACTCTGGCTTTGAGTCCCTCACAGATCATGAAATAATAAACAAATGAATGGCTGGACATTGGAGTTGGGAAGATTTTCTTCTCTAGTCCCCATATTAAAGACAAGACACTGAAACCCACAGAGGCCATGTGACTTACTCAGATGTCTCCTCCAGAGTGACAGCCTCAGACTGGCCTTATTCCCAGATGAGTGCTTTCTCCTTCTGCCTTAGTTTCCTTTGTGATTAAAGCAAGCGAATTGTTCAAGGTAGTCATCATCTCTGTGGCTTAACTATTTGTGGCAATTGTCTTTTTCCTTGAGAATGTATTCAACCGTAATTCTATGAATATTCATTGAGCAGCTACCCTGTGCTGGGCGCTATGGAGGAGAAGACAGAACTCCATGCTTTCAGAGAGTCCACGTTGCAGCAGAGAGAGACAGATGATAAACAGCACAAAGGAGTGAAATGCATAGGATGCTGGATGGTAATGATTGTTTTGAAGAAAAAGAAGGAATGGGAAAGAGATAGGGAATACATTTATATTTGTGTGTCAGAGAGGAACTGTGGGAAAGGATGTGTAAAATTTTAAGTAGGGTGGCCAGAAAAGATGTCACAGAAGAGGTGACATTTGAGGGAAGACCTGAGGAGGTGGAAAGCCACATAAGCCATTTCCTTCATGACTGTGGGAAATCTCGGCTTTCTTCAAGGAAAAGAAAGTCAAGATTTTCCAAACATCCCTCCTTCATCCTCTACAAGTAGTCAAATGAACATCCTGGTGTAAAAGTTCTTTCTTTTACCCAACATATTTGCAGTGATCAGAAGGGTTTCTACTATGTTGCATATCGAGATGTAACTGATTAGAGCCTATGAAAAATGTGAATGGACTTAGCCAGCATTTGATTGCGGGGCTGGGAGAACTGGATTTGCATCGGCTGGACCAGGGCCTGCTTCTCTGTTTACTCTCTGTCCATCAATGACACATAGACTACAGGGGCAGTAATCAGAGCTTGAGAGGTCTCTACTTCTTGGAAACACTTTATCCTGAGACCTAGAAAGCAGAGAACAGGAGAAAAGTCATTTGTGTACTTGAAAAGGAAGCAGTTTTCTGACAGTGGCTATACCCTTGAGGTCTTTTGAAGACAAGACTTCTCAAAAGTATTCAAGAGGTTTAACCATTAACTAACTTTTACTGTGGATAAAGAAGATTTAACCTTTGTGATTAATTTTCTCATGGTTTGTGTGACATTAAAAGAAGAAAAGTTTCTTTGATTTAAAAAAATTCAAGAATCTCTGTGTGTGTACCACATATAAGAATAAATGTGAGACTTGTCTGCCAAAAACACTTTTATGTATGGATGCATAACTTTATATATAATTATAAATTCCTTTTAGAAGCTTGCAGATTTCATTTAGATGACTTAGTTACAAAAATTCTAATGTTTCAAAGGACAAAATGTTTTCATTAAATTCCCAAGGCCATCTTCATTTATTCATTCATTCATTAACAAGTATTTACTGAGTGTATATTGCATGCTAGGCACTGTACTACACGGTCTGTACAATGAGTCTAGAGGTACCTTTTCTAGAGTTTGTGTATTTCCTTATTCCTTAAGATCAAAATCAGGTGTAATTAGATGCTCCTCAAACAAATGCCTTTTCAAAGTTGTTTGTTTATTGAAACATTATAAAATATAATGAGATATGGATTGTGTGACCATTTCTGTGGGGGAAATGGTCAAGTTTAAATTAACTTAATTGTTACTTTAAGGGATAGAGAATCACTATACAATGTAAATGTGCATCACTTTAAGAGGATGGGCACTTTACATAAACACAGTGATATTAATAAGTGATAAGATAAATTTCAAAAATTTCAGTTTTCTAAATAGACTCTTCATAATACTACTATAATGCCAAATAAGATATCAAATCTATTTTCAGCCAGAGCATAAAGATTTAGAATCTTTACAAATTTCAATACCAGGAGTATTTCTACATCTGGAAAGATGGAGTAGATGTACTTTTTCACATTCCTTCTGCTATACACAACTAAACCTCTGGACATTATATATAAAACAGATATGAGAAGACTCTGAAAGGTGAAGCAAGAACAAACATCAGATTTATGGTGAAGCTTGGGTGGAAGAATGGGGAAATCATTGATGCTTTAGAAAAAGTTTATGGGGACAATATCCCAAATAAAACAGCAGTTTGCAAATGGTTATCTCATTTTAAAGAGAAATGATACAATGTTGAAGATGAAGCCTGCAATGGTAGACCATTCACATCAATTTTCAAAGAAAAATTCTTCTTTATGCCCTAATTGAAGAGGACTGATGATTAACAGCAGAAACAATAGCCAATACCATAGACATCTTAATTGGTTCAGCTTTCACAATTGTGACTGAAAGATTCAAGTTGAGCAAGGTTTCCACTCAATGGGTACCAAAACCATTGCATCGAGATCATCTGCAGACAAGGGCAGAGCTTTCAATGGAAATTTTAAACAAATGAGATCAAGATCCTGAAGCATTTCTTCAAAGAACTGTAACAAGAGATGAAACATGGCTTTACCAGTACTATCCTGAAGACAAAACACCATCAAAGTGATGGCTACCAAGAGGTGGACATGGTCCAGTCAAAGCAAATGCAGACTGGTCAAGAGCAAAAGTTAAGGCAACAGTTTTGGGGGATGCTCAAGGCATTTTGCTTGTTGACTTTCTGGAGGGACAAAGAATAACATCTGCCTACTGTAAAACTGTTTTGAGAGTTAGCCAAGGCTTTAGCAGAAAAACACCTGGGAAACCTTCACTAGAGACTCCTTCTCCACCATGAGAATGCTCCTGCTCATTCCTCTCATCAAACAGGGCAATTTCCTGAGAGTTTTGATGGGAAATCATTAGGTATCCACTTTACAGTCCTGATTTGGCCACTTCTGACTTCTTTTTGTTTCCTAATCTTAAAAAAATCTTTAAAAGGTATTCATTTTTCTTCAGTTAATGAAAAAGACAGTATTGATATGGTTAAATTCCCAGGATACTCATGTCTTTACAGATGGAGTAAATGGCTAGTATCATGGCTTACAAAAATGTCTTGAACTTGATGGAGCTTATGTTGAAAAATAAAGTTTGTATTTTTTACTTTTACCTTTTAATTCCATTTGTCCACAAACTTTTTGACATTCCCTCATACATTCTAAGCTCACACCTCAAGAATCTGGAAAAAGAAAGCAAAATAAAGCAAGCCAAAGGAAAGAAATAAGACCAGATACCAATGAAATTGAAAGCAGAAAATCAGGATAGAAAAATTAATACAATAAAGGCCTAGTTTTTTGAAAAGATAAAATTGATAAAGACTAACAGAAAAAAGAAAGACACACTGACTCATATCAAGGATGAAACTATGGCTAGCACTGCAGACCCTGTTATTAATTTTCTAGGGCTGCCATAACAAATTACCACAGACTGAGCAGCCTTAACAACACAATCAGGCCTATGAGCTTTTACTAAAGAATTATACCAAACATTTAAAGAATTAACCTCAATGTTATACAATCTCTTCCAAAAAGTATAAGAGGGAACACTTCAACAGTCATTTTATGAACCTAGTATTACCCTTATACCAAAAACTAAACTAAGATAATACAAAAAAGAAAACTGCAGACCAATATTTTTCGTGAATATATATGCAAAAGCCTTTATCAAAATATTAACAAATAAAACTCAGCAATATAAAACTAATTCTATTCCATGAGCAAATAGAGTTTATTCCAGAGATATGAAGCTGGTTCAATATAATCCACCATTGTAACAGGCTAATGAAGAAAAATTACACTAAAAGAAAAACTACCATTGATGCAGTAAAATCACTGACAAAATTCAACACCCATTCTTGATTTTTAAAAAGTGAACTCTCAGGAAAACTAGGCATAGAGAGGAATTTCTTCAACTTGATAAGTAGCAGCTACCAAAATCCTGCAGCTAAAATTATACTTAATAGTGAAAGACTGACTATTTTTTCTCTAAGACCAGGAAAAAGGCAAGAATGTCTGTCTGCTCACAGACACATAGATCAATGGATCAGAACTGAACATCTAGAAATAGACTCACACAAATATGCCCAACTGACTTTTGACAAAGGTGCAATTCAATGGAGGAATGAAACCCTTTTCAACAAATGGTACTAAAGCAATTGGACATCTGTAGGCAACAAAAAGGAACCTAGACTTAAGTCTCATCCCTTACAAAAAGTTATCTCAAAATGGATCACAAATTTAAATGTAAACTGTAAAACTCTACATTTTTAAGAAAAAAAATAGGAGAAAATCTTTGCTATCTGGGGCTAGGCAAAGAGTTCTTAGTTTTGATACCAAAAGTACAATCCATAAAAAGAAAAATCAATAAATTGGACTTCATCAAAATTAAAAACTTGCTCTGTGAAAAAAATCTGTTAAGATGAAAAGACAAGCTACAGTGTGGGAAAAATATTTACAAACCACATATGTGACAAAGGATTAGGACCTAGAATATGTCAAGAAACCTCAAAAATAAACATTAAAAAACAAACAATTCAAATAAAAAATAGGCAAAGACTTGAAGAGACATTTCACCAAAGAGGATATATGTATGGTAAATAAGCACATGAAAAAATGTTCAACACCATTAGGAAAATGCAAATTAAAACCACATTAAGATATCCCTATACACCAATCAGAATGACTAAGACAAAAAATAGTGAAAACAGCAAATGCTGGCAAGGATACAAAGAAACTGGATTACTCATAAACTTCTGGTGAGGATGTGTACAATGATGTAGTCACTTTGGAAAACAGTGTAGCACTGTCTTAAAAGTTAAACCTACAACTATAATACCATTCCACCCACTAATGGCCCTCCTGGGCATTTATTCTAGGGAAATAAAAACTTCCATTCACAAAAACTGGTACATGAATGATTGTGACAGCTTTATTCATAATAACCAATAACTGGAAGCAACCCAGATGTCCATAAACAGATAAATGATTAAACAGATTGGGATAAACCCATACCATGAAATACTTCTTAGAAATAAAAAGGAACAAACTATTGATATAAATAGCCTAGCTGAATCTTTAAAGAATTATGTCAAGTGAAAAAAAGTCATCTTGAAAACTTGCATACTGTATAACTCTTTTTACATAACATTATTTAAATGATGAAATTGCAGAAATGGAGGACATATTAGTGGTTTCCAGGGATTAGGTGGAGGAGGGGTGGGAAAGAAGTGAGTGTGGCTATGACAGGGCAAGATGAGAGATCACTGTGGTGATTGAAATGTTCTACATCTTGACTCTAGCAATGTCGAGATTCAGGTTGTGATATTGTACTACATGTGGTTTTGTAAGATGCTACCTCCTCAATTGGGTAAAGGATATGCAAGACTCCTCTGCATTATTTTTTACAACTGTGAATCTACAATTATCTGAAAATAAAATTTTAATTTAAAAAATTCCACTAACTCCACTCAAAATGCAGTTACATCTTAACTTGCATTACCACTTAGATTTTCAATATTGTACAGAGGAATTCTGTGAAAGACTGAATAGATTTTAAATTCTGTAATTGCCTTCTCTAAGAAGAAATTGGCAAATTAGCCAAAGAGATTTGCTAATGACTGCAGGGATTTATTTCATGTTATTGATTGGCTTATTAGTAAGCCATGGAAATAACAGAAAATCAAAATGAACAGGGTCTCAATTTGTTTTCTTTTTCTTCCACAGTTGTAGTCTTCCTTAATCAAATCAAATAGAAATTATAAGTTATCTTGCAGTTCTTGCTACCACAGGGAATCATCTGTTTCTCTGTATGTGAATTGTCCAGTTAAAATGTGTGTCTCATCGAATGTGTTTTATAGAACTCAAGTTGAAGATACATATTCAGCTAAATATGTTACTCCTTCACTCATTCCTCCATTCAACAAACAGTGAGTACCTGTTATGCACCAGGTACTCCTCTAGATACTAGATTTCCAGAAGTGAACCAAATGAAGGCCTCCAGTTTATCTAGAAGAAGAGAGAGTGCAAGGAGAGTGAGCTCTTCCTTCCTCTAGCCCGTGTCCATTCCCAGGCAGGCCTCCCCAGCTGTTCTGCAAGCTCACAGGTTAGCATCACCCTGAGAGTGAAGGCAAAGTAACAATGGGTTCTGTAGGAACAGGGGGAAGGCCTTA
>CM052441.1:14178475-14214288 GCA_028533085.1 Varecia variegata | reverse complement strand
GGAGGCAGAGCGGGCAGGGGGAGCCGCCCCTCCTCCCTGTATTTTCGCCTCCAGCCAGGCATAGCTCAGTAGGTTCCATCTTTAACCCCAGTACTAATTCTCTAGGTCTTTATCTGAACTACTTTTAAATTAAATTTAAGCAACTATTTGCTCCATTAATCCATGCAGTCCATTAGCACACTGTGTGCACTTACTGTACAATATTTCAAATGAAGTAAAACTTCCAAGCCGTTGATAGGTATGGGGAAAGGGGGGCCTGATATAGCCAGAAGGAAGTAATAATCTCCCAAGGATTTTGGCAGGAGAGCTAAACTTAGCGGCAGACTTCACTTTCCATTTAACTTTAAATGCACAGCTACTTGGAGCAGCTTGGGACCCTGCCTTGTGTTGCAGATAAAGCCTTAGGAGTGAGGTGGAGAATGGATATACCTGGTCAGAATGAATATTTCTGATCATCATAAATTCTCTTTGCCTGTTCAAGTTACCAAGGAAACCAAGTTCTTGGATGTCTCGCTTGAAAATGTCTATTTTTACCTTGAAGCAGGGGTCCTGTGGGGGGGTTGGTTCGTGTGACAAGAGACTTAGAGGGCTGGCAGCAAAGGCGCAGCGGCAAAGGACAACAGCAGCTGCCCCAGGAGTTAGTGAAGCAACTTGAGTCTGGCTTCACAGAGATTCTAAGGGTCCAAGGGAACAAGGCCATTTTAATTCCTCTCCTCTTGAGAACTGGGGTGCTCAAAGGATGGGTGCATTTCTCCACTTTGACCTTCCCTCCCTGTTATGAAGTAGACTAGACTGAGCTAGGTCTTTCCAGGCAAGTTGGAAGTAGATCAGCATAGACCAGTCTCCTGACGCCTCCCTCTGGCTTCTAGTCATGTAAACCACACACAGACACACACACACACACACACACACACACACACCCTTCAACAGTATGCTCCAGTTTTCTCCATGTGCAACTCACATTATCTGACTCTAAGATTTTTTCAAAAAATGAATAGCCACAAGTCCCTACAAAATGGTATAGAGGGCACTTAGTTAAAACATCCAACTCTATGTGAAAGAAAAAAAAGTTTTGTTCCTAACTCCCTCTCTGCAAGTAGATAGTCTCTTATGCAGAAATTACAGTGTTTTGACTCTAGTCAATAACTTCTCTTACTTCCCATTTTTGATATGATATTAATTCAACAAAAATCTATCCTACCAGAACCTCCCTGGAAAGATTGAAAACATCCCCAAAACAAGTATACCTGAAACCATAGAAAACAGTACTAGATAATGGGTAATGAAATGCTAAAAGAAGACATTCAGATGCAAAAAAATTTGGGGTTCAGGTAGTGTGTCCTGGAGGGCTAGAATTCAGGGGTGCGATTAGGAAGCGGTAAATCAGAGTGAATGGCAGGTTCTCCCTTAGAAACTGGAAAAAGATGTCTCTGTCCTAGGGACCTAAGTGAGGGTCACTTTCGCTGTGGCCTCATTTTCTTCTGGGTGAGTCATCTGGCTGTTTATTCAGTTTTTAAATCTGAAAGTCATACCCTTTTCAGTCACAGTTGCGCTGGTGACGACAGTCACAATTAGAACACTTAAGCCAAAAGCAAATACCCTCTTTCCAGTGAGTTTCCACAATGTGCTGAGTAAGAAGTTGCTATTGGTTACTTGTTCACTTGACTGTACTCTAGCTGTGGATGTGCATTGTTATAATTGCCAGTGGAAAAAGCCTTTCTATTTTCAGATTTTTGTGTAGCCTTATACTGCTGATGTTGTAATAGCACAGTTTTTCTTTTCATATTAAAAGTGAGTTAGAAGCAGATAAAAAGAGAAGCATTTGATCGCCCTCAATCAGGCCCTGGCTTTCGGTTGTCATTAAATCAGAGGTTTATTTGAAATCCGTTATTGGCAGTAACCCGTTCTTAGCCGGCTTACGTGATTCTCGAGTTCATGTGTGATTTCATGTTTTATTTGTTCTTCATGCCCTGCTTCTGCGCTGTGCTCATTGTTATGCGCCGTTTCTGGGGAGTCTCACCTTGGAGCGTGCTTAGAAAGCTGGCAGAAAGGAGTATTCAGTCTGTGGGTTAGCCATGTGGAAATGACAGTGTAAAGACCAAATTGAATTTATAAGTCAAGTCCTTCATTTCTTGCTTAAGGTAGTAACTGCAATTCAAAATGGTATTATTTTTAACATTTTTCAGTTTCTTTATACATGAGGTATAGAATGCTCAAAGTCAGCTAAATCATTAAATCTTTTCTAATTTCCACCAATATTCTCTTTGGACTAAAAAAGTGTGACTACCTCAGGCTGAAAGTGAACTGAAATCTACTTGTAAAACTAGAGCTTGGAGGTGTGCATGTTCCACTTCTCTGTTAGTGGTTGGTGATTCTACATGAATGTATCTTACAAATATATATATTTGTGCCCATGAATGTAAATGTGTTTTCATAGTGATCAGTTTCTCCACACATACTCCTCTGTGCCTGTTCAGTCTCTCTCAAGCGGTAATACTCATGTCATGCATTATTGTAAGTAAATAAGTGTGTGTTATGATCATTTTTTACCCATATGTCACCTCTAACCTTTGTGTAAAATGTCTTTTCCATTAGCATAAATATTAAGAAGATGCCATTTCTGCTATATATAGGGCTGCCTTCAGCTAATCAGTTTTTCATGCATTTAAATAGAAATATTAGAATGATGGTAATTACTTTAGTTTTCCATGAATGATCCATCAAGACACTGCTTTTCACTAGACGGTATTGCTCAGGGTTAGTAGGACAGAGTTCAATTGTTAGCTGGGTTGGAGGGTCTTCAGTGTTTTGCAGGTGACTTTTTAAAGAAAAATTCATTCTTAAGTGTATTATCTTTTCTAAGAGTAAATGCACAAGTTGCTTTAGGAAGAATAGAGTAATGTGAAGCATGTGGAGACTCAGATAAATTGTAATTAATTGTAAAATAATACCTATTTATTAAATGCATGAAAGACAAAAGATTTTCAGGCAGATGACAAAATCACACACACACACACACACACACACACACACGCATACTGGATAAATGTGAGAAAATTCATACCTTTTATCAAAATAAGACCTTTCTTC
The DNA here is from genome assembly GCA_028533085.1 of Varecia variegata. Lineage (NCBI taxonomy): Eukaryota > Metazoa > Chordata > Mammalia > Primates > Lemuridae > Varecia > Varecia variegata. Next base: position 14,211,198 of record CM052441.1, on the reverse strand, counting down.
TTTTTCACAAATAATTTCACATATAAACTCAGACCTTTCTAAGGTTGAATTTAAAATAACTTGAACTGTTTTGCATTATACACATATCCTTAAACTACCTTTATTCTGCTAGAGTTAAATGTCACTAGTGAACAAATATTTTAAACTGTTGCATATTAGCGCTGTCTGGTAGCTGACGGTTCTGTTTCAGCCCTATTTCCTTCTTTGTCTACACAGCAGTATTTGTTTGCACCAAGATATCGAAATAATTGCATGGTTTGCTTCATTGTTTTCTAAAAATTAGCAGAAAATTGGAGAAAATGATTGGTTTTATACTGCAGAAAGCACAGTCTTTTAAACCTACAATCCAGATAAGGAAAGAAACCTTGACACATGCTGAAAGTAGCAAATCTTTAGTTCAACAAGAGAATTGTTGAACTTAAGCAAGATAAATATATAGTCAATGAGAAAGAAAAGAAGAAAAATAGAAACATGATATTTTCATATTACAAAAAATCTTCCACAAAATTATGTTTGTACATGTTTCTATATACATGTATAGAAAAATATGTGCATTCTTGCAAACACATAGAATGGAACATACCAGACTGATAGCATGGTTACCTCTGCAGAGGGGAGTAGGATTTGTGAAAAGAAGGTCAAGAGAGACTGACTTCAGTATTGTCCCGTGTTTTTGCAATATATATTTAAAATTTAAAAACAATAACAAGTTAATCACTAAAAGAATATGTATAAAAAGCTTGAAATGAATTCGCAACGTTTCCATCTAAAAAGTCAGGTTTAATGAAAGAGTTGAGAGTCCTTTTTATAGATCAGAAAATAGAGGGCCCTCGTAACACTCGGTCTATCTTTGGGACTTACTGTCTCTTACATTTTCTCAGGAAAGCTTCTTGCACAAAACACTGGGACTTCCCGCACGCTGGAAAATTGAATCCTTCTCACAACCCCATGGTGTCCGTTGGGCCAGCACAGTGATTTCTTTTTATCAATCAGGTGATGATACTGAGGCTCAAAAAGGCTCATAAGGAATCTGCCCAGTTGTTGCGGTCGGAAGTGGCAGAGCTGACCATGAACTCATCAGGGCATCTTTGAGTGCAGGTCCAATGTGTCTGACTGGTGGGAATGAGCTTGTTTTCCTGAAGCTAAAAAGCATCCCAGCATTTTTTCATCCCACAAAATCTTTTCCACTCTACGAGGGAAGAAACTGCAGTACAATATCTGCCTCTTTGTGATTGTCAACCGCCAGTACTTAGTGTCATTGCCCAAAGTAGTCTGAGGTACGTTAGTACAGCAGAGAAAATAATGCGGGCATGGAAAGGGAAGAAAAGCACAGGCCTGTTAGCCAACCTACGAAAAATACCTTGCCACACCTTTAACAAATCCCAAATGACTGTGTAAAGGTAACTGTTGTGCTTTTTATTTATAACAGCCTAGAAAGAACATGATCTTTGGAGTCAGACCTGAATTCAAATTTCAGATCTGCTACTTAAAGTGTAGAACAGGTTCCTTAGCCCAAACCTCAGCTCTGTAGGAATTAGAGCTGTGCTTGTATTTTCACTTGTACCTAATAGAATTGTTTTAAGAATTAAAATAACAATTCACTCAAATAATTCCCTTAGCTCCTGGCACAGGCCAGGTACCCACTAAAATATTAAATCACTGTTCCTTCCCTTTCTTGCTTCCTGTATATACTTTTGCCTCATCTTCTATCTTATTTCTATTCTTGCTCTTTTACCAAAAGTTGAGTTTTTTTTTTTTGTTTGGTTGTTTGTTTGTTTGCAAGTATGTTGTGCAGACAATAGCCAAGATATGTAATCAACCTAAGTGTCCATCAATGGATGACTGGATAAGGAAACTGTGGTGTATACACACAGTGGAACATTATTCAGCCACACAAAAGAATCAAATACTGTCATTTGCAGCAACATGGATGGAACTGGAGGACATTATGTTAAGTAAAATAAACCACGCACAGAAAGACAAATATCTCATGTTCCTACTCATAGTTGGAACTAAAAAAGTGGATCTCATGGAGGTAGAGAATAGAATGGTGTTACCAGAGGCTAGGGAGAGAAGGAGGAGGGGAAAGAAGAGAAGTTGGTTAAGGGGTACAAAAATACAGTTAGCTAGAAGGAGTAAGTCCTAGTATTTGATGGGACAGTAAAGATATTCTAGGTAACAACTTATTGTATATTTCAAAATGGCTAGAAAAGAAGAATTGTAATGTTCTCAACACAAAGAAAAAATAAATGTTTGAAGTGATGGATATCCCAGTGACCCTGATTTGATCATTACACATTGTATACATATATTGAAATATCACATGTACCCCCAAAATATGTACAACTATGATGTATCAATTAAAAAATACAAGAAAAGTATGTTTTACAGAGCTTAAATCTGTAGACAAACTGTTATACTTTGCATTTTTATAATGGTTTTAACTTTAACCAAGTGCTTCCATATACATTAATCTTATTTGCTCTTCTAAAAAATGTGTTATTAAGTATCAGTCCTTGGTATTAACTTTCCCCTCGATCATCCAGTTGCTCCTGTGTCACCAGAATCTAGAATATTAACTCTTGGAGAATACAAATTTAGTGTCAACATAAAACTCAAGAGACTGTGTTTTATGTGCTCCCATGTTTCATGCCATCAGCATATTATAACAACACTTTGAAAAATGTTTAAGTAGATATTGGCTTTTGTTCTGATACCAAGATTTATTGGTTCAAGAGTTATTGATCATGGGCAAATCTTGGCCATTATTACGCCTCGAGGACAAATAAATCTTTATCAGCTGAACATGAATCAATATAATTATGCTTCACTTATGCACATCTTTTTCCTAACCATATTGGATTTTCACCCAAATCATGAAATATGAGAGAAACTACTTAGGGAGGCAGTTGTGAGGAATTACGCCAAGAACATTCGTGTTTTGCGGCAGTGCCAACACTAGATAAAGCCAAGACTTATCAGCTCTTACTGACAGAATTGAGGCAGTTTCAGCAAAATGCAGAAGTTAATTTTTAGAGATACTAACTCAGACATATAAAAATGTCATAGGATAGCATAAAAAGCTTTCAGAACTAGAAGAAATTGTAAACATCATATCATATGCTAGAACAGGTAGCTGAGAGAGTCTAGAAAGGAACAGCAGAAAAGTTGTGCAAAGCCCAGGGAATTTGAATTTAATTTATACCTTACTCAGTGATTCTAATGTGCATCCTTCAGGGAACAACTTGCCCCTTTATTTAGATGCAAAAAAAAAAAATCTTTCAAAATTTCCTTCTATTAGCATAAACTAATTTTATGTCTTTATTGTTTAAAGCAACCATATCACCTTTGATGAAAACCTTCAGCTCTTTGTTATATGACCTTTGGCCAAGAAAGGTAGTAGGTCTCTTCTAAGACCTGCTAGAAATCTACTCTCAGTGCCAGATTTTCTTCCTGTTGTGTTTCAGTTTGATTTTGGTCTCGTGTTTAAGCCACCAAATTCTTTTGTGTTTTAACCCTGTCATGTTTGTTTATTATCCTGCCCAGCTTTGTTTCATTTGTATATTTGATCGGCTTCCTTCTCAATCTCAATCTCAGGTACCGATAGAAGCTGTAAAGGATGGACCACAGACAGAAGTCTTAGAACACCCCAAATTCACACTTTTTTACATAGTTGTTTAACACCTGATGGGCTTTCTTCCAGCCTGTCTCTCCATCGCATATACATGCTCTTCTGTTAGGCTTTATAAAACTCGGTGCTGAAATTTAAAAAAAAATGAAAAAAAGATCTTGAATAGGATTTAAGATGATTTCTAGAGAGCACCAATCTGCCTGTCAAAACACAGGCACAACATTCATTATGTAGGAGTGCGATTCATATCAAGCATGCAACTCTGAACTCTTAGACACGAGACATTTTCCTTTTATTATTATTTTTTCTCTACTGACCCCAAGTTAAGTTCAAGCTAAGTTTGTTGTTAGTGCCTTTTGATCTCAGGTTGACCCCACAGATAACTTTAAAACTAACCTAGGCTTGCTGTGCCTTGTTTACAAATGGATGCTGGAAGAGCTCCATGTTGTTGAAGTCTGTCTTTCACAAGTTTTTTGCCCATGATCTAGGCAGATACAGCAAAGCAAACTGAAGCCAATCGTGGTTGGCATGATAATCTCATGGGGTGTAGTGCCCATTTCCAGGAATTCAGAAAAGAAAAGAAAAAGCCAAGAGAGGAAAAGAAAGAATTATATGCTTCCTTAACATTTTTTTTTAGTGAAAATACTCTTTCTGTGATGTTTAGAATCAAAGCATAGCACCTCCAACATGGATGGTAATCATTATAGGAACACAGCCCTTAGCAGGGGGCTACTGTTTGATTACCCCAAAGCAGACAAAATACTCAGTAATGCTACAGAGAGGCACAAGCCATACTTCATCGGTCCTCAAATGCTACATCTGGCCTTTGCCACATGGCGTCATGAACTGGTGCCTCAGGTTGGCTAGCAGCCATGGAGGGCTCTGAAAAGAGTCCAAGGCATTTTAGGAGAATGGCTTTACTGTTGGAGTAGCTGGCACTATCAAGACAAAATCCACAGCCAGGTTTTACAGCCATATATAACAATTCGTTCTTCACTCTCCCTTACCTTGCTTTTGCACGCAAATTAGTTTATTCCTCTAAAAGGCTTTGTGATATAAGTCATCGTCACACTTTGACAGAGAACACTGAGGCTCAGAGAGGGCTGATTCCTGATTCTCCTGGAAGTGCAGGGGGCTGCACTGGGCCATTGACTTATGTTTCCAGTTCTCTCATCCCTAAAATGTAGCTCCCTAATTTTCTGTGTAAAGTTTTCCTCTGTTCTCCAAATATTTCTGTATACTTCAAAAGCCATTAAGACATTCCCCATTTCTCTGTCTACCTTTAGGATGATGGTGGCTGGAATCTGCTTATTTTCTCAGACACATGCCCTGCCTTTCCACCTAATGTCAGGCCCTTCTGGGAAAGAACTTTCCTTGCAAGCATGCCACACACAGTGGGCCTTTTATGCTTCTTCACATGATGACAATATGACATCCTTGCCAGAGCTTTTATTGACAGGCATTTTTCTGAACTCTCTCTTTAGTCATTTGGTGGTATGTTTTTCCATTTGCCAATTTTAATGAACTCATACTAGGACATCACTATGCTTAGAAATGAATGTTTATCTAGTGGTATAGTAAAAGGAATCCACTAAACCAGAGAATTAGATTGGAGATATAAGCCTAAATCTACTGTCAGTTTGTGTTACCTTTTGGGTTTCTTTCCATAAGAGAAACAAGAGAGAGAAAGAGGAGAGAAAGAGAGAGAGTGGGAGAGATCAGAGGGACATCCAGGGAACTCCTGGGACTTGGGGGAGTATGGCTGGTTTTAAGAGAGAGCACTGGTATGAGTCAGAAGACACTGGTTCCAGATGTGGCTTTGCTAATACCATACTCTAGGACTTTGATGAGATCACTCATTCAATTTCTAAATTTCCATTCTTTCATGTGAAAAAGAAGGATTAATGTCACTGGCTCTGTGTGAAAGCAGCCCATGAAGTGCTATAGAAATTTAAGATAAAATTGCCATAGTATACCAATTTCGTGCAAACCATAATAATATATCTCCTTTGGAAATGCTGAATCAGTCTCTCAAAATATACCCCATGAAAACATCTTTTAGTGCAGACCCACATCATTCCCTTTGATTACTATTATCATCTGAAACAGAAAAAACAGGGAAACGTGACATCATATATAACATTCACAGATCACAGGTAGACATAACGCCAAGGGCTGAGTTTTCTTTGTTCAACTCCACCTGATTCCTTTTCTCTCTGACTTGACTGTGAGAAGGCAGTTTCAGCATCAAGTTTTCAAGTGTCCACTGTGACACACCCAGAAGTTAGTTCAAGTGTCTGGGTCTTCCTTCACTTTTGTTCATGTTCGAGCAGTTGAATTCATATTTCCTCTGCAAAATTCAGAGACCCCTGGATAAAAGTGATGACTTAATAATAGGCTTTTGAGGCAGAAAGTTGAAACATGTCTCTCTTTTCAAAGCGAGCAAGTATTGTCAAAGCACTTTAGCATAGGACAGGAGTCATTGCTATGAAAAGCCTGCAGACATCACAGGAAAGCGTTACTTGGATGGGGGACAGAGCAAACCAGTGATGATGGGCCATGATAAGATCATGTTGCCGCTGCTTTATAAACAAAAGCTCTTCAACAAAAACCAATGTCAGCAAAAGGTTCACTTATTCTTGCTTTACTGAGCATGAAATGGGATTGAAAGATGGTATTAAATGGATTATTAAACTGAAGAAATGATGTCTTGTGATCTTTCACGCCAAAGCCCCCACTTGAGACATGCATCGTCTCAGTGAAAAACTCTCCAAAGACTCAGGTCATTTATATGGAACCTGAGCGTCTTAAATATGAGACTGGAGTTTCACTTCCCATTTCCATGCTGGAATTGTGATCCCTTGGGGAAGATTATTGTTGCTCTTCAGTAATTTTATTCATAGGTTAACATGTAGAAAAGGAATGTTTGTGAGAATTTGTGAATTTCCAACACAGAAAACTCTTGATTTTTTTTTTATGTACGAAGAAAGGCAAAAGAATTTATTCTAAAATGTATAGATCATTTTTTAAATTTCTAGCATTTTCTTCACTATCTCTTTAATTTCCACAGGTATCAGATTAAAGCATAAGCAATGTGTTTCAAACCTTGCTTGGGTTAGGCTTCTGAAAAAAAAGTTGCACAATGAAGTCTCAATTATTAAAAATCCACAGAACTAAAAGGATAAAATAATCACTATTTCCCATTCTTATACAGTGAAAATTGATATATAATTAAGACCCAAGCCACAGAATGAGGTTAGTAGCAAATATATAGTTTACTGTACTCTTTCTGAAAATGGTATTTATTGACTCAACTAAAAAACAAAATAACATCAATCCAAAATAATAGTTTTCCCAGTCTTCCAAATGACTCCAAGTTTTGTTTTTGGCAATATCATAGACTACCATAGACGGTACACTTTAAATATAAGATTCTCCCTCTGAAAAGAACTAAAAATTGTGGAGTTTTTAAAAGGTTTTAAATGCTTATGTGAGATGATAAAAATATTAAAAATTCACAGAGACCAAAAACTACTGGAAGTTGGAGCCAGAGATGTGAGCTGATTACTGAAGCCAACATTTAACCTGAGAGCATTGTTCAAGTTGATCTTGAGTGTTATGGTCTCAAAGAGACCTGAACAAGAGTTATAGACCAAGGGGATCTCTCCCAGGATGGCAGGTCTAATAGGGCTACCTCCTAGCATAAAGAATAAAGGCAAACTAGAAATAACGCAGCCCTTCAAAATCTACCTTCTAGGGGAAGCAAAGAAAATTGCCTGAGTACAGCAAGAAAATTGACACTGAGAGGAAAATATTTCCCCTGAAAGTCTATAACTGCACCAGACATCAGATGGGTTTACAAACCAAATTTACACACTCCAAGCACCCATGTGCTTCAAGTTGGGAATGCTGGTTACAGTAGTCCCGGGTTAAAGATTCCATCAGTAACCTCACAGAAGCAAATGCAAATCCTCTGTAGAAACACACCTACTATCCAGGCCTCAAAGAAATGTCATGGGTAAAGTGTAAAGGATTAATGAACTTACAGTGGAAAACTCTAAACACATAAGCAAATAAGGCTTCATAAGCAAGATTTCAATACTGGGATTTCAGAAACAATGTAAAACGAGTATGTTTGCTATTTTGAAAGAAGTAAAATATGGATTTGAAAATGTGTCAGAAGCAAGAGACTGTTCTGTAAAATGACCAAGGAGATTTGTAAAGCAATGAGGTAAAATTTCCAAAAATAAAAAACATAATAAATGAAATTTAAATCAATAAAAGAATAGACACAGCTGAATAGAGAACTAGAAAATTGAAAAAATAGATTAAAAGAAAAATTTCAGATCACAGCACAGAGAGACAAGAATATAGAAAATACAAAGAAAATGTTGAGAGACATGTAAGACAGTATAAGGACTAACATTAGTATAATCAGAGTAAGAGGAGGAAAGAAAGTAAAGAATAAAGGAGGTATCAATCCTCAGAATCAGAAAATTCTACAAATCCAAGTCATAATAAATAAATACAAAGAAATCTACACTGAGAAAGATCATAGTGAAGTTGAAAAACACCAAAGACAAAGAAATTACAGACAGGGAGAAAAAGGCCAATTATGACAATGGAATGACAATTATGTTGTAGCTTATCTCTGAATAGAAGCAAGCAAATCCAGACACAGTGGAATAATACCTTCAGTGAGTCTCCAGTGTCCATTATACCACTGTGTGTCCTTGTGTAGCCATAGTTTAGCCCCACTTATAAGTGAGAACATGTGACATTTATTTTTCTGTTCCTGAGTTACTTTACTTAGGATAATGGCCTCCAGTTCCAAGTTGCTGCAAAAGACATTATTTTGTTCTTCTTATTGCTGAGTAGTATTCCATGGTAAGTACATGGTAAGTACACACACACACACACACACACACACGCACACACCACATTTTCTTAATCCACTCATCAGGAGATGGGCACTCAGGTTAATTCCATATCTTTGTGATTGTGAATTATGCTGCAATAAACGTACAAGTATCTTTTTGATATAATGACTTTTTTTCCTCTAGATAGATACTCAGTAATGGGATTGCAGGATCAAATGGTAGATACTTTTACTTCTTTACAAAATCTCCATACTGATCTCCATAGAGGTTGTACTATTAATAATTTACATTCCCACCAACAATGTATAAGTGTTCCCTCTTTTTTTTTTTTGACTTTTTAATGATGGCCATTCTAATTGGAATAAGATAGTATCTCATTGTGGTTTTAATTTGCATTTCCCTGATGATGAGTGACTTTGAGAATTTTTTTCCTATGTTTGTTGACTATTTACATATATTCTTTTGAAAAATGCCTGATCACATACTTTGCCCACTTTTTAATGGATTTGTTTGGTTTTTGCTATTTGTTTGAGTTTCTTGAAGATTCTGAATGTTAGTCCTTTGTCAGATGTATAGTTTGCAAATATTTTCTCCCCTTCCATAGGGTATCTATCTACTGTGCTGGTGATTTCTTTTGCTGTGAAGAAATTTTAGCTTATGCCCAATTTATTTATTTTTATTTTTGTTGTATTTGTGGGGTCTTAGTCATAAATTCTTTGCCCAGGCCAATGTTCATAAAAGTTCTTCCTAGGTTTTCTTCTAGGATTCTTATGGTTTCAGGTCTTACATTTAAGTCTTTAAATCCATCTTGAGCTAATTTTGTGTATGGTGAGAGATAGGGATCCAGTTTCATTCTTCTTCATGTGACTATCCAATTTTCCCAGCACCATTTATTGAAAAGGACATTCTTTCCTCAGTGTATGTTTTTGTCTGCTTTGTCAAAGATCAGTTAGCTGTAGCAAGTGGCTTTATGTCTGGGTTCTCTATTCTATTCCATTGATCTATGTGTCTACTTTTACAACAGTACCACACTGTTTTGGTTCAAAATGTGCTTTGTTACTTTTTTTTCATTACATTCCAGAAGATCACACAATCCGTCAGTGATGTCTTTATCAAAATGGCAGGCAAGTACTAGCAAACAGTTTGCAGTGCCATTAAGGAAGCCGTTTGATTTAAATAGACGATATTCTACATTGAGAAATCCATGAGACAGACCAACAAAGAAGAGGAAGGTACCTATGTGTAGGCAATTGGTTGTTTCAATATTAAGGAAGAGGCCCACAGTTTCATTTCAGTCATTTTTCTGGTATCCAAATGGAGAATTTAGAATACAGCCAGGTATTAAATTTCCTGACAGAAAGCAAGAAATACAAGTCAAACTACAACTGGAAAATACTCTCTCACAAAGCAAAAGCAAAAAACAAACCAAAAATACATGTATATGACAATGTGCTTTTTCTCAAATCTCAAATTCACATGCAGTGCTTGAGAAGAGAAAAGGTAATGCTAAGTGGAGAGCATTATCATCAGTTCACTTGCATTTGTACATTTTTGGTAACTATGACTGGCCCGTTAAGTATGCCTAAAGCAGAACAGCAGTTTGCCTGAGAGAAGATGGGATGTTAGTGGTGATGTCCTCTTTTCAAGAGAGTTTGATGAACCACTTTTCCTGGAAAATCCATTTTTCCTTTAATTAATGAAGATTCCTATCTTGGCTGTCCCATTATGCCAGTGGTCCCCAACCTTTTTGGCACCAGGGACCAGTTTCCTGGAAGACAATTTTTTCACGGACCTGGGAGAGGGATGGTTTCAGACAAATTCTCATAAGGAGCATGCAACCTGGATCCCTCGCATGTGCAGTGTACAATAGGGTTTGCACTGCTATGAGAATCTAATGCCACCACTGATCTGACAGGAGGCAGAGCTCAGGTGGTGATGGCAGCCATGGGAGAGGCTGTAAATACTTAAGAAGCTTTGCTCACTCACAGCCGCTCACCTCCAGCTGTGTGGCCAGGTTCCTAACAGGCCACAGACGAGTGGTCTGGGGACTGAGGACCACAGATTTAGGCTATCAACTACAGGATCTTTCAGATCCATCAATCAGAGTGAAATTTGGGTTGCCTAAAGTTTCTGAATTTTGATGAACTAATTTTTAAACCACAATAGCAAAAGTAACTATAAAAGACTTCTTAGAGTTTAGTCTTAAAAAGAATAACTTTTCCCCTTTAAAATAACTTTTACTCTTCATGTGTAAAATGAATTTTATATCATTGGAAAAAGGAATTATGTACCATAATGCTTGGCTTTCAAGAAATATTGAGCTGTAAATCTGAGTGAAGTCACCCAAGGATTGGATGAGGACAGAGTGGGCAAGTGGTACAAAGACATGAATCTGAGGTGAGCCCAGTGAGCATGTGCTGTGTTCGTCTCCATCTACCAGCAGGTGTGGAGTAGGTGGAGAGCTGGATTTGAAAGAGTTCAGGCTTTGTCCTGCTGGCAAATCAACATGAAAGAGGGTGTGAGTGTTAAAGATATATTCAAGGTGTTCTCACTTGTATGTGGAAGCTAAAAAATGTTGATCTCATAGAAGTAAAAAGTACAACAGAGGATACTAGAGGCTGGGAAGGGTAGGGGAAAGGGAGGGATAGAGAGAGATTTGTTAAAGGATAAAAAAAAATTCCGGCAGATAGGAGGAATAAGTCATCCTGCAGGATGACTAGTTAACAATAATACATTAAGAGTTTCAGATAGCTAGAAGGAGGATATTGAATGTTTCCAACACAAAGAAATGAGAAATGTTTGAAATGATGGATATGCTAATTACCATTATCTGATCACTATACATTATATGTATCACAACATCACTATGTACCTCATAAATATGTATGGTTATTATGTGTCAATTACAAATCAAATCAAAGATATATGGAAGGGGGTTATTCTAATGATTGATCATGACATTTTAGCTGGAGAGGGAAGGAATTGAGAACATGAGGACAGGTAAGGTCATGATGAAAGAGTGATGAAGAGTGAAAAGGGAAGACTTATAGTAGCTAATGGGGCTGAGGATTGGAAGGGTGGCCTTAGGGGAATGAGCATGAACTATAAGAGGTGATGGTCATAAAGCAGGATGCTGGGAGTGAAAGTCACAAGCGGTTATTGGTAATGAGAAGGTCCAGGTATGAGGACCATGGGAGTGAGTGAGTGGCTGTGGTAGGGGAAAGACAAGATAATTGGAAGAGAGGAGGTCAAGAAACTGATAGGCCAAGGTATTGGAAGAATCTCCTACATGGATATAAAAATTACCAATAATTATAATTGGAGTAATTTTGTAGAGTGAACAGGAGCTAAAATCTTCAAGTTAGAGCAGATGTCCTGGGGCTTGGTAGATAACTGCCATGAGATGTTATAGTTTGAAGACATGAAACACAAAGGTGTTTTTTTCTAAGCATGAAAGGAGGAAGAATGATCCAGAAGGAGTGAAGAGAAGCAAGAAAGATTTGTACCTCACCTCCGAGCCCAATGAGAGGAGGGTTATGGGAGAAAAATGTCTACCACCTGAGAGAGCATCCGAGAAATAGTTTTCTTAGAGGGAGCCAAGGTTCACACAGGGCAAGATGCAAAGGGAACATTCAGCAAAGAGGTCAAGGGCATGGGGATTTTACCAATGACTGTGATTTCCAGAAGGCTTCCCACAGTCTTACGGAAATTAGTGTGCAGGAGAGGAAGGGGACCAGGGGTTCCTATAGTGGCTGCTACACTCAGTCCTAACAGCCATGGTGACATTAGTCCGGAAGCCTCTACACAGAAAGTGGTGAGGATAACATGAATGATGCTGGGCAGATCAGGTAGTGGTCTTGCCAGGAGTGTGCAGAATTCTGGGGGTCCCTTTTGGCCCCTGAGAATGAAGGCAGCATCGTGCTAGAAATCCCTGTTTCTGTACTACACACAGCAGAATTGTTATCTAATTGTGGGACTTTCCAGAAAGACTCTAAGATCTCCTTGCTATTGTGTCATTGTGTTTCTCACATTGCACTTGCTTTCATACTTGCTGTGGGTTGAACTATCTGCCATCCCCCAAATTCATATGTTGAAGTCCTGATCTCCATTACTGCAGAATGTGACCTTATTTGTAAATAGCATCTTCACCTCATTTGGAGACAGGGTAATCAAGTTAAAGTGATGTCATTAGGGTGAGCCCTAATCCAATATGGCCGATGTCCTTGTAAAAAGGGGCAATTTGGACACAGACACACATACAGGGAGAATGCTGTGTGAACATGAAGGCAGCCACCTACAAGTCACGGGGGGAGGCCTGGAACACTCCCTTCCCTCACAGCCCTCAGAAAAAACCAACCCTGCCAACACCCTGATTTTGAACTTCTAGCCTCCAGAACTGCAGGACGATAAATTTGTGTTGTTTAAGGCACCCAGATTGTGGTATTTGCTACGGCAACCCTAGGAAGCTATGACAATACAGCTATATGGTGAGCTTCTTGAGAACGGGAACTCAATTTCCTCTGTATTTCCAAGGCCTACCTGCCCAGCAGCACTAGCCTTGTCCTCACTCAGATTTAACTGCCATTTATATCTTGCATGAGTATATATTTTTTTTACTTTCAGTATTATTTTTTAATTTGGAGCCATTAGAAAAGGACCCAGTGACAAGTCTGAGGAGTTTGTTTGCAGTGTTCAGTGATCACAGGAATACTGAAAATTCTTTCCAGGGGTCAGACTCTGCTGTGCTGTATCCCTTATGAAACCCAGGCCCAGCACCGTAGACCAAAGTTTAACTGACTGGCTTCTGCTTTATGCCAACATCAAAACATCCTAATTGCTATTTCTCTTTCACATGCTCTACCCATTAGGTGATTGAGCCAAACTGACACCAATTCAAGTCTTTGCTCTGGATCCAATTCACAGGACTTGTACTGACCCTGTATGTGATTTTGCTTGTGTCTTCATACCAAATAAATCAGAGACATTTTTTTTAAAGCTGCTTCTATTGAGATGGGGTGGGGACCTGGGTCAAGTATGCCTCTGATATATTATTAATTATATTCTGATAATTTATTGAAAGGAGGGAGAATAACTTGAGGGGCTTTGGCAACCTGCCTGAATAGAATTGATGATGGAGGAAAAACCTGATTATAAATAGCCGTGGAAGTGGAATATATTTGAATGGGATTAAAGATATTTATCAGCAGTAAGGGCGACAGTTCACAGAGTGATTTGCTCGGCTCTCCAGCTCCTGAATGTGATGAGATCCCACTAACTCGACTTCCGCGGCTAATCTCAAAATTCATAGTCTAAATGCCCACAAGCTGTAAGATTATCATTAAAAACCAACTTCAGCAAAAAACAAGAAACAAGAATGTCAGCAGAAATGCAAAGTTTTAAAGTAAATTTGAGAAATTATTATGCAGGATTTGGAACTGTCTGAAGTGTACTTTCAGATGTTCTCTCTCTCTGTCATCTTTCCCTTTATACATGTACATATATATTATATAGATATAAAACACTTGTTAGGGAAAAACCTGAAGAGTTTAGCAACTTTTTGAAGGTTTTATGCACCACTGGCCCCTTCTTATAGGTAATATATGCATATTACATAAAACCCTAAAAGATGTCCATGCAATAAAAGTGACCATGGTGCAGAATGTGAGTGAGCTAGCTGTTCCAGTTCTCTGTTGCTATGTAACAAATCATCCCAAAACTAAATGGCTGAAAACAATATTATCTCTTATGACTCTGGGGTTGATGGAGTTCAGCTAGGCAGTTTTCACTTGGGGTCTGCCATGCAGTTGCAATCAGACAGTGGCTAGGTCTGAAGTCACTCAAGGGATTTCTCACTCATGTGGTCTGGCAATGAATATTGGCTTCTACTGAGATCTTATCTTGCTTGGGCTTTCAGCAGAATATCTGTGAGTGACCTCTGCTTCCTTATAGCATAGCACTTGGATTCTAAGAGCAAGTGTCCCAAGAGAGACACCATTAAAATTCTATCTTCTTGCCATAAGTCATATCACTTCCTCTGCAGTCACATGGCTACCCAAATTCAAAGGAAACCTAATGCCACCTCGATGGGAGGAATGTCGATATCACATTGTAAGAAGGGGAGGTAGGATGAAAGACCTTCTTGTGGCCATCTTGGAAAATATGCTCTGCTGTGTCCTCCCTCTGGCCGGTATAATTCACTTCCCTCCCACATGCAAAACATATTCATCTCCTCCTCTCAAGAACCCAAGATTCAGCCTATTATGGTGCCACATCTAGGAATCACCATCTAAATCAGGTCTGCATGGTAACGAGACTCTTTGAGTATAACTGCATGGTTCCAAGCCCTTAAGTACCATTTCTCTCTACCCGAAAACCTGTGAACTAGAGAGACAAGCTGTCTGCCCTCCCTCCACCCAATAGACAATGGTGAGACAAGCTAAGATCACCACTACTTCTTCTCATTCAAAAAAGTGGAAAACTGGAGACACACAGTTACTGTTTCATAGCAATTCTGGAACATGGCTGAGCTCATAAGGCCAGTTCCTTGAGTAGGGCTCAGTCCTGCTGCCTTGTTCTCCACTGTGGCTCTGGGCTCTTAGCTCTGCCCTCTAAGTCACACTTTCTTTTCCAAAAGAAAACTAAGTTTGAAACTGAGTAGCTTTCTCATCCTGCTTCCTGTCCATAAAAGATTGGGGGTCCTGGGTCCAAAAGCTCTTTTACATTTTGTAAAGTCTCTGTTCCTTTTCATGCAAGTTGGTGACACTTCTGCTAAAACAATTTTCTCAAAAACTTTGTGGGTTTTTTGTGTATTAATTTATGATCCGCTCTGTCAGAAAATGTCTTATCTAAAAACCTCTTGGAGATGACCCCTTCTCCACCTTGGGATCCTAGTGATGCTCTTGTGGGACAGTGTCCTTAAAGTGTTCAGGGCCTTTTGTCTGCCTGAAAGGTATGGCTGCAGACCTTTTGAATATCTTAACAAAGCATTTTACAGTCACAACTTTGGCTTCATCCCTAGACCACTTTCTCCTGACACTATTTTTAACCACTTTTCATCCTGGATTTGATTTCATAAAAAGCATTCCTTGATTTTAGAATTATTTGCCGTCTAGAAAGGTCAATAAGAAAGAGTATTATTTCAAATCCACCAAACCTGGGCCCCTTTAAATTTAACTGTTCTTTCTTTAGCTTATTCTCTTTCCTTTCACATTTCCTCATAGGCCACAAGGAGAAGTCAGGTGGAAACTTCAGTGTTTTTCAGTGTTTTTACTCAAGTGTCTGACAGTTAATGCTGATTGACTGCTGAAACCTCAGCTGAGGCTGTTGGCAGGAACACTTACATGTGGTGTCTGCATGTAGCCTGGGCTTCCTCACAGCATGGCAGCTGGGTTCCAAGAGCAGATATCCCAAGAGAGGTCAGGTAGAAGCTGCATCACCTTTTATAAACTAGTTTCAAAAGTTACATAGCATCTCTTCCTCTGTAGTCACAGGTTCACCCAGATTCAAGGAGCAGGAACACAGCTGTCACCTCTCATTGAGAAGAGTAACAATGTAACACTGTAAGAAAAGCATGTGGGATGGGTAATCTTGTTGCAGCCATCTTGGAAAATCCAATCTGCCACACTGGTGGTACCCATAAAACCTGGCCATTATAACGCTTGAGTTGAGACTACCAAATCATTCTAAGAAGTTGGTGTTTATCTATAATCACTTAGCAATTTGTCAGTAGAATCCAAAATAGAATTTATATTTTTCCTGTTGTCAAACCATAGTACCAAGGGTTACATTAAGTAACTGATGCTCAAATATCAGAATTAACAGAAAGGAATGGATGAAGCTGACAAAACTTATTTTTCTTGTTTTGTTTTAAGGTCCAAAAGGCATATCATAGTGGGTAAATCCAAGGAAATCTTACCATATAGGTAGCTTCGTAAGGCAGGCAGTAGAGAAGCTTCCTTAACACAATTGTATTCTCTATACCTTCCCGAAATCATCCGTGAAGAACCCAACCCTCATCAAACAAATTACCCCAACCTCTTGCATTTAAATCCTGGTGCAAGTCCTTGCAATGGAAATGTTGATTGTAATATCATAGTCAATATGTGTACTTTAAGTGTTTATAACTTTCAAGTATGAAAACTTATTTATTTGAAGCCTAGTCTAGAATAACTAGTGGTAAGAGAGAAAACCCCTGTTTTGGAGGCACCTGTTCTGTGAGTTACCAGACACTCAGACCCATCTAGAGGCCCACTGGGCTCAGTGCACACTAGGCAGAGGGATGCTTGAAGTCTCCAGTGTCTTCAGGTTTAATTCTAACCAAGCTGCTGGCAGCATTACTGAAATAATTTATCCCACTTCCAAGCAAGCAAAGCTCAGCAATTCAAAAAGGTTTCATTCATTTGAAGGCTCCCTGGGGGCACATGTGATGAAAACTCCTTGGAATCTTACACTCGTGGCCTGAACCTCAGAAAACAGTCTACTCGGGCAGAGAAGAGAATATTCAGGGTACTTCACATTAATTCTCCCAAATAGAAGGACAACCACCATCATTCTTTTCTCTAATTGAGCTGATCTTTCATGTTCAGTATGATTCCATTTTCTTCAGTACCTTTTAAAGGAGAAAACTCCCTTGACGTAAGTTGCAATGCAAAAGCTGTTTTTCCTAAATTCCACCAACACTTCTTCAGTCTTGATTCTGCCCTAGCCACTTAAGTCTGCGTCCCCACCACCACCCACACCCAAGCTTCAGGGGACACAAATGACAGATAGTCCTTGCCCTAGAAGAATTTATAATCAAAAAAAGGAAATAGGTAAAAGGAGGAAAGAGGAAGACGTAAGGCACATACGTAACCATTAATTAAGAGAGCCTTGGACACGGTGTCAGAAGACCCCTGTTTTAGCCACTGTTTAGCTTTGCTATTAAGCAGTGTGTAACTTCTGGCAAGTCACTCAATCTCCTTTAACCTAAGTTGCTTCATAATTAATCCATAGTAATTATTAGCACAGTGATAATATCTTCCTCATAGATTTTTTGTTAAAAATACATGAGCTGGTTCATGTAAAATGCTTAACATAGTTCCTGGTACAAAGTTAGCACTCAATAGATGTTAATTTCATCATGACATAGTATAGTGGGGATAGGAGTACTCAAAAGTAAACTGTACAGCCGTATCAGTATAAGTATTTCCATTCATAAAAGGCAGAATATGTAATATCTTATTGAAACTCTTTATTCTTAGCTCACCTTCCAGCTCTCCAAAATACTGCTTTTTGCTGTTTCTGGAAGACTTGGGGAGCTTTTACACTTCCATGCTATTCCACGTGTCTTCCTTCATCTGCCTAGACCCCGGTCCACCCCATCACTACTGTCCTCACCATTCAGAGCCCAGTTGAAAGGCCATCTCAGCTAAGTAGCCCAACCCGATGAGGTCCAATGTGAACTCTCACCAGCCTGTATTCCCTTCGTACTTTATCCAAACAATGATTCTAGGATGGCTTTTGTCTTACCGTGTCTGAATTCCTGGTGCCTAGAACAGTACCTGGCACCTGACAGATGCTGACGTGCATCTGGTGTTAATGCTGTAGAAATATTAATGAAAACGAAAGGAGGGAGATGTCCAGCACACCTTATGGACGGAGCCCTGACCTTGGACCAGATTTCCGTTGCAGCTGTGGCTTTTCCACACTTGCCATTTGACTTCGGGCACTTGACCTTTAATGAACTCTTCTGAACTTGTTTTCTCATCTGCAAAATAGCTATTGACAGCCAAAAACAATTGCAGTGGGCTATACAATCCTCATAACTCTATAAGGAAGATATTATGAACTTCACTTTACAGGTGAGGAAATGAACCTTCAGGGAGCTTCAGTGCTTGCTTCAGAATCACACAGCTTATGTGTGCCACAGTCAGGGCTGTTCATCTAAAGGGTCCAAGTTCATAGCTGCTGTAATACCCAGTACCTTCTTAGAGCAGATAAGATCTTGGTTCTTTCTGGCTCTGAATTCCAGAAAGTCGTGACACCATTCCTCTTCTCTCCTTGTAGGAATTCTCTACTCGCCGCAGGAAAGACATTCTAAACCTACCTATTCCATTATTCAGTTTACTCAAGCCCCAAATATTAACCTAGTGGAGATCAAGGCTATTAGTCCACCTCGTGATTTTCTCCCCAAAATGCAGTTGCTGGGGCTAGTGGTGGTGCTCAGCAGTGATCTACTGTAATTTTAAAAGTTTTCAAATAGATGAGAGGCCATAGAGTTGGATAAGACTCATGCAAAAAGCACAACCGCTGTGTTTTTCATTTTCATTTTTCTCTTGGACTCTTATCTCAAGGCAATCTCTTAGACAGGTAAGTAGCTTTCTACATAATCTTGTTTTGAAATAAACTATACCAAAGTTTCTTGACCTTAGCATTATTGACATTTTGAACTTGATAATTCTTTCTGGCAGTAGGCTATCCTATACATTGTAGGATATTTAGTATCATCTGTGGTCTCTACCTACTAGCATCATCACTTTCAGTCATGACAACACAAAATGTCTCTAAATATTGCCAAATGTCCCCTGGGAGGGTGGGAAAGTCCCCTCACCCTCTCACCTCCCAAGTTCCCCATCCCCATTTGAGAACCACTGAACTAGACTGAATGATCTAGGTGAGCTGAACTTCATTCATTATTGTTATGGACTGAATGTTTGTGTTCCCCCCACCAGAATTCATATGTTGAAATTCTAATCCCAGCGTAATGATATTAGGGACCTTTGGGAAATAATTAGGTCATGAGTGTGGAGCCCTCATGAATGGGATTAGTGCTTTTATGAGAGAGACAAGACAGCTTATGTGCGTGCTCGCTCTCTCTCTGCTCTCTGTCATGTGAGGATACAACCAGCTGCGTGCAAACCAGGGAGCAGAAGCATCCCTCGCCAAACACTGATCTGTTGGTGCCTTGATCTAGGACTTCCCAGCCTCCAGAACTGTGAGAAGTAAATGTGTTTCAGCCACCCAGGATATAGTAATCTGTTAGAGCAGCCTGAACTAAGACAATTACTTTACAGAATCCAGTTTTGAATCAAAGAAATGTGTAGCTAATGAAGTTAGAAAGTGAGATATCAATTGGGGAAGACTCTTCTCTCTGGGTGAGTTCTCTGTCCCTCAAGCTCACCTCACTGGACTACAACAACCCAGGTCTTTGTCTTAGGACTGAGATCCATGATTAATAAAAAGCCAGGGCCGGGCGCGGTGGCTCACGCCTGTAATCCTAGCACTCTGGGAGGCCGAGGCGGGCGGATCGTTTGAGCTCAGGAGTTTGAGACCAGCCTGAGCAAGAGCAAGACCCCGTCTCTACCAAAAAAATAGAAAGAAATTATATGGACAGCTAAAAATATATATATAGAAAAATTAGCCAGGCATGGTGGCACATGCCTGTATTCCCAGCTACTTGGGAGGCTGAGGCAGAAGGATCGCTTGAGCCTGGGAGTTTGAGGTTGCTGTGAGCTAGGCTGACGCCAAGGCACTCTAGCCCAGGCAGCAAAGTGAGACTCTGTCTCAAAAAAAAAAAAAAAAGTCAGAACAGCAAAAGCAATGTTATGGTTTTGTTACACCAAAGTGTTCCTGAAATTCAAAGCTACGTGTTTATCAAGATGTATTCCCCTGTCACCATGGCCACCCTGTGTTGCCTTGGACTGCAAAGAAAAGACAAGGAATGATTGAGTGGGGGGTTTTTCTGTTCTTGTATTGTACCTGAGCTCTGTCTTAGTCTGCTTCCTAAATAGAATAATCAATGCCATTATCTCTTCCTCCCTCATCTAAATCACATCAGGACTCTACAGTAGATCGATAGTTACAACAAAGAAGGCCGGAGCTTTCATTCCAGGGGGACTCATTACTCTGCTGCCCAGTATCGGGGTATGGATCCCACGGAAGGTTATCTACTCTTCCACGGGAGTTAACAACAGCCGTCGGTTATTAATCCCGCGCCATGACCCCGCCCTCCAGGGCTGCGTGTGCGTGGAAAACACGTCCAGAGCCAAACAAGCCCGCTTCCTTCTTCGCCTTTCTTCCAGCTTCCTCTTTCTGTTCACGTGATTTAAAGATTGTCTTGTCTCGCAATCTAAAATGATTGGGACATCATTGAGATTCTTAGTAAGTACAGGTTGCTATTTCAGCAGACTCACATCTGCTGCAGTATTACAAAGACTCATTAAAATAAATTCAGATCTTAAATTAGTTCTTTCAGTAACATTTATTGTCTAAGCCACTGGGCAATAAAATATATAATTCAGTTAAGTTGAAGAGAAAAGTGATATTTGGAGTATATTTCCTGACCAGCCCCCAAAAGGAGGGTAAGATAAGAGAAGGATTATGCTACTGCTTACCAGTTTTTCCAGTGGCAGTTATTTTTCTGATGATTCTTCTTAGCCTTAGGGTCCTCTTATTTGACTGCCAGAAGGGACTAGCCTGTCTGCGGTGTGAGCTGAACAATGCCATGGCCAGATCAAAGGACAGACCTTTCTTAGGAGAAAGGCTGGTCACTGCCGTCCCTGGGTGCTCTCACTGCCACTGTTCATGCCAGAGACCTCACAGAGAGACCTTCAGTTAGGAAAGTTCTGTATATCAGGGAGGAAGAAAATTATGTGTACTTGACCCCAAGTCTTCAAATCCTTTGTACAGATTTTTTTTTTAACCAATTGCCAATGTGCTATTTTAGTAATTTAACTCTACGACTGGAATTCAATACAGCTCTACCAAGCTCTATGTATCCCAGCATGTGAAAATGAGTTTCCCATAGACTTCAAAGACCTAACCTTTGTTTTGTCAAATAAGAGATTCATTTTTTAGTTCACGCAACCTTTATTGGAAGTCTGCATAATGTTCAAATTCTGGCCTATGTATATTTATTGCTCTTTGGGGCTGATTTTAAAGCATAATATAGCAAAGAACCGAAGTGCTATGGTATTTTTACATCTCCATACAACTCTCCAGATAATGTCATTTTTAATAATAGCCTGCCAAATTTTCTTGACATGCTCTGAAATACACGGGTTACGGCTGCCAGTAAGCAGGTCCGTTTGATCTATTGGAAGCCATGTTACGTTGCTGTTGCTGGATGCCACTGGGCGCTGGGCCTTTTGGGATCTGCCATCCTCTGGCACCTCGGGAAGACATGGAACAATGAGGCTTGAGCCAGGTGTGGCTTCCAAATGCACAGAGGTCAGAGCAGTTGGGACATCCACCCCCACAAGAATGCCTTAGAAATGGGACTTGGAAGAGCTCTAGGTCCCTGGAACTTCAGACTGTTTGAGAGCCTTAAAGAGACAGACACCTCTGTCTCCAGGCCGTGTGGGTGTTGACTGGGCCGCTGGCGCACCTGGCCAGGTGGAATTCAGACCATTAAGAAACATCTTAAGTTGAGGGATTTCTTCAGAAAACTTTGCCTCTTACAAAGTATATAATTTTTAAAGTTCCCTCTTACAGTATTGTTGAAATTATATTTTTTAAAGTTATATTCCAAAAAGAGTTCCTTCTTGCAGTATTGAGGCCATGTGCATTCAACTTTATATGTCAGAATATTTTTTATTGAAAATAGTTGGCATTGTATTCATTTATTGTTTACCCTTGGCCTTAATTATTCAATAGCAACTTGTGTTATACATTTTTCTTGTGTTTTTCCATTCCATTGGTATTTCTACTATGTCTGTTAAAAGTTTGAAGGTATAACTTTGAGCTATAATGTTTTCCTTTGCAGCCTTATTCTCATTGCCTTAGAAACAAAGAAAAAACTGTCCCATCTGCTTTCTTAACTGCTTCTTGGGATACCTCCACTTGTAACATCTCTGGCCTCGCTCCCCCAGCTGCCGGGCCCAGGCGATCATGGCACGAACGCGCTGCCCCCCTCACCTTTCTTTCTTTGCAGATGTAAAGTATTTTCATTAGACATTTTTCTAAACACTTCTCCGAGGTTTTTTCTAATTAATCACCTGGCATCTGTCTTGGTATTAAAAGATGCTTACTTGCCTTCCTGCAGTGAGAAATGGGAAAAGGCTTGCTTTTCTGGGTACTCATTTGATTCCTGTGTTAGCATTTTATTTCAAGAATGATTTATATCCATTTCTAATTTCTCCTGTAGTTTTCTACTTAGGACTGATTCTTCCTAAGTTGCAATTAGAGGAAATAGTGTGTGTAGATGTGTGTTTGTAAATACACACACACACTCACACACATGAAACCCAGTGCATTTAGAAGCATTTTAGAATAAGAGCATGTTCCCTGATGCTCTGCTCTCTCCTGCTTTAGGATAACAACCAGTAAGGGAACCGCTGGAAACCCCCTCATGGCCTCTAAGTTCTTAGAGTTTATTTTAAAAATTAAAAGCTATCGACATTATTTGCATAGAAAATGTCCAAGAAGCTGAACGACTGAGAAATATTTTGATCTCAGGGAAACCTCTTGCCTGAACTGGCCAAAAAAGGCCTGAATTAACCACAAAAGACACGCCCCCCCTACACACACACATATACTTTCCCCACCCCACACCCCCAGGAGCTTGAAGTTCTCTGGGGTGGAGCTTGGGGAGGGGAGGAGTTCTTTCTTTTTGCATTTTTTAAATTGTTTGTGTTTTGTGTTGTTTTTCTTGGTTGCAGCATGGCAGTGTGAGATATTGACGGCCGTGCCTGTGTGCACTTTCACCAGACCGATTCCTAATTAGAGACTCTTACCTAATAAACCGGGGCTGTATTGCCTGCAGCTTCTTGACCTTTGCTCCCTGATTCTCTGCCATTAGTCCCCTTGCCCTCTGGTGTTGGAAACCTCTAAACTTTGGGGATTCACTGATTCTGGTTCAATGTGTGGACTTTGTGAGCTTCCTCCAGCCCGCTGGGAGAGCTCCTTGTGCTAATAAGCATCTGTCACTGCCCGTGTTTCACTGATGCAGCTGCTCCTGCTGGACACCAAGTCAGGGCCCTAAGGAAACACTTCTATCTTTAAATCAAAGAGCGATTGTTAAGGAACTTACCTCCAGCATCTTGCCATATAAAACTGCAAAGTTACATTAGCTGTAGCTCTTTAACCTTTGGCGTGTTGAAGAGGTAACGACATCCGAATTTGGCTTCCATCCCTCCAGGGCCCTTCAAACGCACTGTGTGGACACCAGATGATAGATCGCATGCTTACAACACGTATAAAACTCCCGGGTCCTGTACCTCTATTACTTTTGAAACAAGGCAACTGTTAAATTACACCACATTGTGGATGATCCACTTCCACAACTCCCCTCTTCATGTTCCTCTAAAGGTGTTGGGCACTCAGAGGAGAGAAAACTGGTCCCACCTTCCTGGGCACTACTCAGAACTCCCCGGGATATTTAACTTCTTCCCTGCCATGGCCTGCGGGCTGGACACTTTTTTCTGAGTTCTCCGGAAACACTGGGCAGGTCAGAGGTCCCCTTTTCAAGGTTTATGAAAGGCAAAAACAAAAAACAAACATACAAAAGAAACTTCTATTGCATACAGTGTTTTTAGGGAAATTTAAAAAGTTCAAGTCTTTTTAATTGGAGAGATTGGGGCAGAGGGGGTTGGGAACACCTTAACTACTGAAGAGTCTCATAATCAATACCATTCTAAGTCACAATAACCCCAGAGCAAGTATCGCATGGAATTTTAGAAACACGAGCAAAAAAAATTCTGTTACAAATATCACCACATACTAGGCATTTCTGCCTCCCCCCTTCCTTCCTCCTATCTTTCCTTCTTTCCTTCCTTCTTTTCCTCCACTACTTCCTTCCTTCTTTCCCTCCTATCCTTAAAACTATCTCCCTTCAGATGCTATGTAATCTCTCTCCTCCACTTTTCAAAGATAAATTTTTAGAAAGAGTATTCTGCTCTTGCTGTTTCCATTTTCTCACCTCCTATTTACTTTCAAATCCACGGGAATCTGGGTTCTACTCCCAACAGCACACAAAAGCTTCTTGCACTAAAATCACAAATAGTACTGCTCATAATTGGAAATCCAGTAGAGAGCTTTGGGTTCTTATCATTCTTCTCTGCATTGCTTGAACGTATGGATTATTTTCTCCATTGTAAACCTTTCTATTTCTCCAAGCTTCACGTTGTCCTTACAGTTCACTAGCCACTCTTCTTCTGTTTCCTTCATGGTCTCTGCCCCTCCCATAAATGTGAGAGAATAGCGCTGCGCTGGCTCTGTGGAAACAGCAGGGGGCACTTCACGCGCTCTGCAAGACAAGTACACAGACAAAGTTAAACAACAATGAGGGCTATGCACTCCAGGGAATATGCGACGGGAAATATGGCTCGGAAGAAGAACAGATGGAGAGTATGGTTCGAGTAGGTCTGGAAGCAACATGACAATCTGGAAGGAGTGTGGCATTTGGGGTTTTCAGACTGCGTTCAGATCCCAGCACTAACAGCCAAAGGACCCTGGGCAAGTTACTTAAGCACGATGAGCACTCTGTGGGAATGGGAATACTGATCTTCTAGGATTGTTAGGAGAATTAAACAAAATCATTTAAGTCATCATTTTTATTGGTACCTGGTATGTGCTTCATCAATAGGTGTTCATTGTCCTTGTTTGTAGAGAAGGGGCATCTTAAGAAGGCTCTTTTCTCTCCTTTCTTCCCCATCCAAGCCTGAAGAGGCAGGAGGAGCTCCAGGGGAGGAATGGAAGAACCCAGAGGGGAAACAGTGAGTGTTCTCACCACTGCACCCTCCTCCCTGCTGTGTTCTGCTAAGACTTGGGCAGCCTGAGCTGAGGAGGGAAAGTGTTAGCTGCTAGAAGAGCCCTTTGACATCAGAAAGTTGCCTGGAAAAGGTGTGGAACCTGGCTAAGATTTCCCCTGGGTGCAGGGAATAGTTCAAAGAGCTTGCTGGCAGGCAGTGCTAGGAAAATACATTCAGTTCTTGTTTAATTCCACTTGTATCAAATATGTCTTATTCAATAAATGAGTTCTATATACTTACAAATCACTAACAGGTAGTACTGCCAAATCATACATTAAATATTAATAAGTTCTCACTTCTTTCCTTTTCTGGATAAAGAAAGAGCAACAGAGGCACCCCAGTGGATCCTCCTGCACACCTCCACTTGGAAAATTCCTGCCAGGGCAGGACCCCAGCTGGGGCTGCCAATGCCACTGGGGGCCAGGTGACCCATGAGCAGTGGAGCCAGAGAAAGTGGAGACGGTGGTGGCTGTGGGGGATGGCGTTTCTAGGGTGGAACATATGGGAGGAAAATGCAGAGGGACACAAATCGAGGCTCTTGCGATCCATTTCATGTTGGGGAGAAGAGGGAGCATTGTTCAAGACATGGTTCAAGAACAATCAGTGAGAAGAGAAGGAGCAGAGAATGACAGGGTGGTCCAAGGGGAGACGGGGAAGCAACACCATCTGTGTTAGAGTCGGAAGAGGAGTGGTCAAGTCTAACAAGGATGGAGTGTTTGAGTATCCCCAGGAGGCTTATGAAAGGGAATTTTACTTATAGATCAGGCAATGATGGTGTAAAATTGAAAAGAACAAAAGAGAAAGAAACAGATGATTGACAACCTGGGGAACAGGGCTCTGAGCCCCTAGTATAGTCATGCATCCTCAAAAATCTGCTAAACAAATCAGTCATTTCAGTAAAGCAAGATTGGGTGAGGATTTAAGAATCTATCAGTCTTGGATTGGGCAGAATAATTGGCCAGACCTCCTCCTGCTCAGTTCCTGGGTTGCAGAGACGCTGGCGGGGCCACTTCCCAACATAGCAAGGTGAGAGTTTGAAGGGTCTTGGCTTTCTGAAAAATCTCTCTTCGTAATCCTGTTTTTCAGTTTCAGAAAGAATTTAAGTTGGAAACCTTGATATTCTTGTCATCTCTGAACACACACTAAATGCAAAGGAAAGCACCCTGCAATGGGAATTTCTGATCTCCCTCTTTCTTTGTTGTGAAGACTCCCCACTCAGCTTTCACAATTTGGGTGTCCTTCAAATTTGAGGGAGTGATGCCATCCCTACCACTTCCTTTCCCCTAGTGGCAGATATGTGAGTCGGGTCTCGGGGAGATTAAGAAAACTCCTCGCTGGGGACAATCAGTGTGGTCTAATAGAACACTGGATCCTCTGCCAGTAGCTTCTGACCACAGGAATGTTACACAGAGCTGTGGTCTTAGGAAGAGTCGCATGGTGTCTCTGAGCATAGAGTCCCAAGTGGTAATTATGATGTATGCTGCTGCCTGATGGTTCTGGATACTTCCTTGAAAGACCAGTTTCCATGGCACCGTGACAATGCTGTTGGGGATAACAGAATGGGCATAGCTGTTTAGACAGGAAATTTTAGGAATGGCAAACTAAAGAACCCTGGAAAATACACTGTACGGTCTGCCAGGGGTTATGTAAGGATGAACGCTAGTATAGTAATGAAAAAAAATCAGTAAATCCTCTTTATAAAATCAAGGAAAAAAATCACTGTGTGCTTTTAAAAATATATTGCATCTATGCATGATTTTGTTATAATGGCCTCATCCTCCAGACTTACATGATGCCACCCTAGCTTTGTGTAATATTGTAAAGTTTATAAATTGCTTTCACCCAGACTTCTTCATCCGATTTCCGGAATGACCCCATCCAGTTGGGAACATGGGTTTTATTAGCCCTACGTTACAGAGGAGGTTCAGAGAATCTAAATTGGCCAAGGTCATGCAGCTAAAGATGACAAATGGGAATTTTAAACCCAGGTCTTCCTGACCTCAAAGCCCATGATCTTTGCACTATGTCGTGCTTGCTTAGAAATCAAATGGACCTGTCTTACAGGAACTGTTCTTCTTCTAAACAGAGGACTGGAGCAGTCCCAGGTAAACAGGCAGGTGGCCTTAGGGAGGGATGTCTGGAAGCACCCGTTTGGAGTCCCAGCAGGCTGGCAAAGGTCTGGCAGCTGGCCGTGGCAGCTCAGCCATGGAGACGGGGCTGCGGTGAAAGGACCTCAGGGCTTGGACCTAGAGGAGGGACTGTTGGCTTGTTTGCTCCTCCAGATCTGCTCTCCACCTGTCTTTGCTCTCTGCTCAGGACAGGGTCAAAGGACCCCCTTGGCCTCTGGCTTGCTGTTGCCTTTTGCCAGTGGAAGCCACCGAGGATCAGTGGTGGAGGGAGAGTGAGGAGGGAGGTTTATTCCCTCAGATCCTTCCCTACGGGGTCTTGCTCCCACTGCTCCTCTTGCCCCTCCTGGCTCAGCCCCTGCACTATTTCTTACATTTTCTTACACCTTTCCCATCCTTTGTCAGTAGTCTCTGTGTTGAACTCCTTGCACAACACAGTTTGTGTGTGTTTTCTATTTCCTGAAGGGCCCCTGGCCGATCAACCCTGACCCCAGAGGGCCTGGGCACCAGGCAGGAGCTCATGTCTGGATTTAGACACGTGAGTAGGACACAGACCTTGCTCCTGGAATTGAAATTAGAACAAGGACCTGGAAGCAGGGAGGCAGGGCCAAGCATGCCCTCGTGGAACTGGAGACAAGGATGGAGTAGAACTGGGAAGAAATCTGATCCGAGCCTGCCGGGCCAGGACTCTGCTGGGAGACCCTCCCAGTCTTCCGGGGTACAAGACTGTTCACAGACACTGAAGGTGGAGGCGGGAGGATGGCAGCAAGAGTAAGATGGGGCAAAGTCTGAGGAAGGCCGGGGCCACGTACCATGCAGCCAGAGCAGCTGGACGTTTCAATCCTTGCCCCTAGTGGCAGAGACTGACTGGCTGGTCATTGAACCCATTCCGGTTTCATCCTGGGCACACAGACCATGAGTCCTGTGTGCTTGAGTTCTGGCCAATGGAACGTGCTAGCCCTAAAACCTCTGCCACTAGCCCCCACCTTTTGCCAGCTGTGATTAAGAGCAATGCATGCCACAATGACATCCGTCATTCACTCATTTATTCACTCACTCACTCATTCATTCATTTCTTTTATTCATTCCCTGAAATAAGACCTGAGGGTACAACCTCTCAAGGGGCCCACTCACATGCCCTTTTATTCTGCCAGCTTATGCCTGGAGATGCGGTAGACCATTGCAACAGCCTGTTGAGACACACCAGAATTAGACCACATTATTAAGGCACTTCAGCTTAGATCCTGTGATGGCTGCAGCATAAAATACTGCATTAGGCTCCATCCTCCAGCCTTTTTCCTTTCAAAAATGATGATCATTTTATTGAGTGCCCACTCTGCACCAGGTGCTTCTGAAACCTTATGCTGTGATAAATATGAAAATAGGGGCTTATATAATGCTGTAACTAATTTGAGCCTCGTTTAGCAGTCAGGCAGCCTGAATCTTCTTATTAATATACAGGGAGTGGTTGCTGATAATAGACACATTATCAAGGACAAAGGCATCTTGGCAGTGCATGCTGAGGAATGGAGGAAACACAAGACTTCCAAGGAATTCTCCTGCTATCTTGGCATCCATACACATATACAGGTTGTTTTCAGTGTTTTTATCCCAAGAAGATCCTTGGCAGTAGACACAGGCATGCTCTGGGTACGTGCACTGGGAGATATTTCCCCAGAGTCTGTTCCTCCAACATGCTTTCATCGTCATTTTATCTCACAGCATGAATCATTTGCCCAGCAGCTCCTGTGATCCACACAGTTTTTGATGTCCCAGGATAATTTATAAAGAAGAAGGAAAAAACAAAATATTATACTTCATGAGTATCAATATACATGAATACTAATTAGAAAATGTACTTTTTTGAATGAAATACTTGTCTGAATGGAGGTTGCACAAAGACAACTGTTTCATCTTTAGCTTTCTTGAGGTCATAAGTGCGTTTAAATAATTTTGTCCCTGTGGGAGAAAAATATCCCTGTTATTAGAATCCCAATTTGAGTGAACAGTGTGAAATGCTGATTTTCAAGGGAGTTGGGCAGAGGTGGCGTGGTGAGGTGTGGACAGGCAGAGGCAGAAGCTTCTGTGTCCTGATTCCCTTGTACTAGAGATTTCATTACAGAGACTTTTGCACATCACATGCATTGTTGGATCAGAGTGTCACATGTTCCTTCACAGACATTATTTCAGATTAAGCCACAGGTAGCAGGGAGTGGACGTGGCACGCATTTTCCTCTTCACTTGGTAGCATCCTATCTCCCAGCAGTCATTTGCAGAGCAACATTACTTGCATAACAATTGAGCTGATCTGATATTTTAGGTTATGATGTCAAGATATATTATACTGCAGCCTACTGACTTAAAAAACAGCCCAAGAAAAAGAATGATTAGGACCGAGTTGTGATTGAAAGAGATCTAAGAGAATGTCATTTGTTATGAGAATCTTAAAAGCTTCTAATGACCTGTTATTCCCAAGGGGCACTTGCTACTGTGATGACTGAATTTATTTTTTACTAAACAAGCTTTGCATTTAATGCCATCTTTCTTTATGGTCTAAGACCCATGAGAATGTATTTTACTTTTTTCTGAATGAACAGCTTGGTCAACAATTTATCATGCAGACATCATCTTTCTTTATGCTTCCGTCACTATATTTAGTATTATCATATATTAAGTGTATTTATGAATTCTTCTGTTAAGATACTTTTCTGTTTAAGAACACTTGACAGGCTATATCTTATAAGCCGAATGTCATCTTTGCTTTTATAAATATATTTTATATTCCTAAATTGAAGATGTTATCCCTGAATGTTTTCATAGCATAGAGTATACTGAGAAAATCTTAGAATTGAAGGAAACCTTGTAGAAACAGCAGCAGTGATTGTCACCAAATCACAGTGCTTTTAGGGTAACACATCATATAAATAATCCCACCTCCCTCCTACGTGGTAAGCTCTCTAACAGCTTGTCTGTTTGTTCATTGCTGTACACAACATGTATTCGGTAAATATTTGTTGGAGGGATAGATGAGTGGGTGGATGGGTGGATGAATGAAGTGGATACGTGTATGATTTGGGTTGAGGACTGTGCTTTCTTTGTGAGCCTAGTGTTAAGTCAGGTTGTTCTGCATCACTGAGCTTCACAAACATTTACTGGCAGTCGATGTCCTGCTGTTAATGAGAAGAAACGAAGTGCAGAGGGCTAATGAACTCTTAGAAGGATGACACTGCTTTCCATTAAGTCGAGCCAGTTTATTTTTGGCTTAGAAAATGAGTTCAAATTTGACATTGATTTCTCCAAAATGGTTGCAGTCTTTCAAATTAAGACTATCCTGGAAATTGGAAATAAAAATGCAAGGCTCCTTGTTTTGGTGGGTAAACTCACGAGGATGGAAACAGACATGAAGGCAGAAGGGACAGCCACTCTGAATTATCTTTGGGTAGAGGACAAAACACTTCTACACAGCCTTGAAAACAACATGGTTAGCTCAACTTCAAGAAAGGCTACAAATAGGGCTGGAAAGCAGAAGTAATGTGTCATTCTATTGAGCATATTAATATTTGGGCAGAAGAAGATAGATTCTTTTTATACAGTTAGGCATCATTTTAACATGCACATTATAGGTGGTGGCTTGCTTTTTTTTTTAAGGAGAAATAAATGTAGCTATCCCCTAACGGGGGCAATTTCCCTTCATATTTCTTGCAGCTCTTGTCCCATGAGGCGACAGATGAGTATGTGATAGCAATACTGATTCCAGTGCTGAGATGCCATCTGATCCACCGGGAGAACTGGTGGATTCAAATCAATGTCAGCTCATGCCTTCTGGGCAGCAGTCTTTCAGTACAGGATTTGCTCTATGGATCAGAAAAACAGCTGGCGACTCGCAATATGTTATACAAAAGACCTTTAAAATGTTTTGTTGTTTCCAGCTATGATGTAGTGTGAGTCACTTCAAATATTTTTTTTTTTATTTCTGCGCCTTTTTGATGGAACAAAACCCTCTTGAGCAACTGGTAAAAACATAATAGCAATTTTAACTGGTATCTGTAGAATACTGAGGCTGAACAGTGGCTAGAAATAAGTGTCTGCCTTAATGTACATTTTTAATGTAAAAATTTTACCCACGGAAAGCATTCATTGGAAATCCTGTCCTGAAATCGCCTGTAAAATACAAGCATATGCCAAAACGAATAGTCTTTGTGGGTTATTTAGAATTCTTTGGAAAGGAAGAACGTTCACCCAGTTATTTTGCTAAGCTGTAGGGTGGAGTTATTTGTTTCCAAGGTATGTTGTTTGTATATGACAGAATTTTGGAATTTTCTCTCTCTTTTAGGTCAAGTTTTTTTTCCCATAAAAGATGTATAACAATTCATATGAACATTAAAACATTTGTTTGGGGTGGTGGAATATTCAATTCTTTTAACCCCAGAGCTAACCTCCTCCTCACTGAGTTGTATATCGCTTTTATGGGTTTTTGTATGAAGCCTTTTTCTCACTTTTAAAAATCTATATATTTTATTTGCAGCCACTGTAGTCCAAGATTCTGATAAAAATTAGGGTCACTAGTGCAGAAATACTATGTATGTCTAGAAAAAGAGACAAAAAGGAAACTAGAAAAATTCTTATATGGTCTGGATTGCCTGAAAGAGAAGGAATTTGAAATTTTCTGAGTGGTAGATTTGAGTCCAGGTACTGGATATTTGGTATGAAATGGGTGTCCCTAATCTGGTGTGATTAGTCAAATTTCCACACCAAATTTCCAGAGCCAATGCCAGAATGATACCTCAGATGCATCAATTCAATAGCTATTTATAGTTTCCAAATTGCTTTCCACAGCTCTCTGTTAAATACTTTGATGAAATGACTAAATAGGTGGCAGCCATCTCATGCATCTCTGTGGATGAAGAACTATGCGAAGTATCATATTCAATATTTTCAGGGTGTGAGACTGTGGTCTTGTCAAGGAGTCTCTTGTTACAGTCGACTGCAAGTGTAATTAGCAGTTGGTGTTCAGTGTGCAAAGAATTTTGACTGATTGATTGGGCTGTGTTTTAGGCCTTGTCAACACGGACAAAACATACACTGAGTTCATCCATCTTGCTTAGCTACTTTTATATGTGCTTCAGTATTCCAGCAATACCAATGTCCACTGTACACAATGGCCTCTCATCAATTGAGGAAGCAATTCCTAAAGGAAGATGAGATTTCAAGGAGGAAAAAGAATAACAGACCAAAGAGCATTTCCTGAAGTGTGTCCAGGAACACTAATTCTTGGAGAAATTAATAGGGTTTGGGAAGGAAAGTGGGTAACCCAATGAAATGTTTGAGAAACGTTTAGATAAGCCAAGTTTGCATGTTT
>CM052441.1:14155885-14177975 GCA_028533085.1 Varecia variegata | reverse complement strand
TAAAATTGGCAATAACCCTATGAAATAAGTGTTATTTTCTGCATTTAATGGATAAGGAATCAAAGCTCAGAAAAGCTTAGTAACTTTCCTAAGGTTGCAGAACTAGGAAGTGGTGAAGGTAGAATCCAAAGCTGGTCCTATACTGATAACCGTGACACTACAACAAATAGTATAAATGAAATATGCAAAAATTGTGTGTGATAGACAGATGGATCATAGCTTGCATCTGATCCTCAAAAGGATCTAGGACCTAAAAATTTCAACAATCACTGAATCCAACTCACAATGTTTAGAAACCCAGAGCAATGATATCATTTTCTCAATGACACACCACTAATTAGCAAACAAAAAGGAATTAGAACCATACTCTCTTGACTGCCCTTTGGTGATAGTGTGCTACATTATCATGACTGATGGCTTTTAAATTAGTTTATTTCAGAAAATGAAAGAAGACAATATTGCTTTTAAAATTTTAGAGCCATTTTGTGAATGTGCTATTAACTTCATTGATTCATGATGAAACACTGGCAATGTTTCATACCAAAACCGCAGACTATAAATACAAAGGATATTTAAAATACTGAAAATTATCTGAGTGTCAAGGTGAGTGAGAAAGTATAATATCCAGGAAACATAATATCAAACTGGCATTTGAATAAAAAATAACTCTACTGAAGTAGAATATAGGCTTTCATTTTTAAAG
The DNA here is from genome assembly GCA_028533085.1 of Varecia variegata. NCBI lineage: Eukaryota > Metazoa > Chordata > Mammalia > Primates > Lemuridae > Varecia > Varecia variegata. The sequence goes on along the minus strand of CM052441.1, from coordinate 14,177,272 downwards.
ATCAAAGCATAAGTCCAGCTTTATTTATAGGCATAATAGTCACCACTTTAGTGTGATTTGAGATGGGACAATACCATCTTGCTGCACGATCTAAATTTCTACTCTTACATACATTATATTACATTAAGGCAATGTGTTTCAGTAGCCATCTGTTTAAATGAAAATAACTCTGGAGGAGAAATACATAAAGCAGGTTCTCAAATATTAAAACCCAGTGTGAGCTTGGACCTGGCACATCTCTTGTTATTGGAGTCAGGAAATATAAAAGATAAATTTTGATGGAAGGAGGCTCATATGGAAATGGTCAGAAAATGAAAGAACGCCTGAGGCAGGCAATCTGAGTAAAGGCAGCAATTTATCCCTGAATAAAGAGATGTAGACAGTGAGATCACCCAGAGGAAAGATGATCCCAGGAGGAGATGCTGGACAGTGCTAGACAGTATTCAATATCTTACCTTTCAATGATACAACCCAGTCTTAGGAATTACCTCTTTACCATAGAGCAACATATATTTACAAGCCTCTCAGCTTTTATAAATTGTTACACTTTTTAAAAAATGGCTGGAAAAAGGAAAGTCTGGAGGAATATAACTCTAACACTGTCCTTGACCGGATCTCATCAGGTATAGCAGCTGCTGTGTATGTAAGAGAAGTGGGGGATGGCTGGGAAATAAATAAGTTGTTCCAATGTGATCTCCTGAAATAGAAGACTTGCAATTTCACACCAAGATCCACAGCCTGGCCTTGTTTTCTGGTTGCAAATCTGAAATAGCAGTCATCCATCTGTCAGCCTGACATCTTTTTATGCTCCCTTTCAATCACTCCCAGAAAAAAAATAATTTTTTTAGATTGATTCTGATTTTGGCAGCTTTCTTATTGCCTATCACTTTAAAGACATTAAAAGATAGTAGCAAATTTCATTTTCTCTCATCCTGCACGTTTTTAAAGTTGGAATTTTACCCATCCTGTTTGGGTCCTAAGAGTAGTAATATAACTTACAGACAACTGGCTAATAAATTAACTGTAGAACAACTGTTCTGTTCGTCTTTACATGAATCCTAAAAGATGATAGAATCAGTTTATTTATTCACTAAACAAACATGAACCAAGGGCATAATAGAAAATTGGAAAGTGAGATTCCTAAGAAGGAGATGTCATTCTGGGTTGAACAAGGCTGTATAAGAAAAAGCAGAACCAAGAGTCTAACTGAGAATGAAGATGATGACAGGTGCCCTGTGTGGATGCAACGGCCAATCAAATAGGCTACTGGTGCCAGATAAATTCAACTGGAAATAGTGATGATGCATTTAGGAAAATCAGCTAAATGTGAAGGGCCAGAAGGTTAATTGATGTCAAGGCATGAAGAGACCAAAATCTGGGAGATAGATCATCAGTTGCCATATAAGAAAGTTCATGACTTCAGATCCTGAAGAAGCACTTCGCTTTCCATCTCATTTTGTTTTGCTTGTTGGGTTGGGATGATCCTGAGTGATGCCTTATTCACCAAAAAGCTCAAAAGTTGACTCAGGATTCCAAGTTTAGGGAGAGACTCATTCATGTAATGCCAAAGTACCACATCAGAATGTGCAACAGAAAGTAGACAGTGGCACCACTAACTAAAGAACTAGTCAAAGTTCCTCTGAGCGTGTTGTCACACACCCAAGCTTGTTTCTTGGTTCTAAGTGTCTTAGAGGGTAGCTCCATCAGAGTGGATTGTGCAGGAGTACCATAGATGAGTGAGAAGACCAAGCCTTTAAAGATACCATACTTATCACTTTATTTGGAGATAAAAAGTATTGTTCAATTTGGTTTGGTTTGATTTGGTATTTGTTTGTTTGGGGTTTGGGGCTATAAAAGAGTTTTTCATATTGTGATTCAGAAATATCCACTCCTTTAAAAGTTGGTTTCAATTTTATCTTCACATTCTTTTGGTTCCTTTTATTAGAATTCCAGCTTACAACCTAATTCTATTAATATTTATAGATTCCACATGAATATAAAATTAGCTAATCGGCTTCTTTATGAAAAGGGACCAACTATAAAGTCCTATACTTTGCTCTTTAACTTTGGAATTTGATTCACGGTATCTTGTAAAACTTTGAAGTCAACTGACAATATGATAGATTTACAAAAATCTGTTTGAATTTGGAGGCTTTCCCATATCTTCCTATTGAAATTAATTATAATCTTCCTGTACCTGTTGCATTGTTTTATGTTTTCATGCACTACTTGAAAGCGTGTACACATATCTATCATTTCCCTTAGATTGAGAGCTTCTGCGAGACAGAAATTGGATCCTTCATCTTCAGATTATCAATGATAATTATGTAGGCTGGTATATCATAAATGTTCAACGTGTTTCTAATGACTCAAGGAGGGTACAGATGACACCATCATAGTAAAAATCAAGAGTAACTTTTTGTAAAGACATGATTTTAATACTTGGGAAATGAATGTTGCCTTGAAGGATAGAGTGAGGGCAAGAGTGAGAACAAGAGTGAGAGAAGAGAAAGAAAATGAAAGGAGGTTATGAGCACCTGGGAATTATTTGGTTGGAAAAAAACAAGTGTTCTATCATATAACATGAACATAATAGAGAAAGAGCAGCTTAAAATTTTTAGTGGAATAAATAAGTATAGTGTATAGTTTCCATTGTGGGGTAGTCATGCCTTTCTTACAGTTATGGACCTTTAGGTATGAACAGGGAACAATCAAGTATCTGAGTTGCCTATATTTAACCAGAAATCGCAGTGAAGTAGCCAAGCATACCTAGGAGACATGGATGATAAGAAATATTTTTTCATCTTTTTTATAGCTTTATTGAGATATAATCTATCATAAATTTCACCTGTTTAAAGTATACAACTCAATGGTTTTTAGTATATTTGCAACCATCACTGTAACCTAATTGCACCATCGTATTCTAATTTCATAACAATTTCATCACCTCCCCCCAAAAAAATCCCTCCTTATTCTCTGCTCACTCACTCCTAAATCCTAGGTAACCACTAGTCTACTTTCTCTATAGATTTGCATATTATGGGCATGTCATATAAATGCAATCATAAAATATGTGGTCTTTTGTGACTGGCTTCTTTCACCTGGCATGTTTTTGAGGTTCATGTATGTTGTATCAAGTAGCAGGATTGCATTCCCTTTTATTGTCAAATAATATTCCACTGTATGGATATGTCACATTTTGTTTAATCATTTGATGAACATTTGGATTGTTTCAATTTTTGGTTATTGTGGCCCATTTGTTGAAATCAATTGGTCATAAATATGTGGTTTATTTCTGGACTCTCAATTATATTTCATTGATTTATACATCTATTCTTATGTCAGTACTACAGTGTGTTGATTACTGTAGCTTGTAGTAAGTTTTAAAATTGGAAAATGTGAGTGCTTCAACTTTGTCCTTCTTTTTCAAGATTATTTAGGCTATTTGCGTCCCTTGCATTTCCATATAAATTTTAGGATCAGGCTCTCCTTTTGTACAAAAAAAGGTAGGCAGTTGGTATTTTTATAGGGATTACTTTGAATCTGTAAAGGAATTTGGAGAATATTGCCATCTGCATCATGTTAAGTCTTCCAGAAGAGTGATATCAGCAAAATGGAGGAATACAGGAGTTTTCTACCCTCATCTTCCCACAGTGCACCAATTTAGACAACCACTCATGGACAAGAATACCTTTTTGGGAATCCATGAGTCCATGGAAAAGTTCCAGCATGCCATTGGAGCAAAAATCCAAGAATTGATGAATTAAAGAGGGTAAGAAGAACAGTGTCATTTTACCCACATCATCTCTTTCCTGAGGTGGCATAGCTCCATGACAAGAGAAAACCTCTTGGCCCATGATTCTGCCCACAGGGGAAGTGAAGAGCATAGCGAGTGAGCTTCTGGCTTCCCCAGCTGTACAGGATGCTGCTCAAGAAGCCCAGCTCTTTCTCACCCCACTGAGAATACTTAAGGGATCAACATGACTGAGTAGCTGGGAGAGGAAGGGAGTGAGGAAGAGAGACAGGGATTCACAGCAACCAAGGCTGAAACCTCATGAAAGGGCCATGTACCCTATTATCCATCATCTCAGACTCCATCAAGTGGCCCTCTCACAAATCACTTGGGATGCCTCATCTGCAGGCCCACCTCAAAGGCCCATGGGGACTTCCAATGTTCTGCATGCCTCACCCTCAAACAGACTGTGACTGGCTCCCTGTGCTTGTCCCCTTCCCCAAGTCCTCCTCCCAATAGCCAGTGAATGCAAGCCTTTTCAGATGTTTGGGAGCATGCACAGTCAGCCAGCTTGCCTTTGCAAAATTGGGAGAAGGCACATAAACTTGATCATTTTTCTCCCAGGGCACCACCCTAGGGGAAAAAAACAGAGGCACTCAGCACCTTCTGTGATTCTGTGAGATCGATAGGAGGCATACAATATTAAGAATTCCTCTCCAAGAGGGAAAAAGAGGGATGGAATGGGTGCATCCATAGAAAAGTTCTGAGAAAGCCACAGAATCCCTAGCTGGGCTGACTGGTGAAGGTATTTCCCTCCCAAAGACACTTAATAAAGACTAGAGGTGACTGCTTATTTAGATGCAAAGATAGCAATGCAAGACTTCAAGGAACATGAAAAACCAAGGAAACATAACATCACCAAAAGAACACAATAATTTTCTAGTAACTGATCCCACAGAAGTGGAGATTTACAAATTGTCTTACAAAGTATTCTAAGTAATTGTTATGAGGAAGCACAGTAAACTACAAGATAAATACAGACAACTAAGCAATCAGAAAAAGAGTACTTGAAAAAAACAAGAAGTTTAACAAAGAGAGATAAGTCATTTAAAAAAATGCTGGGATACAATGAATGAAATGAAAAATGCAGTAGAGAACTTTGATAGCAGACTTGATCAAACAGAAGAAAGAATGTGTGAACTTGAAGATAGGTCATTTGAAAATATCCAGAGGAGAAAAAAGGAAAAAAGAATAAAAAAGAATGAAGAAAGCTTATGGGATGGATGGGTCACCACCAAAAACAACTATACACACACACACATACATACATACACATTATGGGAGTCTAAGAATGAGAATCAAGAAAGAAATAAAAATAAATTTATTTAAAGAAATAATGACTAAAAACTTTCTAAATCTTGGGCAAGATATAAACATCCAGGAACATGAGGCTCAAAGATTCACAAATAGCTTCAACCCAAAGAGGGCTTCACAGAGACACATTATAGTCAAATTGTCAAAAAAAGAAGAGACAAAGAAACATTTCTGAAAGCAGCATGAGGAAAGACTTGTGACATACAAGGAAATCTTCATTATACTATCAGAAGATTTCTCAGTAGAAACCTTGCAGGCCAGGAGAGAATGGGATGATATAGTCAAAGTCCTAAAAGAAAACAACTGTCAACCAAGAATACTTTACCTGACAAAGCTGTCCTTCAAAAATGAAGGAAAGATAAATACTTTCCCAGACAAACAAAAGCTGAGGGAGTTCATCACCATTAGAGCTACCTTGCAAGAAATGATAAAATGAGTTCTTCAAGATGAAATGAGAGGGCACTAATTTGTAACATGAAAGTATAAAACTGTAAAACTCATTGGTCAAAGTAAATAAGAGTAAGTATAGTCAAGTTCAGAATACTCTAATACTGTAATGACAGTATATAAATCACCTTTAACTTTGGCATGACAGTTAAAATACAAAAGTATTAAACATAACTATAGCTACAATAATTTGTTATAAATACACAATATAAAAAGAAATAAATTGTGATGTTAAAAACATAAAATGTGGTGGGAGAAAGTAAAAGTACAGAGTTGTACACAATTGAAGTTAAGTTGTTATAAGGTTAAAATATACCTTTATGGCCAGGCATGGTGGCTGATGCCTGTAATTCTAGCACTAAGGGAGGCTGAAGCAGCAGCATTGCTTGAGCTCAGGTCCTGCCTGAGAAAGAGCAGGACCTGTCTCTACTAAAAATAGAAAAATTAGCTGAGCATCATGGTACATACCTGTAGTCCCAGCTATTTGGCAGGCTGAGGCAGAATAATCGTTTCAGCCAGGGAGTTTGAGGTTGCAGTGAGCTATGATGACACCACTGCACTCTACGCAGGGTGACAGAGCAAAACTCTGGCTCAAAAATAAATAAGATAAAACAAACTTTTATAATTATAAGATATTATAAGTAAACTTTATGGTAACCACAAAGGAAAAATCTATAGTGGACACACAAAATATAAAAAGAAAGTAATCAAAGCATACTACTGTGAAAAAAAATCATCAAATCATAAAGGAAGATAGCAAAAGAGAAAGAAAGGAATATAAGAATGACAAAACAGTCATAAAACAATTACCAAAATGTCAATAGTAAATCCTTACCTATCAATAACTACTTTAAATGCAAATGAACTGAATTCTCCATTCAAAAGACATAGAGTGGCTGAATGGATTAAAAAAAAAAAAGGCCCCAACTGTACGCTTCCTAGAAGAGACTTATTCTAGCTTTACATCACAAATAGGCTTATTATAAAGGGATGGAAAAAGGTATTTCATTATCTTCTGGAAATCAAAAGAGAGCAGGGGTAGCTACACTTATATTAGAAAAAATAAACCTTAAGTCAAAAACTGAAACAAAACACAGGCCGGGTGCGGTGACTCACACCTGTAATCCTAGCACTCTGGGAGGCCTAGGCGGGTGGATTGTTTGAGCTCAGAAGTTCAAGACCAGCTTGAGCAAGAATGAGACCCTGTCTCTACTAAAAATAGAAAGAAATTATATGGACAACTAAAAGTATATATATATAAAATTAGCGGGGCATGGTGGCACATGCCTATAGTCCCAGCTACTCGGGAGGCTGAGGCAGAAGGATTGCTTAACCCCAGGAGTTTGAGGTTGCTGTGAGCTAGGCTGACGCCACGGCACTCTAGCCTGGGCAACAGAGTGAGACTCTGTCTCAAAAAAAAAAAAAAAAAACACAAAGAAGGTCACTATATAACGAAAAAGGAATAATTTCATGAAGAAGATATAACAATTATAAATATGTATGCATCTAACATCAGAGCATATAAATATATAAAGCAAATTTAACATATCTGAAGGGGAAAATAGACAACAATGCAATAATAGTTGGGGACTTCATTATCCCATTTTTCAATAATGGATAGATCATCCAAGCAAAAAAATTGAACAAAGAAGCTTTGGACTTCAACTACACTTTAGACCAAATGGACCTAATAAACATATACAGAACATTGCGTCTAACAGCAGTAGAATATACATGCTTCTCAAGCATACACAGAGTATTCTCTCAGGATAGATCATATGAGTCTTAGCCCATTTGAGCTGCTATAATAAAAGCCATAAACTAGATTGATTTTAAGCAACAGAAATTTATTTCTTACAGTTCTGAAGGTTGGGAAGTCTAAGACGAAGGTGCCAGCAAATTTGCTGTTTGATGAGGGCCCACTTACTGGTTCCTGGATAGCTGACTTTTCACTGTGTCCTTACTAATAGAAGAGGCAAGGGTTTCTTGTATAAGGACACCAATCTTACTCATCAGGGCTCTACCCTCATGACCTAAGCACCTCTCAAAGTCCCAACCTCTTAATATAACATTCATGATTAGGTTTCAATATGTAAAATGTGGGGAGACATAAGCTTTCAGATCATAACAATATGTTAGGCCACAAAACAAGTCTTAACAAATTTCAAAAGACTGAAATCATATCAAGTCTCTCTTCCAACCATAATAGTAAGAAACTAGAAAGCAATAATAGGAGGAAAACTGGCGAATTCACAAATACATGGAAAGTAAAACACACAATTCTGAACAACCAATGAGTCAAAGAAGAAATCAAAAGAAAAATCAAAAAATATATTGAGACAAATGAAAATAGAAACCTCACATACCATTACTTATGGGATACAGAAAAATCAGTTCTAAGGGGGCAGTTTATAGCAATAAATTCCTACATTAAAAAAAGAAAGTTTCAAATAAACAACTTAACTTAGAGGAACAAGAAAAAGAACAAATTAAGCCCAAAGTTAGCAGAAGAAAGAAAATATAAAAGATTAGAGCTGAAATAAGTCAAGACTAGAAAAACAATAGAAAAGATCAACAAAACTAAGAGTTGGTTTTTTGAAAATATAAGCAAAATTAGTAAATCTTTATCTAGACTAAGAAAAAGTGAGAGAAGCCTTAAAGAAGTAAAATAAGAGATGGAAGAGGAGAGTTTACAACTGATATCACAGAAATACAAAGGATCATAAGAGACTACTATGAACAACTATATTCAAACAAATAGGATAACCTAGAGTAATGAATGAATTCCTAGACACAAGCAATCTACCAAGACTGAATCATGAAGAAATGGAAAATCTGAATAGATCAATAACAAGTAAGGATACTAAATCACTAATCAAAAATCTCTCAAAATAGAAAATGCAAGTACCAGATGGTTTCACTGGTGAATTCTAGTAACCATTTAAAAAAGAATTAATACCAAGTCTTCTCAAACTCTTCCAAAAAATTGAAGAGGAGGGAACGCTTCCAAACTCATTTTATGAGGCCAGCATTACCTTGATACCAAAACCAAATGAGGACACTACAAGAAAAGAAAACTATGGGCTAATATCCCTGATGAACACAGATGCAAAAATCCTCAACAAAATACTAGCAAACCAAATCCAACAGCACATTAAAGAATATACACCATGATCAAGTGAGACTCGTCACTGGGATGCAAGGATGGTTCAACATAGACAAGTTAATAAATGTAATGCACTACATTAACAGCAGGAAGGATAAAAACCATATGATCATCTCAATAGACTCAGAAAAAGCATTTGACAAAATTCTGTATTGTTATACTATTAAAAACTTTTAACAAATTAAATACAAAATGAATATATCTCAACATAATGAAGGCCATATATGATAAGCCCACAGCTAACATCATACTCAATGGTGAAAAGTTGAAAATATTTCCTTTAAGATCAGAAACAAGTCAAGGATGTCTATTCTCACCATTCCTATTCAACATAATACTAGAAGTCCTAGCCAGAGTAATTAGGCAAGAGAAAGAAATAAAGGTCATTCAGATTGAAGGAAGAAGTGAAACTGTTTGTGTTTGCAAATGACGTAATCCTAGAAAACCCTAAAGACTCCACCAAAAACCTATGAAAACTAATAAACAAGGGCTACACTCTCAAAACGTACAGATGAAAAGAACACTGTCCCTGCTCTCTAGGTGCTCATGGCCCAGTGGGGAGAGCATGGATACAAATGGAAACCACAGCATGCAAGAGATGTCATCAGTGGCATGACCAGGTGTGGCAAAACTGCTGGTAAGAGAGTAATTAGTCCAATTCAGATAGTTAGAAGAGGTAATATTTGCACTAATCATAGAAGTTTAGTTCAGTTTTTAAGAATGTGAGAAATAAGCATGGGCAAACATTTCTAGAGAGCACCAGTGGACTGTGAAGCATGGGCATTGCATACTACAATTAGGAACCAGTCTGTTGCCAAGCACAGGCTCTATGGGAGTAGGGAAGTTGCAGGGCAGAGAAAGAGTGCCAAGAAATAAGTACGTAAATACAGCTCGAGGCTAGAATGCCATCTCCAGGAATTCGGAGTCAATCCATGGGGCAATGAAGAGCATTACAGGTCTATAAACAGTGGACTAGTAAGTTCACATTTGTTTTGGCAAGTGGACTCTGGCAATCCTGTGTGAGGTAGACTGGAGGAAAGGGACAGGGACAAGAGATGGTGAAGGCGTGAGCTAAGACAATGGTTGTGGGTCTCAAAGAGGAGGGGGTAAAACCAAGACACTATTTATCCTGTAGGTGGGATGAAAACTGAAGTGTGTCAAAGATGGAATCAGAAATTAGAGGATAACAAGGTATGATGGGAAGAACAGTAAATGAAGCCTGCAAACCTGAACCCGAGCTCCAGCTTAGTTTTATGTCCTTCATTAAATATTTAACTCCTCTGTTCCTGGTTCCTCAGTTACAAAATGAGAGAGACTGAATGGATCACCTCAGAGATCTGCTTTCAGAACCAAAGTAATACAGAAGAAGGAGAAGGAGAAAGAAGAAAGAAGAAAGAAGAAAGAAGAAAGAAGAAAGAAGAGGAGGAGGAGAGAAATTAAGATAACTATGTAGACGTCATCCAAAACAAAGATAACTAAAGAAAAATAATGCCATTGGAAGAGAATAAGAGAGTTTTGTTTTTAGAAAATAAGATGTCTTGTAGAAAAATTTAAAGTAACACATTTTAGGTGTTCAGGATGTGCAAATCCTGGCACATGTCCTTCTTACCTGTAGGGTTCTCTCCCAAAGAACACGCACAAAAGGATCAATAAGCAAATAAGAAATCCAATATTAATTTTATCTCTATCTGGGCAACTGCCTGAAACCCCAAGGGAAAGCTTGATGGCAGAAGGGAGAAAAGGAACTGAATGAAGGGCTCACTTATTTGCTAAGCATTTCCCACCAAGGGACCTTCAACAAAGACAAACTGGCTTTTATAACTCAACTCAAGCACAAATGGTTTGCATTGTGATATTTTAACATGAGAAATGGAGTTTAGAAACTGCAACAAAAGGGATTTGAGTCATGATAAAATATTTGTAACCCTCTCCTGATGACCTTGGTACTGAAAGGGACTCTGCTTTCCTGTGTCAGAGAAGGTTCTGGACTGTCCTTCCAGCAGCACTTTCTCATCAGAAAACGGCTCACTTCATAAGGTTTATAACCTTCCATAAAACTGCAGAACATTTTATTCTTTTTTCATTAAGCCACCTTTGGAATCATTTTGGTCCCTTTATAGTCTCTTATTTAATCTGTTTTTTCATAGACTAAAGGGAGAAAAAATTCTATCAGTGGTCAAAATAGTAATTAGATAGTGTAAGTCACAGCCTAATGGCTTGAAGGCATACATACTTACCAGTTATCTTCTCCATCTGCCTTCACCCGTGAATTCTTTTAATCCCAAACACATCTTTACCTTCTTCTTAAACAATGGGAAAAAGAAATTACCAACCCATGCATTTTCCCAATTACAAGAGTTACTAATGTTTGTATTCTTTTCTATTATAGCATCATTCCCATGGTGTGAAAGCTCTTTTACCAGACTCTAAGGAAAGCATGAATTAATAAAACATCAAGAGATTTTGTTTCTTATATTGAAAACTCCTACATTTGCACAAAGTCAACAACTGAATCTTTTGGAAATAAATTTAAGCACAAGGAGAGGACCATTAATAGAGAGAAACCCACTACAAAATAAATCTTAAAACCACATTTGGGTTTAAAATGAGGAAAATATCAGTTCTACTTATTCCTAAAGGATTTTTTTAGAAAATCTTTTAATTAATGACAGCCCTCAGGGCACTGAGCAATTGTTAATTAAAACAAGGAGAAAAGGAAGAGGAAGTAGGCAAAAAATGCCAAGATGAACACATTTCCTTTTCTCTGCAGGGGAATAACATTACCAAGCAACACTAATAAATACAAATACTATTGAGAGAAAATATATAAAAATGTGTTTTTTTTTAAATCCTATCTAGCTTGGCATACGCTAGCAGGTGCATAAATTAATTGGGGAGCCTCAAGAATTATACACCCCAGGATGTCACCTTTTGTCAAATTGAGTAGTGGCAGCCACCACCCCATCCACAACAGGACGGATTGCTTCTCTCTCAGTGCAAGCTGGCTTCTGTCAGGGGGGAGTGCCTGATCAAAGGTCTTCTAAGGGATTTCATTCACTTTCATTCTGGCAATGGACAGGCGTTCACGTGGGCAACCACCATCATTATGAAACATTTCTTAAATACTTAGAGTTAGGAACTAGACTCACCGCCTATTCAATTCATTGGCTTTTCCCTTTTCAACCATTAAATTTTTACTTAAAAAAAATAATTATTAGGTCTTTTTGTTCACCCCCTGCGTTCACCTAATTTGGGTAGGTTATTTGTAGTAACATTTTCCTGGTCCTTCCCTACCACTTTCTCCTGGACCCCACATGAAAAAAGCTTTTATCTGCCTCATGTGCTCAGAAATCTACTTAACAAGCAGAGCTTTAGAAGCCAAGAACAAACAGGAAAAAGTAAGAGAATCTGTTTCTTACTTTATTTGGAAGGTGACAGAAGCCAGAATCCCATAGGCTGTATGTTTAATATGAATAAAGTCATTCTAGAAATTAGTACAATCTGGGATAGTTTTTCCCAATTTTTCTATGACCCGAGTTTTATATAATTTTATAGGCTTTTTGTCAAAGTTGTTTTTCAAAAATAGAACTCAACCCCTTGGGGTTTGAGGGTTTTTTTTCCCCTTTAGTCTGTGTGCCTGCCTGTCTTTGATGCTCCGCATGCGAGGATGTCAGGTCAGCTCATGGGGCCAGTGTCATTTACGAAATTTCTCAGATGCCAGCTAAGATCAGTAGCTAGGAGACAACTTTGAATTTCATTTTGCTGTTTGTAGTCAAAATATATTCTTCACCGCAGATAAGATCTTACCTCCCCAGCTCTTTATCTCTAAATGAACAAGCTCCAGGTAATCAGAAAGCTACATTCTATATTAAAAAAAAATCCGCTTATTTTTACCAACACCTGGTCAAGCATACATACCAGGGTAAAAAAAAAAAAAAAAAAGAATTTATTTTCTCTTTTCCTTGCTATAATAATATATGCTAAAAACTCCTGATTTTCTTCAGATAACCTAAAAAGCTTTGTTTGTTGCTTGTGCTAATATAGTAGCTAAAGGAGGCTATTTAGCTAATAAGGAAATTAAGGACAATTAATTATCTAACTCATCTATACTATATCACTCTTTTGTTCTCTTCACTTGTGCATGGTATCTACTAATAATTAATTGGGAGTAGTAATTTATATATTATTTAAAAGGAAAAATTAAAAGAAAACATTTTGCTATGTTTTTCTAAGTGGACCTACATGAGAATCACCAGGGGTGCTCATCTTAATAAAAATGCTTTCTCAGTTCTCCTCCCTGACTTCACAAATCTGGGGGCCCAGGAATCAATTTTTTTAACAAGCAATTGTCATGCATCCTCAAGTGCCAGAGCTACTGATAGGCCAAATGTTTGTATGGGATCACATGATTTCTTTACTGTCTTATATAATACATAGGAATATAATACAATATGTAGATATGTAATATATATGTTACTTAGTATGCTTTATTGGTTCTTACTTATATATAAACATGTATTGTTAATACATGCAGTTACGATATATAATTGCACATATATATGAAACTCTATTCCTATTTCTTATTAGTAGCAGGTACATCAGACTCAGAAATAGAACAGAGTCAAGGTCCTGGAATTTGGGCCATGACTGGAAAGCAAGGTCAGAGTCAAGTTACAATACCAAGGTGGGATACCTGAGGAGGAGGAGGAGAAGGAGGGGGAGGAGGAGAGAGAGGAGAAGGAGGAGGAGGAAGAGGAGAAGCAAGATTCCAGGTCTGGCGAAAGAGAGCAGGCAGATAAAACTCCAAGACCTCCTTCCAGCGAGGCCCGAAACACCACTAACCACATGCCAGGGGGATTTTTAAACTATAGACTGGAATTGGAGGTGACTTATTTATACTTATTCCCAAACCTGCTATCTTGGGCCATTCCAATTTAGACTAGACTTCGACAGAGGGTTGTGGGGGTTCTGAAATTCGAGAATTGTTTCTCATCTCCTTGTGACCTGTAAAGAGATGTCATTATCTGGGTCCACCCACATTCATTTGGGAGTTCATTAAATAGAACTTGGCAGTAAAATCTAATAGGTGTCCCATAGGGACTAGGTGTGGAATGGGGGTGGAATTATTTTTAACTGTCATTTTGTTTCAAACAAGATAGGCAGTAACTTTTCCAAAAAATTTTAAAGATGCTTTTATCTCTCAGTCTTTTTCAGCCCACCTCAATTCCATTGGTGTTTTTGCTGCCTTGCCTCAGGGATAATGCATCCAATCTCAATGAGTGTGCATACACACTTCCAAATGCCTTGTGCACACTGATACACTAGCTCTCTTTAGACTTTTGCTAATCAGAAATTGCTGAAGAAAGAAATTTGTGAGCTGTTTCCAAATTGCCTACTTCCTAAGACTTACGTAACTATCACAGATTTATTGATGCAGCTTGATAAAAGGTTTTAATCTTTTAAAAAAGTTTATTTATAAATATACGTGCATATACTTTTCATAGAAGTATTTCTGTAGGCCTTTCCAATATATTGATGGTTTAAACTAATAGTAATAATAATATTTAAGTATACTTATCAGTGGCATGCCCACACTTCACATCTTTGTCTTTGTACGAATGAAGTAGAATTCATTGCCAAACCTGTGATGTTCTCATGGTATTAGGGAATTTGGATTTTGTTTCTTAGTGTCATCCAGGAATGATGTATTTTGAATTTTTAAGTAGTTAAGTACATGGAGAGAGTGTTACACTCTGAAACAGCAGACCCCGCATACGTATAACCAGTGCTATCATAGCTGTCTTGTATTCTTCGGAGCAGAGCTTCCTGAGTTACTGGGCAGTTACTGCCTCTCCTTCTCACCTTCCCTCTCTCCCTGCCCACTCCTTCCTGTCTTCACCGACTTCTCTTCCCAGGTGGACCCTTTAAATGCTGCTGCGCTTTCCTAAACAGCACCTCATTGCCTCCTCCCCCATCACCCACGCTCCACGTGGGCACACGTACACTGTCCCACCCTCCATGTGCGCGTATGTATACTGTCACTACACTCTAACATTTCTACTGTGAATTTTTTTTTGTTTTCTTCACTGCACATGGCTATCTACTACTCATTCATTGGGGGTAGTAATTTGCAAATTAATTAAAAGGAGAAAAATTTTTAAATACTCTTTGCTATAGTTTACACAGTGGCTCTACCTAAGAATCACCTGGGATTACCATGAATGCATTCTTGGGCCTCCTCCCCCACCTTAGCAATCTGGGGGTGTGGCCCAGGAGCCTCTATTTTCCACAGGATCCCAGTGACTCTCACACACACTCAAGTGTGAGAACTACTGATAGGCCACATGTTTTCTAAGGTGACATTTTTAGGGAGCCAGAAACTGAGGTGTCATCACATCTCATTGTCCCTCCCCCTCAGCCCCACATCCAGTAGGTCTCTAAGTCTGTTGACTCTGAATCCTCTCTCCTGGACCCTTCTCCTCTATTCCATCCCCTCTTTTGCTCTTTTTGGGCCAATAATTCATTCTGCCTGGTACTTGTGCCTCCAGTTTTACCCTCACACCAGCCGTCCACCTGCCATCTGGGTGTTTTTGGTCAACACTAAAAGCTGGTCATGTTTCACCTGCTTAGTGTATTCTCTGACCCCAAATTGTTCGTAGGCTGACACCCGAACTCCCTCCCACGGCTCACCCCAACCCTGTGGGTCTGACGCCAAGCTCCCATCCATGCTCACCTGGTCCCACTTGGCACCGTCTGTCTACTCATAAACACACTGAACAGCTTTCATTTTCTGAAGATACGCTCACTCTCTCTCACCAGTGTTCCTCTGCCCATGTCTCCACTGCCTGAAATAACTACACTGACCCTCCCACCTCATCACTGCCCTTGTCCACCTGCAGAAATTCCCTAGAAATTCTAGAGTTTCTGCTTTGGTTTCAATGGGTTCCCTCCTAAGCACCGCTGGTGTAGTGGTATCATGTAAGATTCCCAATGGGTTCCCTCCACAATTCAGGTGCTACCAATGTGATAATATTAAGAGACAGGGCCTTTGAGAGGTGACGAGGCCACGGAGGTTCCTCTCTTGTGAATGGGATCAGGTGTCCTCATGATGGGGCTTCCCGGAGGGAGTTGGCCCCCTCTTGCCCTCGCACCCTCCAGCACGTGAGGACACAGCCCTCCTCCCCTCCAGAGGATGCCACCCTCACCAAATACCAAATGCCAGCGCCTTGATCTTAGACTTCCGGTTTCCAGACCTGGGAGAGATAAATTTCAGTTCTTTATAAATTGCCCCGGCTGTGGTATCCTGTCACAGCTGCACAGAACGGACTCCGTGTCCCTCCCTTCGGTATGTGACCCCACCAGACTGACCTGAGCTCTCCTGCACCCACAGCACCGTGTGGTCCTCAGCTCTTGTCTCTCTGTGGCCCATTTCCTGTCCCTGGGCTCAGGGAGCAAATAGTCCTCGAGGGCCTGGGCCCGGTGGGGTGCCAAGGGCAGGATAAGGAGGCAGGTTTCCATCCTGAGCGATCAGAAACAGCTTTAGCCCCAGCAGTGAGGGTTCACTGAAATGAGGAAGAAATACTGGGGCCAAGAGAGGATTTTCGTCTTTTAATTTAATGAAAGAATGTCGCAGAGTTATTCATTGTGCCACATGAGACCAAACACAGGCTTAAATTAAAGCAGAACGTATTTCAGTTGGGCATAAGAAAGGATGGCTATACTGCAAAGCCAGTAAAAGACTGAAATAGAATAGCAAGAAAACTTAGAGTTAGGTTCTCTTCTACTCTATCTCTTCTACTCTGTCTTTAAAATGAGAATAGGTAGATGTTTATCTGTTGCTGAGCTTGGGAAAAGTATTAAAATTTACACTTTCAGATCTTTCCATATATCTTGAACAATGTTGAATTTTGTTGTTAAATGTGTCCACATTTCCAATTATTTCCTTAGGATAATTTCCTAGAAATGGAATTAATAGATCAAAAGATATAAACATTTTAAAAGTCCTTGATGGATATTGCTAAATTGATTTTTCGGAAAAACTCAGGTTAGCATTGCCTCTTCTAATAAGTGAAAATGGTATTGATTGTTATTTTTTTTTTCATTTCTTAATTTATTATTTGTGTCCTCATTAACCATTCTTATTTCTTAGTTTATAAGCTGACTAGTTATTCTGTTTTTGTTTTTACCCATTCCTTTCGTGAGGTCTTAGCATTTTTCTTATTTTTTTTTTGAAAGCATTCTGTTTAAATACAAGCTATTAACCCTTTGCTTTATCTCTGGCATTTTCCCCTTGCTATTTGACTTTCAACTTTACTAATGTTGTTTTTGACATGGCAAGGTAGCAGGGTTACAAATTCACTCAATACTGGGCTTTCAATGTGCAGACATAGTGCTGTATGTTTATTTTATCTGCAATTTTGCTGGTCTTCCTTGTAAGTTCTCACCCCCTGGGTAGGAAGGCCAAAATGAACTTTAGGCCTTTTTTATTTCGGAATGTAGTCTAAGCTGATCATTTAAACAGTCCTTTTAACAATGTTTTGTTTTCTGAGATAATTGCTTAGTCTCTCTTGTTCCCAACCCCTTCCCTGGCTCTGTTCCAACATGGAGTGGCATGTGCTTTGTGGAGGGGGCTCTGGAAACCTCTCTGTAGTGCAGTGAGGAGCAACCTGGACCCACATGAGCACTGGGGGTGCTGCCAGCCCCTCCACCTCACCTCTCTCTCCCCCTCCTTTTCCTTTTCTCTCACTCCTTCTCCCTCTCTCTCTTCCCCCTCAATTCCAAAACCCCCTAAGGGGCAGGTTCCCAGACACACCACATGGGAACCGAAAGCTACAGGTCCAGGCCTCCCTGTGTCTAACCTCCACGTACCACGAAGTTTACCTTGACGTGGCTGCAGCTGGGTTGGTAAAGGAACAGCGGAGAGGCCGTCTCTTTCCAAAATGCCGACTGGAAACTGAGACAGAGACCCTTCCCCCTCTGAGTCATGGGCCAAGGCCAGGACACACACTCTGACCATTTCTTTTCTCCTACCTTCTTGCTTCCCTCTTCCTCACACAATCCCTCTGGCTTTTCTTGTTTCACTTCCCTGTGTCGAATCATCTTTCTAGCACGGAGCAGCAGGCCTCCGGGCAGAAATACATCTTCTCCACGCGCTGGGAGAACTGGTGGATCTGATGAGCCATACCCACCCCCAGATATGTTCAGTTGTGGCGAAACAGATTTTGGCATTTAGCAATCCTCTTTCTCTTGACTTTCTAGCCGTTTTCAAGAGCGCAAATGAACATCCTTCCCTACTCTGGGGAAGTCAGCCCTGTGGTTTAGCCTTGGAGGTGCGAGGCTACAAATAGGACGTGAATAAGGGGGGACATTTGGATGCATCTATTTAATCTTTGCAAAAGATTGTCCTGGTTACATAAATTTTCAACTTTTATATAGCCATATCTTACATCATGTCATGGTTAATTGTATGTGTCAACTTGACCGGCCATGGGGTATCCAGGTATTTGGTCAAACATTATTCCGAGTGTTTCTGTGAGGGGTATTTTTTTATGAGATTAACATTTAAATCAGTGGACTAAGTAAAGCAGATTGCCCTCCCTCATGTGGGTGGGCCTCGTCCAATCAGCTGAAGGCCTGAATAGAACAAAAAGTTTGACCCTCCCCAGGTAAGACAGAATTCTTCCTGTCTGACTGCCTCTGACTCAAACTGGAACATACGCTCTTCCTGAGCCTTGAGTCTGCCAACCTTCCGGTGGGGACCACACCATCACCTCTCCCGTTTTCAGGACCTCGGACTCAGACTGAACTACACCACCAGCCCTCCTCGGTCTCCAGCTTGCCAGCTCACCCTGCAAATCTGGAGACTTGCCTCCTAACTTCATAAATCAATTCCTTATAATAAATCAATCTCCTCTCCCTCTCTCTCTGTATCTGTCTGTCTATCTGTCTATCTGTCTGTATTATATTTGTTCTGTTTCTCTGGAGAAACCTGACTAATACACTTTGTTCTTAGAAAGTTCTTTCCCATTCAAATATCAGGTAAATATTCATCTGGAGCTTGTTTTAGTTTTTAACAATTCTGTTCCTTTTTAAAAGTCTTTAGTCCATATGGGATGTATTTGAGCACATGGTGTGAATTAAAAGTCCAAGCATTTTTATTTTTTAAACAAAAGTCAGTGTTCCTACAACCTTTAATAATTCTCTTCCTTGGCTTGCACATGCTCAATTTTCTAGTATTTTGTTTTTTCTTCTTTCTTTCTACTCCTACATGTGAATGTTCCATATGTCTCTATCATGTTCCCTTTTTTCTTCAACTCCTTTTCCTTCAAAATCACACACACTCTGCATCAGCTATCTTCAATATGTAGGGACTGAAAATGTTCAAAAGGCTGGAGGCTGTGTTTTAATCTACCTATCAGACTTTTTCCTAGCTCTCTAACATAACACGTAGAGGCCAAATTTATAATGTTTAATGTATCCTACCCCTATGCTACCAGAGCCCAACCTGATCCACCCCCTGTCCCACTTTTGTTGATGGTATTTGAATTCTTGGAATCTTTTGTCCCTTGAAATCCTGCATGTTGTTTGGGGAAAATTAGAAAGATAGCCTCTTTTGGGAACCTTCACTGTTTGCTCCTTCAAATCAAAGCAATCTCTTATTTATCTAGATTCTCATAGCACTTTGTGCTTTTCCAATTGGACTTATCTCACTTGACCTTGTACAATAGATAATTATATGTGCTGATTTCTTGTTTTATATTTTAAGTATCTCATTTGTAAAATTTCCAGTTAAGATACAAAAGGAGGCCAGGCGTGGTGGCTCACGTGTGTAATCCTAGCACTCTGAGAGGCTGAGGTGGGAGGATCACTCAAGGTCAGGAGTTCCAGACCAGCCTGAACAAGAGGGAGTGTCTCTACTAAAAATAGAAAGAAATTAGCCAGACAACTAAAAATATATAGAAAAAATTAGCTGGGCATGGTGGCACATGCCTGTAGTCCCAGCTACTCGGGAGGCTGAGGCAGGAGGATCACTTGAGCCCAGGAGTTTGAGGTTGCTGTGAGCTAGACTGACGCCACGGCACTCTAGCCTGGACAACAGAGTGAGACTCTGTCTCAAAAAAAAAAAAAAAAAAGATACAAAAGGAGTGATACTTTCTAAACAAAGCTGATATTTAGAAGTAGGAAACCTGGATACTGAGGACTGGATAAATTGATCTCACAGAATTAATAAAACTGTTAATAATCTAGATGAAGTTCATGATCAGCTTTTGATCATGGCGTGGATTCTCCCCGTTGCTCTTTCTCCTCCCGGTCTCCCCTTTCCCTGCACAAACTGAAGGACAGAATCCACATCATACATTTTTGTCTAATCATCACTACCAGGATGGTACCTTAAATGTTATAGATCCTCAACACCTATTTGTTAAAAGAATGAATGAAAGCAATAGTCACCTACAAATAATATGTGATGTATTGAAACAGGGCCGTAAAATACATATTTCTAAGTGTTCTCCGCTCTCGGGCGATCCCTCCCTACTGACTGTCTGGTGGAGTGGTGTGAGTACCTCCGCCCCACCCCTCAGCAGCCCAGGGGTACAAGCAGGGAGCCTGCCAGCCCAGGGCCCCTTCTACCCACATCCAATCATCACATGCAGGTCACCAAACTTTCGTCATGAGTCTCATGCTACTTACCTTAGGCTCCAAAATATTGCTCGTAAGAAATGACTAGAGCCATAAAATAACAGGGGCTGGAGGAGTTCTTTGAGAGATGGACAACAAAACATAAAAACAACTTTTGTATATAATAGATCCAATAATTGCATATAATCAAAATTATATGTAAGCCAAACCTCCCCCACTATGCCACAGAATGACCAGAGAGTCAGTCTGTGCTTCTCTGTTATGACCACTATGGGCATTTATATTTCTAATCAACCTTGATAATAATTGCGTGTCAACCAGATGGGCATTAATATGGTCTAGGAAATATTGGTATACACACAAACAGCCCCTCTTTAGTTAAGGGAACCGGCCCTCCACGAGGTAATCCCTCCAGACTCAGCTGTAAATGGGTTGCTAATCAGAAAGGCCTCAGGACAAAGGTAAGTGGGATAAATTCCTATTTACTGAATTAATATTACTGGTTCCCTGGGTGCACTTCTTCTCTTTGGAAGCACTTCTGGCAGTCTGATTTGGGATTTTTATCTGGCACTGTTCTGAGACTGGGGCTTTGGGGCCTATATTAATTTTAGATCCTAGTCTGTGGAGATTAGTCAATTCTATGAACTCTAATGTAGTAGTTGAAATAGTTTTGGGGAGCAAAAGTGCTTGCCTATCTGATCCATACTGTTCAGTATGAATTCCACCTTAACATTCTATGTTAAGGACGAGTATGATTAATTCATTACCCAAGATTACAGCAGTATGCTAAAAGCTACCTGGAGGCATTTCTTTTGGTGTGAAATATTAAAGATTCAACATTTTTATCAGTGCACCTAATTCATATTCCTGAGCCTGTGGGCTGAGAAAGGAACTTGGAAATATTCAGTCATTTTTTTTTATCATCAGTTTGTTAAAATGTTTAAAAGGATTATTGCTTTAACTACCTCTTGATAAGAAAAAGGAGAACTCTGTTCAGGTAAACTAAAATACAAAAACTAAAAACCAT
>CM052441.1:13987201-14155785 GCA_028533085.1 Varecia variegata | reverse complement strand
AAAAAAACTAAAAACCATAGTTTCTGTTATTTCTAAAAATGATATAGTTCAGGTTTTAACAATAGTGTACCTTGGGGTACCTGAACAAATAATACTTATAAAGGCTCCTGACAAAGAGGATGGCTAATACCTTACGATCACTAATAAATAAGAACTGAAATATAGAGTCCCATATGGAGTAAATATGGGAATACTCTCTATTGTCAGCTATCTCCAGAGCAGCGAACAGAAGTTTGGGTAAGAAATTCCAAATTCTTCTGAGATGGCTTTAGAAATATATTTGAATGCTTAGATTTGAGCCAGAATGTGACTGAAATTCACCACCACTTCAAGTGAAATAATGATATTATACTGTGAATAATGAATGTAGAAGCTGGAAAAAGTTCACAGCTTCTGGATTCGGCTCCTTTGCCCCAGCGTCTGGTAGGGACGCCAGGGTGGCTGGGTGAGTGTTTGAGGGTCCAGTGCAGACGGTGGCCACACTCTCACCTTCTGGTGATTAGGGAGAGATCTAATTAGACATATAGTTAGATGATATTTCCCATTCTTTTTAAAAATCATAAAATATGCACAGAGAAGAATGTGTAAAATATAACTGCCAAGTTTTAAGAATAATTTTAAAGCAAACACCTGTGTAGCTACCACCCATTCAAGAAATAAAACCATGTGCACCTCCTTAGTCATCCAGAGGGGTTTCATTAGAAATATTTTCTAGAAGCTCAGGTGAAATATTGACTTTGCTCTTTCAAATCAAAAGTCTTTGCTGAGCTAGAGATTGTGTGTAAAAGGGTCATCATTGACTAAAAATAAGACAACACATTCTTCCCTAAATGGCAAAAATTCAAAGATATATTGAAAAGGAATCCCTTTAGGAGTGTCTTTGGGAGAAAATAATCATGAGACTATGGAAAAATCTGGGTAAGACACATACGTATAAGTATTTTAAAGGGATCCACATAGCCGGTGTGTACCAACTGAAATTCATCGGCAATTATTGAGCACTGTATTAGGGTTCTGCAGACAAAAAGAGCCAATAGGCTGTGCACATACGTAAGAGGAAACTTACTGTGGGAACTGGCTCACATGCTTATGGAGGCCAGGAAGTCCCACAGTCTTTCATCTGCAAGCCAGAGATCCCAGGAAGCCGATGGTGTGATTCAGTCCAAGTCCGAAGGCCTGAGAATCAGGAGGGCTGCAGTCCGCGGGCAGGGGAAGATGGCTGTCCCAGCTCAGGAAAAGAGAGAATTTGTCCTTCCTCTGCCTTTGTGTTCCATTCAGGCCCTCAGCAGATTGGATGAGGACGATCTGCTTTACTCAGCCTACCAATGCAAATGCTGTTCTTCCAGAACCACCTTCACAGACACACCTGGAAAATAATGCTTTACCAGCTATCTGGTAGAATGCTTTACCAGCTATCTGACTGGGCATCCCTTGGCCCAGTCAAGTTGACACATAAAATTGACCATCACAAACACCCTGTGAATGCAAGACAGCATGCTGGGTGTGCTGACGCATGTGAATGAATAGTTGTTATTAAAATAACTGCTACACACACAAAAAGTGTCTGTGGCCAAATACATTTTTTAAAAAAACTTTCCTTTAAAGAAAGATTTTCATCCCTAAAAGAAATATATAGCATAAAAAGATTCCCCAAGTTTTTTGGCTAAAGATGGCTTTTTTTTTTTTTTTTGAGAAATAGTCAAAAAGACTGATATTTTACAGACACGTGAGAAAATTCAAGGGTGTCAATATGTATCATGAATTAAGTGCTTATAGATCCCCAAATCCAACTCAAACTAGACTAGGACATTAGACATCAGGAAAAAAAGATTTTTTTTTAAGTATAAAGATTTTTAGAGCCATCAAAAGCAATCTGGAATGTGGTTGGGTCACTGCTCCTCCATTAGAACTGGCCACTTCTATGAATGAGGTGCTCTTAGCCGCACACTTGGCCTCTGAGCCTGAACTCAAGGTGATTACCTCTGTGACCTTGGATAAGGCAGCCAAATTTTCAAGACCTCAGTTTTCTCATGGGTAAAATAGAAGGTTCAAGTGGGATTATTCTAAATTACCTAAAGCAATGCCTTAATCTTAAGAATTGAAATATCTAAGACAAACTGACCTGTTCTCAAAGTTAACAATCCTAAACGAAAAGAAATCAGCCAGCAGACCTATGACATTGCAATGTTGGATCTTTTAGTTTTGTTTTAATTTTTTTGTTCTCCTGATTGTTTAATCAAATGTAACCACTTTGTCCAAGCCTCCAGTAAAACAGCACCTGGTGGAATTTTTTATAAGCCACTTTGTAGTTTTGCTGGTCATTCCTAGAAGGTGTGAGATGAATCGGAACCAAATTTCAGCATGATGTAGCAAGGCTTGGTGTGCTTGTTTACCAAATTGCTCTTCACTGTACATAAATAATTAGTTAAGCCTTATCAGACCCTGAGGGTAATTTGTCAAAATAATGTGTGTTTTTCCATTTCAGTGTTAACTCTCATTACATATTATTAGTAGATTATTAACTTAGTATAAACAGTTTAGGGAAAACTATTCAGTTAGATTTATTTGTTTTCTAACATTTTAATGGGGCAAGAAAAAGTGATCTTAAACTACTGAGCAATCATACACAGTACACAAAATTTAGAGGATAAAAAAATTCTACCTCATAAGCTGACCACCTAATCAATTACAGATTATGAACTCCATAAAAAAGTATCCTAAGTCCAAGGCAGTAACCGTATCCCATGAAAAATAATATGTGGAAAATATGAAAATGGAAATGGAAAATATATATTTGAGTGTCTCCTTCAGTTAGAGCAAAGGAAGCAAAGGCACCATGCTTATCCGTTCTGAGTTATTAAAAGACTGCTAGCTATGCTGGCCTTTCAGAAATCCTAGTCCCACCTTAGTTGGGAGAAGGGTAGAAGGTGCAATTTTGCATTTGACTGAAATATTCAATTACTATTTTTCTTTCTTCAGAACTGTGGTTGAGACATCATGTGCTTTGGGGACAGGAAGATACCAGATCAATTAGTAATAAAGATCTGCTTTTATGCTGGAGTCATGGCTTTGGGGAATAAAGAGGAGATCAAGATGCATTTTCACAGTTGAGCACAGACAAGCAAGACAGATTGCTCTGGGATGGTTGATGGCTCTGCAAACATTGATGGTAAAAACAAAACAAAACAAAACGAGCAATGACATTCCTGGAGTGGATATTTACAAATGTAAATGCATTCAGCTTTGCTTGTCAGCACAGAGCACCTGGCACTAATATTATTTGCTTCCCTGGATAAAGATCACTAGAGTATACTATTAAGAGGAAAATATTATAGACACTACATGAAATTTGTGATCTGAAATGAATTAAGAAAATATGATGTGTTTACAGAGATTTCAGCAAAGAATCTTTTAATACTTCAATAATAGGATTGTCCATAGACTTTGAAAGGACAAATGAACACCAGGAAGAGAAATTCATATTCTAGTGATATTATAAACCAATGAAAGTGGGTATTGGAATTTTGATTTTTCGAATTCCTCCCAGACTTGCTACAGATTTCTCCTTCCATGTGACATAAACAAGGAAATCAGTAGTTTCAGTTCTAAATTTTTAGCCATATGTCTCCTTCCTATTTTTTTTTCCTAGGGAAAGGACATGCTGTCTGTTTTATGGATTTAGGTACCATATCACATAAATAATTCATAAAGTTGCCCAGGATCTTACCCTTAAGAGATGGGATGCACAGGGAGTCAGCCAGAAATGCATGGTCATGGTATTAAGCTATAAGATTAACTACCTGGTTATTTTGTATCATCATTTACTCACAGTATCATAACACAAGTCTACCTTTTAATTGATTGACAGAGTAGCTTCTATGTTTAAGGTATAATACAAAGGGCCAATGTGCCTAATCTGGGATCTTTAAAAAAACAGGTAACTGATTTCTTGGGGTAGTTCTTGGGAATTAAAACTACTTGGGGTAGTTCTTGGGGATAAAACCTGGATAACTTCTATTTGGTGGAGGGGGAGCTGTCTACTCATCATCTCTCTTCTTCAAGTGACTGATAGACTTGAGTGTGATCCCAGTAAGTAAATTTAGTCCTAGATCTATGTTTTAGGAGATTCTGTAGACTTTTGTAGTATATTAATTTTGAGTTCAATATTGCACGTAATTTCTATCATTGACTACAAAAGGGAAAACATCCCTTGTTATCTGGTGAGAGGTTTGTTTTGTTCTATGTGAATATAGACATATGAAAAATGTACTTTGAGATTTCTTCTAGGGTTGTTGAAAATTTGTTTGCTAGCCTTCGTTGCAAAGAAAAAGCAACAATCTTGTGCAGAACTGCCCACTGATTTCAGACAGTGAAGGTATTCAATCTCCTTTGAAGATGGAGGAAAACTGTTATTAGAAGTTAATTTAAAATGGATAACTTCTTTATAATGAAAGCCATCTGCTCTAACTCGGAATGAGGCAGACTTTATTGTCTTTTCAGTCATCTAGTAATCAACAGGACAGAGATTTCCTGGAAATTTAACTGTAATTAAAAAAAGTTTTTAATCAATCTCTATTTTTTCCAATTTATCTTCATTATAAAACTTGAAATGAGTAACTCAAGTTAAGAAAGAATGGCCCTGCGATAACAAAATCGCACTTGCAAATGAAGCCAGATCATTAAAAATATGTAAATTTTTAAACAATATAAGTTGTAGACCCACATTAAAAAATTTTTGAAAGGAGAGGGGGAAAGAAATCTCTATAATTACTTCTCTCTAAGATAATCACTATTCGGTTTAATTTTTAATTATGTTTATTTTTCACAGTTTTAGATAGAATTAAAATACATATGCTTGTCTACATATTTTTCACTTAACACTAAAACTTAAGTTTTTCTGTATTGCAATATAATATCCATAACTATTTCTTTAGTGGCCACAACAAGTTGATGAATACATTAAATTAATCATTTCTTTGGTGTTGAACTTACAGGTAAACGTGACCAAATCTCTTAAAATGCATATTTGGATAAGAATCAGTCATCGTTGGAAAATGGATTGTATTTACTAAATAACAAAATGAATATAATGCAGCTGAGGTATCACAACAGGCGCCGGTCCCTAGGCAGGTGGCTTAGTGCAAGCATCTTGCTTTGCTTCCCCACGGCACCTATTATTCTTGTTGGTTTCATTTGAATTGCATGTTCTTCTGTCTGGCTCTGTTATCAGCTTAGGAGTAAAGAGAGAAGCTTCTTCTATCTTTATCCATCTTCAAATTTTATTTTTGCTTCTCCTTTCTATTTGAAACTCTGCCACAGTGCCCTGTCGCCTCTGCTCTGCCCCTGCACGGTCTTTCTCTGCTATGAAATGGTATAATAAATGCTTATCATCCAAAAAATATATTTTTAATTGGAAAAAATTTTAAGGTAAACTTGGCAGCGATATGTCTGCCATATGTATACACTCCTCTTGTGGAAAATTAAAAGTGGAGCAACTATTTCTACCAAGGAGCTGGACTTACATTCCTAGGGCAGTACTGCCCTCCCCATCCCAAAAACACGTGGGAGAAGATCTAAACATTCTGTTCCAGTCAGTTAATTTCCTTCTGACTATTAAAGACTACTTAGCACAACTTTTTCCAAGTGTCTTACAAAACAAGTTCTGTGCATAAACAAGTTCGAGAATCACTGAATACCGTGGCCATCTCACAGAAATTCAAGTTATAAAAACCCTTCTCCTGTAATCCTAGCAGTCTGGGAGGCTGAGGCGGGAGGATTGCTGGAGGTCAGGAGTTCAAGACCAGCCTGAGCAAGAGAGAGACCCCGTCTCTACTAAAAATAGAAAGAAATTATCAGGACAGCTAAAAATATATATAGGAAAAAAAAAATTAGCCGGACATGGTGGCACATGCCTGTAGTTCCAGCTACTCGGGAGGCTGAGGCAGAAGGATTGCTTGAGCCCAGGAGTCTGAGGTTGCTGTGAGCTAGGCCGATGCCATGGCACTCTAGCCTGGGCAACAGAGCGAGACTCTGTCTCGAAAAAAATAAAATAAAAATAAAAACCCTTCTCGCTTGGTTTAACCCAGTGCTTTCCAGATTTATTTCACTACAGAATCCTGTTTGCAAGGTAAAATATATAGTTGATTGAAAAATCGATTGGAGTGTCTGCTGTCAATTAAAACTGTAATATCCTTTAAAAAAAAAAAAAACTTGTTTTTAAACTTACCATGGAACTGGTGTACCTAAGACCTATAATGGAAAGTATACATGTAGTGCAATGACATATTTTAAGTTGACACATCTAAAAAATGATACCTTCCTCCTCATTCCTTCATTTCTGTTCCACAGTATTAAGCATTTACTGTTTACAAGGCCCTGGGTTTTCACTTGACCTTCTTCCACAAACCTCAGCCTTGATGTGGTCTCCAGCCAGGGAAGAACTAATAGTAAGAAAAATGTCGTAAAACCCTACAGGCACCTTTGACTGTGTGATTTATCTTTGGAAAAAGGAGGGGAGATTTGTTTAAGAGCAAAGGCTCCAGCATTGGCTGTGCCCTAGGGAACAAGGCCAGCAAAGTCCCACTCACCTTCAGAGACTTTTTTCTGGCGATGCCCAGGGCTCACCTCTCCTTGGGACAGTTTTAGGCTATCAATTGTGAAGAGAAGGAGTTTCCTCTCCTGTCAGCCATCCCAGCTGCCGGCTCTGAGACCTAGCACTCCTTTCAACACAGGGGATTAAGGGGCATGTGGTAAGAGGATCCATTTCAAAGAGCTGGTAGAAGATGATCAATGATCTAGGAAATCAGAGTTGAAAAAGGAACATCAGTGCCTTGAAATGTTCCCTAGAGCTCTGACCCCATGAGGGTTTTAACTAAATGGCTACTTAGTTTATTGGATTTACCCACACAGCACATATTTAAATGAAATAGATGGAGGAAAGAACATCTAAGCTACATGGCAGAAAAATGACAAAAAGCTTTTGAAGGTCAGGAAACATAGCACGATCACTTTAGACGAGTGGGAAAATGAAATTCTTCCCAAGACCTTGTAGACCTGATAGTGCTATCAATTTTAAAATGGATATAGTGCTTTAGGAGGAGTGTGTTTCATACTAAGTGACTATGTACTGAATTATAATGGCTTTGGGCATTCACTTGAGAACTTAATGAATGAGTTACATGAAATGTTAATATCATTAATACCAGAGGAATTATTTATTTATTACTATCATCACATATTACAAAGCAGAGCTTCCAAAATCCTTGGCAAAAAAAAAAAAACCTCAATCTTATTTTAGTGATTGTCTTGAACACAGGAACAATCCAACAATACTAGCAATACTGACCTAAAGGAAAAGGCAACTAATTATAGAATATATTTTAGCTCCCCAAATTCTTTCTGTTTAATCATTAGCCAATCTCGTCGTCTTTATATAATCCTGCATTGTATGAAATAGCATCTGAACTTGCTTTAGCAATCTGGATAGACATGAAGGGCTTTGTATCTCTTGATGCAGTTTAAAAACAAATGGAATATTTTCCAGGCTCCACCTAAACATCTTACTATGAGATGAAAACACCTTCACATATACAATGACAATGCAGTACATTCCAAAAGCATTTGGTGAACTGGTATTCTCAGTATTTGGCAATATGTTGGGAAGCCTTCAGCTGAAGAATGTAATAATCTCTGAGGGGTGGGTGTGTTTGCGTGTGTTTATGGATGGGCAGACACATCCATTTCTATAGTGTTTGAATGTGTGTATGTATTTTAATATATATGTAAATATAGTGTAGCAGTTTGCTAGGGCTACATTAACCAAATACCACAGACTGGGTGGCTTAAACAACAGAAATTTATTTTCTCACACTTCTGGAAGCTGGACGTCCAAAATCAAGATGTTAGTAGGTTTGTTCCTTCTGAGGCTGTGGCTTGCAGATGGCCACCTTCTCACTGTGTCCTCACCTGGGCTTCCCTCTGTGCATGATTCCCTGGTGTCTCTTTTTCATATCCAATTTTTCTATTCTTAAAAGGAGACCAGTCCGATTGGATTGGGGCTACCTTAACGGCCTCATTTAACTTGATCATCTCTTTAAAGGCCCTATCTCAAATACAGTCCTGTTCTGACCTACTGGGGGTCAGGACGTCAACATACGAATTTAGGGGGCACACAATTCAGCCCAGAACACCTAGTATATATAGAAATGCACAACTGGGAGGAAAATTATGTTTACTGTCACCAGGGTTTATATTTTTCCTCTGTGTGTGAGCCATCACTTAGACTGCTCAAGTGAAATGCCAGTGGAAGACACAATAAATCAGTTGACTTCCTAGAATTAGCTACCATCAAGCCACAAGAAAAGCTTTAGTCTAAACAGTAGATTAAAACTGTTACTTTGGAGAATCTTTCGTATTCTTTCTTATTAAAATAATTATGAAACTACGTATCATGCATATATGGTTAATTAATAAATGGGGAAAAAACAAATATGATTTCCAAAATATGTAACCTTGAGATGGGGCAGATGAGAACGAATTCTGCTAAGTGTATTGATTTAGCTTTGGAATAGCATTACAATAGTCCCCCTTATCCACGGTCTGGCTTTGTGCAGTTTCAGATACCTCTGTCAACCATGGTCTGAAAATATTAAATGGAAAATTCCAAAAGTAAACAATTCATAAGTTTTCAGTTGGCCACCATTCTAAGTAATGTGATGAAATCTCTTGCCCTCTCACTCCCTCCTGCCCGGGATGTGAATTGTCCCTGTGTCCAGCATCTTCACGCTGTCTATCCCACCTGCCCATTAGTCACTTAGCAGCCGGCTCAGTGAGCAGACCAACTGTAGCGGCATCTCAGGGCTTGTGTTCAAGTAACCCTTATTGTACCTAGCAATGGTCCCAGAGCGCGAGAGTAGTGACGCTGGCAATCTGGATGTGCCAGAGAGACAACATAAAGTGTTTTCGTTAAGAGAATGGATGAAAGTTTTTGACTTAATAAGGAAAAAAAATTATATACCAAGCTTGCTAAGATCTACAGTAAGAACAATTCTTCTATCCATGAAATTGTGAAGAAGGAAAAATAAATTTGTGCTAGTTTTGCTGTCACACCTCAGACTTTATCATAGATATGGATGTGCAGGAAAAACCATAGTATATGCAGGGTTCAGTACTATTTGTGGTTTCAGACATTTATTGGGAGTCTTGGAATATATCCCCCTGCAGATAAGGGGACATTGCTGTATAGCATTTCCTTTTCAAATGGATCCCTTTTAAGACTAAAATATCACAAAGAAATATTAATAATGTTTCATACACCAAAAAATTACATTTATATTTCACAGTAGTTTTATAAACCACTTTGACCTTAGATTTATTTAGCTGTGGCACAATCATAGGAGTCTAGAGTTGACAAATCCTAAGGAACTCCAGGATGGGGATCCTAAAACCCTGTTTCTCCATGAAGAGCCTCAGAGGCCTGGGGGAGGGAGAGATGCTGATCACGTGGCCTCTGAGCAACTCTCTTGCCTTTATCTCAGCCAAAGCAGCTCCATCTTATCTACCTGCATATTGAAGATTGATGCAAGATTTCTTGGAAAATCAGTTTCTGCTGCTTTAAGACATTAAAGAAAACCTCCAACTTGTTAGTGTGTTCCCATTGCACAGTCAGGAAACAGACCTGCCCAGGGTTATGCAGTTAGGTTCTCTGATTCTCAGATCAATCTCCTTCTGATTATACCATATTACTTAAATAGTGTTTGAATAATTCCTTTTTTAATAATAAATTGTATTAACATTCACTTAGAAGCATTCAGAATGTCAACAGCTGCAACTTTTTTTGCAATTGCAGAGTGGTATTCGTTAATAGAACAATTATTTCTTATAAGCTGCATCAGAGACAACTGAAGATGAGGAAACTACCATCCCCATATATAACTAATTTGTACTGTGCACCAACAAGAACTTGCTTTAAATTTCCATGCCAATTTACAACCAGGCAAGTGGCCATTGAAAATACCACCAGGACATGGCTATCTAAAGACACATTCAGTAGCGTTAACTATACCAAAAAAAAAAAAAAAAACACTGTACAAATTAAAACAAATCTTACACAGCCTTACATTTTAATTTTTTTCTTTAAAAGGAGTGAGTTGTGTACAGGGGGTTAAATGCTTTATAGACAAGAAAAAACTGCACTAGAACCAACTTATTCATCATCATCATCTTCTTCATCTTCCTC
This sequence comes from Varecia variegata, assembly GCA_028533085.1. Classification (NCBI taxonomy): domain Eukaryota; kingdom Metazoa; phylum Chordata; class Mammalia; order Primates; family Lemuridae; genus Varecia; species Varecia variegata. The sequence continues at coordinate 14,145,548 of CM052441.1, read as the reverse complement.
ATCGTCCTCCTCTTCATCTTCCTCCTCTCTTCCTTGTCTTGCTGTTTTTCAGCCTTGAGATTCCCTTTTTTGCTGCCTCAGGCTTTCCTTTAGCCCAGTGTGCAGCAATATCCTTTCTGCAGTTTTCCTTCAGCTTTACAGCCTTCTTTCCATACCGCTGCTTGTCACCTGCAGCAGTGTCACTCCACCTCTCCCGGTTCCTTTGCAACATCACCAATGCATGGGCCGGGGTGTTCTCCTTGCATTTTTGGGTGATACTCAGAACAGAACAAGAAAAGGCCAAAGGAGGCCTCTCGGGTGCATTGGGATCCTTGAACTTGCTTTCTGTTTCCCCTTTAGGTGGGATATAGGTTTTCATTTCTCTTTCCTGACAGGCCTTGTCAGCCTCTGCCATGTCTTCAAACTTTCCTTTCTCTTTAGCAGACACGGGCTTCACCTCTCTGAGCACTTCTTAGAAATCTCTGAGAAGTTGGCTGAAGCATCTGGGTGCTGCTTCTTGTGCTCTTCTCGACTAGTTTGCACATAAAAATGCGTACGATGACATTTTGCCTCTCGGATTATTAGGATCTCTTTTGCCCGTGTTTAGTCATTTTTCCATAGCGAGGGACAGAGTCACCCAGGGCCCGTCCAGCTCTCACTTGCCCCAGCGCTGTCTCTGTGGAGCTCAGTGTACTGCGATGGCTGTCCTGGTTGATTGATTCTTATGTTACCCATACAAATGGGATTTTACTGGGTTTTTTTGGATAGGTAAAAGTAAAGGTTGAGATTGTAACTTTACTGTGGTCATTTGGAATATTGACGGAAAGCCAGGGTAGGATTAGGTCTCCTGATTTTGTTATTCCTGGATGACACTATCTTTTCTCAGTTAGTATGACTTTAAGTGCTTTTACTAGTTCTATATTATCCACAATTGGAGTTTTGTTTCCTTCCCATTGGCCATTTTTTTAAAGTAGATTTAGGCTGACCTTAGATCCAGGAAATTGCTCTGGTGGCAGTTCCTGCTGAGTTCGCCAGAGCACGCTGTTCTGTTTCGTTCAGCATCCTGTGAGACTTGCATTGCTTCATCTCTGGTTCCAGCACTGGTACGTTTGATACTGTATGCATGTGGGGTACAATTAAATCTATACAATGAATCAAATGTGCTAGAGCAAATATATTTCCAGAAAAAAATAGACCCTGCAAAGTAACTACATAGTTTTAGAATAATGTTTGTTTTAATTAAATATTTCCAGAGAGATGAAGTTTACCTTTAGTTCTGCTATTATGCTATGCTTTCTCCCCTCTCTGCCTCTTTGCATACCTCCTTTCCCTGGGCTGTGGGTGGAAAACAGGACAGGAAAACCTGTACGAGGTTTGCTTGTCCTAAAGAGGAAATCTGGTAAGCCTCGCTTTCGAATGCTGAATTCAGAATCTCTGTATTTTATCCTACCCTAGACAGCTTGCAAACCCCTCCCACCACAAAAGCAGACAGTGTTTTGTTGAAGGCAATTATTCCGAGCAAACATCTTGATCTACTGTTTGCTAGGCATTGGCCCCAGGACTGGAAACTCTATTTTATTTATCAGTTAACAATTAGAAATTGAAATAGCTCAAGCAGTGAAAATAATATTAATTTTATAAAAAGGGGTTAGGGATGGATGAAACAAAATTGACAAAATGTTGATGACTGTTGAAATTCAGTGAGGGGTTTGTGGAAATTCACTGTTTCATGCATCGTGCATTGTGTAATGATTCTTTCTACTTTAGGCATGCTTCAAACTTCCTAAATAAATCATTTTTTAAAATATTACATATATGTATATATAACTGGTAATATCTGGGTAGGTGAAACCTCTATACCAAAAGTAAAAATTCTGATATCCAAGACCAGAAACAAAATCAGCAATGAGCCGTAAGAGGAAAGAGTCAGATCAAAGTAAGAAAGAGAGAGGAAAAAAAAAAAACTTCAGAGCCCATGTAGACATTAGAGGACTCTCACCAGGGTTTTCTAGCTAGCATGGTGAGGTGAAGCTGGTAGCTTGAAGCAGAACCAAGCTAAAGTTGTATCTGTATATCCTTTCTAGTGCTAAGAGTATATTTATGAGTAAGATAACTGCTCCGTAATTTATATGTAGTTCTCTTCAAAGTATACAAGACGTCTTTTCCTTGGGCCTTTTTCACTCTCTGCAGATCAGCAGCTCTATTCTACTCATCATTTGAGCTTCACTAATTAGATCAATAATTGGCACATACTCGATATAGCAGTGCCCCTTATCCGAGGGGGATACATTGCAAGACCCCCAGTGGATCCCCCTGAAACCTCAGACAGTACCGAACCCTATGTATACAATGTTTTTTTCCTATAGGTACATGCCTGTGATAAAGTTTAATTTCTAAATTAGGCACAGTAAGAGATTAACAATAACTAATAATAAAATAGAACTCTAACAATACGCCAACATAACTCTTGAGCTTTGGGCCCATTATTAAAATAGGAGTTACTCAGATACCGACACTACCGCACTGCAACCGTCTAGCAGATCATGGAGCCTGCTCCTAAGTGACCGGCGGGTGGGTAGTGTAGACAGCATGGATACGCTGGACAAAGGGAGGACTCTCATCCCAGGCAGGACAGAGTGCGACAGCAAAAGATTTCATCACGCTATTCAGTACGGTGTGCAATTGAAAACTTATAAGTAGTTTATTTCTGGAATGTTCCATTTAATATTTTCAGACCTTGGTTGACCACAGGTAATGAAACCTAGGAAAGCAAAACTGTGAATAAGGGGAGACTACTTCACCTAAAAATAATTGTTGAATAAATATTTCAAATGTCCCTATTTAAAAGTTCTTATTCTCATTTTTTCTTGGGAGGAGCCTGAGCTAGTGACCTCATCAGCATCCTTATGTGTCATTCTGGAGACCCGTGTGGGTAGGGCAGGTGCCCAGGCACCTAGAGAGCATTGCCACAGTACCTGTTCTCCTTGGATTATAGCATTCCTTGCATCTAACTGCAAATTAATCCGTTTTTCATCAGTTCATTTTCCTTTCTGGTTCTTGGACTGATGCTGAATTCCAATGTCCTCATGCTTGATTTCAGACAGGAAGCCAGATTTCCTCTGTGCAAATTTAGCAGCATTGATCCCTTTACATGAGGTTTGTGAGCACATCCAATTATTGGCATCATTATTTGATGAGTTTATTATTGCTGGCCAGGGAAACTCATAGGATGTTCTAACCTGGAACTTGAGTTAAATGGCATTTTTATTATTTTTTAAGAGACTCTTAACAAGTCAGTCTGCAAGATTTATGGAATACTGACTCTGCAGAGCCCTATTCAATGCCCTGAGTGCATACAAAAAAATCAGACAAACAATCCTTGCCTATGTAGCACTTGCCATCGAGTTTAGAATTTTAAGCCTGTCTGGTGTGAGTCAAAATTATACCCTCTCTTTGAATACTGTTTTCTTGTATTAATTTAAACTGTGATTAAAATATGTTGATAACTAGTTTATAGCCTCCTTTATAGAATTTTCATTGTAGCTCAAGGCCTAGAAATAGCAATTTAATTAGAGACTTACAGCCATGCATTTCATAGTGATAAATGTCCTGTGAATATTTAGACTATTAGCGAAGGTAAAATATTGTTGGCTTTCCTTTAACTTATTTAGTATTCTTCTTGCCTATAATGTACTTCACAAGGAGATTTCAAACTATTATTCCAGATGAAAATAGTGCCAATGATGTTCTATTATGAGGATATTTCTAACACTGCTATCCAACCCCCCCAAAAAAACCTTACTATGTCATGAAAGTTCATTGTTACATTTTTTTCCATAGAAATCATTAATGATAGAAATATTTAAAATGAAATGTTTTCTTTACCCTTTAAGAGTTTACTTTTATAAAACTGGTTTTACACATACATATATGAATATGTAAATATGTACAGATATACATGTATATATACATATACATCTAATATATGTTAATTTTATTTGATAAAGACACTTTTAAAATATATCCAGCCATTATATGAATATCTAGTTTTGAAATATTTCTATGACATAAATATATATAAAATATATATAAAAATATATAGTGTTGTAGAGAGCATTTTTAGCATACGTTATTTCAACTGTTTAATTTAAAGAATTTCTGAACTGTAATATTTCAGCAAGAACTAGCTACAACCACAGCCACTCTCTGGTTTCTAGCAGTGGAGTAAAACCTGGGTCGCAATTTGAGTAACCTGGGCTGTGCCTCTGTCTTTGGCTCCCCTAGAAAGAGCAGCCCCAAGTCTACAGGTCTACTTAGTTTATACACACAAGTGTGTGTGCGCGTGCGTTCATGTGTGCTTATACACGGATTCTCTGCTACCAATAAATCCCCCCCCCCAGTTTCTTCCCCTCCACCTGCTGTGAACCTCCTCCTGCCCCACAGGTGTGTCTGAGCTGTTCTCAGGTCTGGGAAACCACCTCGGCCCCGCAAAGGCTGTAGGGGCTGTTTGCCATGGGCACCGTCCTCCTGTCAACCAAAGGGGCTGTCCACACCCCAGTCAAGACACTCACAGCAACAGGCTCTGTCTGTCCCATGTGCAAACCGACTTCAGCCATCACCTCAAAGCACTTGATCTCCACGTGCTCCCTTCCCCGTAAAATACAAGACTGCATTCTGTCTTGGAGAAGCCACAAAGCTCTCAATGTCTTCCCAGAGTTTTTGTAAAACAACCATTTAATTTTTACTTGCTGTTTTATTTTAGCTCCATTACTTTGGGGTTTGTGCATGAGTCCTGGGGGATTCGAGTCTGTAAGAGTTTCGTGGTATCCAATTTGAACTGGGTAGTCCAGTATTTTCTTTGTTAGAGATTTAAATTGAGAACATATCAATCTTAGAAGTGTATCCTTTATTTTCATTGTCTTATTGTCACAGAAGTCTGTGTGCTGTGCCTGATTGTTCTTACTCAAACTCGGGGCCCATCTAGGGTGGTGGCAACCCAGACACAGAGCATGGGCCTCGCTGCAAGTCCCAGGGGACACGGTTCTGCGTGGCTCAGCAAACAGGCTGCTCAGCTCAGCCTCGAATCCACGCTGCTTATATGCACCAACCGGTCAGCCCCGAACTGTGAGGAATGGGGAATATTTTAATTTCACATGTGTACAATTCAAACGGTATTAACTGTAGTCCTGTTTCCACCTGTTTGCCAAACCTCCCAGCCGTAATTCAAGTTAAACAAGACTTGGCAACGTTATCAAAAAACTGGCTGCTTTAAATCAGGATTCTTAAATTCCAAATTTCCTTGAGAAAAAATCAGTCATTAAGTTTTTTCAGAATAAACATTATATTTACTTTACAAAAGAAATATTTACCAAATCATGCAGACAATACATTTGTCTTTGAAATACTGAATGTAAACATTCGGGGAATTCAACATGTCCTTCCCTTAAAGGTTGGAGTTTAGCTAGTTGTGAGAAATTTTTTCCTTTGGATGAATCTGGATATTTTCACCACAGAAAACACAGCTCCTTCCAAATCCTGTTTATGAGAAAGTCACTGGCCTGGACATGTTCATATCCCTAAGAGGACAACAGTTCGAGAAAAAAATAAGTTGCGACTCTGCATATGTTACGTTTGTTTTCATGTTGTTTCAACTTAAGTATGAAATGCTTGGGTAGAAACAATGTTTTGTTTCATGGATAACCTCTGGATTTATGGCTAAAAAAATGAGTCTCTAAGAAATAAATTTAATCCTCACACTTTGGGAGGCCAAAGCAGGAGGATCGCTTGAGGCCAGGAGTTTGAAACCAGTGTGGAAGCATAGCAAGACCTGTCTCTACAAAAAAAATTTAAAAATTATCCAGGTGTGGTGGTGTGCACTTGTAGTCCTAGCTACTTAGGAATCTGATGTAGGAGGATCAGTGGAGCCCTGGAGTCTGAGTTTGCAGTGAGCTATGATGACACCACTGCACCCCAGCCCCGGCAACAATGCAAGACCCTGTCTCAGGAAGGAAAAAAAAGAAAGAAAGAAACAAAGAAAGAAATGTTATGGATTTTCTTAGTGTACATTTCATGAACTTTAAAGAAAAGAAATTTTTGAAAAATAAAATATGGATTTTTGCATAGCCCTACAATCTCATGTGAAGGTGATGGTATTGTGTAGATTGCCATTGACAAATTCACTATAAAATATGTAAGTACCATAGAAAAAGTTATAACTATTGACAAGTCTCATCGGTTGTGATTTGTATTTTTGTTATGTCCTAGTGACAGACAACTTGCTATACACAGAAATAGAGTCCCCTACCAAGGCACTGTTTTTGTGTATCTCCTTCTTCCCTATACTAATTCTTGTCCAGGGGGCTTCTTGGTCTTTCGCAAAAGGGGACCCTTTGCCGGCATCACACAGGCACATCCAGGCACATCTGAATACTAGTCTGAACACAGCTCTTGTTCAAATAAAAACCCTGTGCCTTAGTCCATTCAGGCTGCTGTAAGAGAAACACTATAGACTTGGTGGCTTATAAGCAACAGAAATTTATTTCTCAGGGTGCTAGAGGCTGGGAAGTCCACGATCTGGCACTAACAGATCTGCTGTCTGGTGAGGGCAGCTTCCTGTTTCATAGAGGCTGCCTTGTTGCTGTGTCCTGTGTCCTCACATGGTGTAAGGGGGAAGGGAGCTCTTTGTGGTCTCTTTTATAAGGACACTAATCCCATGCATAGGGGCTCCACCCTCATGACCTAATCACCTCTCAATGGCCTCTCCTCCAAATACCACCATGTTAGGGATTGGGTTTCAACATATGAGTTTGGGGGGCAAGCACACATTCAGTCTATAGCACCTTGCTGCGTACATTATACTCATCATTCTGTTACCATAAGCAGTTGAGCTATTTGCCAGGTGATTGGGTATGGGAGATCTGAGCTCTTAAAGAGCACTAGTGACAACAGATTGCAGGCTTTGCTGTTTCTCTGCACTGTAGTGACCTTTACAGCTTCCTCTTGGTTATCTGAGTCCAGAGAGGTCAAAAGCAGTCTTGGCCCTCTTTAGAAGAAAGGTTTCACAGCGTCAACCATTTATGATCGTAGTGAGGCATTTAATACCCCACCTGCAGTCTTAAATACCAAGGTTTTAAGCTTCTTCCTTGGTAAATATGATTCATTATTTACTTTGTGTGACTAGAACAGCTCTAATTCATTTCCTGTTGTACTAAGCTTATATGTTAGCTTTTAATAATTACATGCAAACCCTCTTTGAAAGATAATCTTTTCCCTTTTGAAGATATTTGTTGAATTTTTACAATAGACTCCCTTTTCATTAAGAAATGATCTATCCCAGCGGGCAGCATCTCATCTTTGAACGCTCCAGAACATCCCTCCAGTACCGGAGGGGACCGTAGTCTTCAGGGTCACACTGCTAGATGTGGCTATTGTGTCCTTAGTTGGTTTTTAAGCAAAGGTTAAACAAGAGCCCTATTTCCGGGGGTGTTACTTGTCATTCCTCATACAATTCATAATTCTTCAAGGAAAGTATATGGCAGGTTTGTCCTACAGCTTCAATGTCAAGAGTTTGGGATTTCTCCTCATCTTCCGCATACTATAGGACAAGCCTCATCCACCCTGCCATCCTCTCCCCCAATCACAGAATAGAAAGGAAAAATAGATTCTGTAAGAGTTAGAATTCCTATGGAGATATGTGTCATCCAGATTTAACATCGCTTCTCTTTTCCTAATAGCTGTAATAACAAAATCGTGGCGAAATGGTTTGTGTGAGCTATTTCCCAGCATATCATCACTACCCCTGAGCAGCAAAATGCCCCCTCTCCAACCTAGAGAGCCGCGCACGAGCCAAGTTGCTTCTGCAAGGAGCTGGGATGCCCTAAGAGGGGCGGCTGAACCAGCGCCTTGCTCTGCTCACCTGCAGCCTTAGCCCATTAATTGGCTAGGAAGGCTTTCAAGAATGGTTTGAGTGAAAAAGGAATAGTATAGCTGCATAAAGACAATTTCTTTCCTGGTCTCAACCCCTGAATTTAACCACTAGATTAAATGCTACTTGCTTGGCCCGTGTGTCCTCTTATTACTTACATGCAAAAAAAACTTAAACTTGGTTGACCTTCAGGATCGGGATGAGAACAGAGAGGAAGCAGTACTGAATTTAATTTAATGTTCTGTAACAAACAAGGGGGAAAGATATAGAGATACCGATTTTGAGGGAAATGTTAATTATGTAAAGCTTAATTACAGATAACATCATGAGGAGAATACATAAAAGGCTTGAAATGCAGCCAAAGCATTTCCCTAAGAACATTAAAAAATGATTGTTGTTTACAATTCACAAATCCCACAGACATAAAGCAGAGATGGGAAAAACAGAGTCAGGCTTGAAGTAAGAGCCCAACCTGCTATTTTAAAACCAGTTAGGGGGAGAAGTGACAATATTTGGAGTTAGCACTTGTTTTAGAAGCAAATGAGATTCTGTACATGTTTCCCCTTTAAAATAAAAATTAGCAGATCACCGGCAAACACATTGAAGTAAAATCCTAGGAGACTACACAACCCAAATAAAAATAAATAATGTATGAGATCTTAGAATGGGAACTACAAATAAAACAGAATTCGCAGCCATTTATCTCCATGTAAGTACAATAGAAATAAGGAAAGGCAAGACTTTTACGTTCCTGTCACTTGATTGCTGAATCCCATGATGTGAAAATATACCTTTTCACTCAAACGCAACTTTTACTCAGGGTAGCAATGAATGGCTTACATTTATCTAGTCTACTCTTTAGCTATGCTTTTTTGTCCTTTATTTTTTTTTACAATTGATATCTATTAATGTCCCATTACCTTTAAAGGTGAGTTTCAGGATAATGGAATGTGGCATCTTGGAGCGAAGTTTGCTTTTAAGGATGTTTGAGAAAATAAGTGTCGGCCAGTTCTTATTTGCCTGAAGCCAGTAAGACAATGTTCTTGGGAAGACACATTTCTGGATTCAGGAGTTTTGGGGGTGCAGGCCAGAGCTCCTGGTTCTAGCAGGCCTGGCATTAGATGTTGGAGATGCTTCCGGAAATAGACTTGTAACCAGAAGGCTCAACACTTGGTACTTTTTTAAAAGAATGGGAATGGAGAGAATTTTCTATGTGGCTGAGGGATTTGTGTGCACGTATTTGGCTAAGTGGCCAGAGAGAGCAGAGTTATCACAGGGGAAGGCCAGTGAGACCTAGGGGCAGATGAATTCACATGTTTATGGAAATGACAAAGACAAAGCAATAATTCACTGAGTTCGGAGAAAATAAACCAAACAAATTTTTAAGCTTGCAAAACATTTATTGAATGAATGAATGAATTACAAAAGAGACTGGAGGTCTCTATTTGATGACAGCTATTGAGGAGCTGCTCTTTGTCCTGTTTGTCCATGTAGCTTTTTCTCTCCCCCTCACTCCCATGCTTTTTAACCGAAGCATAAATTATGTTAAATGAACAATTCAGTGGCATTCACAATGTTGTGTAATTACCACCTTTATCTAGTTCCAGGACATTCTGTTCACTCCAAAATATATCTCCTCTATCATAAACGACATCCCAAAAATTTGAATTAGATTTTAAATTTAAATTAAAAATAAGTTGAGTTTATTTAAATTTATTAAAAACAGATTTTAAATGAAATTAGAAATTTACATTTTAAAAAAAGATTTCAGAGGAAGGCATTTCCAGCTGGCTTAAGGAAGCTGTTGACAAGTTTTGACTGCCCTGGGCACCCCTCCTGAGGTCTACCCACCACCCCCATTTACCACATAGACCCATTTCCTCAAACTTTGTCCTCATGAAAAACCTTTTGCCCTGAGCTTGGTAGCTAGCGTGGAGGGTGGTGTGGAGAATGAACATAAAGAGCACATTTAAGTATCTCAACTTGGCTGTATCTTATGAGCACAAACACCCAGGCCACGTCCCTCTGATTTTCCTTCCCAATTATAAATTATTTGGACTTTTTGTTTTGTTTTCTTGCAAGATTTTCTGGCATGGGGCACAGAAACGTGGTGCCGAAGGCTGGAGTGGCATTGCTAATAGGTTAGAAACTGCAGCGAAAGGGGCATGAGCTAACTGGATGGCTTTTTATTAAGGAAATATGATGATTTGCAAATGTTGAGCAGAAGCAATTTTTCATCAGTTTGAAAATCTGACTGCTTTCGTCAAGACCTGTTATTTAAGCCTGACTTTGAATTACACCGAGAAATGAACTATGTTTCATACTTTGCGATTCAAAGATATAAAAAGCTGGTGAACAATCCCCCAGACACAGCACTTCTGAGGTCTTTTAACGGAGACATATAGTGTTACTTAGCTGTGACAATTGCTGATTGGCTGCCTCTAGAAAAATTGAACAAACCTGTATGGTTGTATTCAGGGTAGCCGTGAAGCCTGTGTTCGCCTGTAACCTGGAAACCGGTTCAGATGAAGACCTGTTGACAGGACGACATTTGGGTCCTTGTTTTAAATAAACCGATTGTGGAAGTAAAAGAAGACTAAGCAAGTGAGAAGGAGCGAAGGCTGTTTACCCAGAGACGTGATTTGGCAGAGGCTCGCAGGCAGGCAGAGGGGTGGGGGCGCTTTGTAGTGGACAAGGGAGGGCTTCAGCCTTCCTCGCTGGAGGTTTCTGGCTGGAAACGCGCAGGACATCGTACGTGATTGTTCAGGAGTACTTGTTTGGCTTTCTCTAGTTGGTCCTAAATTGGGTGCAGGGACAAAAATTAGGGAAGTTGTGAGTTATTAATCAAGTCCTGGCCACTTGGGGAGGGATGTCAGAAGGGTTATTGTTTGGCTTCCTGAACTGTCGCTAGAGATGGCAGCGTGGCTGCCCCCAAGTCTGACCCGCACACAGCAGGCCAGCTGCTGCAGGTTGTGGGTCAGAGCTCCATGGCTACACGTGGGCTGCCATTGTCCGTTTGCACATGTGGTCCCTTACCACGCTCACCTTCCTTTCCGCGGGGCACCTGCATCGAGGAGTTTCCAGGGGCTGCGAGCAGGTTCTGCAGTAGCCAGTCCCCCGAAGGCATCTCCACTGGTGTCGGGTGGGGTACAACATGGGGGCTCCGGCATCTGTGAGCAGAGCGGCTGCCCAGCTGCTTGGCCTGCTGCAGTGCACAGCGGTGCTTCCTAACTAAGCACCTCACACGTAAATGGTTACAGAATTAGAACTGGGAACGTGGACTGAATCCTCACTGCATGCCAGGCATCGTCACAAATATGGAAACATATCTTTTCACCTATTCCTCAAAATAAAACTATAAAATAGATAACATTATCATTATTTCCAATTTATAGATGGTAAAACTGAGCCTGGAAGAGATTAAATAATTTGTCGGTGGTCACATGGCAAAGAAGTGGTGGGTCTGGTATTTGAACCCAAGTGGCTTTAACCCGCATTGAACCATTGCGCCACTGTGGGAGAGAGTAGTGGGCAAGACGTGCCTCTTTCTATACTAAGCACCCGAGAAGGGAAAGCTCCCCCAAGCGTGCTTTGCTTGAGTACCTAAAGGAAGATGTGGAAGATGTCTGAAGCTCCAAGGAGAGCTGGCAACAATGGTAGCCTCTAAGAGCTTCCTGTGGGACCAGTACTTTGAGGATACAAAGAGGTATAAGAAATAATTCCTGTGTTCAAAGGTTTTATTGTCTGGGAGGGGAGCCCAAACTAGCACAAAGGAAACTATTTTTGAAAAATTAAGTGCTCTCCTTTGTATGTATCATGAGTAAAATGAACTAGAAAAATGAGGACTAGATAAGGGCAGAGAAAGAGAATATTTAGTGAGAAGGGTGGGACTTAAGCTGAGTTTTAAAGGCCATCAGAATAGACAGGCAGGGCCAGGGATGGAAAACATTCCAGAAAGGGTCTTTTAGATTTAGCACACGGATGTAAGACAAAGTATCAGTATACAAGAGGTTTGGGGAGTTCTCCATTATGGAATGCTTTAGTCTCATTCATAAAATGTTCTTCGAAACTACAGAAGTCACTTCCATTGTAATCATTTGCAAACTATGCCCTTTGAAGAAGTTTGTCACCTTCCTAGACATTTCAGGGAGTTGTTTTTTTTTTTTTTTCCCCTATTTTCTTTCTGAGCCAAAATAAACTTCTCTGCTGTCATGAAAAGCATACTTTCAGAATGGAAAAATAAAACATATCTCTATCTCATTTTTGGAAAATTGGGCCTTTTGTCAAATTTAATTGAAGTGGCTGAACTTCTGACTTTTTGTCTCAAAGTACAGTTAATACATTTCTGAACAGAGATAACTAAGCTTTTCTTCCACAGTTTAAAGTTTAGAAATGTTGTTCCGTCTTCATAAAATAAACCATGTTGTTTTCTATCTCATCCACATCACTGGGGACCTTTGACTGTTAACTTTTCTACGCCTCCTTTTCCTAATCTTTAAAATGAAAAAACCTTAGATGGTGTGGATCAGCCAAATTCTAATTCGAGATACTCACTGTTCTAAAAATACAATTAAAAAAGCAGTGGCATCAAAACATTTGAAAATAAAAAACAGCAAAAATGTCTAATTTTACTTTATTTTAATCATTTCATTTATTTTATTTTATTATAAAACCAATTCATGTTTAGTAGGGAACTTTTAGGAATTTTGTTTACTTTAGTCACAATTGACAATAAGAAGAAGATTATATTAATATTATCCTTATGGTTTTAAATTCATAACATTGAGCTTTTCTATTATGAATTATTAAGGAAAATGCAAACACGATGTGATTCTCTTGCCAACCTTTGTAATCAAAGTGTGATGTGGTAAACTATTCTTTAAAGTGGCTTGTTAACTTTGAAATACTTTCAAAGTGACAGCGCCATACTGATGGCACCAAATTGCCCATTTTAAATGCCATTATAGTTAAAAAGCAACTATTTTTATGTTTAAATGTTCCTTTTATTTAGTTGCTATTCATAGAATTGATACAATGCTTTTATCTGCATTTTATACCATAAGCATTTCCCATATTGCTAATATGTTTTTTATTTAATTTTTATATTAACAAAGCAGTGCATATAGATAGTTTCAACAGATCAATAGTATTATAAGCCTTATAGAGAAAAACAAAGTATTCTCTGCCCTCATCCTTCCTCACTTCTAATTTCCCATTCTTCAGAGACAACCACTTTCATCTTCTTCAGATATTTACCCCAATGGGTACATACATGCTTAACTTACCTATTTTTAAATTATAGATATTATTGACTTCTTTTTTACCCAGTCTCAGACTTCTTACCCCACCCTCACACACACACTTCTTTCCCCCATACTTCCAGTGAAATTTAATTACAGTTTTTACTTATATCAATGTGATATTGTCACATGCTTATAATTATGTAACTACTATTCATAGCTGAGCCATATAGTTTACTATAATTTTCTTTATTTTCTTGTTCAAGATTTTGTTTTCTCTGGAGTTAATAATTGTCTTGGTCTCTCTACTTTGCATGTTTGTTTGTTTGCTTAGTTTTCTTTTTATTCATGACTAATTGAGCCCTAACTTTTCCAAAAGAACTACAAAAATTCTTCCTAATATTGTCAAACCATCAGATAATAAAACAACTTCCACCTTTTTCTTTGGAAGCATTCCTTCTGGACCCTTTGCTCTTTTGCTCTAACCTACAAACAATATTTGTTCTGGAAGCTACCATCACTATAATTCTGGGAACTCCTTTTCCTTCAATCTGATGTTGGATTTCCTGTTTCCCTGATCCCAAATCTTTCTCTTACTTGATTTACTCTCTCATTTTGCTGGAACACACTCTCCAGTAGCTTTCTGTGAATGATTACAATGGGAGTAAATTTTTTTGTTACCTTTTTCTGTCTGAATATGGCTTGTTTTGATTATCCCACTTGCTAGTTTGGATCAATATTATATTCTAGACAGCAAGTCATTGTCTCTAAGAACTATTGAAATCTTTGCTGTATTGTTGCAAGCTTCCTTGTGATACTATTTTTCAAGGCCATTCTGATACTTGATTCCGTATATGTGATAAAATATCCCCTACCCACTAAAGTTTTAACAAGTTCTCTATAAAGCTTACAATTTTACAATAATATGCCTTGGTATGACTCTTTTTTTATTTCTTGTGCTGAGCACATTGTAGGCCCTTTCAACCTGTAAATTCCTGTTCTTCATAAATTCTTGGAACTTTTCATATATTATTTATTGATGATTCATTGGGTAAATCTCTTCTCTCTTCTTTATCTGGCTTTTTAAAACTCCCATTAGTTAGATATAGGATCATATTTAGTGTATGACATTCAGTTTTCTTATCTCTTCTCCCCTACTTCCCATCTGTTTGGCTTTTTGTTTTACTCTCTGGAAGATAATCTAAAGTTTGTCTTCCAACTTTTCTATTGAAGTTTTAAAAAATGTATTATTATTAGTGTTTTAATTTCTTTTTGAAATTTTTTTAACTGATATATAACAATTGTACATATTTTGTGGGTACATCTGATAGTTTGATACCTGTATATAAAGTGTAATGATCAAATCAGGGCAATTGGGATATCTATCACCTCAAATATTTGTCTTTTCTTTGTGTTGGAAACATTTCCATTATAATTCTTCTACCTTCTCTCTTTTTTTTTAATTTATAAGAGCTCTTTTTTATTCTCTAAGTGCTCCTTTTTTTGTTTCTTTCCCTTCCTTTTTTTTTTAAATGGATGCTTTTTTAACTTTATAAGGACATTAATGGTCATCCTTTAGGAATCTTTTTCTGCTCCCTGAATCAATCTGTTTCCTTGGAGTTCTACCTTACACTTTGGGATTTTCTCACAAGCCCTGTGATCCTTGATAGCTCATTAGTATCTAAGAGTGAAGTGTTAAAATTCTGATAAGAAGTTCTCTATGCACATTTGAATCTGTGTCCAACCAGGGGACCTGGACATTGCTTGGGAAGACCCCAGATATTAATCAAGTTCCCCCTCCCTACCCCTTTCTCTCATTGTTTCCCCAGAGAAAAATTATCTAATCTGTCCTGCCTAGAGGTCATAAACCCATATAACAGTGTTCTGAGAAACAAATGGGGCACAGAGGTGGGGAGGCCAACAGAATGTAGCTTCCCTGGACTCCCATGTCTTCATGGCCATGTCTCCTTTCTATTTCCAGCCAGAGCCCTTGAGATTCTTCCTTTCTAGTGAGTAAACCTGCTTCTGCTGGGAGGTGAAGGGGATGGGCCTGACCTCACAGGCTGGGGAAGGGGACAGGGGGCCCGGCTACACCTGATTCAACTAGTTCTGTTTCAGCTCCAGGTACCTGTTGCTTCCAATTCCTGAGACTTTCTGGAGTATTGTGTTGCAAAACACGCAGTTTCTTCTTGCCACTCCCCTAACAGCCTTGAGTTTCAGGTTTCTTCTCTCGACTAAGTGTGTTACTCCCAGCCTTCAGCTGTGTATGTTTCAGAATTTATTTAATCAACATCCCTGCTCTGCTCTCTCATTCTCTTCTCTCTTAGCCCTTGTGCACTTACAGCATTTTTATTAATACCTTTTAAGAGAGATTTTGACAGGGAGCAAAGACAAACATGTGTTAACCATTAAGTTTCTTCCTCCCTTGAATTTATACTACTTATTTTTCACACTTGAATGTCCTCAAATTGTCCTCCATGTCACAGCTGTGTTCTGAGGGATGTGAAGGCATATACCATGGAAAAAAAGAGTTCCATGGTCAAGGAATGGTGTATACTATCTGTTCATTTGCCTCTTGCTTCTGGTTTCCTTTGGGACATTGGAAATATTATGTTCTTGATTCTGATTTAATTTCCTATTATGATTATTATGTATCCCCAGCTATACTCTGAGCCCCTTGAAATTATATCCTATGCTTCCTGTGTTTTCCATTATGCTTACTGCAGTATACACTAACATCTACTTAGATATCTATCACTCCTCGTTACAGTGTAAGCACCTTGGGCAGGGACTGCTTCTTGTTCATCCCTGTGGCCTCTGTTTCCCCAGCACCTGGCAGAGGAGCTGTAATATCACAGGGGTCATTCATTGTCTGCTGATGAGTGAGCGGGTGAAGGACCTGCTTTCTCATACATTCATAATCCTTGTCTTACCACCTACCTGGGGAGAGTCCCTAAAAGCACAACAGATGCCATAACTGACGTATATATATGCTCCTAAATGAAAAATCATCTAATACTGAGAGTTCTTCCCACACAATAGGTCAGTGACAGGGACTGTAATTTTGGGGAAAGGACATAGTTCTCCTTTTCTTTCCCCACCCCGTGCACATGCCTGCCCCCAGGGAGTATCTGCCCGGTCACTCTAGCCAGACCCCGTGCGGCTCCCCAGTCAGAAGCTGGGTGGTCTTTGTACTGCTCTGAAGGGGAGGAGAGGTGTTTCTGGTAGTCCTAAAGTAAACCTCAGAATTTGTTTTCCCAGACAAATAATTTCATAAATGGTGCCCAAATATAGTAGAAATAGTACTGTTAGTAAAATATTTCTAGTTCAATATGGGTTAAATTGATTCTAGGGGTTACCCTTGGAATCTAGTTATCATTTCTTAAATCGTTTCTGTAGGAAAATGCATTTTGAGTTCTAAATGACTAAGTTATATATAAACTTTTGGAACACTGCTCATTCATATGTTAGGGACTGATTATATTGTATTTGTAGTCCATTTGGGGCCATGAAAACAAAAGGAAAATCAAATCACCAACTGGATAATACCACTACTGGGAGCAACAAATCTAAAGTAACAAAATAGTCTATAATATGGGATATCACATCAGAATAAAAATGAACATATTTTACCCGGTTAGTGATATTTGTGGGCTGGCTTGGTGTCTACAAGAAAGAATGTCTCATAAAATAGTACTGCATGTGTCTAATGAGATTATGTTTGATTCTGTCCTAGGGCCTGAGCTAGTATAACTTAGTTATGAGTCTAGAAAAATGATGAATGGGCACTGGGCCAGACACCACCTTTATAGTGGTCTGAATAATTACTGAATACATTTTAAAAAATCTTTTGACAACTTATATGAATGGACTGAGATTGGCGTGGTGGTGGAAGAGAGATGCTCAGAGGTTAAGGTCCTCTCTTAGTTTGGTTTTGTTGCTTTTTTATTTTGATCATATTAATATGATCATGTTAATAGTCAACTCAATGTTTCAAAGCAAAATGAAGATAGAATTCAGGATATTGTGGTAAAACAAACACTTAACACCAGGGGGCGCAATGGAGCCATTGCTCTTTATATGTGCAAAAGCATTATTGGTTTCCTTAAAAGCAGTGACTGGTAGAAACAGAAGAAAAAGAAAAATGAAACAGAAGAGTGCTTCATAAGCATAAAGTCTGAAGAGAGACTAATTTCTCCTAAAATTAAAATTATGCTACCAAAGGCTGTATGTCCAATTACATATCATTTAAATGGCCTGAATACTTTTCACTTCATAGTCCATAGGTCCAAATATATATATATATTATATTTTATATATATATATATGAATATATATATATTCATTCTATTATAATAGATATATATATTATATATATATAATATTATATATATATAATATATATATCTATTATAATAGAATGAATGTTACTTATTTTGCTAAAGCTTTAAGAATTTCTTTACAATTATTATGGAATTATTAATGATAATGAAACAGATTCATTTAAAAGTCCATCTCACTTAGTTATTACTCAGGGAATATATATATTCACAAAATTTTTAAAGATATAGTTGACAAATAAAAATTGTACATATTTATGGTGTACAATGTGATTTGTTTATATAGGTACATATTGTGAAAGGGTGAAATCAAACTAATCAGGGAACATATGTTGATTGAATGCTTTATTTGAGCCAGATACTGTGCTAGGTACAAGCTTTAGATTAATTATTGGGCCTACAGGGTTTAATAACACTGTTTCATAATCTGTTACTGCTGGGGTACAAAAAATTGAGTGACCCTCCAAATTAAGTAACTTTTTTTAGAGACAAAATTCTTACTCTGTTGCCCAGGCTGGAATGCAGTGGTGTAATCATAGCTCACTGCAGCCTTGAACTCTTGGGCTCAAGAGCTCCTCTTGCCTCAGCCTCCTGAGTAGCTGGGACTACAGGCACACATCACATGCCCATGTAGTTTTTCCTATTTTTGTAGAGACAGGGTCTTGCTGTGTTGCCCAGGCTAGTCTCAAATTCCTGGCCTCAAGCAATCCTCCTGCCTCAGCCTCCCAAGTGCTGGGATTACAGGCATGAGCCATTGTGCCTGGCTTTAAGTATCTCTATACTTGACAATATTATTATATTGAATATATTGTTTCCTAAGTATTCTTACTACATTTGAGTTATTTTATTTTTATATTGTATCTGAATTCTTAACTGAAGGAAATTTTACCATCTTTCACTTTTTAAACTAAAACCAAAATATGGGTATGCTCTGCAGTTTATTGTTATCAAATGTTCAGGTCAGGTAAACTTGATTAATGTTATTTAATAAATGAAGAAGAAGATAGAGTAAAACACTGCGCTAAATTACTAACCAAATACTTCCTAAAAGGTAAAGGATAGATTTTAAGATATAAAAAGGAGTCTTTGACTCTCAGTGCCCTATGGAATCACAGAAACTCACAGTGATTTGTAGGTGGTGAAAATCATTATTTTTTTTTTCTTGGCAGTTCTAAGAGCATATCACTTACCATAGTGGTTGTGTACTATCAGTAAAGGAAACATCTTAAAAGAATATCCAAAAAAGCCAATCTCATGAGGAGCTAATGTTGCCAAGCATTGAGTACAAGAAGTTAGCTGGAACTCTCCCCATCTTCCAAGAGCAGGTGTGAGCTGAGTTAGCTCCCAGGTGGCCCTTCATGTGACTTCCTACCTATACACCCTAACCTCTCCGGAAAATCTGTTTCTTCACTCTTAAGATGAGGACAATAATCTGCTTTGCCCTAAAGGTAGGAGTCAATTAACAGATGAGATTACCTGTGTGTAAGCATTCTGTGAAGCAGAAGGATATTTTTTCTTCTCATAATCATCATTCCTTTGACTCATTTCCTGTTGTGCCTTGGAAGGTTGGGGCACCTGGGAAGTCCAATGCGACAGTCCAGGAGTGTTTTCATTGGCTCTGTTGCTGTTGGTCCTGTCCGGAGGGACAGAGGTGGGTCCAATGGGATGCAGGCTGGGGGCACAGTCGGTCTCTCTGGTTGCTTTTTGTCTCCCCATTATGGGTCCTGCCTGCTCGAAATGAGTCATCACTGGTCATTCTTACAAGCACGGGAAGGCACAGGTACCCTCGGGTGTCACCTTCATGTGCTCACACTTCATCTGTAGTTTTGAGGATCACCTTGGATCAAGGGAGACGAGAGAGAAGCAAGAGGAAAAGAGGCTGTGGGAGGCTCTGGCAGCAGACGTTTCCCCCAGGGTGACCAACTCTGCTGGGCTATATCCCCACTGTCCTTCAGACGGATGAACTCTGACGAAGGGATTGCTCTGAAGTGTGTCAGTTAAATGTAGTAATTATTTTTCTTGGAAGGGAAAAAGGCAGTAAGTAGCACATGCCCACTCACCAACATTACAGCTTTTGCTCTCTGATCACAACAGTAGATTTGGGCTGATTTCCTATTCTCAGGCAATCAGTAATGAGAGGAGAGAGAGCCATTAGCAGGGTGCCCTAGTTGACCTTCAGCTAAATTATCGCTCCTTTCCCCTCCTGCCTTTCTTTCAGTACAAGGGGGAGGGGGAGGGAGTAGCTCTCCATTAAGAAAAAAAAAAGGAATGGTAAAGAAGACAGGTGCACGTCTAGCAAAGGGATATAATTGAGGGTGACAACGGCACTCTTAATCCGGCAGCTATTTTGGTTGTCCCACCCCTTTGTGTCAATGAATCGGAAAATAACTTATTAGAGATATTCATGTCAGAGATACATTCAATGAATATTTGTCGGGCTATAAGTATATTGCATATTGCTTTAAAAAACAAAGTTTGTGGTTTTTTTAATATTTTTAAAAATCCCAACATGTTAAAGGCAAAGATACAGTGTGGTCAGCTTTGGCACCCTAACACCATCCCTGGAAGTAGTTTTGCCAGATAAAGCACTACAACCAAATGACAATCAGATTTCACATACATATTTTTGACTCTCGCTATGTCAGAGATGTCCTATCCAAAGAGAAGATGTAGATGGGAAATACTGGAAGCTCAATTCAATGTCATCCTAAAAAAAATATCTCTCAGGCTGTGCAAATGAGTACCAGTAAGTACAGTTTGAAACTTGGATAAAAGTACATTACTTTCCAACAATTGGTATTGAAAATAAAGCTACTGACAAATAGAGCCATTTGGGGAGATTGGATGTTCTCTTGTTATAACTTTTGGAGCATTTTATATCACTTGGGGAAACCTTAGAAATGTTTTTCAGTCGTGCTATGTAAGATGAATTTCTCCTAATAGTCTACCTCATTGTTATTACACATGAGTTCAGCATGAGTAGTCAAGGAGGTAATATCACTGCTAATGGCCCTCGGTGCTAATGGGTAGTAGGGTAGCTTAGGTTAACAGAAAAAGCAGTTAGGTAAAGTGTGGGGCTGGCCACAATTAATCTCAAGTACAACCCAAACAAAGACAAAGACCGTAAACATCAATAATGGCGTTTTCTAGTAGCTCAACAGCAGAAGAGTTGAGAATTATTTTTTGTTAAATACTTTTAACAAAAGTATTGAATATGAAATACTTTGATATTGTATTGCATATATTGCAATATGAAAAACTCCCATATAGTTAAGTGCTTGATGTCAGTTGGCTTATAATAAGTCTACCTCATCATGCTCTTTACATGATGCTGCTAAAGGCTGAAATCAAGCTTACAGATAAAAAGGCAATCAGTATTCTATAGGTTTTCATTACTACATTATATAAAGGCAACACCTTTTGTTTTTATATCATACAATGTTTGATACATACAAATTTTTATATATACTGTATATATAAATGTATATATGCTCCAGTTATGAAGCAGAATTATAAGAAGAAACCCATGAATCCATTACTCAGCATAAGAAAGAACATCACCAATACTGTTGAGGTTGTCTGAAAGTTCCTTCCCCATTCTTATCCCTCCACGCCAGGTAATTGCTATCCTAATATTTTTGGTTTGTGTGTTTTTTAAAAAATTCTATCCACTCTGTAATTCATTTTATCATTTCCTTTATGGTTTTCCATGTATGCATCCCTAAACAATATATTGTTTGGTTTTATAGTTTATAAAATATACCATACTGTATATGTTCTTTTCTTACTTATTTTTTAATTTATCTGTGTCTTGATTCCTTGTACAAAAGATGTATTTTTATCTCTGTAAGTTTGTAAGATCTCTGTGGCAAATGGTCTGAAATGTTATGATGGTGTGCCACTCCAAGAGGGCCATTCTGCTGGGTACTTGGTGAGCCTTTCAATCTGGAAAAGTATGTTGTTCAGTTCTGAAGAATTTTTTTTTCAACAATTTTTTTGTTTTAATTTTTTTTTTTTTTTTAGAGATGGAGTTTCACCATTGCCCAGGCTGATCTCAAACTCCTGGTCTCAAGTGATCCTCCTGCCTCAGTCACCCAAAGTGCTGAGATTACAGGCATAAGCCACCACACCTGGCCTTTCTTCAACTATTTTATGAATATTTTTCTTCTGCTCAATATATCTGATCTACTTTTATGTAATAATTATTATACAAATGTTGCACCTTTTGTTATAATCCTTGCATTTCTTTATCTTTTTTTTCTCCTGTTTTCCATCCCCTTGTCATTTTTTTTCTATTTTCTGGGAGATTTCTTCAACTTTATCTTCTTATCTTTTGATTGAACTTTTCAATTCTGCCATAAAGCTTTTACTTTTCCCAAGAGCTTCTTTTTTTCTTGGAATATTTCTCTTTTATAGCATCCTGTTCTTATGTACTCGATGCAGTTCTTCACATATCTAAAGATTTTAATTATATTTTTTAAGGTTTTCTTTTTCTGGCATGTTTTCTGCATGTTTTAAGTTGTTTCATTTTTCTTTTTGTTGCATTAATCTTTGTCTTTCACATTTAAAGCTTTTCTCAAAGCCTTCTTCAGATCTTTTTCTGCCTGTTCATGTTTGAAAGTGGTGTACTAAATAGCTTATTAGGATCCTCATTGTATGTGTTAAAAAAATCTTTTCCAAGCTCATGGTTTGTCTTTTCACTTTATGCTATCATCCTATAAACAACCTTTCTTAATTTTAATATAGCATCTTTTAATTTTTTTCCTTTATAGTTTTGCTTTGGACTTCTTATTTAATAAAGCTCTCTTGATCTTGTGGTTATAAAGGTATTTTCCTGAATTGTCTTTTTAAAGTCTCATACTAATAGTTGTGCTTCTCACACTTAAACTTTTAATTCATCTGGAATTAAATATTGTATATAGTGAGAGAAAGGAATCCAATTCTGTTCTTTTCCCACATGGATAACCAACTGCCCCTACACTATTTATGAAAAAGTCCATTCTTTCCACCACTAATTATAATGGCAGAAATGTCATAACTCAAGTTTATGGTTATATCTATTTCTGGGCTGTCTATTCTATACCATTGTTCTAATTGTCAATTTCTGTGTCAACTTTGTCTCGTTTTGGAAGACTTTGATAGGACAGCTTTCCCCACCATACTCTTCATCTAGAATAGCAAAATAGAGGGGGAGAAAACAGCTCTGAATGTGAAAAAAAATGGTGGGCTTAACTTCATTCATTCATTCATCAAAAATGCATTCAGTACTTACCATGTTTCAGATAAGCTCTAAGAATTGAACAATGAATAAGATACAATCCCTGCCCCAAAGGAACAAACAACCAAGGAGGGAAGACTGAGAAGGCATTACACTTTAATTCTGTCATGAGCAAGAATAAAGGATGCATAAGAAACTGTGTGCACAGAGAGGAAGGAAATAATTATGCCCAGGGATAGCGAGGAAAGTCATGACAGGTTTGGTCAATAAGTGGTAGTTTCAACTTGATCTGAAAACATAAATTGGTACTTTATAGGAGAGAAAGGTAAAGGAATTACAGACAGAGGAAACTCCATGAAGGTGTGAAAATGCATGATCTGTTTTATAATAAACGGTCAAGCAAAGGAGATCAGGTTGGAAAAGAGGTATTAGGCAGACAGGGAAGGCCTTGTCTGCCCAGCTCAGATGTTTGAACCATACCCTGTAGACAGAAGTAGACTCAGAGGATTTGCAGCAGGAAGGTAATAACACTTTTGTCATGTATTTGATGGTGTAAAAGCAGAGATAAGTGGGGTGTGGGGAGGGCACTGTGTATGGGAAGCCAGTTTGGAGGCTGTTGCATTCATTGTCCATGGGAGAGATGCTGGAGTCTGAGCTTAGGCAGGAGTGAAGGGAATTGAGAGATGGTAACAGAGGTCAAAAGACATTAAAAGGAAGATAGAACAGGGCATGGTGACTGCGGTTGTCGAATGTAAGAGAACGGTAGAGTAAATGACAACAGTTTCTAGCATGAGTGACTACGTGCATGGGGACACTGCTCACTGACCTTTATCAGCAGTAGGTGCTGTGCAGGAGGAATATTACAGGGTGTCTGGCAGATGTGAGGGACAACCCATGACTTCCGGTTTGATCATATCAGATTTAAGGGCCCCAGGACATCTGGGTAGAGACAGGTATGCAGTTGGAGGCACAGGTTTAGAGATTAAGAGTTATCCACCGTCCAAACCTAAACATCTCCAGTCTCCTCACATTCCTCGTTAGGCCATTTGGAACAACGTGGATCTTCAAAATATGCTAAATCCTTTGTCCACACCCCACAACTGTTAAAGACAGATTTTCCAAATTAATATACTCAGGGTTTCAGAGTCTTCATTCTTTGTGCATTTTCAGCTGTAAGACATAGTACAATACCTTACTCTGCTTTCCGTGGTGGGAGCGGGGGGGTGGGGGGGTGCTAGCTCAATGGCACTCTAGGGACTTAGTAATAAAAAACGTGCCACCATGGAAAGAGTCTCCCTGTTAAGGTCATTCAGTTTCTCAATGCTTACAAGATCTCCTCCATAGTGACAGAAGGAGAGGTCACCATTTAAAAGTGCACCTAGCACCTCACCTCCTACAAACGCTCTGCCAGCATGCTCTAGAGGACCTTTGGGGGCCCAGAACTCATCATGCAAAGAATAATACTGGGACAAGAAAGAGCACTGGGAGTGCACAAAGTCAGAGGGGTTTGGTTAGTTAAATCATGCGTTATCAATAAAGGTGTCTATTTGTCTTATCCAATGAATAGGATGCGATGATTATGTTTCCAGAGTAAAATAGAATAATTAAAAGAGATTGATTCCTATGAAATAGCTATTTATAGAACATTTAGATATGTTTTCTTTATTTCATGAAATATCTATGATAATTTTCTAATAACTGTCATTGTGTATTAAATTTTAAAAGTGCATTGACACTTTTAAATTGAATTGTGTTGAATTGTGTCCCCCCAAAATGCATATGTTGAAGTCCTATCCTACACTACCTGAGACTGTAACCTTATTAGGTTGTTGTAGATGTAGTTAGTTAAGATGAGGTCATACTGGAGTGGGGTGGGCCTCTAATCCAATATAACTGGTGTCATTATAAAAACAGGAAATCTGGGCACAGACACACATGCAGAGAAAATGCCACATGAACATGAAGGCAGAGATGAGGTGATACAACTGCAAGCCAAGAAACACCAAAGGTTGCTAGCAAACCGCCTAAGCTAGGAGAGAGGCATGGGACAGATTCTTCCTTTGGTGGGAATCTGTCCTGCCAACACCCTCAATTCAGACTTCTAGCCTTAAGAACTGTGAGACCATAACTTTCTGTTATTCAAGCCATCCAGTTTGTGGCACTTTGTTGGGGAAGCCCTAGCAAACTAGTACTTCACCTATATCCTAGGAAAGAAGGAGGAGAATGACGAGGTTATTCATATCAGTTCATAAGATCACAAATGACAACTTTCTAACAGAACAAAATTAATCATCTTTAGATTATTCACTTTATAGCTTTCTGATTCTTAAAACTGTAATTGCCATATGTTTTAATAGAAAGTGGAGTGGGAAAAGGTCTGATGGAAATGTGTTCTTTCAATGAGCGATGCACATTACACTGATGGATGGTTGATGGATATATGTGAGAGAATGAGGCCCTGTTATAGTAAAACAGGCTCAGAGCTGCATATAATCTAAACATATTGGTACCATGGGCCCAATACATAAAGCTTCTGCTTTGACATTAAACTGATGCATGTGTTTAAAAGGTACTAAAGACAAATGTTCAAAAATAATCACAGACCAGTTTTCTATTCGTAAAGAGGAAGAACCCATATATTTCGCTCCTGCATAGCTATGGTCAGAATTGAATATGAAATATCAATAATACTGGAAGGTGAAATTGACAGTGAATGCTCTATTTTAGAGGCTCACAGGAAGGGACTGGAAAAGCACACGCTCTGGAGTCAGACAGAGCTGCGTTCTCTTGCACTTCTACTACCTCCTTGTTCTATGACCCTAAGCAAGTCATTTAAGCCTCTGAAACTTCGTTTGATTACTGGGAAAATGGGGATAATAATTCCTCTCTCAGAGAAGTGATCTGAGGATTAAGTGAGATAATATTGGTAAATTGACCAGCCTGGTAATATGCTCAGTAATGAAGTTCAATAAATGGTAGCTACAACTTTCATATTTGCTATTACTGGATGCAACAGTCCTGCATTCAGACACAAATCACATGGGCAATTCTGGACAAGGAGGTCCATTTATTGGAGTCTAAATTGCAGTGACCCTGGTGAAGCTTAGAAGAATCATTGAAGTTGCTACTAACATGTCCCTTTTTCTTTTCTTCCTTCTTTTCTTAACCATGAAGTATACCCAGATTGTGAACTGAAGCCCTAGAGTGTAATGGCATCGCATACACCTGGGTTTGAATGAGCAGTGGTTAAAGACCCCAGGTGAATCTCAGTCAAAGAAACTTCCTAGTCTAAAGGACAAATTAAAAATAAAATAGACTGTGTTCAAGGAAAGATGATTAGGAGGTAAAGTTTTAGAAAACTGAGACTGCACAGCAGGCATCCCTTAACTTCAAGGCTGTCTTTCTTTAACTCACTGCAATATAGGCCATGCTTTTAAATTTGACTCCAATCAGCATAGTCTTTGTGTGCAGTGTCTGAAGGAGGTGGGCTGTGAGACCTAGAAATTCAAAGTAGGCAAAAGGCTACACCGAGTAGAAGATGTTTCCCGATCTTGTCTAACACCTCCGTAGGCTTTTTCTGCAAGGAAAACAGTCATGCTCCATTTTGATTTCCAGTCAGCAGGTTTGAGCTTCAAAATAACAATTTTGTGGAGGCGGAACTAGCCAACTAACTCATTTGCTGTCAAGGCACCACTTACTGGAGGGCTGTGGAGTGAAGCTTCTGTTACAAGTGCCCTCTTATCATCAGGCAGCTCCAGTTCTCAGTGCCTTTGGTATCTGGACTCCATAAATTCAGTGTTGCCATGTGTTTTCCTGAAAAGAGGTTAATATTGTCTCATTTGAATCTAGTGAAATCGTCCAAGGGATAGTCATTGTCCCCTCCAGCCGACCCTCTCTGCCTCCATGTCCCCTGCTGTAATTGCCCACTAATCAGCCTTGAGCTTGCCAGTAGGAAAACTCATCCACAGGGCTGTGAACTCAACGGAATTAGAACAAATTAGCCTGTGACGTGCAGTGACAAGCTTAGGTTGTGTGACATGCCTGGAATGCACAATGGGGGTGGACAGAAGAACATCCTTGAGCAGAAGGGCCACAGCAAAGCTGTCAATGTGACATGTTCATTTTTCTAGCCCAGAGACAAAATGAAACCTGAGCCGCTTTTTCAATAAACACAATTAGGATAGCTGTTATATTTAGGGCTCCAAAACCAAAGAAACTTAGACAATTTAAGAGCTAGATGGGACCTTATGCCTGTCTTGTCTAAGTCACTCATTTTATAGATGGATGAACTGAAGTCCACCCTGGGAAAGTTACTATGTATAATGTCACACCCAGCTCTCCTCCTCCCTAACTGAGGAAATTGACCCAGGTTATCAGTGTAGGAAACAGCTCATTTGAAGCACAGTGTATCTCGATTGTAATATTGCCTTGTAAATAAGTTTCCTGTCCGCTCGCCCAGTGACAGTCACTGCCACAGGAGGTACAGACTTAACGGAACAGGTCAGGGCCCTGCCTTAGGCTGTCCCTTTCCGCTTCTGCAACCGGGCACTTACAGTACTGAAGAGCTGTGAAGGTCTTTCTTCCCCTAATGAGGGTCTTCGGGCTCTGTCCTCATCTGCTAGAGTCTGAGCTCTGGAACATTCCCAGCACCTAGCGCATCGTGAAGGGGCACATTTCAGACCTGCAGAAAACCAGCTGGTTGTGATCTCTGTCATTTAGTAACACATGGTAGTTTGATTGGAATGGGCAAGGAGAAAGGTGACTCAAATGACAGAGTCAGGTGACACAAAGGAAGACTTACAAGCAACACTATGATCCTTCTTCCCTGGAGGACTTCAACAATAGTAGTGCTAAGACTCATTCGCTTTGGTTATTAAAGTTCTACCTGGAATCAGAGGATGGAATAGATGGCACCTTTAAGTCTCCACGAATCTTGAGATTGAATTTCCTTCATGTTAAAGAGTAAGATTGTTAGGACAGCAGTGGTCTCCTGAGGCCACCAGCATCTGTGGAGGAAGGCGCGAGGTCAGGCACTGGGGGAGTGGACAACAGTGCCAGCTCTGTTTCTCCCTGTCATCCCTCTTTATCTGGAACTTCCAACTGCCACTTTCATATTTCTCAGAAGTGGGCTAACCATTCTTAAATAAATTTACTTGAAGTACAAAATCAAGAACGTACACATCTCTCCTTCTGACCCTCTCTCCTCCGCACCAGCCGCCGTCAGTTGGTAGCCCTGTTTCTGGATCTCTGCTTATTTTGTTCTGCTATGTAGAACCACTTATTTACATGCTTGTCTCCTAGGAGACAGGAAAGGCTTTGAAGATAGAAATGATATGATAATAGTTCGTGGATCGCAACCTTTATTTACTACAACCTGCTGTTGTTTGTGTGATTTTACTTCCTCTTGAAAAAAAAAATTAAGGACTTACATTAGGGATTTGGGTATAATTTTAAAATCTAATCTTGTATGTTTAGATTTTAAATATTTGTTAGAATGCAATCCTGCTATAACACAGACCAAAATTTCACAGAATTATTTATGGATGGTTTGTGACATTTATTTATGGGAAGAAGGACCTTATTGTGACTACTTAACTCTTTCATACCAGTAGCAAGGACTTCCAACAGTCACCAGGATGGTGAAGGAACTAGGAACCCTTGTAATGTCCATATGAAGGCCAAGTCTTTGAGGGGTCAACATTCTTCCTACCATGGAGGCTGCAGTGCAGCAGGAAAACTATTCCAGCAAGCAGCTTGCCCGACACAGGAGTCATTGCAACTGGCTGTCAAGTGCATGGCCCTGCACCTGTGTGGCCCTGAGAGTGAGGGTCTCCTTGCAATTCACACCCCAGGTATGCCCCTCACTCACCTCACCCTAGTCTCGGCCCTGACCCTCCATTAACTTACAGTTCACTTTGAACCAACCCTCTGTCCTCATCTGGCACCTCTATCTCTCTCAGCCTCATTGCATTGTCTAGGGCAGTGGCTCTCCAGGTGTGGTCCCTGCACCGGCCATGCCAACATCACCTGGGGACTTGTTAGAAATGCAAATTCTCAGGTCTCTGCTCAGACCTGCTGAATCCGACACTCTGAGGGTGGAGCCCTGCCATCTGTGTTTCCCCTCATGTGAGTCTGATGCCAGCTTGGTTTGAGAGCCATGAGTCTGCAGATGGAAGAGGAGGGTATTGATTGTTTGTTTGAACCATTTGTCCAGTTTTCTGACTATGAACCTTCTGGAGCTGCTGCCTCTCACCCCATCAAGTACTCCCCAAACTGCAGCCTGAAAACAGCTAGTACTCACCCATGCCCTGCTGGTTCAGGTTTCTGGAATACAGTAACCCCATCACCAGCATCAGAGCCACAAGCTCCCACTTGTCTGGGACAGAGGTCCAGACGTAGGAAGAATGATGAGAGCAACTAAAGGAGTTTAGTCTAAAAAAGAAGATTAAGGATGGACATGATACATGACTTCAGATATTTTAAGGACCATTATGGAGAAGACTTAGAATTAGTCTTTATTTATAAGTTAGAAGCAGGAGCAATGAGATAGAAGGTACAGAGGCCCAGATGTATACCAAAGGCTGAGGAAGCCCATGTTGACCATGCCTGGCACACACATAGCAGGGGCTGCCCCAGGGGTCATGGGTCCCCCTCACTGCTCCTGTTCAGGCAGAGGCCACAGGACTCTTGTCAAGGATGTGGCAGAGGAACTTTGTGATAAGACAAAATTGCTCTAGATCACCTAAAGCTTTCTCTGACATTCTGTAATCTTATTACCTTACATTTAACAGATACTCAATACACATAAGAAGGAAGGATAGGAGAGGAGGGACAGAGGGAAGGGCAAAGGACAGTGGGAATCACCCAAAATTATTTATATCATGATTATTATATTTGGTTTTCATTCATATTGACTATGTAGCATCAATTTCCCCTTCCTGGTATGAGTTTGTACAGTGTTACCCTTTACAGTTAATATACATCTGTGACTATGATTGGGAGAAGCAAAGGAGTGATTCATTGATTTATGCAGCATATGCAAATATGCCTCATGAGGCAGGCCCTGGCGAAGTAGGTGCTGGGAACGCAAGGCAGAGCCAAGACACGGTTTCCGCACTCAGGCGCTCGGGCTGGTTTGCAACGTGGCCAGGAGACGGCTCCCTGAAGAGGCAGGGCCCAAGTGGATGAGAATTAAGAAAAGGGTTGGGTTCAGAAAGGTGTGATGGTTAATCTAAAGGCAGAAAATTAAATTCACTAATTCGAGGTTCCTTTTTCACCTTTGGCTTTTCCAAAATAACTTTTAGTCCATGCTTCCATTTGGAATTTCTTTCTTTTCCTCACGTCTCCTACCTCCAGCGATCTTGTAGCCATATCTTCTGCTAACTCCCTACCACACTGTAGAAAACATTGCTTTTAACCATTTCATTGCTGTTCTTAAAATCAGAAGGAAAAGTAGATTTAGGGGAAAAAAGAAGAGAAAGTTGCATAGTACTTTTTATATTGTTGATATTAAAAGAACAGTTAATATTTTTATTAGCAAATTGAGGAAGTTACTGGTGTTCTCCCAAAGCTGTAATCCTACCTTTTATATTTGTCTTCAAGCTTCCTACCCTTCCCCAATCCCTGATGTTTGAGCCACTCCAGACTCTCAGAAAAAGCATTTTAGATTTTTAGAAAGCTTGGAAAGCAAATGCAGATTCACACACCGTTCCAAATACAAACATAGAGGTGAGGATGGTCAGAGATTTTATCTATAAAATCGACCTAGTTAGGAATATTGTAGCTTCATTTATTAAAGAGCACAAATTCCTGCCTTAACAAATACATATACACGTTCATAATATGGCAAAGGCCTATTCATGCAGAAAGGTCAGTGATGTGATATGCTGAGGAACATTCTGGAAATGAATCTACTATATTCAACATGCTAAATGAGAATGTGCACTTCACATTCAATGCACAACACTGAGTGGCATCAAACAGACTTTAGTCTCTGATGATCTGGAGGCACGTTGAGGTCCACCCCTCGCTCCTCTGGGCATCAGTTTTGATTGTACAGTGTGGTGGTTCTGAAGATTAGCTGGAGTCTGTCTAATCTCACCCTGGGACAATCCTGGAAATTGCACTTTTGAATCACTCCCTGAAATTAAATAACCATTTGTTGACTTCACGTTTGTCCTTTGTGCACAACAATCTAGTTGGAATTGGGTGGAGAGAAATCCTCACCACTGGTTGCTGCCATTGTTGAGATAACACTGAGCCTGGGTGTGGGTCTTCGGTGATGACTCATGAAGCTGTGCTCCTCCACACTTTCCTTCGTGTGGCTGTGACTCTTGGTGCATACAAGAGCATACATGGTGGCTTAGGCATCATGCTTCCCCACCAGCAGGAAAGCAGCCCATAGCCCGCTCCCATGAAGCATATCCATGGCACCACCTTTGGATAGGAAGAACCACATGTTTTGCTTCCATTCCTGTATTGCACTTAGGAGCCTTTCTGCTTTTCCTGACAACATTATATGCTGAATACTGTATTTACTAAGAGAGAAAGAATGGACATGTCCATGATGGTAATTCAGACATCTGTTAAGATAACTTACCCAAGTCTTTCAGATGCATTTAAACAATCCTCTTACCCATGATTTAAATGCTATAAATAATGCCAGTGTACTAATATGCTCAAAGCTGAAAACATATTCTTCACAAAGCTGGTGCTGCCATTCCCTACTTACGATCCCACTGTCTTTCTAGGCATAAAATGTTCTTCTGCATAAAATGTTCCTGCCTTTATCCTTCTTGTCCCCAACACCCCATCCCCATGTCCCTCCATTCCCAAGTGGTGCTCTGCCTGCCTTGCTAATTTCTCCTGTATCCATTTCCCTGTCTCTATACCCCTGCCATCGTCCTAACCAGGCCTGCAATTTTTGGAGCTGAAAAGAACCACTTGGTCCAAGCCTTTGCTTTTTAATGAGGAAAATAACCAAAAGAATTGAAGTTAATGGTCCTGGCTTTTGGACTGTAGCGTGGCTCTGACCATACCACCGCACCTCTCCAGACCTACACACCATTGCACAGCCAGTCTCCCTCCACCTCAATACAGCCTGCACAGATTCCAGGCTGTTCTTTCTGAGCCACTGCTGCTAGGCTGCTTCTCAGCTCAAATGTCTTCAGTGGTCCTCCATTGCCTCCAGAATAAAATCCAAACTTGTAAACCCAGCATTCAATAGTCAAGTCATTTTCTTCCCAATTCTACCTTTTATATGCACTTTGCAACCAAGTAACCTGACCTGTTCACCCCCAAGTACTCCTCCCCTGCCCAGATGAGCTTTTATTCTCAAACCTGTGTGCATGTACTTCCCCAGTCTGGATTGCACTCATTCATCAGGACAAAGAATGAATGCCCCACTTTTCAAAAACTTTCCTTGATTCTTCCCAATTGAAATTAATCTTTCCTCCACTACAGTGGCAAAGCTTTTCTTCCAAACTCCCTCATGTCACCCATTGCCTTGTGTAACAATTATGTGAATACACTTTGATATCTTCTGCTGGTCTAAGACTTCCTAAGGAGAAGATCCTAGTGTGTTTGACTTTTGTATCACCCAACACTCTTGCATATAGCACTCACTCACCTAGGATTCAGAAGTGAACCAATTTCTGCATATATTTTCAAATTCTTAGCCAGTAAACTTACAACTCAATAATTTCTCCAAGCCAAATGTTAACTTTTTGTTCATTCTTTTTGACATATGCAGTTGAGGTGAAGACCAATTATATTATTTTTGTTATGATACACTGCTTAACTGTTAGGATAAACAGTGTAACTGTCACCCACGTGAAAGCATTTTAAATTAATTATATACAACTTGGTTTATTTGACATAGAATGTAAAACTATATAAAACATCAGATAAATAAAATTTTTCTTCTAGAGCAAGTCTCACCCCCCACACGCACACACAAAAGACTAAAATTATCATAGAAACTCATCAAACGTTTACTGCCATCTTGTGGATGGACAGATGTTAGCAAAATAACTAAATGGAGTCAAGTAATGTGTTTTTCTAAGCAGCCTCTGCTTAAATGTTGTATGATTAAACCAAAGGAAGCAGCCTCTTCGTTAATTAAACCATTTGCCCAGAAAGTGGTTAGTCAAAACCAGGGAAGCCTTTGTTAATTGTTCTTTATCATTGCAGAACCCCGAAACGGTTGTTAGAAACGTACATAAGATTATCTTCATGCTCTCATGCCTAATATCCAGGAAAGGGGGTGGGGTGTCAGGAAAAGGTGACTGGATAGATTTTCATAGGATTTGTTTCTTGAAGCCAAAAAAACCACAAGTTGCTTTAATTAATGCATTAGCAATTAGCAGTTTGCACCCCAAAGTACACAATTTACTGCTGATGATTCAACAGTCTCCTTGCTGAATTGCTCCCAAACAAGTAGATGTTGAAGCGGAAGAAATGCCTGTTTCTCTACATGACTATAAAATCGATACTTCACAGAAGGGACAACCAGAAACCATATTAGGGCCACTTGCATATTGGAATTTAAATTAATTCATTAAAAAATCGTCACGTAATAGGGAAAACAAAATAAAACATGAAATAAGAGTCTTTTCCTTTTCCAAGGGAGGAGACCCCATCCCTACAAATCTTTTTGTTCTTTGGGTTTTTGCTGGCACATCAGTGATCGCCTCTTTCAAATGACATAGGTGCTTGGAATGTCTTTCTTCTGTATTAAATATATGCCTTATTCAAATACCAAGATGAACCCTAGCTACAGCTGTTTTCGTGCTATTATTTTATCCTCAGGGTGCTTTGTTGCCTTCTGTTTGGCCTGTAATGAAACTCGTATGTGGCACTGAAGTTGTCTTAAAGAAACGATTTCTTAGAAAGTTAAACCTGAAAGGGAACCAGGACCACAGAGCAAAACTGACATGCCTGTGCAGCACTTTCCCCAAACCCAACTTCCGCATCTCTCTTCCCTTCCCTGCTCTCCTCTCTGGGAGTCAGGATCCCTGTGATTCACATGTCTTTCTTTCTTCCCTTCCTGCCTTTGTTAATCACTCTAGAAAAGTTGTTAGGAAATGAGCTGTCAGATAAGGCCATGCCCAGTGGTTAGAAGGGAACTGAATATTCACTTATTTATTCACTAAACCAAAATGTACTGTACCAGATTCTATGTAGGCGCCGGGATCTAAAGGAGCAAAGTCACCCGCCAACCCGCATCAGTTCAGTCTCAGGGGAGTAAAATGGCAAACAAGTACACAACCGCATGGTAAGAGCAACGCCCGCTCTCTGTATGGGGTTTCCAGAGGGTTGCTGTGCTCTACGACGTAAGGCGCACCGGAAGGAAATGTGACGCACACCAGAAGGAAATGTGAGGCGCACCGGAAGGAAACGAGGGGTGGCGGTCCTGGAAAAGTAGACAGAAACACTACGCTACAGTAACTCTGCTCGCTGTTAGGGAGCCTGACTGTTATCCTCCCGGAGAGTGGGCGTTGATGATGACCTTACAGCTGGCAAGTGCCACGGTCAGAGTTTTATTTGACTCCTTTGGGAGCAGTATAGAAGATACGTGTAAGGGCGTCAAAGCTGGAATCAGGAAGACTCGTTTTGAAAGCTTTCCATTAATCCTTGCTACCGCGTCAAACCCCGAGCCAGCCGGGGGCAGTGGAGAAGAGGACAAAGACTCAGCTCTGAAAGAGGTGGAAACAGCAAGGCTTAGTGACAGGTTGAATATGGAGCCTGATGCCAAAGTGTTGACAGGGATCCTCCCGTTTCCGACTTGGGTGACTACGTGAAGTGTAGCGCTGGAGGGGAGAACAAGTAATATCGTTTCCTCACCCGTTACAACTCATGGCTGAGACTCCGATAACAAAGGGCAGATCAACAAGAGGAAAGCGTACGCATTTATTTAACATAAGATTTACCTGACACGGGAGCCTTCAGAAGCAAAGACAGAAAGAAATGGGGAAATCTGTGTATTTTTATGGACAGTCGTGCAGAATATGATTGGAGGACAAAAGGGTATGATGTAATGGTTATAAACTGGAGGAAACTTAGCAAGGCCCATGTGTTCAGATTCTTCTTGGCATCTCAGTGTGAGATTCCTTTTCCCGGTATAGGGCAGGACACCTGCCACTTGAAGGTCTTCAGGGCGAGGAGAGAGGGAGGTCAGAGAGTGACCTTCCTGGGTTTCATGGCCTGCTTCTGGGAAGAAGGGAAGGGGAAGGTGAGAGAGGACTTCCTGCTTCTGCTGTTTTCTCAAATGCCATATTTTGGGGTAGCCTATCCTGAACCCCGGTAGTGCCATTTTAACAAGTGAGGAAATATCACTTTTGAGAAACAAAGGCGGAGAGCGGGGCAATGGGAATTATGTGTCCAGAAGCCAGCCGTAGGAAAGTTTTTTTAAAAAGTCATCAAATAGAACTGAAAAATATTGATGAAATTTTGTGATTAGATTATGGATTAATTTAGCAAGAGAAATCTTAGAGAAGTGAAGTGATGGTAAACCAGGAATAAAGGGGTTTAAAGAGTTAATAGAAACAAGGATAAACCAGTAGCTCCCCACTTTGGCTGCATGTTAGAACCACCTGGGGATCTTTAAAAGCCATTGGTAAATGGTCAGGCTGCATCCGGTCCAGCCAAAGCTCCACAGGTGATGGCAATGTGCAGCTAAGGCGTGGCCACTCATACAGACTCTTCTTTCTGGCAGCTGTAATGGGAAAGAGACATGAGAGGATTAAAGAGTACTACAGAGGATTATTTTTAAGATGAGAGTTATTTGAGAATAAAGAGGGAAATACTAGTTGAAAGTGAGAAAAAGAAACAGGAAAGGGAACAATTAATAGTGAAGCTCTAAGAGGAAATGGGAGGAACCAGGGGGGTATTTAAAATTAGCTTTGAGGCCAGGTGCAGTGGCTCGCACCTGTAATCCTAGCACTCCGGAAGGCCGAATCGGGAGCATCGCTTCATTTCATGAGTTCGAGACCAGCCTGAGCAAGAGTGAGATCCCTGTCTCTACTAAAAATAGAAAAAATTAGCCAGGCATGGTGGCATGTGCCTGTAGTACCAGCCACTTGGGAGGCTGAGGCAGGAGGATCTTGAGCCCAGGAGTTTGAGGTTGCTGTGAGCTATGATGACACCACTGCACTCTAGCCAGGGCAATAGAGCAAGACTCTGTCTCAAAAATTATAATGAATAAAATAAAATTAGCTTTAATTGGAAGGAAAGATACCTGGAAGTGAGGTGAGTAAGAAAAGATGGGTGTACATACAATTAAGTTTATAGGTGGAAGGGTGAGAACACTCTTCACTATCAACATAACAGTAATTAAATGCTTCCTCAAACAGATCAGTATGAAATGTCTCCTACTGTGAATAAACAAACTTGTTACAAAAACATCTCGGGCAACTCATTGCAGGAAGGATGTGAAGATAGATGCACAGATTCCCTCCAGTTTTTGCTTTGTCTTGACTTCCCTAATTCTCAGCCCACCTCCAGTGTGTTAACCTATTCTCAACTCGGGTGGCTCTTGAAAAGGTAGATCACGTTCTCTTTCTATGTCCATTTCCATTTTGTCTTCTGCATCACCTTCATCAGGACAAATTTCCATGAGCATGTTACTATATTAGGTTTCAGGAGATGCCGTTGAGGCCTAATCCACCCTCTGAACACTTGGATCTGACCGAGAACGGTGATCTAGATGGAGGAATTAAACGTTGAACACCACCAATGATGATCTCAATCAATTCTCTCTATGTGTGTGTGTGTGTGTGAGTGTGTGTCTACGTAAATACATATATTTGGTGGGATATATGTGCCTATGTTTGCAAAAGTGGGTGCTGTTTTAGGCTCTGCCATTTCATCCCACGACAGTTTTTCCTGGACACACCAACTGCAGCTCCTTTTAAGGCCTTCAACTCTGCTCTTTTGGCTGCTAATACTGCCTAGGAACCAGGAGCTCTGTTGCCTTTCTTCAGGCTGCCTCCAGATTGTTCTTGCAGCATCCTCTGCTGTGGAGATATTTCTGGCTCACCCCACCACAAATGCAGGGGTAGGGTCTAACGCGGTCTCAGGCACTGCCACCTTTCTACTCGGTAAAGCCAAGCTATGCAGCACGTGCGGCGTTGCTTTCATAGGCATGGCTGCTCTAGCACCTTTGCAGGAACCGCCAGCCCAGCCCCGTCACACACCGTCTTTACTGGCCAGACTTCAGGCTCCGAACCATCCCTGATTGTTTCAGTCCTGTTGAACCTGAGCTTGACAGTTCAAATGACAGCCAAGAGGAGCTTTTCACACTTAAATGTGTTGAAATTTACACACTTGACAAGGTCGATTTTAGCCTTTCATTTCATGAAATAAACATGATGCACAAATAAACCTTGATGACCCCACACACGATCTGGTAACAAGATAGAATCGCCTTTCCTGATAGAATCGCCAAAAACAATCTGGTCCTTTGGGGGAATGCATTAAAGAAATATAACCCTAATAGGAACTACCTAGATATGTTTTCTCAGTTATCTTTCAGCCTTTCTTTAAAAGCTATATATTGCTACCGATAAGCACAGAAACTTTGCCGTCAGACAGACCCACCCACCCACTAGCGTGTGGTCAGTGGTATTTGCCACCCATCACCAGTGTGCTGTCATGATGTACTGAAATACCGTAGGGAAAGCAGCTCACACAGTGCCTGCCTCGCAGTGAGGATCTGGCAAACATTAACTTTTATCGTTTTCATTAATATTAGAAAAAGATTTTTACTGAAGGAAGACAAGGGGAGGAGAAAGTGAGATTCTGCAAAAGGGAAGAGTCAAGGCCTTTTGCTCTATTTTGTCCCTTATTTGCTGCTATGGGGAAGGAAATTCCTGTGTGAAAAGTCTCTGTGTCAGGCGGAGTTCTGTACCTGAACTATTGGAGGTTTGTTTCTTTCTTTCTTTGTTTTTGCTATGTAAAGACTGTGACTCTTGTGACTGATCACGTTTTCCTTTTCATATTTTATTCCAGAAAGCTGACCACAAGCAAAAATATTTTTATTACTAATCTCACTCCTGATCCTATCTAATTGGCATGCACTTTTTTTTCTCTTTGCCTTATTTTCTGGTTTTATTTTAAATCTATATTAGATAGCTGTATAATGTGCAACTGTGTAAGCTGCTTTAAATCACTTTTTGGATAAAGGATATCCTTGATCAAAAATAAATAATGGATAACCCTATTTTTTCCCCATTGGGTTCTAGTTTTGAATAATGCATTATTTATCCCAGAACTCGGCAAGTCAGAATCTTGCTCCAAGCCAGCAAAATCATCTAAGAGGGTGCTCCAGAATTACTGCCGAGGTCACCTTTAGGCGTGAATGGACAATGCATTTCAAATGGCCCATTCATTCTGTCCTTGGCACAGATGCTGTTGTGGTTAATTATTTTGATGCTAATATATGTGTATATCTTTTTTAATGTGGATACCAGACTGAAAAGTTGGATTGAGACCAATAATCAACAGATGGCAATCACCCGGGGTCATGACTGTTCTGGGCCACGTCTTCACCAGTGACTTTCAATTATACTGAGACTTATAGTCCCAATCTGGCCTAGCAGTAACTCCCCAGTGCCTGCAGACCCACTGAGAACCAACCCACTGTGAAAGTCTGCGAATGCTCTCCTTTAAAGGGAAGAAGAGTTTCCTGTATGTGCCTGCACAAGGATCCCAAAGTGAAATATTTCGCCATCAGTGAACCTAAAATGTCCCATATTTTTATTCCTGAGCATTAAGTGGTGCTTCTAAATGTATCTGTTTTTAAAGGTAGCTATCTCACAGAGTATCATTTAGAAATAGCATCAAGAAAGTGTTGTAGGTAATTGCAAAAATAGATTTGGCCTGTGTCAGTAATATTTGAATGATTCAGTTTAATTTCATCCTTTGCTATTGAACACATATTCTTTCAAGTCACTGTGTGTGCTACAGGATGACAGCTCTGACAGAGTCCACAATCCATGTGGTGCAACATTATAATGTTATGATTTATAATAGGTAGAACATTAAGATGAGGATTCCCCCATATTTCTCTTCACTGTTTAGAGCCATATTCATGCAATAATAGGAACCAGCTGATGGCAGCTCTCACCCCAGGGGTAGCTCAGTCACGTCCCAAGTACCGTGCTTGGGACCCCTTAAGTGAGAGTAGTAGAATATCCAACTCAGCCTGGATTAAGCAAAAACAGAGAATTTATTGGCCAATGTAATGGAAACTCAGGGCCTGGAAGCTACTTTAAAATGTTTTAAGCCTGTGACTCAAACAACATCAGTAGAACCACATCTTGCTCTACCAGGCTCTCTGCTCTGCCTCCTTGTGCTGGCTTCAGCCAGACAGGTTCTGTCCACTTGGAAATCCTGGAAGCGCCAGTCTTACTTCCTCACAACCATAAAAGAAAAGAGATCTTCTTTTTCCCACTTGCAATAATGAAAGTCCTTCATCCTGATTGGTTTGACTTGAGTCATTCCTGTGTTAGTTTGCCAGGCTGTGTAACAAAGTATCACAAACTGGGGGTCTCAAACAACAGAGGTTATTATCTCACAGTTCTGAAGTCCAAGATCAAGGTGTCAGCAGGGCTGGTTCCTTCTTAGGCCTGTGCGGGAGAATCTGCTCTGTGCCTCTCCCTAGTTCTTGTAGGTGACATCCTCCCTGTGTCTGCACCTCTTCTTTCCTCTGTGTGGGTCCAGGCTTCCCCTGGACACCAGTCTTATTGTATTAGGTCCCACCCTAGTGACTATATTTAAACTTGATTACCTCCATAAAGATCCTATCTCCAAATAAGATCACAGTCTGAGGTACAGGGGGGTTAGGATTCCAATCCATCTTTTTTGGGGGGGATGGACACAATTCAACCCATAACAAGCCCTAAGCCAAACACTATGCAAGAGGGACAGAAGTACTGATTGGCCAGGTATGGATCACTTGAGCACCCCCAGAGCTGAGAGGGGTGTCACCTCCTGAAATATAAGGGGTAGGAATGGGAAGGGGTTGGTTCTCCCAGGAAGAATCAGGCTACTCTACTAAAAGAAGGAGGGCTGGCTGCTGGGCAGGCAAAAGCAATATTCATTGCACTAAATATATTAAAATAAAGGCCCAAATCTATGCACATGCCCGTATATGGCCTACATATAAACAGCCAAATCAATTACTAAATAAGTGTATATACTGTATTATTCAAATGGAATCATGGCATTCAAATTTCTAGTACTCCACTGGTTAAGAGAAATTTTGTGTTTTAACATCATTTAAATAGGTGAAACCACATTTGGCTATTTAGATCCCAACAAGGGGGAGAGCAAATCTAACAAGAACAAGAAGGTAATGCCAGTAGCCCACTCCCATCAGTTACCCAAGACAAAGAGTGTGCAGGGGAGGAGCCGAGAGGTGGACGTGGCATCACCCTGGTCTGGTGACTGGCTGTGGACGGAAGCAGCAAGGGCCGGCTGCCAGGCAGGGGGCTGAACCACAGCCGGGCTCTTCCCATCCCCTTCTCACATCACAGTCAACATTATGCATCAGTCAAGGCATTTGTTCCCCCTGAGCCTCAGTAGCACTCAGAATCAAGGGCGTGTGGTCTCCGTGACTGACACACCCGGAGTCATGCAGTGCACGTGGTCACACCCACACCTGGCAGCTGGCTCCAGGTAGCCTTTGCCACCCAATCACAATTGGTGGGAGAAATTCAAGCCACTTGCCTTTCCAGCCTTAAAACCTCCACTGGGCCTTGTGAGACATGTGCCTGAAGAGGGCTTCCTGATCTCTCTCATGTCCATCTTGTTCTTGGATGCTGATTTTATATGCATGCAAATGTGCACAAGACATATATTCACTATTATATAATAATATTTTAATAGTATTTAATGAATTCCTTGGCTTGGAGCACTTCTTGTATAAATTAGAAATAGTATTCCTTATGTCAATGAATGTCACGGCATACTTCAAGTTTCTAGAGGCCCAAGAATGCCTTTTCCTGACAATTGTTCAGGATACAGGATGGTATTTTGCCAGCTTTCTCACTGTTAGTTCATTTCTTTAATAGCATCTTGGTGAGAGTCTTTTCAGAGCCCAGGGACTCCATCCTCAACCCCTTCTATTAACTAAAAATCCTTAAATAACCCTCCATATGGTGCTGCCATTGCATTTGATAGATTCCTTGCTGGTTATTGATAGGACTTTATGCTTATTTGTACAGGTTGATCACACTAGTCTGTGTTCTTAACCAAGCTTCTGTGGTAGGCGTCTTCCCAGCTTTCTCTGTCGCTATGTTAAGTGTCTACTGAATTTCTGCCACAGCAAACTTGGAGGAAATGAGCAAAAGGAAAGTATAATCTAAAACAAAGCAGACAAAAGCAATTCTGTAAAGCAAGAAACTCTATCAGAGGTCCTGGTGAATATATTTGTACCTTCTGTCAGCGTGTCTCTTGACTGTAAACTGCTTTAACTACTAGGATCAATACAGGGCAAGGCCTTGAGATAGTAATTATGCTAATTGGTAGTGACTAGAAAACACGCAGGCTGCAGGATAAGCAGACAGCGTCTCCGGAGAAACAGACTCATTTGTTAAGAAGGGCAAGGTCTGGTACCCTCTGTGAGGCTTTTCCTATAATCAGTTTTCTGAGAAATACCAAATGCATTGGTATTTGAGTTCTTACCTCTGCAGAAGATTATGCCAGGCACTTCAGAGCAATGTCAAAGAAATAAAGGGCTTATAGTGATCAGCACCTGCCCTCAGGAAGCTTGCAGCTTAACTCAGTCCATGGCAGTGCCCAGGCATGTGCATGTACGCACACGCACGCATGCACGCATGCACGCACGCACACTGTCAGTCATTTTCATTGTATTAAAAAAAAAAAGTCAAGAACTGAGAACCTAAATATCAGAGTGCTACCAAAATGAGAAGGGACCAAAGTCAGGTGGGATGAGTCCCAGAAAGCCTCTTGTAGGGACCAGGTTTTGAGTGGGGCTTTGACTAGAGAGAGGATAAAAGCATCTCAAGGCAAGAGACTTTGCTCTTGGGAAAGAAAGTTAAGAACCTCTGACACAGAGGCTTTCTGGTTGTCATTGTGTCATAGTTTTGAAAAACATCTGATCAGATGTGGAAGTTGAAAAACTCTCGATTACCATGTCCATGAATGTAACATGGACACTGCAATGGACTGAAAGTCTGTGTCCCCTCAAAATCCACATGTTGAAATCCTGACCCCCAATATGATGGTATTGGGCAGTGAGACCTTTGGCAGTTAATTAGGTCTTGAGAGCGGAGCCCTCACCAATGGGAGTAGTGCCCTTATAAAAGGGACCCCAGTGGGCTCTCCCACTCTCTTTCCACCATGTGAGGGCACAACAAGAAAACAGAAGTCTGCAACCCAAAACCCAACCACACGGGCACCCTAACCTCAGACTTCCAACCTCCAGAGCTGTGAGAAATGAATCTGTTCTTCATGAAGAACCCAGTCTGTGCAACTTTGTTATAGCAGCCCAGAGTGACTAAGACAAGCATTGTCTTGGAACTAATAACTAAATTAGTTAACCAAAGTGTGTGGCTCGGTACCAAAAGAAGAGATGAACCAGTTGTTCAGATTGATTATTACCCTGCCAGGCTTCTGTGAGATTCTGAACTTTCTTATTTTCTTAAGTTTTCTAAATTTAAGAAACAATTTTCTTTGATCATTTGAATTATATTTAAGCCCCTAGTATTAAGAAAGCCTAAATAAAACTTAGTTAAATATATGAAAATTTAGAAAGACTATTGGAATGTCCTGGTTCTGTAAATATCAAATTCATTCATTTTTATCTCATCCTCAAATCACTAGCTCCAGCAATGAAAGAATACTTTCTCCAGAAACTAAACTACAGAATACTAAGTAAAGTTTTCTAATTTTTTTATTCCACGAAAGTGATGTGGGGAATTATAAATGTTGCACTCATCTTAGGAATTATATTTCTCTGTTTAAGAAAAATTATGACCATTCTAATTAAATAGGTCAGATCTGAAGGATCAGATTCACCATGGAGCTCTGGCATCCATACATAGCTTTACAAAGAACATCAAAACAGCACAGTGACATTAACACTACCTATTTTGGAGCTGTGGATTCCGTGTGTTGGGTGTTCCGTGAAGTTGGGTGGCATAGAAAGAGACCTGAACTAAAAGCTGTGATAATAAGTCATTTTCCCTCCAAGGTTTCCACTCTGCAAAAGGGGTGGATTAGGGCAGTAGGAGTATGACCTGGATTGTCTCTGAGAGCTTTGCAGTTCTAAACAAATGTTGGAAACCAGAATTTAAGAAACATTTGCTTGCAGGGTTACGTAACCCCTACCAGCAGGGGGCAGCACTGCTCAGATAATCTCTATTTCTTGCCCTTCCTCATTTAGGAAAAAACTATGGAAAAAAGGGATTTGTCCCCTCAGCCCTTAACAGTTCAGTAACGTGTAAGTGGAC
This sequence comes from Varecia variegata, assembly GCA_028533085.1. Classification (NCBI taxonomy): domain Eukaryota; kingdom Metazoa; phylum Chordata; class Mammalia; order Primates; family Lemuridae; genus Varecia; species Varecia variegata. The sequence continues at coordinate 14,102,370 of CM052441.1, read as the reverse complement.
CAAAGCCAAAATCTGCCCTAGGGTTTGAATTTTCAAGGTGCTCCCAATAGGTGTGCCCATCAACTCACATTTGCCAAGGAGACCTTCACTGATGATCTTATTTGTTGTTGGTTTTCCTTTTTATCTTTGTCTTCTCTTTATTTCCTAGTCTCTTCTAGTCGGAGGAAGAATATTTTTATATGGAAATTTAAGATTTAAAAAACATAAGAATTCTTGCCCAATCAGTCCTTCTTTCCCCAAAATAAAGTCTCCTATTTGGAGGGGAGTTTAAGATAGGGACTCAAAAGGCAATGCTTCAAGGAAGTCACATGCCAAGCAAGTGATGGAGAGTGGAGATTAAAACATTGTGTGGAAGGAAACGACTCTTTCTTTTGTTAGGAAAGGACAAAAAAAAGCCATAAGTGACCAGCGCTGCTCCCTGCAGCTGAAAGGAAATGAAGCCGAAACTAAGTGACCTCTGATTCATGTTTTATTTTAATGATGTGTGTGTTTATTTAAAAATCCAACTTGTGTTATAGCATAGTACTAAATTCCATCTCCTAATTAATTTTTAAAACTCAGATTTGATAGCAGGATTAATCTTAGCCTTATTTTCAAGATAATTTAAAAATTACTAGAAAATGTTTGTTCCATATAACAAGTATATTACTCTACAAAAAATTTTAATTCAGATTATACATTGGGCTTTCATTTGGCTGAATTATGTACCCTTGAAATGCTTCATCTGAAGGTAGAGACAATTTTCCTATAAAACAAGAGTTCTCAGGGGCTTGAACATCTAAAAATGTTGCCTGAGGAGCAAGAGGAGTTGTGGTCTAGAGACTGCCATTGTCAGAGCATTAGAGCTACTTAAATGAAAGCGCCTCTATCCACTTCCTTCCTTCCCCTTCATCTTCCTTCTCTTTGGGCATCATTCATATGCTGTGATAATTTCAGGCAGGGTTGCATGATGGAAAAAAAACATGTGCTTTGAGCTAGATGCACCAAGGTTTAAACTCTGGTCTGCCCTTTACAATGCATTTGACCTTGAACAAGTCACATAATTATTTGGAGCCTATTTTTGTCATCTCTAATATAGAGAAAATAATAATACCTATCTTCTTGGATTGTTGTGAGACTTAATTGAGAAAACAAAGAGCAAACAGCAACCACTCGATGATGGTAGCTGGTGGACTTTCCTTAAGGAGCCTGTGGTAGAAAGTTGGCAAGATGGCTGCCACTGACTCCTTCCCGCCTACACATGCATGCCGCTCCTCACATAAGGAAGCAGAGTCTAATTCTCCTCGTCTGAATCTGGGCTGGCCTGAGTGACTAGTTTGGCTGATAGAGCACGATGACAGTGATATTCTGGGACTTCCAGTGCCAGGCCATGAGAAGTCTTGCAGCTTCCACCTGGGTCTCTTGAACGCCTACTCTTATAAAGCTCTTTCTCACAACCTAGCCACCAGGCTATGAGAACGGAAACACGTGGAGAGGCCATATGTAGACATTCCAGTTGGCACCCCAGCTGAGCTCCCAGTCAGTAAGTAGCTCGCATCAATGCCAGCCACACAAGTGCGCCATCTTGGACAGCTCTCCCACTTGGGCCTTTACACCCTTCTAACTCCAGCCCTACCTGACAGCCATATGACAGATCCTGGACAAGAACTATCAGCTGAGCCAGTCGATCCTCTGGGCTTCGGAGGACAACCATAAACTGTTATTTTATGCCACTAAATTTTGAGGTGGCTTGTTTCACAGGCAGATATTAATAGGTAACTGGGAAAAAAAGCTACTGAAAAATGTTCTATTTTAAAGAGCAAAGAATCAAAGCACAGAGAAACAGATGAGAGGGAGGGATTCTTACTATAAGCATTTGTCTGTAGTTCAACCTTTTGTTCCTCAAGTCATTGTTTCAAAGCTTCCAGATAAGTTCAATTAGATTTTGAAGGGACATGGGGGAGTTCAATAAATGCTGGTTGGATGATGAAGGAAATGAGCAGATGAATGAATGTTTCCTATTATGTAAGTCTTGTTGTAGAAAGCATATAATGACCAACAATCAATCAAGAAGTTTCATTAAGAATCTATTATTTATAGGCTATTTGGGAATATAAGCCCTATCCCAAGGAAGTTCAGGTCTTACAAATATCAAATTTAAAAACATCAGAAATAATGGTAATGTGCAGACTTGCTCTGTAGCAATTATAGATAGAAGATAGGTTGGGGATGAGAGAATGCACCTGGATTGATAGAGCTGGGAAACAGCTTTCCCAAGATATGCGTCCCCACTGCACACACATAATTAGAAAGGGCATTCTGGGTGAGAAGACGTTTGGGAGCAAGGGCCACGAGGTGGAAGTGAGTACCACGTGTTAAGGAATAAAGATTTTGTGGTGGCAGTTAGTACTTGGAACACACATGGGTGCCCGATATTTGGAATGAACACAGGGCAAGAAGAGGTGCAAACTCCAGCCTAATCAGGGCTGCATCAGGACCATAACAGACCATGAGATCCCTTTGCTGGGAACTCAGTATGGTCTGGAGAGAGGAAGAAGGGGAGAGAGTGAGCTGAGAAGCCTCAGTCGCGAGGAGTTGCAAGTGTGTGGGGTGACCCATATCTTGTTCCCCTGACCTAAAAACCATGCATGAGGAACAGAATGGGGGTGCACTCATTCATGCTAAGAGGTGCCTTATTGCATCAGGATGGCACCACCATGGGTGTGTGGTGCCATGGGCATTTTCAAGGAATTTTCATTTTCATTGCAAGCGCCCTGAACCCTGTGAAGCAAGCACAATAGAAAACTGAAGGTGTGGGTGTGGCCTGCCCAAGGTCACCTGATAGTTGGTGGACAGTCTGGACCAAGGTATCTAGCCCTACTGGTCAGGCTGGCACCAAACTTCTCCACCCGCTCCCGATTTTATTTTGTTCAGAGCCCACCAATGTCTCCAAATGACCTTGTTTACAGCACAAAATAATGCGACAGGGCTGCTTTTTAAAGCCGTTTTGAGCAATGGCATATTACTCTTTGTTAGAAATAATGATACTGATTGCTAGACCAAAATAGAGTATGTCTATCACTGAAATAATTCAAAAAGCTATTTTTGTAGGTCACATTCTATGTGATAAAAACCGTCATTTTAGTTGACTTTAAAGGACACATCCCCCTGTAAATCCATACAGCGTGTTGTACTCTGTCGGCTGAATGTGACACCTTCCACAAAGAGTATATAAATGACTCTGATTCAGAATGGAGGTTGAGCAGATAAATAAAGCTGACAGTTCACAGAAGAGGTCTTCATTACTAAATTATTTGGGGAGGTTTTGTAAGTCAGGAAAACTAATCTGCAACTAATGCCCCTCTGGTGCCACTTATCCTGGATCCATCTCCTCACACTGACGACGAAAGGACAAGAGCGTGGAGTTTTACCTCCCCACCATCAATTACAAATACGTCTTTTCTCCCCCCTCTATGAGATTGCATTTCTTATAAATTGCCCTGTGCTGGGGCCTTGTGAAGGAAACATCCAAATTCCTGAGCATCTGTGTCCGCCTTAGCAGGTGAGTGACAGCCACCCCTCTCGGAGCTGTTAGAGCCAGGCTGGCCCCACGCGTGGTCTGACACAGTGGGAGGAGGAGGAGGCCTCGTGCCGGGTCAGGACGCTACTGGTCCACGTTCCACGTGATAGATCCATGAAGGCTGCTTGACTTGCTGATGGCCACGGACACAAATCAAGCCAGTAGCCTTCTGCCAGGGCAACATCTTTCTGAGCCTGTTTGGTTGCAAGGGTCAGAGGCCTGCTGCAGGACAGATGGTGGCAGAGCCGGTGTGCACACCATGAGAAGGCAGACGCCATGTGTGGATGCCCACTGGAGGCCAGCTTCCTGCTGGAGAGCTTCACACTTGGTCCATCAGCCAAGAAAACCGCCACTGCACGTGATTTAAAGACCTAAGAGGATTAACTATGTGTTTTGCTGTCAACCATTTGCTGGGTGACACAAACAGTTAACATGTATAGGAGAATCTTTATTTTGAAATTAACAAGACCATCTGAGAATGTCCACAAGGATTCTTACAATAAAATGGACTTAAATATAATGATTTATACTAATTTTTAAAATTTGCAGCTGCAAAATAGAGGATACAGAAGGAAAACATAGCATATGAAGATAATCTATATTTTTTATTGTTATGCATGGCTCTACAGATGTATTCGTATCAGAAAAACCTATTCAATTTGCTTTCCTTCAGAAATATTGTGTGCATAGAAGAAATGGCTTGATATGCTAATCAAGGGTTTTTTATCCTTTATAACTAACTTAGTTTGGTTCCCCTGTGTTTCAATAATTCCTGAAAGTAAGAGTACAGTCAACACTTGACTTATAACATTTTTATTGAATGCTTGTGCTCCTTCAACCAAAATGTGCCCTTTGAAGTTACTAGAAATTAAAAAGATTATCAGCTATATGATCAGGTTATGCTTAAAAGAACATGAATTAGTCAACAGCTCAGATTGCTCAAAGCCCTGTTTTCTGGGTAATCGAAATAGAGGTATTTCAGGCTCTGTACATACGAATGGAGTTTTTATGCTTATTCTAGTGTATAAGAAAAAATGTAATTGAACTTCTTGGTGTTCTCTAAATTTGGGGGCCGATGTTAAGGAGACGAAGGATAAGCCTTGGTGGATGTTGGTTATCATGAGTTTGAAAGAAGATCGTCGTCTCTCTTCACAAGAGGTTAGTTTATCAGGTCAGACCCGGCATTCTGTTGTTGACGTGCACGCAGAGGAATGTCTGTCATCTCCCTGTCAGGTGTCTGCAGGTGTTGCTGCAACATTTCCAAATCAACCCCCAGCCTTACACCGGAGGCAGAGAGCGCGACTGAATGCAGCATTGACTCCACAATCACGGAGCTGTCGCCTGGTCTTAAATGGTCTCGCGGTGACATTACATGCCTAGTTTCAGTAAACTATTCCTGTTCTTCTCTTGCTCCAAATAGGCCTGGACACAGCACATCCATTTAAATAGCCCTTTGCACCTTTTATGGCAAAGAGATGTGTATCTCTTTTTAAGATAGCTCATTTTAATACCCACAAACTTATGCTTCTGTGGACAATGGTTGAGTTTACTAAACTGGGCTTAACAAAGTTGAAGATTGCTGGTCTTCTAATTGGCTTGCTGGACTTTTATTTCAACTACCCAAAAAAACATTTTTCCCTTGAATATTACTAGGTATTGGTTTAGGTTTTTGAATCAACATATTCAAAAAAATTATGCTAACTAGAATTTTCCAACAATGAACACTCTCTTATAAAAGCAGTATATTCGCCTTAGAGAATGCCCTTTGGTGGTGGCAAGATGACCTATTTAAGAAACTCTGTTTTTTATGGTTGAACCTCCTCTGTCTTAACTGCCTCTACAATATGTATTTCAGATGCATATTGTACTTTGGCACAAACAAAATCACAGAAGGCCGAACAGTCATCAGACTGTAGCTCAGAGGAAGGGAGGTGTTTGTCAGAGTGCTGAAGCCTGACTTTAGTGTGGGCCTAACCAGAGGATAAGTGATGTCTTTTGGTGCAAAAATGTTGCAACCTCATGTAATAGCCTAAGAAATTACACCAGGAATTGGGATAACACCAGTGGAATGTTCTTTTGCCTTAAATGTTTCTGAGAAGTTTCCATAGAACACTGGACATATACATTGCCAAGAATTAGGACAGGAATTAGAGATTCCAACTGCTGGGCACCCCTATCTTTGTCCATCAAAAATGGGGTTAGAATAAAGTGCAAAAGCAAGAGGATTGTATCAACACAAAATGGGACCAAACTGTACCCTTTAGGAGTCTCTATAATTGCTAAACATGGATCACAAATTTGGTTTTAATCGATTTTGCAAACATTGACCAGAAATTTAGATACTGTGAATACAGCACATTTTATACTGCATTTTGCTTGACTTTTTATTTGGGTAGATTTGATTGTAGAAAAATATTTTAAGATCATCAGAAACAAGAAGCTTTCTAAATAAAAGGTAACTTATTTTAATGATGACTTTAACCTCTCTTTCTTCGAGGCAGGGAATGAGAAGAGAAAACAAGACAGCAGAGAGATATTGCAGAAATAACCATGTCCTGGCACATCCACACCTGGCAGGAGAGGCTCAGGAGGCCAGCTCAAGGCTGCTGTGTCTGTCGAGGGCACCCTCCTCGTATAAAGCTGGGTGGTGACGCTCTGGAGACTTACTCCGTGTCTGGCACTGTCTCTGTAGTTTAGGCCCTGTGATCCTGAAACTCTAATTCTCTAGGCATGAATAACTGAGAAATTTTATACTCAATTACCCTTTTCCAATTTTTTGATAAATCTATCACTAATATTTATATTTTAAACTGTGAAATATAATTCAGAGCAAAATAGAAATATGAATAAGTAAAGAAGTATCAGCCAGTATTGGATCCTGTGGTCTTCAACTATTGGCCATCACTGTTTAATTTAACCATGGCAAAGTTTCTGTGCTTATATAAAATAAACCAATTAGACTTTCTTAACTGAGTGACAGGCCTTTCCTATATCTTCTCAGTGACTCTAGCACGCAGCAACTTGTACCAACATTTTATCCATTTTATCCTTCTTAGATGTCCTCTGCTTAGACTTTTATCTTTTCTTTTTTTTTTTGAGACAGAGTCTCACTCTGTTGCCCGGGCTAGAGTGAGTGCCGTGGCATCAGCCTAGCTCACAGCAACCTCAAACTCCTGGGCTCAGGTGATCCTTCTGCCTCAGCCTCCCGAGTAGCTGGGACTACAGGCATGTGCCACCATGCCCGGCTAATTTTTTTTTCTATATATATTTTTAGCTGTCCATATAATTTCTTTCTATTTTTAGTAGAGACAGGGTCTCGCTCTTGCTCAGGCTGGTCTCGAACTCCTGAGCTCAAACAATGCGCCCGCCTCGGCCTCCCAGAGTGCTAGGATTACAGGCGTGAGCCACTGCGCCCGGCCTATCTTTTCTTTATGAGAACAGTATAGTTATTTACAACCTAGAGTGAAAAGAGCATCATGGTATAATGACAAGAGCACAGACTTTGAAGCAAATCAGCTTGGGTTTGAATCTTGGTTTAATATCTAAATGACCATGGTCATGCTGTTGAAACATCCTGAGATTCTCAATTTATAAGATTGGAGTAGACTTGCTTGGTTATTGGACAATCAAAGGAAATAAGTGTGTACGGTGCCAGCATGTAAAGAAGTTGTGGTCTTCCACACTACCACCACTTCAACCATCTCTCCTAAGTCCACTGTTACAGCTACTGCCGGCTGAGTGACTGTGGGAAATCCAGGGAACTCTCTGAACCTCAGTTTCCTCTTCCATAAAACAAAGATAATATCTACCCCACAGGGTTATGAGGACAGTGAAATGCTAGAAACAAAGTGCTAGAAACATAACATGGGTCCAATAAATTTTAGTTCAAAATCTTTTCCTCTTTTCCTCCTCTTCTTAAAAATTGTAGGGAATTCTTCAAACTCTTGTTGTTATTCCCAGGCTAGTAGTTCACTCTGATTTTGTGATTAGATTAGAGCCTGCAGGGTCACCTGAAATGCACCCTAAATTAGACCTGATGTCTGAATTCGTGTCCAGAAAAGATTCATGCACTACTACCAGGCATGTTAGGTCTGAATCAATCTTTAGGCTGTAGAGAAAGCAAGAAATGTGTGCAGCACATAAATATTTCTCTAAGCAGATATTTCTTTTTTTTTTTTTTTTCCCTCTTTTGGAACGCTTCTTGGCCAATACCCAATTCATGGAGAACAGGCAGAGCGTATTTCTACACCTTTCCTCAGGCTTCTGCCTGTGCTCTCTGTTCAGTGGTAGGAGGGTCTGTCCTCCTGCTGCTGTTTCCTGGCCTCACTCTCCAGCTCCTGCTGACAGAGACAAGAAAACAGACCACTTTTCCGTGCACACTGGGATCCTGTAGTGTCCCCCAGGGGTAGCTTGATGCAGGACAAAATGCAGCTGACCACAGTGACTGGACAATTGCCAGGGCCTTACACTTTTTGTGGAAACAGTAGATTAAAATGAAGACACCGCCTCGGCACACACCTTTTCTTCACCCACACGTAGGCCATTCATTTCCCTCCTCTTTAGTTCTTGTGTTCTGTGTACCGTCTTCCCAAGGAGCAAAAAGCCTTGCTCCCCTTGTCTGTGCATGTGTGGCTTCCTGCAGTGGGGAGCTCATGTTGCTTTCATAGCTCTTGATGTTCATTTAAGGTTTGGTGTGTTTAATCTATTCACACTTATATGGATCATTTAGGGAAGGCTAAGGAATATCTGATTTTATGTTTGATAGTCCTCAAACCATCACAGCAGGGCTCTTGTTAAGTTTATTTTCTAGTTGCATTTGTCAATGGTCCTAGAAACTGTATGGTAATGGACATAGGCGGTATGTACCGTACATTTGCAGAAACTGCTATGCCTGACACGGAAATGGCAAGGCCAGTTCGACTTCTGGGGTGGCAGCTCCAAGCTCATTGTCCTATGGGGCCTGCTGGATATTTTTCTTTGCCATAGACTTTCATGTGGTCAGGATGTGCTCTCTATCTTTTATGATCCAAAGGCTAAAATTGCAGTGAGCACGGTAACACTTGTAATTCAGAAACCTCATGATCTGTTGTTTCGCTCGCTGTCGCTTCACTCTGCGTGGTCAGGAAGTGACAGCAGAGAACTGCCCCCCCTGGAGCCCAATGGTGAGGTCAAGGTGATGCCTAAGGGGAAAAGAGTCTGGAGGGAAAAGTTACACACAGTGCTACCTGGCGGGTCACCCTGGTTCTCTAGTTGTAATGCTAGGCACATGACTCCACCTGCTTACAGAGAAAAAAGTTGACAGACTGTATAAGGCCTCACCTCAGTGTTTGGCAGCAGAATGAGCACTTGGTATGAATCCTTGTCCTCAAATATTTACATTTCCTTTAAAGCAACGATGAGCCCCCAACTGCGTTTCATTTTTGTCGTTGTTGGGCTCTCTTCTCCTTCCCAGGGTTGCACCGGGAGAACTTACCCAATGCTCAGAAAGGCACAGGGCCTTGACTGTGGGGTCTGCCATGGTCTCCCCGGCTCCCCCACTGTCCCAGCCCACAGTGGCCCATGTGCCCAGCAGTTCTCTGCTGCCTTCATGCCCTCTGGAGGTAGGAAGATCTTTGTGGAAGCTGTGAATCCCAGGCCCATGGCTTCTCCTCCCTCGACATCCCACAAGCCTCCCTCCCTGGGGTCTTCTGCCTCCTGAGAGCAATGCCAGGGAGCCACACTTCTCTGACCTTTGGGCCTTTTCCTCCTCCCAGACCAGGGGAAGTTTTTTCTTCTAGGAAAGGACCACCACGCTCCACCAAGACTTGTTTCACAGACATTGTGCTCCTTTCTTCAAATGCTATCTCCCCTTTGGAAATCAGCCTTTTAGAAAACGAAAGCCAGGAAGCTTTGCAGGCTGGGTCTGCCTTCCACCTTACTGAGTCCCTGAGCCTCAGAGGCACATAGGAAAAGGAGAAAATGCATGGGGGTTAAAAAGGAAAAACAGAAACAAAAACACCTCAATTAAAACCTCCAAACCTTATTGTTAATGTGTATGGTAGCAATAAACACAGCACTACATTCCACATCAGGGTTGAGCCTTCTCTTTAAGAAAGAGAGTGAACCTTTTACAAAGAGAAGGAACTCTGGGTCTTCGGTTCCCTAGTTTTGTACAAAAGTGTGTGTGTGTGCCGGGGGTTTAAAGGTTTATTTTCAAGCCACCACTGACTCTCACTTTACAGATGGTTCTCAAAATCATTCTAATTAGTCAGAAAATGTAAGTTGATTTTGCATCTTCTTTTTCTTGGAAATCGTTTGCACGTGAGTAAAACTCACTAATACTCAAGAAGACCTCCCTAACTGCTTTCTGTGAAAAAGGACTAAAATTTACCGAACAGTCACTTTTACATGCCAGTGACCTTAGCTGAGTCAGTCACAGGCCAGATAGGCTGAAGTGGTGTCCCTCAATTTAGCAAAACACAGGCTATAAAACATCGCATGTGTAAAATATTCATTCGGCAGGTGATTTTGCAAAAGTTGTAAAACCTGACAAGTGGATATGCCAGGGATTCCTTTAAGTATCGAGATGTCCTTGAATTTAAAAAAAAATGTATCAGTCAATTTAGAATCATGGGTTTATGTGCAGTTTTTCAAAACCATATCTTTATAAAAGTGTATGTACCCATACTCAGTGAAATGAATAGTAAGCAGGATGGAACATTGAATTTCACAAATGGGAAAGCAGAAAACTCCCTGCCAGACATAAACAGTTGTTTCACATATTTGGAAGAGTTGCACAGCACAGGAGTGACTCACTAGGCCACAAACACCAGCACAGAGGTGGACTCGGCTATGAGGCAGAACCCGCACAACAGGTTCTGAAGGCCCGGTGGTGCCTGGAGCAGTTACAGGAAGCCTCCTCTGGCTTCCAAGGAAGAACATTAAGCAAGGACTTTTAAACATCCCCCCCAGCAAAATCATCTTTCTCCTCTTGAAAAGTTACTACTTTTTACACCATCTTTCCATTTCCCCAGATCTCTTGGTTTGTAAATATTTGGTGTTGTGTCTTTAAGCATTTAATCTGGCAAGGCTGATACTAATTTGGGGTAGCTAGGGAATGGAGAAAATGTACCAGACATAAATGAGGAAGTTCTGTCTTCTCCTGTCCCTTGTCAGAAAAAGTGAGAAACACATATGTTTAATATCATATTTTACCTGTTCGTACAAAGTAGCACAGAGGATGACTCATTTGGTAGCTCACTTTAGTTAATTTTGCCCACAACAGTGCCAGAAGTTGTCTTCCTGAACTTGCAACCTTCTACTTGCATTCCAGATGTCCATTCTTGTGTACCGTACACACCTTAAAGTGAGCTGAGAGATCTATGATTACTAGAGTATACCATGAAAAAAAATGCCTGAAGGAACCTACACCACCCACTGAAGAATTGTTGTCGGCGTGATGAGTGAGGTGGGGTGCGTGTGCACTTGGCAATGTGAGTTGGCACGTCTTAAGTGGCAGTAATGCTAGGGGATAGTTTTCTTCTTTGACTTATTATATATTATTATCTCCTTGAATGAGACACATCTCGATTTTGAATCACAACTGTGGGAAGTGCCCACACCCATCTCACCCCAACCTATGTAAATTTCATTTCTCCCAAGACTCCTACCTCTGCGAGAATGCAGCCGTCAATATTATGAAAGTGGCTCGGCTGAAATGTCTGCTCTCCTGTGCTCAGTCACTAGAGCAGTCCAAGTGACACATTTGACAAGGCGGAACAAGACATTTATCCCTTCAGTATGGAGCATTTTGCGAGGGAGGCTGAATTTTGGAGCAAACTAATGGTAAGTTGAATGAAGTGATTAAATATCAAGGATATCATGCTGGTCATTTTCCTTGTGGCTCTTTTTATAAAATAAGATGAAAGGGGAATTTAGAATCAAAGGGTTGTAGTCTTGCTCATTATTTTAAGTGAAACATGCCTCCTACATACCAAACTTTGCTGGTGATAAATAGCTTTGGATGACTTGTTTGGGTGTAAATTTTTCTAATTTTGTCGATGAACAGTACTGAACAGCTTGTGGGCATGCAAGACATGACTTTATTGAAGCAATATGGCTTGCTGATGGGAAGGAATTCTAAGCTAGATCTTTAATAGGAATGAAGCATTTCTCAGAACTCTGTGTTGGATTTTTACTTTTGGTTTTCTTTAACTGTTCCTCTTTTAAGATCTTGTCTATACACACATATAATGTGTGTATATATACACATATATATGTGCACATTATGATCTGCAGAGCTTAATAAAGGAGCATTCTCCTGTCTAAGACTTACTTCTGTGTATTCATATTGGACATATTCAGACCTGCCATTTTCCCTTTACGTCACTCAGAACTGCTGAGTTTACTTCAGAGGACTTGATAGAGTTCTGAAAGCATCACAGAATGGCAGAGATTCCTAGACCTTGGTGACCCTAACTGATCATCCCATTTTATAGTTGACTAAACTGAAGTTCTCCTACCCAAACAACTTATAGTCAGGCTACAAGATCACAGACCCCACCCCACCCACCAGCCTAGTGTTTATTCAGTTTTATTTCACTGTCCCATAGTATAAATTTTCATGTTGTTTTCTTCTTTCTAATGTAAATCTAAGCTCCATTGGAAATAGGAAATTCTGTTGCAAACATAGGTGATTTTTAGATTGGATGGTATAACAGATTACCTTTTAATGGCAACAATGTGACCCATCTGTCTTTTCCCTAGCAGCATAACCTATACTACCTTCTTTTAGGACATGAAGTTAACGCCAAGAGCAAATTAAAACATAGGTTTCTAGAGCAATCACTCTTGTTCATTAAAGAATGCTCACTATCTCTGATGTCTTAGATTACAATGCTGTATCTAAGCTGGTAAGCCGTCTTGTATGATACTTTTAGAGAAAGGATGGTAAAAAAATAATGTACTATTTCCAAACATAACTATAAAGCATAATTTTCAGATCAGTATTCAAACTTTGGCTACATAAACTTTTGTTTATTCCATGCATTCACTCGTTTGCTTAGCAAGCTATAAATAAGCTGTATTCTGGAAACTCAACCATTTCTATGCTTTTATAATACTCAGACTTTTTTTTTAAAGTCTTTATTTTTATTAAGTTTGTTTTGACAAACTATAGAAAAATAAAAAAGTTTTCTGCATGCCCTCCAGGCAGGAAGGAGTCTCTGTGCTCCCGGGGGCTGGGTAGCAGCAGGCTCTGACTGGCTCCAGGGTCCTAAAACAACCTGTGGGGCCCAGGCAGAGGCCCCAGCTCAGGAGATTCACAAAGAACCAAGAAGTAGGCATTGGTTCTGTCCACTCAGACCAGCACCCCATCCTCACCCCTACCCAAGGAGGTTCCCAAATAAGATAGTCACATGAGAGAACCATATGAACTCTAAGGTAAACAGCTACCATGCAAATTCAAGCTAACCTGTTGTTCTGTTAAACCTTGATTATCCATACTGTCATTTTGAAAATCCTCTCCCACATCAGATCCTCTCTTCCGCCTCTGGCATCACCTCTGCCACTATTTGTTGTCCCCCGTTCCCTTGGCAGGTGGGTGGTGACTTCCTATGAGAGAGCCAGGTCAGCAGCCCTCTGGAGCTGGCAGCAAAACAACAGCCTCTCCTCATCCCTTAATGGCAGGTCATGGCTGGAATACCTGCCCACTCAGACATCGGGGACAGGCATGGCCCAGGGCAGGAGGGACTGAAGTTCATTATGAGCCAACAACTGCTCAGCCTGTGTGCATTAACGGAAATGGATTTGGGAGAGCCTTGTATATTGTCACAGTGTCTTTCTATCGTAATTAATACACCTAACCTCTCTCGTGGTCCGCAGGTTGTTATCTTGACTGTATGGTTTGTGAGACACGGAGAATTACTGACAGCATTGGCGCTGTCTGGATGGTGAGCAGGCCGGGAGTGAGAAAGCCCAGCCTCTGTCACCAGAAGTGGGCAGAATGATACAGAGTGTTGGACGTTGCCTCTCTTCCCAAAGGATGAGAGCCACTGCTCCACCAAGAGTTCCCCAGTCATTTTTTGCTCCTAGTGCCCCTGAGTTCTTACATGTCTTCACTCTTGCAGAGTATGTGCATCACTTAGAAATTCACTTCCATGCTGCACGTAACTGGATAGTGCTTCTCTCAAAGAGGATAATAGTGGCCCCATGAGTTCAAATTCAGGAGTTTGCCTCCAAGTGCAGCTTCAGATCACCGAGGCCGTGTGCTATGCTCGGATAGTTGGTGGATCAGATCTCTCCTCGCACACAACCTAGCACAACAGTTCAACCCAGCACAACTTCCACAAGCGTGGACCACGTGCGGGAGTGCAGTGAGCAGTGTGCGTGATATCTGCGCATGCTCATGTTGGGAAAGCAGGCAGTGGGGACTGGCTACATGGTCCTATCTGATCATATTTACCCAGGAGACCCAGGCCGTTTTTCTTTTTTCAAGCATTTCTAAATTCTAACATTCTCATTTGCCCCCACCCCTTTTCTCCAAATGAGCTGGTCTGAACACCTTCCTCCTTAAAGCCTCAGGCAAGTGCTCACTAAGCCCAGACTCTGCTACTAAAGCTGCTGTTTCTACAGAGAACACAGAGGAAGGAGACGTGATTTTGAGTTGTGAAGATCAAAATATAATTGAGAGACAAGACACACATGCACAAAACAATTAGAGAACAGAATAATAGTTGAGTGGCAGAGGGCATGGTTCAGAAATTAAGTGGAATAGTGACTCTGAAGTCAGGGAAGGCCTGAAAGAGTGGAAGAAGGCTTCGTGAAGGAAATTGATGGAGAAGGATGGGGAGGATTTGAAAAGGAGAGGGATGGGCACCCAGGAGAAGGGGGTGGCACTGAATGAATGCTGGGAGGCAGAAACATCCCTGGTCGGGGACACTATGAGTGCCTGAACAGGAATGGATGGCTGTGAGGGACCAGGGAAAGATGACTCTGATCCTGCAGAGTCTTGAAGGCCAAGCAGAGGAGCTTCGACTTGGTAGGAAGTGGGAGCCATGGAAGGTGTCAGAGCAGCAGAATAGCTTGATAAAATCAGAGTGTAAGGAAAATTAGTCTGGCGAGGTAGACTGGATTCTAAAAAGTCTGAAGGACCGTTGGAAAGGTATTGTTAAAAGGCCTATGTATGAGATGACAGTGGCCCCAGACCAGAGTGGTACCAGTGGAATAGTGAGGAAGAAGCATGTTTCTAAGGAAAACTATGTAACATAAGTTGAGTGACGGGATCCTGTAGGGCAGCAGTCCCCAACGTTTTGGGGCCCAGGGACCAGTTTCATGGAAGACAGTTTTTCCACAGACTGGGGATGGAGAGTGGGGTGTCATTGGGGGCTGGGTGTAGTGCAGAGCTCAGGCGGTGACGTGTGGCCCGTTTTCTAAGAGGCCACGGACTGGTAACAGGCCAAGGCCCGGGGGTTGGGGACCACAGCCGTAGGGTACAAACTACATAAAGTTAGCACATTATGGGTGTCTTGTGCAGGAAACAATCTGCTGTGCTCAAAATAAGAGAGAAGTCTAATTCTTTTCCTTAGATCTACTCCTAAGGCCACCAGACCTTTCTCATACTTCCCTCCCTGTTTCTTGAGCTAACCAAACTCTTCCTAGAAAATTCTCCAGGCACCAGTACCCATCCTGAGAGTTCAGGCCAAAATTCTCTTGTAGGCAACACTCCCACCACCTGGAGCATCTTGTGCCCTCACAGCGCCTCCTCCCTCACAGCTGGAGTCACGATGCTAAGATCTGCATCTTGGCTACTGTGTGAGGAGTTGTGACACATTTTTCTTCGTCCTTCCTCACTGTCTTCATTTTATCTCTGGTTAGTTTGCTCCTCTCATCTCTCCTCTGTCTGTATTCACGTCAGTTTGTCTGTCCACTGATATTTGGTTATTTGGCAGCATGCTCCAGCTTTAGGGGACCAACTGTTCCAGGCAGGTACATAGTTGTATTTGACATAACGTTTCTCTTATCTGCAGGAAAAAGAGGTACACGGTTCGCCTGACGGTGTGAAGGCAGAAGCAAGTTGCCACATCAAGTACACGAATGAAGAGAATGGAGGGGTTGTGGGTTAGACTGACAAGTCTGAGACAGGTTTCAGGGGAAATGGTGACCCACAGAAGGCCAGAACTCTAAAGGACCGCAGGCGTGTTCCATTTGACCTGTGCAGGGTTTTCATAGCTGTTGTTGTTTTACTTACATTTTTAGCCAACATTTAAAATTCATAAGCTCACATATAACAATCCAGAGACAGAATTTCCTTGAAAAAGAATGAAAAGATGTGACAAAAATCAGCTGGTGCTGATACAGCTGTCCCCTGTGGGCGGGGCGAGCCTTCCCCACTTACCTACATTTTTTCAGTACTTGTTGGGGCCTGAGGACATTTCAGCTCATGACCCTTGATATAACCAATCTCTCATGTTACAGAAAAGGCAACAGAGAAGTTAACTAACTTTTCCAATGTCACCCAAGAGGCTGGTCGCAGTACAGGGGTTAGAACTGAGCTTTGATATGAGTCCTGATGCCTTTTCTCTGTTTCGGGGGACTGTAGCTGTGTCTTGAGTTAGGGTCAGACAGGTGGGCAAGCCGAGGAAGGCGGAGGCCGGCGTGTGGGGAGGTGCGTGTCCGTGGGAAGGTGCACTGAGCAGGTCACCCTGATGGCAGGAATCCAGTGACTCCAGAACAACAGTGTTTCTCAACCGTGACCCTTAAGGGAATTTAGCTTTGCTTCATTGTACTGGCTACTTACCATGCCGAGAAGGAGCATGCTTCCTAATTAGCTTTTCCCCTTTATTATAATTTGAGTTAAAAAAAAAAAAAAAAAAGGTGGACTTGGAAATATGACAATTGTGACACAACATTTTCAGCATTTGTATTGAAAATGTCCCAGATTTCCAAATGAAACTTAACTGCTAAAAAAACATGGATGTATTTTTTTTCCCTCTCCTAACCTCATTTCATTTCTTTAGAACTGGGGCCTGAACTGTTGGTTCAGTTAGTCTCCGTCTTGAATATGTTAAAATGACATTGGCTGTTGGCTGCAAGCTCGAGGCAGCGCTGCCTCCCGCAGCGGTGCTGTGATGGCCTCTGCTCGAGGGGCGAGCGGGAGGGGGCCGCGATCATCTGCTTAGCATTATTGATGTGGCTCCGGCGACCTCTGCTGTGTTTCTGTCCAGTGCGATTCTGGCTGCCATTCAGAAAACACCTGCTGAAATCCTTGCAAGAGACCCGTGTGTGTGCCAAGGCGAGGTGATTGGTGTGGCTCTTGAACAACGTGAAGGTCAACTTCTTGGCTCTCCCTGAGCAGTTATTTTAATGAAAGTCAGAATTCTTTACTGAGCACATTTTCACATAGTCCTCACACAGGCTGACATTTCTACTTTTTGCATAGTAACATTCAAAATGAGCTTTTGCCTAAAGTGGAAGAAGGATGGAGATTCTGCAGGACATTTAGAATTGGAGGATAGATATAGAAGAGAGACTCGCTGTGTTCTTTGAAAAATAGGAAAGCTTTAAGATTAAATGTCTGATCTCTTCTTTCATTATTCTACCTGTGTCCTCAAAGAAATTATCCCTGTGACTGCCTTTTTTTTTCTTTTGGGAAGCCTTTCTTCCCCCTTGAAGCTTTTGTCTGATGTAGCAAGATCACTTGCTTTCCGCCGGTGAGGACGTTTCAGCCCTACCACTTAGGCTATTGTATTCAGTATAGGTTCTACGCTTCCATCAACCATGTAAATACACCCATTGTAAATGAGGAAAATAATAAAACACTGTAGGGTTTTTAGACACTAAGACACTGGGAGTGACAGTAGAAGGTTACCATATATTAAAAAGTTTATTTGGCCTTATTATTACATCATTGATATAATAATATTAATGATGACACAATAATAGTAATTAACATATATGGCAAGTTTAGTACGTGCTGGAAACTGCGCTAGGTATTTCATAGGTATTATCTAACTTAATCTTCATAATGCTCCTATGTCCCTCTACAATGAATGAGATAATCATCTGTGTGGGTTAAGGCTGAGTTTAAAGCATGGAAATTTAAGACGGATAGAAGCAAACCGAAGCACGTTGCCAAGCGGGGCTGGGGCTGACTGCATAAAGCGGTGATTCTCAAACTCATGGCTGTGACAGAGTCTCCTGGAAGGCTGGTTATGACACAGATTGCTGGGCCGCCACCGTGCGACTCCCCCAGAGTTTATGATTCCACAATCTTGGGTGGGGCCCCAAAATTTGCATTTGTCACAAGTCACCAGGTGATGCCTGTGCTGCTGACCAGAGAGCACACTGTGAGAACCGCTGTCCTAGAGCTCAAAACCGCACCAGCTGTGGGGCAGCGGAGGTAGCCGGAATGCTTTCCTGAGAGAAGAGACGGCTCTGGGGTGCGCAGAAGCCTGCCGAGGCCTACTGAAGGGCTGGGTGTTAGTGATGCCAGAGATGTGAACCAGGGCAAGTGGACGTGACATTGAGACCAACCTTGGCTGAGAGTGAGGGAGAAGAGATGGGGTGGGCTGCCCATGGAGACAGCAGACCAGCGACGCAGTCTGGTTTTCTCTCTGGTTTTGGTCTCTGGGTGTTTGGCATTCTGACCCCAGGCAGGTCACTGCCATCTCCGTCATGAGAGCTCTGGAGCAGGGGAGCGGGATGTCCCCTTCCTTGGATCATCGTTCCATTTGCTCTCGTTCCTTCCCCTCTTTTTCTCCCTCCCTTCCCTTCTGTTTCTCCTTTATCACGATAAATGGGGCTGACTGCAGATAAGGAGAGGAAAACTTGGGGAGAGCTGTGATGTGGGTTTTTTCCAATAATAACCTTGGCAGGTAATTTTTGCACATCAGAGTGAGTCATTTTTTATAACTGAGATCAGGGGCTGGATTCCTCCCAGGAGAAAAAACACTTATTCTGACGTGTTTATGTTTTGGAATAATAATATTTGTCCATGTGAAAATATGTGTGATTCCTTTCTGCCACACCATATGGCTCATTACTATTCATAATCCAAACAGTAGCAGCTGCCGGGGAACATGAGAATGAGTTTTCTTGAAGTAAAAATGGGCTAACTATTGGATGCCACATGTAGTTTCCACCATGTCACTAGTTACTCACCAGAAACCTACATATCAATCCCTTTCATAAGTCCATCAAGTTTTTTATTAATATCTCAAAAGCCCATTTTTCTATCTACTGTCATTCCACCCCAGTTTCATCCATTCGGAAACTCTCTCATTCAACCCTCCCCTCAACCTGTGGCCCTTCTACCTGGGGAATATGAGCGTGTATTACCCACAACTGTCAGCAACTAAGAGTCTCAGTTCGGGTTTTGTTGACTGATGACAGGTGCCAGAAAAATCGCAGTGAATTTTTGCCCTTGTTCTCCACCGTGGCTTCCTATGTTGCTGAACCACATCCATTGTGTATTTGTGGCTAATCAGACACAGGGGGACATAGCAGCAGTGAATGATTCCTCCATGGGCCGCTTGGCAAGACTCTGACGTAATGGAAAGTGTAGGGTAACACTTTGTACTGACCGTTCGAATGTGGTTTGCAGAAAGGAAGCGGTTTGTGGAATAGGTGCTGGATGCTACTGCAGAAACCACCACAACTGACGGTACAAAGGAGACAATTTCACGGGGGAGAAGTATCTGCAACATTTGTTTCTATCATTCCATAGTCATTCTGACTCACCCAGAAGTTGGAGGTTTTAGAAAAACAAAACATTCTTTATGCTGATTCTACACATTACTATGGTAAATATCAAGACTATTTAGCCAAAAAAAAAAAAAAAGTCCTGACCAAATGCCCCAAAACTTGAGCCCAAAATGGAAGTATGTAGAAAATTGCTTCAATTTTCCCCTTCAGTTGGTTTAGTCATAATAATCCCTTGCATTTGCATGATGTATCATAGTTTTCAGGGTGTTTTCATATATGGCATTAGTAATTGAGACTTTTTCCCAAGAAGACTGTCAAGTGACCCAAATCAATGGACATGCATGAGCCTGGGATACTATCACTGTCTGAGATGCTTTGTCCTGTTCTCCTCACAGCGGGTATCACTAATTTCCAACTTGTATCAGTTGTCTTCGCACAGCCATTTGTCTTTTTCAGGTGTCTATTGGTCAGTCCTCTAAGTACCTGCTGCTTTTATCACAAGTTATAATAGGGTGATTTATCAATGTCATTCGCCTCCCTTGGCAACAAGAGAGCAACTCTAAGATATTGTAGAATCGGTATGTGTACCCAGCCTTTCCCACACTCCTCTGACTTGAAACGGCATTTATACCTCTGTTGTCCCAGAACTTGTCGAGAGGTCTTGGGGTCAGCCTTAACTGGTCCTTGCACTTTGCTGACCATCAGCCTTTGCCTTCAGAGTGAGCTAGATAATTCTTTCATAAACCTTTTTTTTTCCAAAAGAAATATCTTACAGCATTCCCAAGTCATTTTCTGTATTTAGGAGTTGCATGCATGTGTGTCTTTGCTTCTCGTTTCTGTGTTTCTCATAATCATAATTAGCCTGACTCAGACCGAGTGATTGTCCCTATAACCCTATAATGGGATGTCAAGACTAAATAGTCCTAATGGGTCTTCCTAACAGAGAATGCTCTAAATCCCACTATTTGTTCATCCTTTCCTTTCTCCAGGCCCCAGAAAAACTTCAGCCTGAAGTCTCAGCCCTGAGCTCTCCCCCAGCAGGTAGTCATCAGAGGAGCAGTGATTAGTCCTACTGTGCTAACCCTGCTGTCTGGTGGGCCTGGACTGAGCCCTGGGCACCCATCTGCCAGCCACCCCAATCTCATGCCATGATTAGCCGGTGGGCACACATGGGGGGCTGCCATGTCTTTCTAATTATACTTATGCCTTCCTGTTCAAATCTGCTATCCCACCCCTGCCCACTGGTGGCACTGCTGAGCAAGCCATACCCATCTGGCAACTCACTGCCACGCATGTTACATGATGGGTGGCCCCGAGGGCAAAACCCTGCAGTTGGTTCGTGAAAATCTTACTTGTTGATGTTCTTATTGTTACAATCAATATTGACAATTTAATTGCATGTAACTCACAGAAAACAATAAAAAATAACAAATTTTTCATTACATTAGAAAGGATCATTTTATTTTTGAAGTTCTTATTCTATTTTTGTAATAAAACACCATGGCCCCAAGGAAAAAACTTTTTTTCCAGTATGGCAATTGATGTGTTAACCTGCTAAACCTAGAAACCCACCCCTGCTTCCTTCCCACCTGAGCCCCCCATTCAGTGTGCCGTCCAGCTTCTTCTGGAAGATCATGAGGTCAGGATGGCAACCCCATCTGGAGCCCACGAAATGGGGAGGTGACCTTGATTATCTAAACCAATCATGGAATTCCACTTCTCTCGCCACTTACTGACTTTGGAAGAGGAACATGACCTAATGCTGGCGAACACTAGGCTAAGAGAAAGAAGTCTGTTGAAGGACTGTTAGGAAAACGTTCCTATTGACAAAAAGAGATGCATCGGAGATGATCCTTCTTCCTCCACTGCATTGTTGGGTCTACAACTAAAGCCAGAGACTGTAGCCGCCATTTGTCACCTTTGAAGTACAAGGATGGCCTCTGGATGGTGGAAGGGAAGGGAGGACAGGGTCTCTGACAGCATAGTAGACTGCACGGTAAAACTAACCCGAAACAGTCTTGACTTCCATTTGTGTAATAATAGTCATCCTAGTAGGTTAAGCCACTTTGAATTAGATCTTCTTTTATTAGCAGCTAAAATCATCGTTATTGATAGAATGATAAGTTGTGGAGTTTCTATTGCCTCTAGTTTGACTTAAACCTTCTCCCTACCCACAGTAAATGAACAGGAGATATAGCTTTAGCTTTTTCTTGCTTTGTGAATTGGAGAAAATTGTCTTTTCTGACACACTTTGTTATTGTACTTCTGGAATGCCTCTCTGTGTAAATCACTACCAAACTTTGCCTATTTCTTCATCTTTGACATGAGGATAAAGGACTGGACAACTGCTCTTTCCACTAGCTAGAAACTGACTGAACCCAGTTGCTAATAACAATAAATCCTAAATAGCAAATTATAAATAGCCATAATAAGATGTGGCCATTTGCTATAATGCCTTTCATTATAAATATAAAATATGGTTTTATTTGCATCTTTAAGAATGAGGCCTTTTTCTGCTGAGCATGGAGTATTGAATACTTATTTAATGGGTGCAATTCTATTTCCATTGTGCAGAAAGTGAAAATAGTAGCTTTCGCCCCAAAGCCAAAACCCTTCAGGGAGTCTGTCTCCACTAATGCGTGTATTGATACACATGCGTATTTCCCATTAATACTAATAGAACCTAATGCAACTGTATAAATCACCTGAATTTTGATTCAGTGTGAATCTGATGTCAGATGATTCAAGATGAACTCACAAAGTACATTTGTCTGAGAGCTATTCCTTAATATGCCTTCATCTCATAGTTGAATTTCTCTCCTGTGACTGAAATATTAATCAAAGGCTGTTTCTTCCTGTTCCCATCTCCCACACACCCGCTCTTACCAGTGGAAGAGATAAAATAGGCTCGCCTATGTGACTATGTCCTCTACCCAGGTAAAATCTAAAGTTAGATTGAATGAAATTTAAAAAGGAATGGACAGAAAAAAAAGAAGAAATTAAAAAGGATTTTTCTTTTTGTGGAGAAGTACCTCAAGCCTCCAGAGCAGCATTTTTCACCTGTACCCTCAGTGTCCTCTCTAGGAGAAATGTATTATGAGACCCATTAGAACAATGAAAATGCTTCCAACCAATGTGCCTCCCTCTTCCAAGCGATGCTATTCCAGCTGCATCTAACTTCTTTCCCTCTCTGGTCTTTCTTATCTCTTACCTCAATGCTGGTCACAGTGATTGTTCTTGGAGGCTGTCTTTGGTTACTTTATTATAGGCAGAAAAAAGAAAGTTTACTCTAAGTAAAAAGGCACACACACACACAGTACTTTCCCCCCAACATGTCTCTCAGAGATAGCAAACATAAACATCAGACCAAAAATAAAATATAGATTGTAAGCAGAAAACCTATATAATCTTCATTTACTGCTCGATCACATATTGGAATTATGAAAAATGAGCACTGAAAGGAGCTTTAGCAGTATAACACAGTAATGTTCATTGCAAGAGCTGTGGCCTTTGTCACCTGGGTGTTTCCCACGGGCATGGCAAATACTGCTAGTGCCCTTTTACAGGTAAAGCAACTGAGGCTGACTGAAAATGCTGCAAAAGCAGTGTCATTGCTTTCTAAATGAGTAAGTTCGAAGTCATTTGGTTTCTGCTCTAGTCCAAGAGAATAAGGGAATAATTAAATACAGAGCTGCTGGAATAGGCTTTGAGATCCAAGGGGTCTTAATACTCAAAACTCATATGATGCCCTCAATAAATATTGAGGTTTACAAAACCTTTCAGAGTTATTAATAGTTTGGTTATTATAATCTACTTGAACCCAGGGGAATGTTAGGATTACCTTAAGCTCTAATTAATAGTTGAGAATTCATGACAAAGGTATAGTATCATAGCACATCTTCAAATATTACTCTAACTTGAAACATCTTTACTTAAATGGAACACTTTTCATATTAGTTATTAGCACATATTACTTAGTTTGTACATTAAGAAAGAAAACATTCCATTAAAGAAGAAAACATTATTGAGTGGAAAAGCTTGGAACAGTCTCTGTTGTCCACATCCAAGGGAAATATGGCTATTTGGATCAGAAAGCTATAGCTCAGGAATCCTCACCCTAGTGACCTCTTACCAAATTGCAGATATCAGATTTAGAAGGAAGACTACCGACCTCAGAAAAAATTACATTCATTCATTCACTTATTCAAAAGTTCATTACCTGTCTGCTACGGGTCAGACCCTGTGCCAGGAATAAATACAAAGAGAAGACATGTTCCTACCCTTCGAGTATCTCCCAGAATAGTAAAGGAAAGCCTTTGGAAGGGAACTAAATGAAGGGACCTGATATTTATTGGGACATTTATATAGGTTATGTCACATAATCCTAGTCATAGCTCTAGTTGCCGTTTTATGGCCAAGGCCCAGAAAATCTAAAGGAACTTGCCCAAGGTCACACGATATGAAAGAACTAGAAATCACACCCCTGTATGTCTCAGCACGCTCCTTCCCCTGCACCAGTATTAAACTGCGTGATCCCCAGTGCGGGTGGCCCGTGACAGCTGCTGGGCCACTGGAAGTGTTGCCCTCAGCTGTTACGAGGATGCAGGAGCCCACATTCCTTCTCTCGGGACACTCTGGCATGGGGACGGGAAGCCAGGAGTGCTCTCCTCAAGAGGCAGTGCAAAGGCAATATATGTAACTGAAGTGTTTGTAGCCCCGTAATATTCCGAAATAAAAAAAAAATACTTTAATTTAACTTAAAAATAAGTGAATAGTGAACCAAGAAAAAGAGGATTTGCTGTGTCACGGTCATGCAGCCTGGAAGCAGCTCTCGGGCATACCTGAGTGGAACTGAGGAATGTCCTCTCATCTTCAGGGAAGAGTGTTCTAGCCAGTGCACCAACCGGCGTCACTAGGAGTAACTTTCGTAGCTCGTGGGGAATATATTAGGCAGCAGACAGACCCTGGAATAGTGGGGCTGTGGCAGAAAAGTTGCCCAGGGAACTGGGAGTTTAGAACAAAGCCAAAGAAGAGGGGAATCTTCTTCAGCCAGAGCGTCAGCAGGACAGGAGAGCCACCAGGTTAAGCAGAACACGGTTCAAATGAGCACGAAGGTAGGAGAAATACACCCGGGGAGGAGGTTCAGTCAGGAGACCAGCGCCAGTGCTAAGAGAGGGTAAACGTGGGGACAGGCCAATGTTGGTCACTCAGCAATGACCAAGAATTAGGACCCTGGGTGCTGAAGAAAGTAGAATTCAGCCAAAAGTTGTTGTGAAAAGACCAGTCCACAATTTTTTTTTCTCAATCCAAAAGTCCAAGATGCTCTGAAAGCTGAAAATTTGGGGTGGCAAAACCTGTCCGGCATTGATGTAAGGCTCTCTGGAATGTTGATTCGTCCCTACTCACACTGTTTTAATCAGACTACTCACACAGTTTTGCTACAGAAATACTTATATATTTGATTATGGATGGTGCTGGTGGTCTTAAACAATATGGAGGACAGGAATGTGATTACACCTGTGAAACCCCAAAGCCTGAATTTCAAAACATGCCTGTTCTCCTGGGTTCAGACAGGGACTTACTTCTGCATTATCTCATTTAATCCTCACAAAAATCTCAAGAGGCAGTTATTATTTTTTCCATTTTGTGGATGAAAAAAGTAAGATAGGGAGGCCCTTATTTGATCATATTCTCACAACAAGCAGAAAGGAGCAGAGTGAGGCTTGAAGCCAGATCCTGTGCCTGAGCTGTGCGTTGTGCTGATGGGAACTGGGGAGGAGGGAGAACAGCTCCAGGGAGGGGACTTGGGGACACTGCCAAGCTTCTCCTGCTGAGGCCAGGAGAGCTCATGATCCTCCACGCTTTTATGTTCTTCTGCCCCTGCCCTCCACGGCTCCCCGTAGTTGTTTTGGTTTTTTAAAACTCTAATGTCTTTCAGATACATTAGAGGACCTGTAGGACAGTACTTTGGAATCTTGAAGGAGTCTCGATTCCTTTGCAAATTTGATGAAGGCTGGGAACCCTCTTCACAGGATATTGCATGTACAACTCCACAGACTCAATTCTGCAGTCTGCTTCAGGGGATCCTTTCTATGAACCCCAGATTAAGAATCTTTGTCCCTTAACTTTTAGGGGGTAAATAAATTTCCCATGACACAATTAATACCAGACTTCAAGTTTAAGGCGTAAAGATCATTTCAATTAACGTAAGTCAGTGATGCAGTCGAGATATAATTGCCGTAGAAGCCTGGAATTCCCTAACCAAAGTTGTGTGTGTTTGTGTGTGTGTGTGTGTGTGTATGTGTGTGTGCGCACACACGCATTAGAGTGTTCGGAGACAGAGAGGGCAGGTGATGATTCTCTCTTCTCAAGAAAATTACCCATACAAGTATTATTAAATCGTTATGGTTCTGTTCACCTCTCTGCTCTTATACACAACCATCTGATCGGTCCTGAGAGCAGGGGCTGCATTAGGGGTCACTTTCAGTTCAGGATCTTATAATTATCTTCGGTGTGCATGTGCTCGGAGACTTGGATCTCCCGGGCAGATTCCTGTTCATCATCCAAAGCACTAAACTTGCGCCACCGTCAAGGCCCCGCCGTAAAGAATCTCCAGCTGCCACCTTAACTGTCTGGTTTATTTTCCCCCTTGCTCTTTTGATTTACTGGGGTTCTAAGCCATGATTTTCTAAAACTAAATGTTTCCTCGTCTTTCATATCTCTGGTTTGATGGTTATGATAACCTGCTCCCAAGAGTATAAAACCAGCAATGACGCCTAGAAGAAACGTGTTCGTCATTAACCAGCACAGAAAACAGCTCCTTTTCAGAAATTCAAAAAGTTGATAATGGCAGATTTTGTTTTTTACATGATTACCTTTGTGACAGTTCTGTCACTCCACACCAAGTGCCATAGACTCAGGCTGTTTTTCTCTGACGGGGGGATCCGTGGCTCGTGACACTGGGCTGATCTCTGTTTCTGGATTTGTCCGTTTGGTAATTGACAGAAACTGATGGGGCGTGCATTTTGACGTGAAGTTAAAAAACAGGCATGTCTGTACAAAATGCTTGTATGCCCCCCATTTCCCACATATTAATATCTAAGATTAAATGGTAAATGCAGTTTAGCTAAACTGGTTAAGTTCTTGCTTGGGCTCTGGAGTTTATCCAACCTGGGTTTGGGTCTTGAATCCACCCCTTTTCAGCTATGTGACTATGGATAAGTTACTTCATCTTTCTATGCCTCGTTCCCTAGGAGTAAAAGTAGTAGTACCCCATAGAGGAATTTTAAGGATTAATTGGGACAATGCACAGAAAGCAGTTAGCACAGTGTCTCTAGATCAACACGCGTTTGCTATCATTAATATTATGCCTCAGGATAATAATGATTTCCCGGCTCTATCCTCCCCCAAGATCCGTCTGCAGCATTCTTTGAGCCTAAATACAACTGAGTCCCAACATGTGCCAGGTGTATATTTGCTATTTCTCCCAGCTCTGAGATATCACAGAGTTAGAGAGACAAGGGAGGCAATTCTCTTATCACAGTGCTTTGCGTGAGGGATGAGATTTCAAGGCTCCATTACCAACAGTTTGTGCCATACAGCAGTCTGTAAGGGCTCAACGTGTTTCTGCCGAACTGAGCTGAACCAGGAGACAAAGGGAACAATTGTGCTCATCGCACCTGCTGGCACCCTGGGGCCTTGTCCACCTCCACCCTGGGCCCATAGTCATCACTGGTGGATGGACTCAGAAGATCTGTTCTAGAACAAAGCATTCTGGGGAGTCAGGGGGGACCCATTCCTGTCACCCTGGTCCCAGGAGCACAGAGTTTTCATCTGGGATCATCATGTGAATTCAGCCCTGCCATTGCCTGGCCCTGCAGAGCGTTACACTGAAGAGCGTGAGGGGTCCCGCCAGCACCTGCATGGGCTCCCTGCCTGGGAGACGGGCCCCTCACCCTGCTTTGTGCTCTGTCAGCCTCACATAGCTTTGAGCCTAAAACCACCTGTCTTATTCCAACTGCAATCCGATCAATGTCTGGAAGAAAACAACCCAGTTTGGAAACCCATGGGAAACCCAGTCAACACATCTTCTAATTTGGCCAAAGTGTGCAGACCTTAGTTTCTTGGGAAATTTAATAATCCCTGACAGTATAATCATTTTGTTTTGTTTGATTGTTTTTGTTTTGTTTTGTTTTGTTTGAGACAGAATCTTACTCTCTTGCCCAGGCTAAAGTGCAGTGGCATCATCATAGCTCACCGCAGCCTTCAACTCCTGGCTCAAGCAATCCTCCTGCCTCAGCCTCCCAAAGTGCTAGGATTACAGGCATGAGCTACTGCACCCAGCCAAATTTATAAAATTTAAAAATGTGCATCACACCTGAGGCAGTCATTCTAGAAGAAGAAATATTGGTATGACAAACTATGTTTCAATCACGGTAAATAGGTCCTCTACAGCTGGGCTAGACAAAAGCTAATGCTGTGGGTTTCTTCTGCTTTGGGCGGGAGCTCCGGAGGGGAGAGCGGTGTCTTCATGAGGACGGACACAGACACTCTGCCAGGCTGCCTTTCCTCATGGCTGCTAACGAGGCAACTTGTAATAGGTTACAACATTAAGAAATGAGATTCTAAGTAATAAACAGCCCTGTACGAGGTATCATAAAAAGCAATTTAATGACCATCTGATTGCTGATGATAATTATGCTGCAGTTTCATTGTATCCCCGGATATAAGATTTAAATGTAAAGTCAGTTAAGATCAACTTGCAGAGAATGCCCGGACTTTCCGCAGCACTGAGATTTCGTGATGGCGTACAGTGGGCAGAACTAGCAGAAAATACCTAACTCAAAAACAAAACAAAACAAAACTTTTTCCTGGCAAAACTATAACCAGCAATACCTTCTACTATGCAACTGTAGACAGTAATTTTCCAGAATGTGGATAACACGAAGGAATTTGCAGTATTACTTTTCCACATGTGCTTTTACCACGGTGAGCTTGTTTTTTTCCTACTCCTTTTATTTTCTGAAGACAAATGCCCAGATTTCTTGTTTACTTGGCCTGCTGTTCTTCCTTGTGCTTGTGCAAATTCGGTTTTAAGTATTTATTCATTTTGGTAACTTTTTATTATTATAAGACTGTGGCTAGGGGGAAAAAAACCATGGAGTATATTGAATTACCCACAGTGGCAAATGATAATGTTATTATAATACCATGAACAAAAACACAAAACAATGGGCTGAAGTCAGGACACATGGGTTTGAACTCATGTGCCTCTGAGGAGCCTGCTGGCATCTGGGGGACATTTCTGTGAGTTGACCACACAGGTCCATCCAGCCCGGCATGGTGGGGGCAGCGCCCCGCAGTGCAGGGAAAGAGGGTAAGATGCCAGCCCTGGAGGCCAGCCTCTCTCAGCAGAGTTCTCCCTCTTCGACCTCGTCTGGCCTCTCTGATGTCCATCCTCTCTATCATGAAGACAGCAGTAGCATCCCTTGGAGCATAGTTAGGGAGTTAGGCTACAGAGTGAGGTGAAATCCTGTGCTATGAAAACCTCTTACCTCTAGTATCTGATCCAGAATACACACTGCTTCTTATGTCCCACACAGCCCCACTTAGCACTGAATAGCAGCCTAGAGAGACTCTGGAGCCAGGCTGGCTGTGCCACCTTGGGCAAGTCACTTAACCTCTCTGTGCCTTGTCCGTCACACACTGATAATACTATCAATAGCGTAAGATTGCTGTAAGGATTTTTAAAATCTAGATAGGAATAATCCTACCTATGGTTTGGCACGTGCTGAGTCCTTGCTCAGTGACACTCCATACCTCAGTGTCAGTTATTGAAGCTAAGTGCTTTGCCACAATGCCACTTTTCCTCTGCACAGTAGCCTACAAGTTATAGTTCCATTCTTAGCCCCATTCTATAGGGAAGAAAACTGAGAGCATCATCCAAGATCACACGGCCAGCATGTGGTGAAGGCAGGGTTCAAATCCCCAAATCTGAAGCCTGCCAGCCCTGCTGTCTGTGCTGGGCCTGTGTCCCTCAGGAAACAGCATCCCAATGTCCAGGCACTAGCCCCCCACGGAAATCCTTCAAGGCCCCTGAGCATGTGTAGCTCGGGAAGCCCCCTGTTCCCAGGCTGACAAGCACCCCAGCACCCTCATTTGCAAAGCAGATTCGGGGCTGAGTGTAGTGCTCAGTCAAGAGGGCACTGCATACACTCTGCTTAAAAGTCAAGCACTTTTGAAAACATCTGCTTGAAATTGTGTGCCACTGATTGAAATGAAAAATAAACTCAGCTGCCAAGCAACCATGGAAAGGAAGAGGAGAAAAGAATAGTGACAAACAACTAGTTAGCACATCACTAGAGATGGTCACGATAAGCACCCACCCCAAAAAATAACCTAACAAATAAAGATTACAGAGGTTTATGCCAAAAGTTATTTTATGCTATGTTAGAAAGAATAGAAAACTAGGGATATTTTTCTATTGGATGGCACAAATCTGTAGGCCTAGTTTTCTTTAGTGGGAAATTCCCTTAATTTGTTGGTTCTACCACAAAGCTGCTATCCCAGTGCAACCGCTAGTGGGTATCTGACTTTTGCAGCAAAAAGCTCCCTGGCCTTTGTTTTCACCTTGCTGGTGTGGCAGGAGGAGGGCTTGCTGGCCCCTGGGAGGGAGATTCACGCTGGCGCACTTTGGAAGACGTTCTGCTCTGGACTTGCCACATCACACTGTTGGTAACAGGGATTTAAATCCAGGAGTTCGGAGACCCTGTCAACCTCTTAGTCCTCTCTGCAATGATAATGTCACCTTATCTGACCGTGACCAGTGTGTCTACCTCAGAAAGGACTTGTTTATCCTTTGCTGAAAGGATCTTGCGTTTTTATAAACTCTAAAAATCCCACTCCCAACCCAAAATGAACCTAACTCAGAGCTCAGAGTTAAGGTTGCTCAGCCTGAAAGTGGATGGAGTGCGGAGGAGGGGAGGGGGCTTACTGGAAAAGGCCTTGCGCAGGAACCCAGGTTCCTGGGAGTCGTGACAAGCCAGGCTCGGCCTTGGTTACAGGAACTGTGTTCAAAGCATACTCACCTGAGGTCTTGACGTCTCAGAGGGTGAAGAGACTTCCTAGCTATGAAACACCCAGCCACAATTTATCTTGCAAAACTCTCTTTGGTCCAGTTTCTCCACGTCCCTCACCGCCTACATCTAACTGATTCTCTCCTCTTTGTAGAAATTCCATGAGCCCTTTCTCTCCACTTCCAGTTCTTGTTACTTTACATCCCAAACTTTGCAGTAACCTTGCCAATCTCCTTGCTTTCTTCTTCATTTTCACATCCACCTACACACAAATGTGTGATCATCTCTTCTCCTACTCAAAAGAGTTCAGAACTCCCCGTTGTCCATCAAAGTTAAAAGGCTTTATCCTCAGATTCTTCTGCCTCTGTGATCTGATCCCTATTCAGTTGCATGAATTATCTGTTCCAAACAAACTAGCAAACTAGCCGTTCCCTAGTTCTTTAACAAACTGCATGGTTCTCACCTGGTACCTGTCACCTATTATCCCCCAACCAGCACAGATACAGGTGAGATGGGTACTCTCTCTGGCACCACACCTTAGGGGACCCTGCTCTGACCTTACCTCTCTTTCTGAGATGGGAAATTTGCCGGGCTAAGGAGATGTGCCCACATCCTGCCCTGTAATCAATGCTTGGGACACCTGGAACCCAGGGTTTCCTGCCCTGATGGCCCGGTGGCAGTTTTCATGGCCTGGGCAGGGCTGGGGGTGGGGAGAGATGAACTGAGCTTAGATGTGTCGGCTTGGGTGTTCACACGTGTGCACACGAGGCTTCTTAGAGTACAAAGTGGAGCCTGGTGGTGGAGCTTAGGGGAAGGAGCACGCGGTACAGAATGGCGCATGGTACTGAGGAAGCCAAAGGAGTTTAAGAAGAAATGGGTGGTAAACAGTGTCAACTGTGGCAAAGGTGAGGTAGAAAACATACATGTGGGTTTGGCCATTTGGAAGTCAATGCATCTAAGCCTGGAAAAGCACCCCTGATAATTCCTCTCATTTTGAAGTCAAGTGTATTTGTCTTAGTCTGTTTGTTGTGCTATAACAAAATACCACAGACTGGGTAATTTATAAAGGATAGAAATTGATTTCTTACGTTCTGGTGGCTGGAAAGTCCAAGATCAAGGCACTGGCAGATTCGATGTCTGGTGAGGGCCTGGCCTCTCCCTCCAGGATGGTTCCTTGAGCTCTGTGTCCTCACGTGGCAGAAGGGATGGAGGACAAGGGGGACAAGTGCTGGGTGCTCACGTGGCAGGAGAGCAGGAGAGCCTTCGCTAGCTCCCTCCAGCCCTTTTACACGTCACTCATCCATCCATGGGGGCAGACGCAATCGCCCATGACCTAATCACTTGCCAAAAGGCCCCACGTCTTAATGCCACCACCATAGGATTAAGTCGCAACATGAATTTTGGAGGGACACACTCAAACCGTAGCAGGAACCACAGTGGTCGTACTAATATAAGTGGTTGGATGGGGAACGCAGGAGTGAATTGCCCTGGTGATGTCAGAAGTGATTTTTCAAAGTGCCGTCTCTGAAGGTAGAGCTAGCTGACAGGTTGGGATGGACGCTCCACTCATCAGAGCTGTAGCAGTCCATTCTGTGAGCTGACTTCTTAAAAGTGGCCTATAGGTCCTATTGCCAATAAACTATGTCTGTGTAGTTCACCATTAAAACAAAATCCTTCTCTTTTTTTCCCCCAGTGATGTAAATTTAATTTTTTCTCATTTATTAAAGCTACTTTCTGGGACTTGAAAGTGCTTTCTAAATGTTCATTTCATTTTTACATTCACAATCCATTCCATTCAACACGCCTTACTGCAGATTGAATTGCTTGCTAAATTTGAAAGAGATCGATAAATAGCGGCAGAAACTACAGGAGGTCATTTATTATTTTTTTTATTAACAGACCCAATAAATCTGAGCCTATTTTCTTCAAATAAATCAGCTGGAAATAAAAAATTGCTTTTGGGCAATTTACAAGGTTAAACCTAAAAATAAAATTTTACTTTCATTTGTGGCTGGTATTAACATGACAAAGCCTCAAAAGAGCTTGCTTAGTACTAAATTTATGTCCCCCATTTGCACAAATATCTTTTGACAGCTGTATACAAGGAAGTGAATTGAAACAGAACAGAGTGAAACTAAAAATGCAGTCGATAGGGAGAAGTCGTCTGTATTTAAAGGGTTTAGGATACATATGATAATTCTGATTTTTACACAATATTTTTCCAGGAAGGTTTCATTTTGAAAATGACCTGGTTCCCATAAAATTTACGGTGGTCACTTTAAGGCAGGAGGATGGAGTCTTTAACTTCCAAGACTGATTTGATTCGAGTTCATCTAGACACGGGGTGATATTGCTTTGGCTACAGCCCAGAGCATAATTTTCCCTTTGGTGAGCTGTGGTGGTTGTGAACAGTGATTAATTGGCTAATTAGAATTTCAAAGGGCAGTGATAACAGTGGTGAACAGAAGGAAGTGACAGGAGAAGTTCAAGTCCATTAAAACTCTTCCCAGTGACCTGAGCGTTTCCTTGCCTGCTTTCTCCTCTGTTCTGGAAGATTCCTTTCCCTGCAGGTGTCTAACCCCCGCCCTAACTTTACACTGTCACTCCCACCAGCCTTCTTTATATTTTTCTTTATCTCCTTTCTCCATCCTCTTCTTTACATCATTTTTCACTACCCATAACATAAAACTGAAAAATATTCATCTTTTCCTGTACAGAGTTTTATTTTCCCTCTTCTTAACTTCAAAAGCAAGTCGAGCTTCCCCTGCCTGTTCCTAAACTGTGATCTCCCTTGCTTGAGTGGGACACCTTGATGTGGCATTTCTTCCTCTGCGTCAGTGGGCCACAATCTCACATGGCTTCCCAGGCGAAGGAGACACTTAGGTAGCTTAGGAATAGTGAATTTGCACAGATCAATCAACAATTAGGATTTTCCCCAGACACGATCAATATCCCTCTCTTGAATAGCATAGCTACATGAAAATATTCCACAAGTTTTCCTTCTTGCCTTAATTAAAATCAAGAATTAGGCAAGCGGATCAAGCTATGCCTTAGGTGGGAAGGTGCCAGCAGGGAGGCGGGTGTGACTCCTCTCCCTTCAGGCTCCTAAGGTGGAAAGGAAAAGGGGACCACACCCTCAGGAAGAGACGCCAAGGGTGCGTAATGCCAAGGGCGCCTCCACTAGGTTTGGCCGCACAGAGCTGCTGAGATCTTGCACCAGGAAGAGGAATTCCATTAGCTTCTGACTTCTTGAAAGATTAACAACTGGTTTGTCAAGTTGGTACCGACAACGTTATGGTTATGACTATATATTAATACATGACAATACACTATCTCCCACGTAAGGAAATGCTGAATAAATATATCAAATCATTTTGCTCTCGTTACCTTATAAATTTGATTACTACAAGCAAAGGGTTTTGTGTTTCAGGTTTTTCCTACCTACTTCCTCTTCAATGTCATTCATTCTCTCTCTCTCTCTCTCTCCAGTTTTGTTTACTAAGCAACTCCTAGGAATAGAAACTTTTCTTATGATTACATCACAGGGCTGGGGGCTTCTATTTCCAACTTCGTGTCATTTACATTTAACTGACCTCTTTGTTCCTCCTTTCCTTATCTGTGTAATGAGGATAATAACACTGCAAGCAAACTGACTCTCAGATGAAAGGTAAGTAAATGTTATTAAATACTATCATCATTCTGGAACAGTGCAAGTCTTCTGGGTGTGGCCAAGGCAAGCGAGGGATGATCCTGAGAAGTCCCTTAAATAAGACCCAGGAATTGACAATGTTTCTGGAGAGGCAGCCGTGGTACAGTGGATAAGCGCGCAGGTGGCCGAGCTGTCTGGATTTAACACCAGTTTGGCTTCGGACTAGCTAGGTGGCCTCTACACTCATTTTCACCAAATGTGAGACGTGGGCGTAATTGCGGACCCGCTCAGAGAACTGTAAATAGGATTACACAAGTTAATATTTATAAAGTTCTTAGAATAGTGCTTTGAATGTCAAAGTGCTGTGCAAAAAAAGTCACATTTCTGATTATGGGGGAAAATGTCTTATTTTTGTCTATAAAGATGCTGTTATGATTGTGCCATTCATAAACAAGAGTGAGTTCAACCCAGGGGCTTCTGCTGGTGGAAGGACACCAGAGGACGTAACAACCCATCGACAGCTGGTCTTTAAACCATTGTGCTTCCCTGCCTCATAAAAATATTGGCTCGTGTAACTCGCCCATTTTAAATTTGTTATCTAAAATTGTATTATAGCTTTAAGTAAGTTTATTTTTGTTATGAGTAGGTAGAAAATATGAAATGAGATGAGGGGTGACTATAATTACAAAAAGTATCTCATGATTCAATTTGAAAAAATAGGCTTTACCTACTGTAGTGAATAAAGCATGACAAAGCTGAAAGGATGACATAAAATATTGATGTGTGGGTTTATCAAATATATTACCAAAAATTTTGGTAGATCCATAAAACATTCCAGTTGCCTTTAAAAAGATCAGTCTCAATAACCTATGCTGGCCAGGCATGGTGGCTCAGGCCTGTAATCCGAGCATTTTGGGAGACTGTGCCGGGAGAATCCCTTAAGGTCAGAAGTTCGAGACCCACCTGAGCAGTATAGCAAGACCCCATCTGTACAGAAAACAGAAAAACTAGCCAAGCATGGTGGCGCACAGCTGTAGTCCCAGCTACTACTGGGAGGCTGAGACAGGAGGATCGCTTCAGCCCAGGAATTCAAGGTTGCAGTGAGCTATGATGATGCCACTGCACTCTAGCCAGGGCAACAGAGAGAAGCCTTATCTCAAAAAGAAAAAACAAAAGCAATTATGAACCAAGATTCCTCTCAAGTAGGTCATTTTAGGAAAGAATATATAGGGAAGTTGAGGATGTTAAAACTGATTCCTTTACAAAAGCCAGGCCTGTGTATAGGTGACCCATAATGGCTCTACAGCTTCCCAATTCCTCCCAGACAGGTGGGGGAGGGGAAGGGTGCTTTCTATTCTGCTCCCCCAAGAACCACTGAGGGTTGGTAGTTAGGGGAAGCAAGTAGGAAGAAATATGGTTGCCTGTTACAGGTGAAAAATAGAAGGAACATTCTGGAAGGCAAGCAAAGAAAAAGGTGCCACTGGCTATGGGTGGAAAGACCCATGATTGTCGTAGGCATAAGAGGGCTATTTTCAACACGATTCCATCTGCTCCTCCATTCCGCACACTGCAGATACCAGTCATAACTGTGTGCCCAGCTGCAATATACCAAAGGTTGTGGATAGAGTTAACACTGACAGAAGTAACTTGATGAAGAATATATATATACATATGTTTTAAAAATGTAATTCCTTACCATCTGTGCTTTAAAAAAAGAAGGGTTGAATATCTAGATAACAACCCAGTGAGGTTGTTACTGCCTTTCTGGTCTTTCTCCAAAATATAAGAAATCTTTATAAATATTCAGGAGCTTTGACTATATCAAAGTGACCAATAGCACATTGCAAATGAGAAACAGAAAATATTTGCAAGACAATTGGCATTTCATTTTTAGAGAAAGCTGTTTTCTGACAGCAGTAGTTTAGCATTTTTGCTTTCATTTTATTTAAAAGTAGACCCAATGGAGAAACTGTAGTTTGAAAGAGAAGACAGTATGAAAAGGAACCCTCTTTTCCCTCTCATCTCCATACATAATGTATGCTTGTGGGAGAGCTCTCTGGGGGAACAAACAGGCAATTGAGTGCAATGACTATTCTCTATTTATTCCAGTGATAAGAATGAAAGACTGGACTCACATCAGATATTTTTTCAGTAAGAAACTTAAAGAAAATTTGATTTATTTGATGTCTTATTATGTCTTAGGCAGTTAACAAATTTGTAAGCATTCATTTTATTTTAGTGTGGTACCACTACATAATGAATTGATTTTTTTAATTGTAGTCAATTCGGATATTTATTTTTGACCCTGGAATTTTTTAATTCTATAGTTGCTTTTGCCTGAAGTAAAAATAAATGTGACAATCATACATGGAGTGGGGAGGTAATTTATGCCTACATACACATTTAATCAATCAGTCAGAACGCTCATTATATATGTGCATTTGTATCTACTTTTATCTGTTAAAATGCTTTAGGCTGCTGATAGCAGAAAACTCAGCTCAAAGTGGTTTAAACAGCATGGAAAATGCATTATCTCCCAAACAAAAAGACTCAAAGTGGGGCATCTTCAGGGCTGGACAATTTTCGTGGCTCACCTGCGTCATCAAAAAGACAGTTTCTTCTCTTCTTGCTTCTGCTCCTTCGAAGGCACGTAGGCTGTGTGACTCACACTGGCTTCTTCGTGGTTGCAGGGTGACTGTTGCAAGTATGGGTCTATCATCCAGGACACACCATCTGATTTCCAGTAGTGGGGGAGTCCACCTCTTTTCCTATGTTCTCCTCTTTGTATGAGCCAGGAAACCTTTCCAGAAGCTTCACTTCAGACCTCAAGCCTCATTAAGCAAGGATTCGGTTTTATGCCTCTGCCTACAGCAGTCACAAGCAAGGAGAGTAGGAATATTCTGATTGGTTTAGAAGGTTCAGAGGAAACTTTAAGCTCCACAGGAGAAGTATAAATCCAACAAAATTTTGGACTGATAGGGAGGGTTAGGGCGAGGGGTGCCATTTGAGATGGCAGGTGGCTATTGGGGAGGGAACAATACTGAACATATATTGGCATAAGTAGAGATCTATGAAGTGCAAATTTTACAAATTCTGAGATGTTCATTGTGGTTTTAGGCAATCTAGACTTTAAAATGAGCAACCTAGAATTCAGACACCATGTTGTTTTATTTTCTTAATAACTATCAGAAAAAGATTTGATATACAACGTTGTTTCTTGTCTCCCTCTTCCATTACAATGGAAGTCCCTGGAGAGTGGAGACTGTATTTGTCGTGTTCACTGCTGCATCTCTGACATCTAGGACAGTGTAATCAGCACACCGTAGACATTCAGGAAAGATTTGCTGAATAAATGATGAAAATTACAAGTAGGATATTGTAATCCCTCTCCAGCCACAGTGTAGAAATCATGATTTTAAATGATGTTGCAAACCAAACATGTAAATCCCTTCATCTCTTTATACATGTGTTCAGTTCCCTCCTCTGAAATAGAAAAAAAAACAAAATTATTGTCCATCCTTCTGTGACATGGTGCAGAGAGAAGAGGTTTGGTCATGCCCTACTCCAGTACAACCAGGAATAGAAGAACACAGTTAGGAAAACACACCTGTAAGCATCA
This sequence comes from Varecia variegata, assembly GCA_028533085.1. Taxonomy (NCBI): domain Eukaryota; kingdom Metazoa; phylum Chordata; class Mammalia; order Primates; family Lemuridae; genus Varecia; species Varecia variegata. The sequence continues at coordinate 14,064,787 of CM052441.1, read as the reverse complement.
CAATAACATATAAAAAAGCAGAGAAGTTACCCAAGCATTGGACCAAGACTGGCAGAAACAAAACAGGAAAAATGCCAGTGCAAGAAACATTAAATTTCAAGTTTGTATGGGTTGATTTGAAAACCGTAAATGATTCATTCTCTAAACTCTAAACACACAATTTGTGATGCACCAGCAAAATTGTATCATGAATAATTGAAGAAGATTGGGGATAGGTACCTACTCTAGCAAGGTTTTTGATATGGACTATTTCAATTTATTTTAGAATTTATATATATGATATATTTTTTCAGATCTATAACCCCTGAAGGTATTGAGTTTAATAGGATTTTTAATAGCACTGAATATTTTATTTATCTGTTATTCCTAATACTTATTAAGCACCTTTGAATTCTAAGAGGTGGAAGTATCAAAGACATCACAATTCCTGCTGGGCATGTGTGTGTGCACCTGTAGTCCCAGCTACTCAGGAAACAGAGGCAGGAGGATCACTTAAGCCCAGGAGTTCAAGTCCAGCCTAAGCCTGGGCAACATGGTGAGACCCCATTGCTAAAAAAAAAAAATCACCATTCCTCCTTTTAAGTATATTATGGTCTAGAATAAATACTGAGATACACATGAACAATTATAATTCAAGGTAGTAATGGGATGTGTCAAGAATATTACCAAGAAAATATTATATTCAATAGAAGGTGATAGATATTCTGGGTGAGATGATCAGACAATGGCCCATGAAAAAGGCGGCATTGGATCCGAGCTTGTCAGATGGATTTGGGGAGGCAGGTAGAAGGACTTCTAGAGAGGTTCCAGCAACAGGACTAGATCATGGTACAGTTAGAGCCATGACCAGGGTGATCTTTAGGTGAGTGTTTTATGCTCCGCCAGCTTTTGACTTCAGCTCTGTCCCATTCAATGTTTTTATCAGCATTTTGGAGAAGAACTTAGAAAACGTGATTATTGAGATTTGTTTTTAATACAAAGCAGGTAGAAATAGAGACTACTCTAGACAGTGGAGAAAGGATCCAAGAAAATCTTAACTGGCTAGAATGATTGATGGGCTCTAATGAGATAAAATTATAAAAATAAATGTAAACTCTTAACTTTGATTTTTAAGAAATTATTGCCCAGGTACAGGATAGAATTACCCTGGCTTAATAGTAATTCACATAAAAGAGACTTGGGGAGGGTTAGTTGAGTACATATGAAACGTCTACCCTAAAGCTAATGCAAACTATATTCATTTAGTCTGAAATTTATTTATTCAACAAAAGTTTTTTAATTAAACACTCTGCACAAAGTACTATACAAGGAAATGGAGGCATAACAATTAATAAAAATAATCCCAGTCCTTAGGGACATACAGCTCACGATAGAGTTGAACAAACGAGTACAATTACAATACAGTGCCGTAAATGTAAAATAAAGTATAGGCCTCAGAAATAACAAATAATCCCAGTGAACAAATACTGGTCAGATCACAGCAGAGTTGTGTGCTAAATTTGGACCTCACATTTTAAACAGCTTTATTGAGATGTAATTCATATACCTTATAATTCATTAAAGTGTACAATTCCATGGCTTCTCATATATTCACAAAGTTGTGCGACCATCACCACCATCTAATTTTAGGGCATCTTCACCACCCCAAAAGAGACCCTATGTGACCTTTAGCAATCATTCCCTCTTTCCCCCAACCCAGCCCCTGAGCAACCACTAATCTATAATACTTTCCACTCTACAGACTTGCCTCTTCTGAACATTTCATATAAATGAAATCATAAAATATGTCATCTTTTGTGATGGATTCTTTTGCTTAACACAATGTTTTGGGGTTCATCCATTTTGTATCAGTGTTTTATTCGTTTTTATTGCTGAATAATGCCCCAATTGTGCGGTATATTCTGCACTTACTTTATCCATTCATAGTTGATGGACATTTGGGTTCTTTTCACTTCTTGGCTATTATGAATAATGAGCCCTGTACAAGTTTTTTTGCCAACATATGTTTTCTTTCTCTTGGGTATATACTTTAGGTTGCTAGATCATATGGTATTTAACATTTTGAGGAACTGCCAAACAGTTTTCCAAAGTTGCTACACCATTTCACATTCCCCCCAGCAACGAATGAGGTTTTGAATTTCTCCACATTCTTGTGGACACTTGTTAATGTTGTCTTTTTGATTATAGCCATCCTAGTGGGTGTCAGGTGGTATCTCATTGTGGTTTTGATTTGAATTTCCCTGACGACCAAAGATGTACATCTTTTTATGTGTTCATTATCCATTTGTCTTCTTTGAAAAAAATCTCTATTTGGATCCTTTGCCCATTTTTAAATTGGGTTATTTATCTTTTATTATTGATTTTTAAGAGTTCTTTATACATTCTGAATACCAGTCTCCCATCAGATACCTGATTTGCGAATATTTCCTCCCATTCTTTGGATTGTCTTTTCACTTTATTTTTTGTGAAAGGTTTTTAATTTTATAAAATCTAATGTATCTATTTTTCTTTTATTGCTTGTATTTTTGTTGTCATATCCAAGAAACCATTGCCTAACCCAAGATCATGAAGATTTACTTCTATGTTTTCTTTGAGGAAATATGTGGTTTTAGCTCTTATATTTATGCCTCTGATCCATATGAGTTAACTTTTGTGTACGGTGTGAGGAAGAGGCTTAACTTCATTCTTTTGCATGTGGATTTCCAGTTAATTATTTGTTGAAATGTCTATTCTGTCCTCACTCAATTGTCCTGCCATGATTGTCAGCAATCAATTGACCATGCATGTTAGGGTTTATTTCTGGACTCTCAATTCTGTTCCATTGATCTATATGTCTATTCTTATGCCAATGCCACACTGTCTTGATTATTGAAGCCTTGTACTAAGGTTTGAAATTGGGAGATGTGACTTCTTTCCTCCAACTTTGTTCTTCTTTTTCAAGATTGCTTTGCTTATTCTGAGCCCATCATATTTCCACCATCAGTTTAGGACAACATATTTTAAGAAAGATACTGATAAAGTGGAGTGGATCCAGAGGACATTAGAAGAAAGATTATAATTTGGGTGGTGTTTAATCTGCAAGATGAAACATAAAAGTGGAGCATGAGAGATGATTTCATAGGCTTAAAAAGTTGTTGTAATGTGGAAAATAATTTCTGTGAATTTTTTATTAGCCCAGATGGTTAAAATGACTCAGTTCAGTATAAGGATGACCTATATAAAAACTAAACTTGCTCATAAATAACTCATTTTCTCACACTTTGGCCCACCCATCTCTGAAAAAAAAAAAATCAAGCCAAGGCCATATGACCTATCCATCAGGAATGTTGTAGAAGACATTCCAGCACTGGATGGAAGATGATATGACTCCATGATCAGGGAGCATGGATAGCAGTGAGAAATGGGTATTGTCACTGGCCTTTATCTCAACTAATCACCCCACCATATGAGATGACACTGTTGTTATCCATTTTGCTAGACGAGGAAAGAGGCTTAGGGAGATTTCACAACTTGTTTAGCAACACACAGTTAAAAAGCGACAGAACCCACTTCTGTTTGACACCGAAGTCTGTGCTTTCACCTGTATGATCTGGACGTGAGTCACAGATATGGGAAGAAAAATGAATGTGATAGATCACAGATCACATAAAGGAAGAGAACCAGGAGCCACTGAATTTGCTGAATGTGGTCACTGAGAAAGACTATGTTGCCAAGAGTAAGTTTGAGGTTTCAAGCTTTAATAACTGGGGGAAGAGAGGACCTATTAATAGGAACATGGAAGGCAATAGGAAAAACAGGTTTTGGTGGATGTAAACAATAAGCTCATCCATTCAACAACAGGTAACTGATGATGTTCAGACTCGGGCTCATGCTTGCTGGCTCAAGAAGCCATGGTTTCATCCTTCTTCTAGGCAAGTCAAGGATAGTTGATTCCAAGGCCCTTAACCTAGAGTTCTAGAGAACAAAAATAAAATTGACAAAAAGAGAACCTGAAAGGAGACACTAGTTTGAGAAGAAACATGACACTTGGTATTGTCAAGTATGTTAAATCTGAGCTGACAGTAAAGCCTCCGACTATGCAAAAGACAATTAAAAGATAGGATTGGCCCTTAGATCAGTAGACAGGATTGGCTCTCAAGGGATGGCTGAAGACAAAAAAGTCTTAAATCTCTGAGCCAAAGCCTGAAGTGAAAGAAAAATCAGAGGACTTGGCACTTAGCTTTTCATCCTTCAGCTCTACTGTGCATCCCCTAGAACTGCAGGTTATGTGTCTAAGATTTCCAGAAGTCAGTGCCCCATGGGAAACCAGCTTTTAGTTAGTGTCTCCTTATTCAGGACTCTGAGCCTGGCACCTGGTGCAGAGCTTTTATGTATAGTATAGTACTTGATATTTATAACAAAGATCTGATGCAGTTGGTATTCTTTCCAGTTTATAAATGAGAAAACTAAGATTCAGAGATGTTAAATATCTAAGCACAGATAGGGGTAAAGCCAAGATTGACACCCAGCCTATCTGACACCAAAGTCCATGTACCTTTAGGTACCCCGAAGCCCCGTGGGACAGGTCCAGCTTCTCTGCCCTTTAATCTGCCAGATAAAGAGGAGGAAATTTTCAGGTAGGCTAGAGCTTTCACTCACCCAACTTCCAGCTTTCATCCTTCCTTCTTCCCTTCCCTTTATTCTTCAACCATTCAAACATCCACCCACCTCTTTAAAAAATATGTATTCTGTATGTACAACGTGCTAGTCATTTGGTGATACAGAGAGGAACAAGAAAGAATCAACTTCTGCCTTCATGGTGCTTACAGATAAGAAAGAGGTAAAGACATTAAGGAGCAAATTACACTTTGATTAAAACTGTCTCACCCAGAGCAGTGGCGCATGCCTATAGTCCCAGCTACTCGGGAGGCTGAGGCAGGAGGATGACTTGCCCCTGTGAGTTTGAGTGCACCATGATCGTGTCTGTGAAGAGCCCGTGCACTCCAGCCTGGGCAACACAGCAAGACCCCATCTCTAAAGAAAATGATCTAAATGTCCCTCCATTTATCTGATCCACACAGAAAAAGAAAAGAGTTAGAAAAAGAAGAGAAAAGTTCCTCATTTGCTACAAAATGAGAACCCCTTAGGTTAACTGAAGGGTGCTAGGTTTAGTTTTAAGGCAAAACCAAATTTAATAAGAATTACTTATTTCTATTGAAATTTGCATTATGAGTTGCAGTCTCTTTAAACCATTTTAACCAAAAAACTAGTAAACTTAGCAATCTTTTTTTAAAACTGGTTCAAGTGGTTTGTAGTTTGAATTTCAGTGTGAGGGAGGGAGAGTGTGCCTATGTGTGGTGTGTTTATACTGAATATCCACATTTGGCTTCTACCGCTGAGGTTTCCGCATGGCATCTGGGGTTTGGCAGGTCCCTTACCTCGCCCTGGGCACATCTGGGCTGGGCTGAGTTAGCTCGGAGTGGGACAGTGAAGACAAGAAGGTGAGGTTGGAGGTTCAGACTAAGCAAGAAGCTGGAGAACCTAGCAGGGCCTGAAAATCCTCATTCTGTCATGTCTGAAATACACTCTAAAATTCGCCCTGAATGGGACCATGAGCTATTTTTGGCCCCAGGTGAAGTAGAATGGAATCTATTTTGGGAGAATCTGTTACCCAGCCCCTGACAATGCGTGGATTCCCCATCTTTCCCAGGCAGCACCTCCGTCATATGATTTTGGCTCAGATGTCTAAATGAAAACAATGGTCCGCCCCTCAGGGCCACTGGTGTCCGAATGGCACATGCCAATTTTAATCACATCACCAAACCTAGTTCTGCAAAGAACAAAAATTGCGAAAGGCAATTGGTGTATGTGTGCCGTGGAGGCGGGGGTGGGGGCGGGGTTGTGGATAAATTAACAAACCCTGATTGCTGACTTTATATAATCATATGCCTTATTCTGGTCACATGTAATCAACTCGTTGAAAAAAGAGACAAAATCAGAAAAATAAAACATCTCTAATCAAAAGGATATTTTCTTTTACTATAACCCCTTATTGTCCTTTTTGACCTACTCAATCATGGAGGGATAACTAATACTATTATTTTTTCAGCGTGATTATTTTTCACAGAATATGTTAAACTGATTAGAAACTGTATAATTTTTAAAATATGTATTTGTGCTTGGTTTTATATGTCTAAATTGTACATGAACTCAGCAGTTTCCAGGGCTATAATAACATGTCCAGGAGCCCTGTGGTTGATGCTTGTATACTCTGATGAGTCAAAGCCACAGCTCCGTCTATTTCAGCCCACTTATTCAAAGGGACCAGTACAAACATGTTTCTAGCAATTATATTCAGTAAATAATAGCAGATGCAAACAGTAGGAGAACACTCGTGAGTTGAGGCCTTGATTCTCAGAAGAGCCCTGACCCATTCCAAAAGGGCCTTGGATTTTCCCACTTGGCTAGGTACATGTTATTTCTAGAACCTCTAGTTGAAGTTAACAGGTGGATAAAGTTAGTCAAGCTTCGAAATGTCTGTCACAATTAATGAAAATGTAAAAGATACATGCAGAGACACTGTAGGCTAGTTTTCCTCTTTTTATGTTTTAAAATTACTTCCTTCTGTTCAATGGCTCTGGAAAACTCTGTTCACTCTTTGAATATCAGAATGCAGAAAATAATGGCCTAATATAGGGACTGTTGGAAACTTTATAGCATCGTGGGCTTTGCACTTGGGTGGTAAAGACGTGGGTAGAAAATGGTGGCGTGCAGGAAGTCATCCCAAGATATTCCAGAGGTCAGGGAACAGGAAGGCACACAGACCAAGTGAGCTGTTGGGATCACAGTTTCTTAAATTAATTTAAAACACACAGAGAAAAGCAAGCGGAAAGAAATGGGGTCAGTTCCTAAGGATGAGGTGTGAGCAGGTGACAGCACCCTCTGTCTGAATTCTGGATTATGCAACCTCCGTAGGTCCTGCCTCTTTTTCTGCCCTGATGGTATGATTACCGGACCAGAGTTGAGTTTTGAGCAATGGTCCACAGACAGAAGGCCACCTGGATCAATGACACACATCTACTCTATCGGGGAGATGCAGGGATGCTATGGTTTGAATGTGTCCCCTACAAAGCATGCATTGGGAACTTAATCCCTAATGCAACAGTGTTGGGAGGTGGGGCCTCATGGTAGGTGTTTAGGTCATGAGGGCTCCACTCTCATGAATAGATTAATGCTGGTCATAAAAGGGCTTGAGGCTGTGAGTTCCATCCCTTCCTCTCTCTTGATCTTGCTCTCTTACCCTTTCACCATGGGATGGCACAGCGAGAAGGTCTTCACCAGATGTGGGCCCCTTGACCTTGGACTTCCCAGCCTTCAGAACTATAAGACATAAATCTCTGTTCTTTGTAAGTTACCCAGTCCCAGGCATTCTGTTCTATCAGCAGAAAACAGGCTAAGACAAGGGAAGGACCCCTGACCACTTGGCTTACTGAATAGTCAAAGGTTTTATCTACATTTAACACAGTTCATGTGAGGCCAAAATAAGACCATAGTGAGGGTTACCAGTAAATGGCCAATCTAGGGGTGGCGTTGCTGTCAGCCCAGAAGTAGCATAGTCAAGAGTCTGGGCACAGTGGCTCATGCCTGTAATCCTATCACTCTGGGAGGCCAAGGTGGGAGGATAGCTTGAGCTCAGGAGTTTGAGACCAGCCTGAGCAAGAGCGAGACCCCATCTCTACTAAAACTAGAGAAATTAGCCAGGCATGGTGGTACTCACCTATAATCCCAACTCCTCAGGAGGCTGAGGCAGGAGGATCACTTGAGCCCAGGAGTTTGAGGTTGCTGTGAGCTAGGCTGACACCACTGCACTCTAGCCTGGGCAACAGAGCAGGACTGTGTCTCAAAAAAAAAAGACTTATCACTTGATATTTCTATTTATTAGTAACATTCTTGTTTTTTCCATTATTCTATTTATCTTTAATATGTCTTAGCATATGCTAAATTACTCTCTATCTATACTTAATATATCCTGTGCATTTTGCCCATATTGCCTAAGGTACTAGCTTACTTACCATCTATGCCCAGGGTTTCTTATGAATTTCATCACTCCATGGGTTTTCTCATCCTCTCAAGCAGAACTGAATATTCTCAAATGACATAGCAAATTCACATCATAACTGGTGTCAGTTCTGATGGAAATTTTCATTCCCACGTCCATCAGGGAGCTGGAGAATTAAAAAACCACCATGCAAGGACATGCCACTTACATGTCTTCCTCATGGAACTTGCCTATTACTAGCCGAGCCAGGTAGCCTAGACACAGCCCAGCCATTTTTAGAGTATGTGATATCGGTAGATACGAGCAGTGGGACTGTCTAAAGGTTCCCGCCGTAGTCAACTAGCCTTCCCACGTAGCCCAAAGATCCTGAAAATACCTGGTCCTCCATTTTCTCTCTGACTTCCCCCTACTCTCCGGGTCTCCTTACTGTTCCCAGAATGTTCCGCCATCATGATGGGTCTGCATGTTTCCCACTGCACACTGTTCACAACTCAATTCCAGGGGATGCCATTTACATAGGGTACCATGAGAATGGAACACCCTGAAAATGGGCATCACAATGGCCCCAGCTCAGAGCCTCTACACCTGCTGTTCCTGAGCCTGGAATACTCTTCCCTGTATGGTTGTAGGGATTTGGGTCATTATGCCTTACTCATCTGGTCCCTAATGTTTATGTGCGCGCGTGCACACACACACACACACACACACACACACACTGCATATTGTGAATTATATGAGAGAAGGGATTTTTATGAGTTTTGCTCACTGCTGAATTCACAGGACCAGAAAAGTGTCTGGCATATAGTATAATAAGGTTCTCAATGAATATTTGTTTAGTGCAGCCACTCTACTCCTTATCACAACTATGTATGTTCCTCTCCTACTGACTCAACCTCCATACCAGGCTAGTTGGAGAACAACAAATATGGGCTCAAAAATAGCTCCTGAAAGTCACTCTGGAATACACTGTCATTCTACGACCAAATAAGCAGGCAGATTGCAGGAAGCTGGGCAGGGTTAAGGTCAGATGGAAGCAGAGACAAAAGCTGCGAACCTGCAAAGTATTATACTAAGCTCGTCATCGGCCTGTGAGTTTGTCAAGCCAGACGGTGGGTTCGACCAGAGACATTAGAATTACTGAAGCTCTCACTGGACCCCATTTTGAGGGGTTTCAGAACTTATTTGAGCTGGGGCTTTGTGCTCATTGATTCTAAGTACATTTGTTTGTCTTAGAGATGAATTTCCTTGGTCTAAGGGGAGGGTTGTTTGTTCTGTAGGGATTACTCATGATGGCTAAATAATTTGGGGCTGTTGGCATTTCCTAAAGAAAATAATGGCGTAACAGTGGGATCCTTCTGACAGGACTATAATACTGACCCACTCTCACCATGATACGGCCTCGGGATGTTTTCCTAGAGGGAGTGAGGGCTCAGAGCTGACCCTCCCACATGCTCCCAGTCCCATGCTGTCCCATGACAAAGGGTACAGATTTGAAAGAAGCCCTACCAGCTGAACCCCCGTGGAAAGGAAGCTGACTTAACTCTTTCAATCATCTTCCTTTCCAAAATCTGGACTCCTGTCCATTATCAGAGCTCAGGAGCAGGGAGCAGACATTTTGAATTCGACTCCAGGTCCTGCTCCGACTTGCCGATCAATCTCAAGCAAATCATCGTACCAGCATCATTGTCTTTTTGCCTTTCAGTTCCTGCACCTGTAAAAGCAGGACCTTGCTAATCAATCTCTCAGCGATGACATATAGATTAGCTCAAAAATGGTTCATGAAAATGATTTTAGGAAATGTTGTCATCCTATAATAGTGCTGCTTTTTTGTCCTACTTGCAAAAACCTACCTTCATTCACTCTTCTGCCTAGACAGCAACGCCTAGGGAATGCCCAGACATCAGCAAGCACAGGCCCTGCCTCGAGCTACACACAGTGCTCATGAGCAAGCCAGCTGGCAACCAACGAGTGCCAGTGCTAACCAGTGCTCAGGCACCCGCCTGGCCCTCTCCCTCCTTCTGCCTCACCCACATCGGTTCCATCTCCCGGGACATTGACACGTAAGAGTAAGACAGAAGGCTTGCACCGTGTGTCACTCTTTCCCATAAAAAATGCAGAGTTAAATCACAGAAATATCATTCAGAGGTTCTAAACTAAGTAATTCCTGTACCTCTAGGAAGGGTATTTCTGTTGCTTTGTTTTCCTTTTTGAACCTGAACCAGTGTCTCAACAAGGAAAAGAAACACTCAGATGCTCGTAGCCTGGGACTAAACATTCTCCCAACACAGTGCCGATCAGCACTTGGCCCGAGGTTGCACCGCAGGTTTAGTTGTCTGGGTTAAGTGTAAATTCAAATCCTCACTGTTTTCATGGAATAATTGCTAATGAATATAATCATGCTCCAATGTCATTTGTTTCATTTGCAAGTTGGCAGAAATGAAGAAGGCAGCTTTCTTTAGAAATGATTAAAACATGGTTATTAGGGTGAGGTCACTGGTTTACAGTTAAGTCATTTCTTTCCCCCTACAGTTATAATAACAGTGATGGAACCCAGAATCTTGTAGCTGGCCCTTTGGCAAAAGAAGGAGATCAAATTTTCAGAGTTTGGGCTGCCTTCCCTGCGTGGAAGGAATACTTTCCCACACCCGGGGCTGCTGGTGGGTGACGGCCCCCTCATACCACATGCATTTCTGTGTGTGTCAGGCCTCTGCGGGCCAAGGCAGCTCGCAGCATTGGCCAACTTGGAGCTGAAGGCTTTACAACATGATAGAGAGGAAGATATTTTAAATTAAATCCCCAGCTAGATTTATTGTCACTTGATCTGTCCTGCGCTAATAAAGGGAAAAGATATTCTTTAAAGAAAGAGAAAAAGCATAGCCAACTATTCTGTGCTCCCCAGGAAAGAAAAATATCTTCCTGCTGGGGTCAGGAAAAGTTATCAGCTTCAGACCTCTAGGCAGGATTTAATTTCCCACATCATTATTTTTGCCTGCGTAGTCACCATTTTTTTCGGTTATGTTTTTATCTCTTTTCCTCTCTTATAAACAAAACATTTCAAAGTCTCCACAGACCTATTTTTGGCAAGCTCTAAAAAAATCTGTAAAATATTTAAAGTCCATCATCGAGAAAAATATCCACTGGAATTAGAACCATCAGATTCTAGGTACTCATTGAAATAGGATTGAAATAGGTACTATTTCAAATTCTGTTGCTCCATTAAAGATTTTGTCTATCTGTTTTGGGGCTTAAGATGGAGAAGTAGTTGGAAGAGTCCAGAAATGAACTTGCCTTTTCGTCCTGGCTGTGGCCTTAACTAGTTGTCGGGCCCTGAGCAAGTCACTTAACCCAGCTGAAGAGCTGGATTACATACATATTAAGAACTCTCAACAATTCAAATGCCTCTAAACAAGGGAACATGTACAAGTGCGGAAGTCACACATTTTGCATTTGCACTTCTAGAATTCTCCTAAAATACATACTTTGAGATGAAAACTACTAGGCAAATGGCATCTCCTCTTACTTTTAAAACTTGAGATTTATAGACATCCTTGAATTATGTCTAAGAAATTCATAGGAATATGCCCATTGTGAAGTCTCAGGGTACATATATTCTATAAAAATATTTGAACAGAGAATTTTGAACACTAGATAGTCATCAAAAAAAGGAGCACACTGCAAGAGCGTATAGTTTTATAAAGCAGTAAAGCTTTTGGAGCCACATAACTGGGGTTCAAATCTCTGTTCTGACTCGAATTAGCTCTGTGACCTGGGGAAACTGATTTAACTTCTCCGTGCCTCAACCTTCTCTTCTGCACATGGGGCTGATTCAGTATCTGCCTTGTGTGACTGTTGCAAGGATTCAAGTAGATCATACATTTATAACAATGTCCTCAGTTATTGACACAAAACATGCATTCAGTAAATATTAGGTATTACCTTTTATAAACTGAGAATTGGGTCAAAAATAAAGAGCATGAGAGCCTGAGCCATGGATCACAACTTCAAGTCTTCTTATATTTTCACATCTGATCGAAAGAGTTAAACAAAATGGTCACGAGTTGCCTTTTTAGTTTCTTGGTGGCTTAGTTGTTTCTGCATATAGACACTTTTAAATAATGTAGGCCTATTCGGAATTAACTATAGTCAGCCGGGCTCTTGCTACTTATATGCTGTTAGTCAACAAGCAAATGGTGAGGACTTGACTAGTACTGCTGAGTGGTACTTGGAAATGCAAGTCTTTTTTTCATGGATTAAATTTTAAATAGCTAATGGGGGTGGGGTAAGTTTTACTCATTTATCAAAGAAATGTGCTTATAGCTACCCTGAAACATTTTTGTGTTATTTACCACCAGTCTTTTTTCTGTACCTAATTTTTGGTTTACAGTTGTAGTTATGCTGTCTTATATCCTGGTATTTTTTTTCTTTTTCTTTTTTTTTTTTTTACCCACCCCACCTCCTATATTTTTACTAACCTTCTTTTTTTACCTGAAGACTCCTCTTTGGCCTGATTTTAAGGGACCATTTTCCTTTTGTAAATAACTAGCTCAAATAAAGTCATTGTGATTCAGACAGACCAGAAAGGGTGGGAAAATATGTGAATGACTTCTCCATTCCGGTGGGAACCTGGATGGAAACCCTCTTTTTGGAAGCCAAGAAGGCAAAGTTCCATTTTTTTCTTGGCAAGACACTTTATGAGACTCTGAGTGTCTTTGGATCTCTGTACTTTGGTAGCTTAGAATTAGCCTGGGAACACTTTCATGCCCAAGCAATTTCAGAATCTCTGCCCTAACAACAAAGACTCCGTTTCCAGTGTCCAGTCTTTCTCGAGGCCAAGTGAAGTGTGCATGTGGGTCTGTCTCAGGTGCCCTTGCACGTGACCCTCACACCCGATGTTCATGACAACTTTCACAGAAAGAGGGTTTATCATTTGCAAGGTGATTTACAGGTTAAGGCATGACCTCAATATCCCAATTGGTATTTCTCTCAAAAAGGGTAGCTGCCTCTATAGCAAACACATACTGCATTTTATTCTGATCTCTCTCTCTCTTTTTTTTTTTTTTTTTTTTTTTGCTGGACTATACTGTGGGTGCCTCCAGGTCCTGTATGCCCCTGGCTCATCTACAGCTAGACAGAATATTTTCTTACAGATTCTTTCCCTCCTATGGACTATCCCAAACCAGAAGAGAGGAAATAATTTCTTCCTTAAGGACCATGGGCTGTGGCTATATGCTGTATACGTCTGTGTTCTCTAGTCTGCTGGCACTCACTATGTGCTATTTTTACCCTTATTAATGATATAAATCTTATATCTTGGCCACCCTCTGTAAACAGGATGTTTTGGTTGGAGATCGAAAGGGAGAATTAGAATTGGATGTGATCAGGAAACCTGAAATCCTGCTTAAAGGCTGGATTTTAACTTTTAGCCTCCTACACAGTTGTGACAGCTATGGTCATTTTTCAAAATGTTAGTAACTGAGACGACTGTGGAAATGAGCGATGACCAATCTTAACATTTTAGAGAAATGATGCAAGGAAACCATTCTTTAGGTGAACCAAACCTGATCCTCCAAGTCAGGCAATGCAGGGAGACTTTGCCACGGGAGAGGCCTGTGTCTCACGTGGCCAAAATTTGAAGTCTCTCCTGCAACAACTACACCAGCCTCAGGGACACTGCCTCCCCCTAACTCTACTCTCAGCTGTGCCCTGAGACTGGTCTCTGAATTCCCCACGCACTCTGAGACTAGGCTGGAACATTTAAAGAAAACTCCTACTAAATGGCTGGGAATGGCAAAAAGAATCAAATAACACCCAACTACATTCTATGCCCTCAACATGGAGCTTCCTCATCTTCCTCCTTTGCCAGCTGTAGGCCTGCGTTCACGTGGCAAGGCCACCGGTCCCCTCCAACCCTGCAGGATCCGGAAGCACACTTAGACTCCTGGAAGTCTAGACCTCACCACCTACTAAGTTCTGGTTTCCTGTCCTCAAATGCATGTTTTCCCTGCATGTGTGACACTGGACAATGTGTCCCTGCCCTGGAGGGGAGACCAGCTTTGTTCCCAGGCCATGGCTTTTCCCACGGCCTCCACAAGACGACGATATCAGAATACTACATCCACATTTGATGGATGAACACACCCAGTGGCGGGAAGTTCCTTTATTATAAATGGTTATTATGATAATACAAGTGTCACAGATATTCAGAGACTAGGCCAATGTTCCTGGGTGCTGAGGAGCTATTTATAGCTCTAACAGAAAGAAGAGGACTATGGTATAGAAAACCAGAACATCTTTTACGGTGCACACCATAGGCCTTCAATTTCTTTAATAGGGAGAACTCTGATGCAGTCGCATGGCAGTTGGAGAAGGAGCTGCTGCTGCTGCTGTTGTTGTTGCTGTTGCTTCCCCTGGGGTTGTGTGTCTGGTGACTGCTGTTTCAAGGCAGCTGATCACAGTTGTGCCTCTAGCCACAGGGCACCTGTAAGCGTAGGCCCCGGAGGGTGACTTGACAGGGTGGATTCTTGCTTAGCCTGACTATAAGCAAAAAAGAACTTTAGTTGGGCAACTCACAGGTTCTGGGACCTGGAGCATGTGTGCGCAGACGTGGTGTGTGTAAGTGTGTGTGTGTGTGTGTGTGTGAGAGAGAGAGAGAGAGGGACGGAGAGAGATTACAAGCTGTATCTCAGCATTCCTTTTCCAAGCCTACATTCCATTACCCCATGTTCAACTCAGTTGGCTTCCAGGAGCCCTCCCAAGAGAAACAGCTGCTTGATGCCTTAAAGAGGAAATGTTAAAAGCTCTTGAGATTTAAAATTTTGGAATCTGCAGGGTTGATAACTTCCTCTCTGCTTATGAAAACAAACAGCACTGACTCCTCTCTTTCTGAACACAAACACAATTCCCAAATGCTGGTTTCTCTCTCCAATGCAGCTCTATCAAGGAAGTGGAGATGACACCAGGTAGCCTGTAATTAAGTTGTAGATGCTGCTAATAAAATCAATTCTTGGTATTATAGCATGGATACTGTGTATACATTTATACAATTGAAAAGTGATACAAAGATAGCGGCCAGATGATTTCTGCTTGAGGCTGGGAATTTTCCTGTCTTACCTTTGAGGCACAAAGGGTCAATGTAACAGAAGTGATTACTGACTTGAAAACATTAACTTAGGGCAATTAATTATCCCATAGAAAAAATATTAGTTGTCTCTGCCGGGGTTCTTTCACTTCTAAGGCAAGTTACAGAACTGGCAATGTAGTTAATAATAACTAAAGAGATTGTTTTTTCTTTCAGTTAGTGATGGGGGTTAGAGTGTTTTGGTTTGGTTTTGTGTTCAAGTTTAAGAAAACAAGAAAGCAAGAATTAAGCTGGGAAACATCTGCTTGTCCCTAACACATGCGCGTTTGCACGCGCATGAGCACAAACACACGCACACGTTACACTGTCTCTCTCTCTCTCTCTGTCTCTCTCATGTAGATCACCCACATCCTTGAGGGTTGGCAGAACACTAGAATCAGAAACAAAAGCTGACAGGGATGTATAGTTATGAATAAGTAGAATTCTTTTCATTAATATTTCTCTTATCATTCAGTTCATTCATTTTCCTCTGGATGTTCTTTTTTAAACAGCTATTTTCATCAGAATTGTTTCTTTCCCTCAACTTCAGCCTAAAAATTTTAATGTAGTGGGATAACATTTACGTGTGTGTGCTTTAAAACAAACAGTAGGTTTTTCTGGGTGTTGAAAATGATCTGTGATAGTATCAATACCATTTACCTGCGTTATTTCGCACACTCTTTAATAAAGGAATTCATCCCAAGACTGCTTAAATTCCTGATTCAACTACTTCTCATCACTAGCTTTCAGGCCAAGTACAAAAAGGTTCCCAGTCCCCCTAAATATTTGCAGATCTGATAGACATAAAACTATAAAAGGACTATTCTGTAGTGAAAAAGAAAATATTTTAAGAAAGGGATTACTTTGTATCAACCAGGGTGAGGTTCATAATTTATCTGACATGCTTTTAAACATTCAGATGAAAGATCTTCAACCTCCAAAGTAGTATGAATACTTTTGCAATGAAAAAAATAAATTTGTTCAAAAACAAAACAATTTGTAGATTTAGCTAAAAGTTTGCATTCCTACTGTTTACTAGTACCCAAAGAATATCACACAGTTTTTATTATTCCACTTACTCATTCACTAAATATTTACTGAATTCTTGTTCTGTGCTGCATATTTGTGCTAAGTGTTTGCAATGCAGATGGCCCCTGCTCTCAAGAAGTTTACAATCTAGTGGGGAGACAAATAAACAGTTCCAATAAAGTATTGCTGAAAATGAGGGCAGAAGGCCAAGGGCAATGCGATGGAGTGTCTTGTCTCTGGAGACAGAATGTTTACTTTAGTCAGTTTGCCATGGTCCATAGACTAGCTTCACAGACTCAGAAACCTTAGCTTAAATGGTCTCTCAGATGGAGACTCACATTGGCCAAGTATTTAGAGTAATTAATAATAAACTAGAATGCCAATTGATTAATTTGTCCTGAGAAATAGAACTGCCCAAGGGACTGGACCCTTAAGTCCAGTGGCCAGCACAGGGGAGCTCAGTTCTAATCAGAAGGCTTCTCAGTAAGCAGGAAATAGAAGAAATGAATGTTTGATGAAAGATCATGAGAAATGATCATGGTACCAGGCTAAGATAGACTGGTTCCTCTATCTCCTAAATCCGATAGACCTGACATTGTGATGGGAGAAGTTGAAGCTTCAGGCAAGAGTACTGTCTCCACTGGACAGTGAGAACCTCCATCGGTATAGCCAAAGTTGGCCCATCCCAAACCCTCATGGGGATGCCTTTAATAGTCGTCATCCAGCCTCACTGGCTGGGATGATACTCAACTGGTGTGCACAGTTATGGCCATATCATGGGTCCAAAATCTGGTTTGGTGGGGGCTTAAATCTTATAAAAGTTTGTGGGACCTCTTAAAGAGACAATAAACCTTTATGAGTAAAAATTAGATATGAAAGTGAATATTTATTTGGAAAGTTCCCATGAAAGAAGAAGCCGATTGATTTCATAGAAAAGCTACCTCTGCAAACCAATTGTTAAATCATGGAGATAATTCCATAGGACTGTAGGTGATAAAGCACTATCACCCTGGCCATCCTGAACCCTCCCTAGGAAGCCCTAGACTGCCCCAAATTCCAGCAACTAAAGGATTAAAGCCTGGGGCTATACCATCTGCTCTGATCATGGTGATTGGTAAATATTTTTAAAGGCTCTCTCTTTTTAAAGCACTTTGCATACATCTCTGATGTAATGCATTATGTATTGATTTGCTGTTTAATTGCATGTTAATCCCTAATTTCAAGTTCTTGATGGAAACCTCATAGTCACCCCTAAATACTAACAGGCAATACAAGGCAGAAAATACTTAAAATTCCTTTTGCAATCCTTCAAATTGCCAAATAATGGAGCTCAGTGGAAGTCTTTTTCTCTTAAACAATACTACTTTCTAGAGTATTCCCACCAGGAACCCGGAAGGAAAAAGCCCAGGAGGGTAGTAATCAGTAAAAAGTCACAGCACAAGTTTCCAAAAGACTAGGAAAAAAGGCAGTAAGGGTATTTTCCTATTTGTTTGTTGCTTTAATGCAAGAGCTAGTACAAAGCTTTCTCTAGGGGAGAGTTGACATAATATTAATAAAAGAAGAAAGAACAGGTGTTCAGTGAACAACAAACAGCAAATACATTCTCAATAATCATAGATCTTTGGGGGCATAAAATTCAGAATTCATGCCATAAGGGTACAAATCCTCAAAAATCTTCTTCCTCCTGATTGAGATACACTTTGGGGGGAAAAACACTGGTCTTGTATGTTGTTTTTTTAAAGAAGTAATTACTCTGTTTAACTATAGACCTTAATTTTCCACAAATTCACCATCAGCTTAGTGTAATGTTGCTCTTTGGAACATTTGCAACATTTTCAACTTCATCAAGTCAAGAAGAAATAGTTTTTGAAAGCAGTCACTTTCACCCACCAGTCTCAGAAGGAGATTCATTTGGTGCTAAAGCGTCTCCATATGATTTGTGGCTGTGCATTTCCCAAGGGAGAAATATAGAAAGGACACTATGAGAAAATCTGCTTCTTATTTGAGCTGCAAAGTGTTGATAGAACAATCTTCCTCTGACAGTCAGTGACAACCACTGGACATGTTAAACACAAATAAGCAAACATTGGGTTTTGCTGCGTTCTGTCTTTTTAACTAATTTGTACAAAATCTACCATTAGGATTCAATATTTTTACATACTGAGAAAACAACATAGCATGTGGTTCACAGAAATTGAACAATTTACCTAACACAGGGCCTGGCTTCCCGTGAGTGAGTGATGACTAACTGATGAATCAATGATTGAATGATTAAATAAGCAAGCCATTAAAATGGCTTTCTCCCTGAGAAGGCTCACAGACTTTTTTTTTTTAATTTAAAATTTTTTTACTTATTGTCTAGCAAAAAGTATACAGGCCCTATAGCAGTGGGTGGTGACTTTGCTAAATGTATAAATGACAGTATAATTTCCCCAAGGAGAGAAGGTGCTTATCAGAATGAATGCTAACTGCAGAGACTGTAGATGTCAGTGTGTGAGCGTGTGTGTATGACACACACCTGGGCTAATAAGGGAGATCTGGAGGAAGTGGGGAGTGGCATTCAGAGCCACAAAGCAGCTCGCAGGTAAGCAGTCCGTATGATCTCAAGCCCGGCCTCCAGTGCTTCTAGGAGGCACCAGGGTACAGTGGGAAGAGCACAGGCTTTGGGTCCAACAGATAAGGGTACCAATCTGCCACTTGCCATCACTTGCCCTTGACCAAAAGCAGTGATCATAACATTTACCTCTCCATGTTATCACTGAGAAACTGAGGTAAGGCTAGCAAACGGTTATCGTGTGCTGGGCCCTGTTCTAGCACTTTACATACATTACCTAATTTAAACCTCATGAGAGCCATATGAGGCAAGACCCTCCCTTTGCAAATGAGGAAAACTGAGACAGACATGGGTTAAGTAATTGCCCAAAGTATATTGCACGGGGCCTGCTCACAGTTGATTCTCAATAGGCCATAATAACTGGTGTTCATTGTCACAGTGCTAAGTGTTTTACATGCATCCTCTTATTTGATCCTCAGAACAAACTTACATGCTTAAAATGGTACCTGGCATAAGGCAGGCATTTGATAAATATTTGTTAAATGACTGAATGAATCTTCACCCTACAGAAAAATTAACTGAGAGTTAGGTAAGTTAAGTGGATTGCCTGAGGTCACGCAGCCAGAATACGAACCAGGCACATGAGCCGTGCTCTTAGCGTTGCCAGTCATCTACGGCCCCCCATCTCCCTGGGATCAGAGACAAGAAAGGCCCAGGTAGGGGGCAGGGACCTATCAGAATCATCTCAAGCAGCCAAGATGACCGTCCTCAGGGTGGTTTAGAAAACATGGAATCAGTCCTCTTTCCTTTCTCTTGTTCTCTCTTTTTCATCTCTCTCTGGATATCTGCCCCAGCCCCTAAAAAATCTTTGCTCTGCAACCTCCAATTTCTAATTCTGGCTAGCAGGGAGATAAATATTAGAAATCATACTCTGAGCTATCCATCATTTAGCTAAGACTTCTTAAGGGTTCTTAAGTAATCAGCCATTTGAGGTTTTGGATTGTATTTGAGGGCAGAGGGCTGTGATGAGAGAGTGAAGTACGCAATCCATTTTAATACACAATTCTCATATGCTGCAAATAACGAGGCCCCAAAACCCTCAGTCTTAAAAGAAAAGTGTTTTTTTAAAAAAGAATGAAATGTCACTCAAAATATCATATATTGGCCTGTAATTGAACATTAATATTGAATTAATTACCTTTACATGCATTATTTCTATAATAGTGATAAGTGGACAGAGCTTCCAAAAACTATTTCTTTGATTAAGAATTAGAAACTGTAATGGGTATCTGCTTCCAGCTTGGTGGCCTAATTATTAAATTCTATCATTCTTAGTGTTTCAGTAGCTTGGTGTGATTAAGCATGGATAAAAGCTAAAATTTTTTTTAAAAAAAGGAAGAAAGAAAGAAAGGCTCATTACCAAATCCTAAACAGCTTCAGTAACTTCGTGCCAGTCTCTGAAGGACATTTGTGCCTTGTTATGACAAGGAATTATTCATAATGTGTGCCTAGCATATAGATTGCATCCTTTATTCGAAACAATAAAAGAGTCATCCTTGGTAGCTGATGGAAATAAATAGGCAGGCAAAATTTAAAGGGAAGGGAAAAAAAGACCAACCAGTAGGCCTCTATAATAATTGCTTGTCACTGTAACATCAAGTAGTTCATCCTTTTAGGAACACGTTATGTGGTGAGGCCATTATGTTCTCTGGATGGGAAAAAAAAAATACAGTAATTCACAGAAAAGCAGTGACAGGATTCTGCTGGTTTACCTAATAGTATTGACTAGACAGGAGAATTATGGCTTGCAAACAAAGAGTGATTCTGGATTTGGAGTTGTTTTGCTGCCTTTTTGCCCAATCAGAATTCTTCTCATTTAAAAAATATCAATACCCTTGAAAAATATCAAGGCGACTACCACCAGTTTTTTTTTTTTTTTTATGTTAGTATAAGAGTGCACAGTTTCCAGATTCGTGCCCAATTGCTTATTGAAACCTCTGCTGTTGCTGGGAGGAAGTAGGGAGGAGATGCTATGCTTTAGTGCCCCTTGCTGGTCAACCTGGAGAAAATCGAGCATAATGATTGCAAAAACCCAGGTTTCAATCAACGGAGTGGCACATTCTATTCAGATGGGCAGGAAGCCACACTGATTTAACACCAACATCTGTAGCCTGTATTAAGAATCGTTGTAAGGATGAGATGATGTGTTTGGAAATGCATGCATCTTTGTACAGAGGAAAAAGTGCAACAGGAGAAAAACTACATGTTACATCTTAACCTAACTTCAAAATAAGTCCAGGTAACTACATTCCTATGAACACACCCTCATGAAGAAAACTCATTCTAGGCCCAAAGTATAATTTTGCTTGACTATGCCTCCAAAAATGTGTGCAGCCTCTCAAATGATAAGGGAACTAATAGATACCAACAAATTCCTAGTGGAAATCTCAATTCAAATTTAATTCAAAAAATCATACAAAAACTTCTTTCTACAGAAGAAGAAGAGTGTATCTGTACTAATGCAATAGATAATTGATAATTATATTATAACCTGGCACTGTAACACTTGTACCATAACAAGTGAGTTCTGATTATAGTGAATTTTTTTTGTTTGCCATTTTTTAAAGATGTGACTATAACACTTTTATAATTTAAAAACAATAGCCACAACATGGCAATACTTACAAACTTTCCATCAAAGCTAATTAAATCTGAGGATTCCATAGTAAGCCATCAGACCCAACACATCAATCACGTTTGGAACAGCATGAGAGTTGGGCTTAGAATTCCCTCTCCTCCCCCACAAGGTACCCATCAGGAATTTGAGTTCACAGGATGCAGCGTCAGGGGCTAGAAAAAGTCTGCTCATGTAGACTGAACAATACAAAGGCATATGGGAACCAGCCCACGTGGCAGCCTTGGCCCATGTGCAGGCCAACCTCAGGTACTTGGCATACAGATGGATCCTGGCAAAAGGCACCAGAGAGAATTGGTCCTTCAAAAGCCTAGAAGGCTTCAAGGAACTCAGAATAACCAAAAAAAAAAAAAAAAAAAAAAAAACCCAAAGCTAGAGGACTCACACTTCCTGATTTCAAAACTTTACTACAAAGCTACAGTTATCAAGACAGTGTGGTACTGGCATAACAACAGACATATAGCTCAATGTAATACAACTGAGTGTTCAGAAATAAACTCTTACATTTATGGTCAATTTATTTTCCTAAAGAGTGCCAAGACAATTCAATTAGAAAGTGAATAGTCTTTTCAACAAATAATGCTGGGATAACTGAATATTCGAGTGCAAAAGAATGAAGTTGGACACCTACCTCACACTATATGCAAAAAAATTAACTCGAAATTGATAAAAGATCTAAATGTAAAAAAGCTATAGAACTATTAGAAGAAAACATCTAAGTAAATCTTTGTGACTTTGGATTTGGCAATGATTTCTTAGAGATGACACCAAAAGCAGAAGCAACAAAAAGAAAACGTGATTAATTTGACTTCATCAAAATTAAAAACTTTGTACTTCAAAAGATACCATCAAGAAAGTGAAAATATAACCCATAGAATGGGACAAATTTTTTGCAAATCATATATCTCATAAGGAACCTGTTTCTAGAATATATAAAGAATGACAACCACTCAACAATAAAATCAATTGCCACCATATGCAGTGGCTCATGCATATAGTTCCAGCTTCCTGGGAGGTTGAGGCAGGAGGATTGCTTGAGCTCAGGAGTTTGAGGCTGTGGTGTGCCATGATGACACCTGTGAATAGCCACTGCATTCCAGCCTGGGTAGCATAGCAAGACCTCATCTCTAAAAATAATAATAATAATAATTGCCAATTAAATATGGGTAAAGGATCTTAATAGACATTTTTCCAAAGAAGGTACATGAATAGCCAATGAGCATATGGAAAGATGCTCAACATCACTAGTTATTGGGGAAGTGCAAGCCAAAACCACAATGAGATGCCAAGCCACAATCACCAGGATGGCTATAAATAAAAACAGAAAGACAGTAACAAGTGTTAACAAGGATGTGGGGAAATTGGTACTTTTATTCATTGATGAAGAGATTATAAAATGGTGCAGCCATGCCAGAAAAAAGTTTGATACATTCCTCAAAAGTTATATACATAGAGTTCTCATATAATCCAGAAATTGCACTCCTAGATATACCCAAGACAAATGAAAACATATGTCCACACAAGCACTCATGTATGAATGCTCATAGCAGCATTATTCGTAATAGCCAAAAGGAGGAAACAACCCAAATGTCCATCAGAGGATGAATGATAAACAAAACGAGGTATATTTATACAATGGAATATTATTTGTCAATAAAAAGGAATGAGGTACTAACACATGATACAACATCGATTAAACCTTGAAAACGATACGCTAAGTGAAAGAAGCCAGACATGAAAGGCTACATATTGCATGAGTCCACCTGTATTAGTGTGCTAGGGCTGACATAACAAAGTACCACAGGCTGGGTGGCCTAAGCAACTGAACTTTATATTCTCACAGTTCTGAAGGCTGTAAGTCCAAGATCAAGGTATTAGCAGTTTGGTTTCTCCTGAGGCCTCTCTACTTGGCTTCCAAATGCTGTCTTCTCCCTGTGTCCTCATGTGGCCTTTTCTCTGTGTGCACATTTCTGATGTCTCTTCCTTTTCTTATAAGGACAGTAGCCCTATTGGATTAAGGCCCCACCCTTAGGACCTCATTTAGCCTTAATTACCTCCTTAAAGGCCCTATCTCCAAATACAGTTATCATATTGGAGTTCAAGCTTCCCAATATGAATTTAGGGGGGACACAATTCAGTCTGTAACATCCACTTACATGAAATGTTCAGAATAAGCCAATCTATAGAGATGAAAAGTATATTAGTTGTTGCCAGATTTGGGGGGATGGGAGGATTGCGGGTGACAGCTAAAGGGTATGGGAGTTTCTTTGGGGTGATGGCAATGTTCTGAGGTTGATTGTGATAATGGTTGCACATCTTTGTGAATATGCTAAAAGCCATTCATATTTTATTGTATATTTTAAATGAGTGCACTGTATGCTATATGAATTATATATCAACTAAACTTTTACAAAAAATATTGTATAGAAGCCTAAGGGGGAAGAGAAATCATGGGTGAAGTGTTTAGGAGGCAGCAGGATGCCACCCATGAGCATGCAGATCAGAGCCAGGACTTGAGTCTTTAAATGTGTGCAAGGAAGGACGAGCCCAATTCTGATCTTTAACCTTATACATTAAGGAATTCTGGGCAGAAAGACAGGAATCAGATTTAGGGCATATGGTTAGGGCCTCCTTGGCTGCAAATTTAGCTTAAACCTGAATCACATAGGGTTGGCCTAGAGCTCCTTCAACTCCTGCTCAAGGCCAGCATTCATCTCAGAGACCGAAGAATGACATCCCAGCCTGGGGAGAAGAGAGTTCCTGAGGCTAGAACTCGGCAGCGTGCGAGGCCAGGCCTGAAGTAATCTCCCATGTGTTCCTGACTTGCATCTTCCATTCCTTTAGAATTAGAATGCTAGAGTAGTGAGCATGCAATCCCTTCGGTATGCTTCTCTCACAAGCTCTGGGCTTTCAAAGCATGGATCTGCCAGACTGCACTTATTAAGCACATATGCTCTATTGTCATTGTCAGTTTATTCACTGACCTGCTCCACTAGACTTTAAGATGCTGGAAGATGGGAACTGTTACTTGTGTATCTGCACCTCCTGTGCCTTGTCCACTGCCAAGTGCATAGAAAATGCCCCGTAGATGTTTGTTAAGTAAATGAATAGATGAGTACTTGGTTTTCCCTTTTTTATTTTTTTAAGAGACCAGGTGTCACTCGAGCTGCCCATGCTCAAATGATCATTCCCCCTCATCCCCGAGTAGCTGGGACTACTGGTGCACACCCCGACACTCAGCTTCCAATTTTTAACCTGGTATAATGCACGGAATTTGTCACTTGTGCTAGATTGAGCCATTTTCGAAACTGGTAAACTAAAGAATCCTAACTCATTGATTTTTCCAGACTTGACATAATTCTCAATAATAAGAGCTTAACATTTATTGAACATTACTGGACTTGGCCTTGCGCTAAGCAATTTATGTTTATTATCCCATTCAGTCCTCTCAATAAACCCTTGAGTAGATGTGTTTATTGCCCTCACTGCACGGATGTGAAAACTGAGACTCACAGAGGTTATAGTGACTTGCCCACAGTCACAGGGGTAACAGTAGCAGAGCCGTGATTCAGAGCTTCCTCACACTCAGGCTGCAATGTTGTGAGACTACCTTATTTCGTAAGCAAAAATTACTGCCTAAGCAGCCCCTCACATTGAAGAGGGGACCACACGAATAAGACAGGCATTAAAAAGAATGGGTGGGCTTCTTCCCTTCGGGGATCAATTCAGTCTGTAATCAACCCAAACCGGAAAGCCTTTTCCAATTGTTTTCACTGTCCACTGACTCACAGCTTCCGCGGTTTTCATTTTCTCCTCTTTCGTTCCCCTCATACACGTTAGCTGCACTTCACAGAGTCCTGCACAAAGGAAGAACTCAATACGTGTTGAATGCTTACTGGAATGGAACATTCTGACATTTCAGAACAACCGGCTCAGCTTGAGGTGTTTCAAAAAGGCACGCATCAAATGTCCTGAAAGTTGTTATAAGGATTCAGCAGCTTTCACAGTGACCTCAATAAACAAAATTAACTGTTTGCTCATTTCATGGTTACCATGTTCCAATGCAAACAGCCTGGTATTTTTCCTATATTCTATTCTCCTCCATTACCTCGGCCATGTATATGTTATGACTGGACAGCAGTCAAAGATCCTCGTCTGCGAGGGTTGAGGGAGAAACATTCATGCCCAGGGTAGGGGCAATGCCTGTTCTCAGAGAGCTTGGAATCATTCGAGACCAATGCCTACGATTGAGGAAGCTAAAACAGAACCAAAGTTAATCCTCCAGCCATTCAGCATGTCTGGGATTAAACCAAAATTCTATGAAGGGCAGGGTTGCCAATGCCAATAGTGTAACCTGTCCTCAAACTTCAGATGAACAGCACGGGCAGAGAGAGAAGAAATCCAGGCATCACTCTTGCATTTTTACAAAGCAAGGGCAAAATTCCCCCCACTGCCCTACGATCCTCGCCAGTCCACGTGGGTAGGTGAGCGGCTCCTGTGACAGGCCTCATGAATAGCACTGAGTCCTTCGCCCATCCTGGCCCTCCCGGGTCCATGGCTACTGCTCGTGTTGTTGCCTCTGGCTGGATGCTCCATGAAGGCGGGGCTCAGCCTGTCTTGCTCATCATTGTACCCCCACAACCCAGCACATACCTAACCTAATACGCTTTCACTTACTGCATAAATGAAGTATAAGGTCAATGGAGAAGAAGAAATGCCTGGCAAAAATATGGCGAGAACTGACTCCCCTGTCAGAGAGAAGAGCCTGGATCCCATGGAGGGGGTACTAGAATGGACCGTGCTTTACCTGCTGGGGGGGAGATGTCTGTGAGGATGATAAGATCTTTTGAAGACTAAGACAGTTTTCATCATTTTAACACCATTTGAAACACTGAGAGCTTGACTTTTTAAATGATGCTTTTCCTGTTTTTTATTTCTGAACAAAATAGCATATTTAGACTAGGCACTAAGGCTCACACCTGGAATCCCACCACTTTGGGAGGCCAAGGTGGGAGGATCAATTGAGGCCAGGAATTTGAGAACAGCCTAGACAAAGACTCCATCTCTACAAAAAATAAAACATTTAGCTGGATTTGGCGGCACACTCCTGTAGTCTATTTAGGAGGCCAAAGCAGGTGGATCACTTGAGCCCAGGAATTTGAAGTTGCAGTGAGCTATGATGACACCACTGCCCTCTAGCTTGGGCAACAGAGTGAGACCTTGTCTCAAAAAAATAAATAAATAACATATTTAAAAACAAACATTTTTCTTTAGCCCAAGTTTAAATATAATATGCACGTATATTTGAAATATAGAGCATTTTGAAAATACTAAAAGAGATCAGAGGATACCATTTTCATAATGTTCCTTTCAATTTTCATGAAATCTGAAGAAGCTTAATTTTTCTATTATGAAATATTGTTGGAAAGGATTTCTATTTTAAATCAAAATTATTTTTAGATGTCACTCAAATTATCATATTAATCATCTTATAGTTGCCCCCCAAAAGAATCATATGATACAGTCTATGCACTTGATATATAAATATAATAACATTAATCAGTTTTTTATGTGCTTTGTTTTGGATCTACATGTTTGGTAAAGCTCCTAAAAGAGCTTTTTAAATGCCGATGTATTGTCCAAATTGTCTATTATATCATTGAGTTAATTATCAGCAAAGTTTCTCCCTGGTATTTGACAAAAGAAAGTCCATGGTAAATCCCTAGATAGAAAGCCAACCCTTGGACCTCTGTATTTCATCCAAACTCAGATTCCCATCGTGGGGACTTGCTGTACCACCCCAGTCTTCCTGAGTCGGAAGCACGTTGGTTTGATATTTACCATCTGCTGGGTCCCTATGTCCTTGCCTTCCTCCCACTTACAAAACATGTGCCCATCTGCCTAGGAGAAAGGAGAGGTGATCAGAATATTTCAAGCACCAAATGAAAATGCAAGCAGGGCAATGTAAGTGGAAATGGAACATGTCGTGAAAGCTAAACCTGGGAGGAGACGAGGTTGGATGCATTTCACAGCCTTAGCGAAGGATTTCTAGATACAGGTGGCAGACGCAAATTGCCTGTCAAGAGATTCACTTCATAACGAGGCCAGCCATGTAGAACAGCCGTGGTGCCACTGGGGCCACCACCGCAGCTGGCCCAGATCTTTGGGATCTGGGAATGACAGTCCCGCGTTCCCCAGCAACAGCCATGTCCCTGTGGAATGGGGGGGACAGACAACAGGGCTAATGCACCAGCCACCCCTTCATGCTGCCTCTGCCAAACCATCAGTCAAACAAGGAATAGAAAAGAAATGGGAGTGAGGAAAGAAGAGGTGAATTGAAACCAAGCACGGCAGGGGTGGGGCAGTAGGCAGAAAGGAACTGGAAGAGCACACCCGTTTATCTTCAGCATTTTTCTGTCATCTTTGGTTTACAGTCATGGGTATGCAACAAGCAAAACAATGGAAGGTCTGTGCTGTGGCCAGTGTGGTGACCTCTTTCGCCACCATTTAGCTCCTGTATTAGAAATACATTTTCCTGGACAGCAAGGCAATGTCACTCTTGAAGTCAAGATCGATTCTAAATTGCACCCTCACACCGAGGAGAACCCATTTTTCCTCCTAAGCCACTATTCCCTCCCCTTGACAGAGTTCCGGGACTTCTCGCTAAGGACACAGGCAGGTGCAGTGCTGCGTCAAGGATGTCCCCTCAGGCACACTCCCAAGCCCCTTCTCAGCACCCAGGCTCCACATTGGCAGGGCAGCGCCCAGCCAGGCCACTTGGCTAACCGCAGGACTGCCGCTGCCAGCTTTAAGGAAAGTCTGGCTTCAAGACAGACTCAGATAGATCCCAGGGATCAAAATGAATAACAAAAGCTCAGTGATTGGAGTTTCATGTTAAGGGAAAAGGAAATGCTGGGTTGTAAATTCAGATAAACATTCAACACTAGAAACCACCACGATGTTACAACCAGAGCCTCAGGGAGACGTGATGGAGACAGGAATTTTGAGAGATAATTCTGAAGAAGCTGGAACAGAAGAACAGAAACAGCGGAGATCATTGCAGGATGCCTGTGGGCAGACTCCTTGGCAGGATCATCCTTGACTCCTCCAGGGTACCTGGCACAGAATAGGTGCCCAAGAAAAACCTGATGAGTCAATGAGTGAATATGCAGTGACTGACGCCTTCCCTGAAAAAACAGAAGGTGGCAGGAGGAGTTTCGTGTTCTTAAGAAAGCCTGCGTCTACCTTCTGAGAGCCCAGCCTTCTTGCATTCTTAAGTGTGTTTTCGGAACTCATGTCCTGGGGAAGCAGAAGGCAGTTCTCAGGTTCACTGAGCTAGAACAGCATTTTGATACAAACAGACCTGGGCCCCCTGAAAGAGTTATGCACTTGGCAGGAACACCACCTTGAGTTCAGACAGAAAGCACATCTGTGCCTCATTGATAATGTAATAACCTACATTACATTCTTGGCTGAGAGCACCTGTGCACGGCCCAGAAAGTCAGCCCAGGGCAACCATTCTGATGGAGGTGATATTAACAGCTCTCGTTAAAACTGATGACTGTAGCGGTGCCCAGTAGCGCGGCTACAGCGAGGCGTCTGTCCACATTTCCATTACAAGCCCCTATTTTTGGAGTTCATAACTCAACCACAGAAAGATGATTTGCATTGAGCTGAAACCTGAAAAGAAAACTGTCATGAGGCTGGGTTGGGCATGGTGGCTCACGCCTGTAATTCTAGCACTTTAGGAGGCCAAGGCAGGAGGATTGCTTGAGGCCAGGAGTTTGAGACTAGCCTGAGCAACATGTCGAGACCCCCGTCTCTACAAAAAAATACACAAATTAGCTAGGCATGGTGATGTGCACCTGTAGTCTCAGCCACTCAGGAGGCTGAGGCAGGAGGATCGCTTGAGCACAGGAGTGTGAGGTTGCAGTGAGCTGTGATGACACCACTGTACTCACAGAGTGAGACCCTGTGTCAAAAAAGAGAGAGAGAGAAAACCATCAAGGGGTAAAGAGAGTTTGACTTTTAGAGCTGTAAAAGTGTGTCCATTCCCATCCATACATGTCCAACTGTGTGTTATACAGAATGTTACTGTTCTCCTACCCTGTCTGGACAGTGGATATAGAAGACAATCTAAGACTATCTGAGGATTCATTTCTGAGCTAGTCCAGGGGAAATTTGAATGTCTCAACTTTTCTGTATATCAGGGATGCTAAGAATTCTATAATGGGCGCTCGCTTCAGCAGCACATATACTAAAACTGGAACGATACAGAGAAGATTAGCATGGCCCCTGAGCAAGGATGACATGCAAATTCTGAAGCTGTCCATATTTTTGTCCTTAGTATATTTGAGTGTTTATGCTTGCAAAAATATGTATGTTATCATTACCTATTTTATTGATTAAAGTGGTCTATAAAGTAAAAAAAGAAAAAGAATTCTATAATGGGAAGTGATACTTGTATGGCAATCATTTCTCCTTGTTATGCATCTTTGCACTTCATTTGCCACTACCTGTGCAAAACAAGGAAGCAAAGAATTCCTAGTACCCCACCCAGGACTTAATGAGGTTACATATGGCTGGATCTTGCTGACTTCCAATACGGCACCTTTCTCCAAAAGGAGACCTGAAGGCATGCCTTTCACTGACAGCGATTTTTAAAGGATTCTGTTATCTTTTATTTTGACACACAATAAATAAAGTGTTGTGAAATGCATTCCTGTCCTTAGCTGGGCAGGTTCAAACTTGATGTTCTGTATATCTCTATCTCTGTCCCAATTGGCAATGTAGAACAACTATTATTCCTCATCCTATGAAGGATGAGGTTCATAGAAGATTGCTTTAAAACTATAAGCGGATTATAATTTCTGCTTTTTCTAACAAGTATTGCTTGGGCAAAGAAAGGTCATTATTGTCTTGAATATCTGCCAATCCTTTCTCTAAGCACCACAGAAATTACACTGAAGCTTGAATCAGATCATGCTGCTTCTCTGTTTAAAATTCTTCAGTGGTGTCCTGTTAGATTTCAGATAAAATCCACTACCTACCATTGCCCCTGAGGGCCGTGCAACCTGGCCCCTTGAGAGGCTTCTTTCCCACGCCTTCCGCACTCCAATCTACTTGACTTTTTCCAGTTTCTCAACTACACCAACCTTTTTTCCCTGCCTCAGGGACTTTGCATTTACAAATCTCTTTGCCAGTAATGTTTTTCTTCCCATGCTCGGAATAGCTGGCTTCTTCACATTCTTCCAGCCCATATGTCACCTCTGCCTGCCTGCCCTGTCTGAAATGGGTCCCCTGGCCCAACGGTCTCCATCTCCACCCCCTGTTGGTTTCTTCTGAAAATTTTAGCACAATTCTGTCTTACTCATCTGTTTTTGGACTTGTCCTTTCTGTATGGCCATCTCAAAAGTATGCGTCATGAAGTAGGAACCTTCGTCATCCTCCTATTCCCAGTGTATAGAGCATACTGAGTGCTCAGTGAATACTTGCTGAATAAATTGAGATTTATGTATAAGATGATGCACTGGAAGTTCAAGCTTTAATAGCCGTTATTTTCTTTGTATTGTATTTGAAAGCATAATTTCTCCTCGATCTTTTACATAACCTCCACTTTGCAGAAAAGAACTAAAATTCCCACACCAAATGACAGTCTTAGAAATTTGAGGGATAAAGAAATTCTGTTCTTTTACATCTTTCTGCCTCTTCATAGCATCATCAAATGGTACCAGATTTCTGTAAAGAGTTTATATAGCTACCCAAGGTGTTCCTCATGCCTCTTGAACCTCTAGAATCCAGAGTCTTGATTTACTTTTAAGTTCTGAATACTAAAATAACAATAAGTTCAGTGTTTTGGAAACCTTAGAAAAAAATAGATATGAGAACATTGATTAATCCACCTTGGACTGATTCACTCAAAACATTAAGCCTTGTCCTGGATGTGACTGGCTCAAGACCCCATCACTAACAAAAAGCAGTTAGGACCCAGGCTCAAGCCTTCTGGTGCCAGATCTAGGACTCAATTTAGTGCACAATGACTGTCTCTGGAAAGGCAGAGTTAGTTAAGAATTAACAAGTCATGATTCTCCAACTGAACTGTTCAAGTGCTACATGCTCATGCTTTTTAATGATTAGCTCTAGACATTTCTTAAAAGAGCCAATCTTTTTTTTTTTTTTTGTTTAGAGACAAGTTCTTGCTCTGTCACCCAGGCTGGAGTACAGTGGTACAATCCTAGCTCACTGGGCTCAAGCCATCCTTCCACCTCAGCCTCCTGAGTAGCTAGGACTATAGGCATAGCCACCACACCCAGCCAAAAGATCCAATCTTCATGTTAGAAGTGGTGATACAGTTCAAGGAAGGAGAAATTGTCAATAATAGCTTACTTTACCAAATACTTTATTCTCTGCCTCTTGCTAAAATTTGGTTGACTGGAAGGAAAATAAGAAGAGGTTTAGATAAAATAAGAAGAATGTTTGCATAGGAATGTGACCTTTGGCAAGTTACTTATTCTCTAAGCCTCAGATTCCTAATCTGTGAAATGGGGATATGACCTACCTCACTGAGTCCTTGAGTCGATTAGGATAATGATCCAGAGAGTTAGCACAATGTGTAGAAAGGGGCCCAGGTTAGCTCCTGCTGCTGTCGTTAGTATTATTACTAATAATACTTATGATGTACAAGAAGCTCTAGGCAAATGAGAGGATTTTTTTGGGTTCTTTTCTTTCCTTTCTTTCTTTCTTTTAAAGGGATGCTGGAGCAGAGAGTAGGGGCTCACGCCTGTAATCCCACCACTTTGGGAGACGAGGCAGGAGGATCGCTTGAGGCAGGGAGTTCGAGACCAGCCTGGTCAACATAGCAAGACCCTGTCTCTACAAAAAAATTAAAAAACGAAAGTAAATAAATAAAGGGAAGCTAGGAACACTGGATAGCTGGTAGGAGCAGAGGAACCTTAAGAGTATCTACGCAAACCTTACCAATTCCAGAAAGAATTGCTTAGAGTAGCCCTTAGTCAAACCACTTCACCTCTCCCAGCTTTAGTTTGCTTATCTACAAAAGAAAGATAACATCACCTCTACCCTATTTCACCAGGTTGTCAAGGATTCAAACGAAAGGCATAAATGTAAAAGTACTTTGTATATCTTAATGGAAATGTTAGATATTTCTTTCACATGTGTTACAGTGAACTGGCTGTTGTTTCAATCAGCTCAGTGGTTGTCAACACTGGCTGCACATTGAAATCATCTAGAAGCTTCAAAAAATCCCAATGCTCAGGCCACACCCTAGACCCAGCCAGAATCTCTGCAGAGGGACCAAGGCTCAGAACTTTTTTTTTTAAAGCGCCCCAAGTGATCCCAATATCCAACCATGGTTAAGAGTCTGGGAATAGTGTTTCTTAAACTTGCTCAGTGGTAAGGACCCCAGAGTCCCACCATCCCTACAGAATCAGCCTTCCAAGAGAAGGGGGCTGGGAGTCGTATTTCCAACAAGCACCCTTAGCTGACTCTTATCAGCAGGCAATTATGAGAAACAACGTGTTGAATCATAGTCCGAGAGTTGGAAGGAATATTGTTTAAAGTCTTCACACTTGAATCATCTCAAAACCATGTGAAACTTTACAAATCCCAAGAAGGAAAGGCCAGTGTGTTAACCCACTGTGTGAACAATACATAATACAACTCTTAGCTAGTTCTCTTTGTGCAGGAATATCACCAGCCACTTTCTAGTTCAGGAAATCTTGACTGATGGAAAAGATTTGCAACGTTATGAAACTTTTCTGAATCGAACAATTTGGAATGCCAAGAAATGCATAGAAAGAATTCTTTCACTTAGGAAGAAATGTTTGAATATTTAGAAGTAAAATAATAAACTGAGCTTTTTGGTACGCACAGTGGGAACTGACCTCCAGATGGTACAGACACAACTAAATTTTAATTTTTTTCTCCTAAAAGCATCTACTGCACAGCTCTGTGAAGCTTACACCATCACTTATAACTCACATGGGAAAGTTACACAGATCAGGTTTAATGTAAATGACATGCAAACAAGCTACTTGGTCATAGAAAAGTGGAAAATATGATGGAAAACGTGTAATCATCTGCTGATAGGCAAGTTGCAAAATTCGGCTTAGCTCTGTGCATGGCAGCAGATTTTTTCCCCTCCTCCTCACAATTTTGAAAGCATCAAACTCTGCCAGAACCATTCATCTATCCATTCCCGCTGAACATTCAAACTTTGTCTTTGAGAAGTTAAGCCTTGTGGAATCCCATTCCCTCTGGGGTCACAGCCACCTGCCTGGCCTAGGTAGTTAACCTCAAACTTTCTCCTCCTTCCTATTCCCTGCACTGTTTGAGTCTAGCCTTCATTTCAGCTTTGTTTGGGTCCTAAATACCATCAGTATTTAGAGACTATATTTATGGCTATGCTTTTTAAGAAGAAAAATAATGGAGATTGATTTTAATAAATATATAAGTTTGGAATATTTGCTTTTCTTTCATAACAGCTTTGTATAAATTACTCACTTTTAAACATTGTCAGGTGAGGCATTTGGGAATAATGATGCAGGATCCCATTTGAATTTTATCTTTGGAAACTACAGCCAGTTGCTCCATGTAATAAGTGGTGTTTTGATGTACATTCATCATGCCCATTCCTTGGTATCTCTTTTTATTTTTGATAAAGTACATTAATAGAGAAAATCAAGGTAGCCCACTTTTTGTGGTATGAAATAACAATACATCATTGCCGCATTTGTTTATATTTGGAAAAAGTTCTTGTAATTAATAAGAGGGTGTGTTATAAATGTCTAGATTCCTGTGCCTGGTGGAGGTGCTGGCAGGTAACAGCTGAGCTCTGACTGTGGGTGAGCCAGTGTGCACAGTACCTTGAATCAGAACAGTGCCGTGGACATTCCCAGTTGTGTGCCCTCCCTGTCACCTGGTTTCTTTAGGTTTGTGTATATATATATATATATATATATATATATATATTTTTTTTTTTTTGTATTTTCCTGTGCTTTGTTGAGTAATTTCAGTGTTAGATTGTGTTTGGATTAGGGCCCACCCTGATGACCTCATCTTAATTTAATTAACTTTATAAAGACCCTATCTCCAAATAAGGTCACATTTTGAGTTACTGTGGGTGGGACTTCAACATATGAGCATGGTGGAGGGGCACAATTCAACCCCTAACACCAGTATTACATTAATAGATGATTATTTTTAAAGAATGTTCATATATTATCAAATCAGAGCTGAGCAATAAAAACAGTTTTCAGAAAGAAAACTTTAATTGGATGATGTTCTTCATCACTGGACTTCGTTGCTAGCACTGAGCTCTTTTCTGCAGCTGGGTGGGTATCTCCCACGACAATGACAAAGACCCTCTCCCAGGTTGGCCATGGACCGGTGCCTGCTCTGCAGCCGTGTCTGATACGCACCGTGCACCGACATACACTGTTAGAGGCTTTTGGCTTCTGCGCTCCTAAGAGCCAAACTGCAAAACAAAACTACATCCCATGGGGTAGGACTTCTTCTCTGGTTTCTGAGAGAGCAAGAGGATGGACAGAGCACATCCTTCCTGACACAGGCAAGGAAACAGAGGCCTGGAACGGGGACGTGTGGCCAAGATCACACAGTTAATTAGTAGCAGCCCTGAAACTAGAACTAGGGCCTCCTGACTCGTAAGCTGGTACTCTTTCACCAAACCACACCATCTTCCAGCCCGAGGATCCCCCACCTTACCCCTACCTTACCCCCACTTCTCAATGACAATGTCTGTTTTTTCTTACCGACTTTAATAAAATTTTTTTGTATTAAACTTAATTGCTAAGTAACTACATTATGGATGCCCATGAGAAGGATTAGAATTTGGAAGTTATGCCTTTGGTAATTGTTTCCCTAAAAGTCTATCAAGCCACAGAAAATCTAGGTGTCTAATTTGTATAAGGTAGTGAGTTTCTTCACCCTTGAAATCCAACTTTTTCGCTAAAATTTGCCTTGTCAGCCAAAATTGTAAATACATGCTCCAAGTTGGAAAAAACTTTTTGTCTGAGATGTTAAGCTGGTGGCAGTTAGTGATTACTTTTGAAAACAAAAGAACAAAAAAGGTCTTTACCCTCTGTTCTACCAGATCTTTGTTAATACATCATCACGATATTTGAGGTTTGGATTTTAGAAATCATCTACCTAATTCAGCCACTTTACAAATAAGGAAACTGGCCAGGCACAGTGGCTCATGCCTATAATCTCAGCATTTTGAGAGGCTGAGGTGGGAGGATTGCTTGAGGCCAGAAGTTCAAGACCAGCCTGGACAACATAGCAAGACCCAATCTCTACAAAAAATAAGAAAAAATTAACTGAGCCTGGTGGCACAAGCTTGTAGTCCCAGCTACTCAGGATGCTGAGACAAGAGGATCACTTGAGCCCAGGAGTTCCAGGCTGCAGTGAGCTATGATCACACCACTGCACTCCAGGTCTGCACTCTGGACAGAGCAAGATCCTGTCTCTAAAAAATAATAATAAAAATAAAAACAAATAGGAAACTGTGGCTTGGGCACTGGCTTGTCCAGAGCCATTCAGGTAAAGAGAGATCTGGGGACAAGTCCCTTTATGTCCCATCCAGAACTCTTAATGCCCTTTATACTACTTCCCAGTGGTTATTTTAGAGCATTCTTAAACTATAGAAAGTTTAATTGGGAGTTTAATCTATTTTTTCCCCATGAAGATAAGAGAAATAGTAGCTTTAATGTTCTTTGGTGACTTGATGCTTTACATCACACTCATAATATTAATTTTAAAGAATACACCGTTTTCCTAATACATATTTTAATATGACTGTCTTCTGACTATCCACTGATGTTACTTACTCCTAAACTTATCTGTGTGGGGGAAATGCCATGCACATTAACTTTTAATATTTTAAAAGACTATATAAAACTGTTTTATTTTGTTAAAAAGAAAGTTTTATGAAAATTTTTACATTTTTCCTATAAGTATCTTCAACATTAGTGTTTTTGTAACCTATTTTCAGGGTTATTAAACTATATTAAGCCCCAGCTAGAATTTTTTAGAGTTTAAAATCTGGCAGATGAGCCAACTCTACAAAGTGGTCTCCATGAACACTAATTCTAGAACACTAAGCTGCCGATGTTAAATGGATTTCTAGATATTTCTCTGTGGAAGTCTTGGAATAATCCTCCCTTCCTTTTCATGAGCCAAGAAAACGCTGAACCAGAACAATTCAATTTCAATTTGTGGAAAAACTATACTCAATGAGCCAAACAATGAGTGCTAAGATAGTTTTGTGGGGGGCAGGAGGGAAGGGCGTTTTGACCACTGTTGTATGTTCCTCAAATGTCTGAATGTCTAGTTAAACATTTGGAGATACATTTACAAGCTTTGTTTCTGAGGGGGTATTTGTAAGCTTCATTTTAAAGTCTGAGAACCTAAAGAGCAAAACTTGCTGTTGTGTCATAGTTATTGTGTTATACGTTAAGCATTTGGAAGGAACCCCAGTGAGGCCTCAGGAAGCCGTGACTGCCTCTGCACTTATCGTCCTGAAGGCGATTTGTTTTAAAGTTGATAATCCCTAGGGCTACAAGAGTGTCCCACATCTGCCCTGAATTGAAAACAGATTCCTTTTAAGAGCCTTACATCAGTGCTGTGGATTCGCGCGGTCTGAGTCAGAGAGGAAGTCAGAGACCATCTGAACGTATGGCCCGATGGACTCACCCGCGGCCCCTGTCATGGAGGATGAAGATTCCAGGGTACGTAGGCTGTCCTTGTTTGAATTTTAAGGCTGTTTTTCTGTGTGTGTCCTTCTGACATTTCGGCAGGAATGTGCAGGAAGGAACTGTCGTGGGAAACAGGTATAAAGTAACTGTCACTCTCTGGAGATTTTCAGCGCTACTAATGACTGCATCAAAATTCCAAGGGAGCCAGGCAGCCTCCACTTTGGAATTCCTTTACCAGGTTTTTGTGACTTATTGATTATATAAAATATAGTTATATAAAGATGTATGTATCTATCTAAAGATATGTGTAGATATTTATTTTACCCCAAGGCTCTAAAAAGGTTTTGGAATCCAAGAAAAGTTTTTCCTCTGAAAGACCAGAGCTTTTCCGCCCTCTGCTTATCTGTGAAACTTTTTTAAAAGATTTCCACACACGCTAAGAATGAAAGATGGAACTGTGTACTTCATATTCCAAGCCTCAGGGGAGCGGGGCCATCAGATTAACTATTTAGCATCTAACACTCTATCTAGTGAAGGAGTTGTCTTCTCAGCTTGCTAAACAACTTTGTTTCTGTCTCCTCTGTGGAAGCAGTGTTCTGTAGAGTGTGAGGTTCTTCTCCTTTTTCATTAAAAAAGGGATTGGATTTGTTCGTGAAAGATGATTAAGGAAAGGGAAGAGTACAGAGGTCACGTGGCAGGGTCTGCGGGCCCCACGGCTTGCTGCACAGGTGCTGGGAGCCCAGCCTGGCCTCGAGCCCTTCTTGTCCCTTATCTGGTCTCCACTTTGGGGAGTGGAGGCCTCTCAGGTTGGTTTCCAGAAGTCTGTTTTGCCCCCCAGCGTCTCTGAGGAGCTGAAGACGGTGCCCAATAAATACTCGTCGAATGAAAACAGAATTAGGGAAGAGAACCCTAGAAGAAATATCAGTGTGGATGTTTGAGCTAGTGAGCCTCTGCTTGGGCAAATTTCCACTCACACCTTCTTGGTAGGATTGGGACCAAAAGTAGAGAATAGGGGTGGTGCGTCATTGAAATAAAAGGGCTCCTGGTCAGATGGACTGTGTATGAAATGCAAGATTCCATGGCCACGGTCTGAACAAAGCGAAAGAATCTGAACTGTGAGTGGTGAGAGGTAACCACCACGCCCTGTGCGGATGTTCCGGAGTCCAGGGGAAGCTGGTGTACTGCAGAAAGCAAACACACACAGCTGGCCAGTTGCCTTTCGACGTGGTGCAGATATGCTCCTCAAAAATGTCCCCGAAGTACAAAGCCTGCTCTTGTTTACACGCGCGTCCCCTGGTTTCAGAAACAATACGTTAAGAGCAGCTCAGTTGGAAGGTAGCATTTTCAGCCCAAATGCCAAAGCACTGTTCCCTCCTGACTGGTTGCCCACAGTTCTTGAAAGAGGGAAGGTTTTTCAGATGCCAAAATTTGACTGCAAACTGTGTCATGGGACTATACCCTCTTAATCCCAGCAAGACAGAGGCTTTCTTTTAGAAAAGGAAGCAAGCACATTTGGGGTTTTGTGCTGAGGATGCGAAAAGATGTATTGATCCACTCAGACAGAAAAGGGAATTATCAGGCTTAGGAATATCGTTCCTGTCCTATCTAAGGAGACCAGCAAATGAGCCTTGAAATCTATAGAACAGTTCCAGCTCAGACCAGCTTCCTTTTTGGGAGATGGTCGTGTGTATATCTTAATTTAACTAACCTACTTAATCTACCTGATTAGTTGTGCAATCCCAGAGGCTTGGGAAGAAAATAAAATTAGTGTGGCAGAGAATTCCAGAGTAATACCTGGATTATAAATTTAACTACTATTACCTCTAGTAAAATCCATGTCTGAAATCCCTCTGCTTCTTTTTGAATAACAAAATAAGCAGTTCTTCATTGTGGACAATATTCTCTTTCTCTGTCCCTCCTCTTATTCACAGCCCCATATTTCAACATCAGGGTTTCGGTGGTCTACCGCCATGGCACCAACAGGCGATGCCACCACACCAGTTCACAGCCTCATGGCGCTTCAGAAGTTTTACAAGTTGTGGTTTGGAATTCAGGACACATTATCCCCCAGAAACAGGGTTAGGCTGATAGCTCCACTCCTGAATGCAAATTTATCCTAAAATATAGAGAATTTGCTACAAGCTTCTGGAAAAGCACAGAAAGAACTTCTGTGGTTTTGTTTAATGACACCGGAGAGTAAATTTTACAATGAACTATAATTATGCTTTTGAGAGCATTGTTAATATCTTGAGAATTCATTTGTGGCCTTGCACATCCTTCCTTTCTTGATCAGGACCCCAACCACTTATCCTAGGTGCTTTGTCTCCTGCTGCTGCCTTGAATGGTACCCTAGGCTGGAGTCCAAGCAAATTATTTGCATGTACTTTTCCACTTGTGGTTTCGTTTACTTGGACTGTCTTCTTCCCCTTCTAAATCCTGGCAAACTCTTGGTCAGCTTAGACATTAGCATAGTTAAAACTCTGTGATGCCCTGATCAAACGCCCATCTCTCTACTACTCCCTTGGCCACAAACCCCTCTGAGAAATTTTTGCACACGACTTCAGGTGGTTCCTCCACTGATCTTCCGAAGTTCCAAGGACCCCAGTTAAAAAAAAAAAATCTGCCCTAGGAAAAGTTAGAAATTTCCCTCCCCATCTCACCTGCATTTCCATTAAGTACCACTGTGTATTAATATTTACCACATTAGATTGTAATTTTTAAATTTACATGTTGCCCCCTGCCCTAGACTCCTTAAAGGCAGAGATTCCTTCTTAAGATTTCTTGTTAAATCTTCTTAAGATTTCTTCTTAAAGACAGGGATTACCTAGAACTTCTTAAAAACAGAGGTTTCTGCAGAATTTATTATAATGCCTGGGACATGCTAAATAAATAATAAAAGAATGGATGGTTGGATGGATGGATAACTGGATAGATGAATATGTGATTGGAAGGATAGGTGGATGGATGGAGGGATGATCAGAGAGGTGGCTGAATGGACGGATAGAGTTCTGAAGAAAAATTTGGTTTATTTAACGGAAGATGAAGCACTATTTAGAAACTTCTACAAAATTTCAAACAAGACTTTTAGACAGTTTGAAGGGTATAGCATTGATGGAATTTGTGCATTACTATTTTACTTCTGCGTGTGGAATGGAGTAGTGGGGAGAGAATGGAGTTTGGAGTCAGAATGTTGGAGTTCCGGCTGGCTCTCTGCTTCCTAGGTGTGTTGTCTTGGGTGAGGTTTTTACCTCTCTCTAGTTTTGCTTTTCTTCATCTGGAAGATAGGAGTAATACCTGCCTTCAAGGAGTTGTGGTAAGGATTAAATGATAATCCATCTAAACGCCATAGCCCAAGGCAAAAGCCACCTGAGGTAGAAGATAACTGTTAGTAAAATATAAATCTCAATCTGAAATGGCAGACATAAAGCTCTGCAACCAGAAGGAACCCGGGCCCCTCTGGCCAGCCTCGGACTCTCTCCCTTTGCAACTCGCCTCCTTCATTCTGATGCCGCAGGTCAAGAGCCTGGCTCTCCCTTTTTAACAGCCACCTCTCATATCAATTGGTTGATTAAAATCAAATGAAATAAAATAAAACTTGCAAGAGTAAGAGAAAAGAGGAAGAAGATTCAGGGGATTTCTAAGTGTAAGAAAGAAATTGCCCAAAATAGAATTACGTAAGCTGCGATGGAGGAAGAGGGAACATAGAACGTGTGAAGAAAAAGGGGAGAGAAGGATGAGAAAGCTGTCAGCAAAGGGAAAGGAAGAGAAGAGAAATTCCAAGATTACAGAAGAAGCGATTGTTAACTTAAGTATTTATTCCCTCGAGTGCTCTCCTGTGCGTTTGTTACCCAAGAACCGCCTTGTGTAGTTCCACTTGCTTCAGGTAAATCTTAATGATAACAATACATTACCAACTGACACTTACATGCCATTTACCATGTGCCAGGCACTGTTCTAAGCTCTCTACACATATTAACTCATGAAATGCTCACCACAACACCGTGAGCTCGGTGCATGAAATCCATATTGTACTGATAAAGAGAGAGAGCAGGCAAGTAGTCACATAGGATTTATGACCTGGATTTGAGCCCCGGCAGTCTGGCCCCAGAGTCTACACTCTTAATCAAGATGACAGCCATAACTGCACGTCACAGAGGGTTGTACTTGCCCCTGAGGTGGCTCCTGGCACAGGTCAGATGGCCGATTCAGCCACTACGGTCAACAGCGCTGTAAAGTCTAGTTTGGTGGATATCCCTATGGCTATACTCTTCAAAATACCATTTAAGGCTGGGCACGGTGGCTCATGCCTGTAATCCTAGCACTCTGGGAGGCTGAGGCAGGAGAATAGCATGAGGTCAGGAGTTGGAAAGCAGTCTCAGCAAGATCAAGACCCTGTCTCTACCAAAAAATAGAAAAATTAGCTGGGTGTGGTGGTGTGCACCTATAATTTCCAGCTACTCAGGAGGCTGAGGCAGGAGGATTGCTTGAGCCCAGGAGTTTGAGGTTGCTGTGAGCTATAATGCCACTGTACTCTAGCCAGGGTGACAGAGTGAGACTCTGTTTCAAAAAAAAAAAAAAATACCATTTAACACCTGAAAAATTAAAATGCTAGAATTTTATTGCATAGAAGGACATTTGGTTCATTATGCCCAGACCTGCCAACTGGTTGTGCTAAGAGTTCTGTGGAAAGTCAGACTCAGGGTCACTGGTCAGAGTCTCTGGGGACAGACACAGGGCAGGGGTCAGAGCCATCCACAAAGCACTACAGTGGCAGAAGGACATCATCTTTATTCCAGATAATGTCCAGAAAATTCAACAAAAATTCCTTCTGAAAGTTTGTAGACATTATGTTGACAAACCAATAGTTTTCCAAATATGACAATAAATACAATTATGCTTTAAGAATCATCTGTTTTTGACCTTCCTTAAAAAGCAGCCAAATATACAGTCTTTGAGTACTGCATTTATGATTCCTAGATTGGGTTTGATAGATCCACATTCTAAAATAATTCCCTCTCTTTTACACCTAACCCTGAGTTCCTTTCTCTTCAAATTGCAATTTGATTCTATTTTCTCATATTAAAAATAGAGACTTATTAAAATAGTTAACATATTCAACAAAATTAACAAATTCTGATCCAAAGATGTGTTAGGCAGGCAGGAATAATATAAGTTCTCCCTTTTTGTTTCTGTTTTAATTATTATAAGCATTTCTACAATAAATAAAATCATTATGTTTCAAGGTTATCTAATTTTCTGGCTACTTTAGTCATCCCTATTTTAAGCCATTCACATGTCCCATTGATGTCTGAGGGCATTGTTTATGGATGAACAGATGAGAAGAGTGTTGAAAGGTTGCCAGGAAGTTTTGTCTGTCCCCAGCACACTCAATGACCCACCTGAGTACCTTCCCTCTGTCTCAGGGGAACAGGAAAAACAGCATTTGACACTGAGAATCATAAAAATCAGAAGCCAGGCCCCAGTCTGCTCCTCCCCGGCTGAGAGTGAGGAGGGTGGGGGGGGGAGCTGGGGGAAGGAAGAGGCCTCCCCAGGTCTGGGTCCCCATTCTTCTCTCAGTGCAGCCTGGCTGGAGAACATCTTACCTAAAAACCCACTCATGCAAAATTGAATCTCCTTTGGAGCATTTTTATATCTGTACTTTTGTCCTGGAAATAAATGTTAAATTAAATTAAAGTTTAATTTTAATTTAATTTAATTTTGAATTTAATTTAAATTCTGAATAAAGGGCCTTACATAAACCGACTAAAAAGAGCTTAACTATCCAAAAGTAGGTCAAATAGAAAAAGGCACTTTCAAGTATACAAAACAATCCCATCATTTAAA
Source organism: Varecia variegata (assembly GCA_028533085.1). Classification (NCBI taxonomy): domain Eukaryota; kingdom Metazoa; phylum Chordata; class Mammalia; order Primates; family Lemuridae; genus Varecia; species Varecia variegata. The sequence continues at coordinate 14,021,776 of CM052441.1, read as the reverse complement.
AAAATTTTTTGCAAGTTCAATAAATACCTAATATAAATACAAAATTAACTCAGATGGGCTCTTAGGGGAACTATTTTTTTATTACTAAACTGCTCCAAAATGCCAAGAAAATATAGAACACTATATAATAAAATGTAGACTCTTAAATGGATGTTGACTTTTAAGCCAACTCATCATCGGTCAAATGGATCTTTAAGAAACTGGGTTTAGGCCAACTGGCTACCCGGCAGGGCTACCGTGAGGATAACATGAGAGTTAATGAATACAAACCTCCCAGCCTGGTGCCCAGCACATAGTGGACACTCACTCAATAATATTGTGTTGAATAAATGCTGAGTAACTTAGCCAAGCCAATTCAGCTATCTCATTCAGTCCTGGTTGACATGGATTAGCATGGATAATTATTATGGGTAATTCTCAGATTACACGAAAACAACACTTCTAGAAAGAGCAATCCCCTGGGAAACAAAAGTCCCAAGTTGCTGGGACTTGTTTCCTAACCTTTTACAAAAGGGTAAGTCAGAGTTATAACTGAGTTGCTCAGATAATTAAATGCCATCATGTTCATCCATTCATCCATTCATTCATTCTTTTAAAAAATATTGATTGTGGATTTTCACTGTGGCCAGTATTGTTCTTGTGCTTGGAGATGGTGGCAAACATGCCAGCCAAGGTCTCGGTCCCCCTGGGACTTACATCCTCCCACAAAGCACTTGGCATTTGCGTCCTGCCATCACCTCCCTCTAGCACCCTCCTCAGGGTGGGCAGTAGAGTGCCCTGGAATTCAGACTGATGCCCAGTCACCTTCTCAAACTCAGCTCCCACAATGCTGCTAGCCAGGCTTTCCACAGCCTCTCCCCGCCCACCACCAAGACAGGAGATGGAAGGATTCCTCTTTGTTGAAAATGACCTGCCCAATAGGCGAGATCTACAAACACTGACATTTGGAGATCCCACCAAGACCCTGCGCCCTCTACCAGGTCACTCTGTAGTGAGGCCCCCCCAGGCAAAAAGCCCCCCAACTCAGGGCTTCCAGTCTGATTTCTAGTGCCTCGGTCTTCAGTACGGACAGAGGACAAAGGATCACCAGAAAAGGGGGAGGCCATGGCCATGAAAGACGGATCCTCGACAGACAAAAGGGGAGATGACTCAGAGGCAGCAGAGATGATGTGGGGGGCAGAAAAACGCTTCAAAATTATAAGACAAGTCTCCTCGGGGAGCTAGGGGAAACAAAAACAAAAACATACTATTAAAAAAAAAGAAAATTTTAAAAACAAAAGCAATCTATAGAAGGCTTAGAAGATAAAGTTTAAGAAATCTGTCAAAACGAGCTAGGAAACAGGACATTCTAAGGAAGTTCGATGGCCAGTCCAATAGGTCAAATACCTAAATGGTAAAAGTTCTAGAAGGAGAGAGCTGAAGAAACAAAATGGAGGAAATCAATGAAATAATAACAAAAATTTCCCATAAATGAAAGGCACGAGTTTCCTGATTAGCATGTTATCACCAAGTATTATTCAATCACTCTTCTGCCTCTGTTGGTGTCCAGTGGCCCCACTCTCTCTCCTTCTGGGGGTGTCTCAGATCTTGTCCAGGATCCCTGGGGGATGGCTGGATATCTGTATTTAAGATTATTTTATCTTCAGTCTATTTTCCAGGCAGAATGCTACTTCATTTTCTGCTCTGTGTGTATGCACATGCATGTAATGTGTGTGTGTGTGTGTGTGTGTGTGTGTGTGTTATCCCTCTGTTGTTTGCAACACCTCCCAGTTGGGGATCATTTGTAAATTTAGTTAATGAGCACTTAACACATTCCCTTTGATGAAGCTGTTAGATCTGAGCTGCACACTGGCACCCTACCAGACATCTCCCCTCTTCCAAGCCATTTGTGTTTACCTATTCTTAACTACTTAGTTATGGTTTCTTGTTTGTCGGCCCAATATGGAACTAACCTTTAGTCCTCTCTGGAAAAAATAGGGCTTGAGTTTTGTAAGAAAATGCTTCAATCTGTATTCAAAGCAAGTCCACTCTACTGGCGGGTTTTCGTTCTCACCAAACAGACTGAACTGCAGACAGAACAGACATTTCATTATCACCATAACTGGTCGGGCGCGTGGCACACACGCTATAGCTGCGGGCTTCTGCAAGAATAAATACCAAACTCAAATCCTGCCGGCTCCAGCTGTCAGAGCGTTTCCCTGGATTTAATTATAACTCGATCCCTGAAGAAGGAGTGTGTGTCAAGTGTGCTGCTCAATCACTTAGAGAAATCAGAGTAAATGACGGAGCGGCCCTGGGACTGGTCTGCGAGCCGAGCCCTCATCACCGTCCCCCGAGGTCGAGCCATCATGGGAACCAGCCCGGTCCTGTCACAGTCACAGAAACACAGTCTGTCTCCAGAGCTACAGACTTGAAAAGAAACAGCACACAGATACCTCAAAAATCAGTTTTTTTTAATGTAATATAATTAAAAATATAACAATAAACTGAGAGGGGAGATTGAATTATACATCCATCCTCACCTGCAGCAGGAAGTGATCTCAGCTTTATTTCTTATCTAATACATGCGGGCTTTGTGCTCACCTTTCCCTGACTTCAAGAATGATATTTTAGTTCTACAATTTCCTACCTCTCAGCAAATCCCAAGCCAACACTAGAGGAGACACAGACATGCACAGGATACACGCTCACGTACACAAACACGTGCACATGCACACACCTCGTTGGGGCCACTCTAAGGTCAAAAAAATGTCCTGACTGCAATTACATTAACACTTCCAACCTGGTTCTCAGCAGCTAGCCCCAGAGTCCATACTTCTAAATGTGAACACAACATCTTGCCCAAATTATTTGCATCAAACCTGATTACCAAACAAGACAGGCCAGAGAGATTTCACCTTCTAGCCTCTAGGTTACTAGAGAGGCGGTAGAGACAGCTGAATCCCAGATGGTGCACCATTTAGGGCATGCCTGTGCCCTCTTCTTTCTTACTGTGCCAAAAATGAAACACAACCAAAAAAAAAAACAATACAATGTCAGTTTCAAGGGATTGTTTGGGTTCATTCCCAGCCCAAGTCACCTGACAATCCATAACTCCAGAAGCATTTTGTACTTTGAGTTGACGGCAGGCAAGAAAAGAGAAAGGAGGACCACCTGGTGTTGCCTGGGTGGTGGGGGGACGGCGCACCTAATGCAAGCACGCCACTGGTCCCTTCCTACCTGATTTCAGATGCCTCACAATCTCAAGCCTAGAGCCTCTAACTAGTTTTTGTCACTGTCTTCCCTTGCTGTTTGTTGGCTTGTTGGTAAAAGGCAGAGAAATGGTCAGAGGAAGAGCCCACTCCAAGGAGTTTGTCTCCAGGCCTCCCTGGGGGGTTGTCTGGAGGGATAGTGCAGCGATCTTCACGGTAGCCAATGGTAGCCTTTGCACAGGAAGATAAGCTTAAAGAGATGGCTTTGGGGCAAAGGTTTCTTTTTAAGCCTCATTAGCCTCAGAGACACAGGTAATTATTACTGATAAGGCTGTTGGACTTGGAGAACATCTGAAAAGTGGAAACCTGAGCACAAGTGCAATGGGTTTTGTAGGTCGGGGAGTGGAGGTTGGGGGTGCTGCTCCCCCTTTCATACATAACCAGAGGGTGAGTTCCTTTCTATCCTGCCAGGATACAGGTGCTATATAGCAACTGCGAACACAAGCAAAAGCCGTGAATTTCTAAGGGTTAATGAAATGTTTAGTTTTTATCTGTGATTACAGCCAACACCCTTTAGCTTTTAGTCTTTGATTCCCAGATCTATGGAGAAAAAAGTCCCTTCTTTCTCCCAGTTGAGAACTGGGAATTCACAGAAAAGTTCTGACAGATTTCAGTATGTTTTGTGAAAGAGATAAAAAGGCATCCTTTCTCTCTGCCTGACTTCTTCCACTTTATTCTGTACCTTACTCCATCCCACACTGTTCCTGGCATTTTCCTGTCATTCTACTTGTGACAGCAGGGCCAAATGATCAAGAAATGACCATAATATCACTATTTCCAATAAGGTGCATGGTGAGGAAGACAACGAGGATTCTCTTTATTGGTGTTTTTAGAATATTCTTTGATCCGTGCTCATGTGCTTTTAATTATTTTTCATACTAAAGAGTGAATATCATAAAAAGACTTGTGACTACGATGTCACGTTTTGGTCCTCATGTTACTCAACCACTATTGGGAAACCTTCAGAATGTTTTGAAACAAGTGGTCCAACCCATGTGGTCGGGTCTGGGCACCAGGTGGCCGAGAGATCAGCCTCCCAAACACACTCTCATTCCCTGAGGGTGCAATCAGGGTGATGTCCCACTGAGGACAGCACAAGGTGACATGCTTCAGTGTGTCTTCAATGTTGGCTGAACCCGAATTTCTGCACCTCAGCCATGAAGGGAGATAATTGCTTGGACTGTTTCCCTCCCTCTTTTGGAATAAAGTTCAACAGAGGTTAACATTCTGTTTAGCAAAACACAGATTACATCACAAAAGAAAAAAAATAGTTTAACTTTATACGGCTGAGAGCCAGTGAATTTCTCCGGTGGCATATTTTACCTTGAATTCTTCTCGTTCGATTGACATATGACCTAACTCGACCAGGATTGTCCAGACTACTGAGAATTCTCAACCAAGAAAGAGCAAGCACTAAGTATGGAAGTTTGGGTTTCTACTCAATAAACTAGGAAGCTTTAAAAGCAAAAAGATAAATCATAAACATGCGCTATATAATAGAATTTTCCACTAAGATGAGTCGTGTGGCCATTGTCAGGTGCAATCCACCAGGCTGACATTGGCAATTTTGAAAAGTCAGGAAAGCTTTTTGTCTTCTTTCTTTGATCTTTTGGATTCCTTCCTTCCTTTCTTCCTTCTCTTTTGAATGGCATTCTCTTTCCCTGCTTCTTAAGTGTCTTTCCTTATTAAAATCAAAAGTGGCATTTTGGGAGGCCGAAGGGGAAGGATCACTTGAAGCCAGGAGTTCAAGACTAGCCTGAACAACTGAGGGAGACCTCGTCTCTAAGAAAAAATTTTTTAAAAATTATCTGAACCTGGTGGCGTGCACATGTCGTCCCAGCTACTCGGGAGGCTGAGGCAGGAGGATCGCTTGAGCCCAGGAGGTTGAGGCTGCAGTGAGCTAAGATTGCACCATTGCACTCTAGCTCAGGCAACAGAACAGGACCTTGTCTCAAAAAAAAAATCAAAAGTGATATGATATTTTAATTTCTACTTTGGCCGTCTTGCCTTTCCCAGGGCATTTGCACTGAAGTCCCTTTTCTTTGTTTCTAGAATAAGGGACTGTGATTAAAGAAATTTCAAATAACAGCATACAGTTGAGGGAAACAGTTTAAGGGATAGGAAACTTTTGGTTTAAGGTATAGTAGAACCTTTTCCTCAGTTTATGGTCTTGTAAGGACCACTCAGGAGGTGCAGTGGGTCACTTGGACAATACCTGCTCCAGTGTCTTCCACTTACCTTAATCCTAATACTTCTCTTTCTCGGAGCAAAGTCCCCCAGATACAGGGGCTCATTCTACTTGTGCTCTCTCTGCCCTGACTCATAGCCAGAGTGATCATACATTAACTTCCACTGCCCGGCTTGTTCTCCCTCTTCTAGTAAAGGCATCCAGTTCTCCTCTGTAGCCCACTAGTGCCCACCAATGTCCAGTCTCAGGCTGCCTGGTGACAGAGCCTCTCCGCTTAGGTCAGGGAAGGGTCAGGCAAACAGAGCTGATCTCAGGAATTTGGCTGAAACTATTGCAAATGTGGTGCCTCCTTCTCTAACTTCTGAGAGGATTGATTCAAGCCCGGAGCTGCTGATGGGCATCATCTTCCCCGAACACGAACAAGCCTACGTACGATGAAATCAGCAGGGAGAAAAGTGGAGCCCAGGGAAAGAGAGACACAGATCCTAGTGACAGCCCAGGTACCTGGGTCCACTCCTCGTCTTTCAGTTACAGGAGCCAAACAATTCCCCTGGGTTCAAACCAACGTGAATAGGGTCACTTGCCACAAAGGGATCCCAGACTCACTAGCAACCTGGGCCCAGGCCTCTCCTCCTCCAGCTTCTTTTACGTGCACCCAGGGAGGTCCCATCCGCAACACCAGAGCCAGAGATGAGTCACTTCATGCCCTCAGTATCCAAGACAACTAAGGAGTGGAAAAACCACAGATTCCGCAGTTGCTCAAGAACCGCTTGAGGGTGTGACTTTAGGGCTGGGAGGTGCAAATGCCTAGATACGGCTACCCTAGGCTAGAAAGTGGGGGGAGGAGACAAGGAAACTCTAACTGTTAAGGGAATGGGTGCGCTGAGCTGGTCAGTGTAGATGATGATGATGATGACACATGCAATCAGGGACCACTGTCCACATTGGTGCCCACTACAGATCTTGCAAAGCTCAACAGGATCAGAGAAAACCTAAGAATTGGGTTTGACTATGTCAAGTCTCACCAATTATACTTATGTTGAATGCTTCCCATTCATGCCTAATCACCATGCGGCATAATAATGATTATGTACTTCATTAAGTATGTGTCAGATTAATTTAATTTCTTAGATTTTATTTGATGGCATCGATAAACATGATACATGTGTGCTCTGGCTTCCCATGATACTTTGTTCATAATGCGTACAAATGGGTCGTCTGCCTACAACTTTAAGAAACTCTTAGACTGTCAAAGTGTTTATATTATACATGAGGAAATGAGAGACCACAGATGGATAAATAAATGGCACTGTTCCCACAGTTTCCTTATCCACAGGGAGGCATCATACTTGCTTCAGGCAAAACTTTGAAATGATAAGCGTTTGAGGGGATGGATATGTTAATTATCCTGATTTGATCATCGTATGCAGGTATTTAAGTTTGCACGATTGTTACGTGTCAATTAAAAATTTTACAAAAAATAACTTTGAAAAGGTTTAATGTAAAGAGGAGGGGCAAGTGCCAGGGAGCGGAGCCAGGCCACCAGCCTTCACTCGGCCGCTGTGAGCCCCAGTATTCCACGTGTGGAATGGGATGGAGTCTCCACCTCTTAGAATCGGTATTAAATGGGATGATGCAAACATTGTTCAATAAGTGCCAGCTATTATCATCTTTAGAAAACAGTGGTATTCAGCCTGAAGACGTTCCATGAAAGAGGGAAAGACAATCTTACTCTCTCTGCGGGAGGGGTGTTTATAGGATTGTGGCTCGCTGTGAGATTACAGGCCTCCAACTCCTGTATGTTGGTTTAACTCCTATGAAGTTATTTTTGTCGGTCAAAATGGTCTAATATTGGCAATTACATGTGGTTCAACCTAATATGAGTAATGGCAGTGACTTCCCCAAGTCTTCCCAACCCCAATACCTGCACTTCGTGAGAGCCGTTCTGGTGGTCTGGTGAGCGAGGCTAAGCTCTCTCCAAGAATGCTAAGGAAAGCAGCACTCTGGGGAAAAAATGGTGAGATAAAGGGAAGGCAAGGTGTGACTGATCTACTGAGTGTTGAAATGCACTTTCAAATCAAACAAAAGCCAAAAATAAGTTATAAGAATAAGAAAGTCACAGCTTGGGGCATAAGGTATTTATTGTAATCATTATGCTTGCTGTGGCTAGTTTCTCAGGAGCTACCAGAGATAAGATAATAGGGAAAGTGCAGACTTGAAGAAGAGTTTAGCCCCATGGGGTAGCGTGCCCCTTGTAATCCCAGCTACTTGGGAGGCTAAGACGGAAGGATCTCTTGAGGCCAGGAGTTCAAGATCAGCTGGGGCAACGTAGCAAGACCCCATCTTAAAAAAAAGGAAGAGTGTAGGATGCCCCCCGCAAAACAGACACTAGTATTTAAAAGAATTTGGTTAAGTTCCTCCTGAAAAAGAGTAGCTAGCATCTTTAACACTGGTAGCAAAATCAGGCAAAGGAAAATTTGTAAAAAACACTGAATATGGAAGAGGAAGGAACTAACTTTTTAAAATGTACTCAATGAAGTGTTTTTCATTGTTACTTGAGATTAGAAGGTAGACAGAGCTGTCTTCTGTGATGATCTCTTCATGGAATCATGCAACTGGAAGAAATAGTTTAGTCTCATTCCCTGCCTCAGGGAGCTGTATAACTCAATCATCCAAACTGAATGGTTATCCAACTCGTTTTTTTAAAGGTTTTAAAACACTGTGTTCCCTGAGCTCTGAACTTGCCTGCCATCCACCATGGGCACAGGGTGACACAGCTGCCTGGGGGCTCCCTCCACCCCAGACCTTACCAGCTTCATCCCGGGATACAGGCTAATGGAGCCTTCCACAGAAACGGGATTGTCTTTGGGATATGGATATCATCACAGATACTAGCAACACTCAGCCTTCAGTCACTTCCAAGTGCTCTTGGAAACGCACTGGCCTGTGGGGCTCTACAGCTCAAAACGCAGCCTTCAGAAGGCTCTGCCCTGGAAGAGAGCTGTGACGGGCAAGCTGCTCAAACTGAGTCTCGTGGGAACCCAGTCACTCAGGGGGTGGCTTGAGCCAGAGCTGAGCCCTGGCAGCTGGGCTCCTCTTGCTAGTAAATTAGTATCAAGGCAGAGCAACAAAGGAGATGATATGCAAATTCCATTTATCACAGGTTCTATGCCAGGCTTTAAAGGGTCTACTTGAATCAACAGCAGCCCAGAGGGGTGGATCAGATCTACCCTGATCTATAATAATCGAGAAGAGCACATTCAACCTGGATATAGTTCACCGCAGAGTGACCACAGAGCAACCTGCAAACTCTAAATGGTGGAAACTCTGTAGGTGGTCAGTGGTGCTGGAAGTGCCCCTCCAGGTGTTCTCAAAACAGAGCTCTCCAGGACTAGAGATGAGCCTTTTCTTCCTTAGCCTGGGCTCCTTGTTTGCAGCCAGTGAAACATCCCGATTGGTTTGCAATTCTGTCGGATAAATGCCTGGTTTGAGGAGGTGCCCTTGAACTGTCTGCTTTTCTTCCCTTTGGAATGGAAGCAGAATGATTGTGCTCTGTGGGTTTCAGAGAAGGCATAGGGTTGGCATTCCATGTGCCTGACCCCAGACACTGGACAGCCAACTGTGACTGGGGGCTTTCCACCCATGCTTCTCGTTAGCTGCTCCTTCCCTGGCAGCATGGGCAGACGCTGGAGCCGACGACACCCAGCTACTCCTGGAGGCGGAGGGCAATTAGGGAAATCTCGTTTATGCCACTGATGCCAGGATATAAATTTTCTAAAATCGCATACTAGCACCCTGTAGCCTGCCCAAGAGGGACAGTGAGTTAAAATCCTAAAGGAAGCCATCAGCTAGGGCCTTCCCCAAGTAACAAAATACTGTGTTGCTGATTCTCTGTCAACAATGTTGTGGCATACTCCTCACCTTAGAACAACCTTGTTAGCTATCCTGGGAGGAGGAAAAGTGAAGGTTCAAGTCTCTTGCGGGAACTTAGGAAATATTTATTATTCAAATACACTGCGAGCATTAACATTCATCAGAGAGCAAGAGAACCCTGAGAAATTGTCGTTGGCCTAATTCGGATGGCTGAATTGTTTCATGGAAAAGCCAGTGAATTGCAATTGAGCCCCTGGCACGGATTTGGGGAGGCAAAGGGAATCTCGTCTCTGAAAAGCACGATGTGTCTGTGTCTTCCACACCTGGACTGGCCCTGCCACACAATGCCCAAGTGGCACTGGTCACTCCCACATTTCTGGAATGATGCACTTAGATTTTGCACAGAGAAATTCAGTTCCATGGCCACAAATGGCTTTGGAGATGTGTTGTTGGCCACAAGAGAAGGCAGACAAGAATTCAAATGAGGCCACACAGCCAAGAAACTGTCACAGGGTCAGCAGTCAAATTGGAGACCAGTGGCAGAATCCAGGAATGGGTGAGAACACAGCCTTCAGGGTCAGAGCCGTACAAATCCTGGATCCTTTCCTCACTAGCTTTGAGACCCTGGACAAATATCTGAACCTCTCTATAAAGATGAGTGATAGGTCCTTTCTCACCACAATGAGGTCCGAATCGGAATGACAGAAATAGGTCCTTTCTCACCAAGACGTAGGAAGATTAAGCAACAACTAGTCACTTTCTTAGCACCCTGCCTAGAATATAACTAAGTACTTGATACATGGTTGCTGCTGTTACTTTTATTCTTCTTCTTACGCAGAAAGGACTGCATGAGGCATGGAATTGCTAATGCCCCACGTTTTAAGTAATAGCATGTAAATGGCAGTGTTGAGCTGTGAACCTCAGCCTGTGTGACCAAATCCCGAGCTCCTAATTGCAATGGGGAGAATGGGGTAAAACAAATGTCTTGAAAACGTGAATTGCTCTCATATCTTGTTGAATGGAAAAAAGAACCTGAAAAAAGTGCCATTTTCTTTCTAAAGCGGTTCAACTGCTCAGTAGGGTATTCCAGCCCCTACCCTGTGCTACATATTGACATTTGCCTTTTCCAAAGAACAGGGGTTAAAAACCGCTAGTACTGCCATTTTGCTAAAATGCACAGAATCTGGTTCTTGCTTTTGAAATAGGCAAAGAAATATTTCATGGATGCCGAGTAAATCCTGGTACTAATGAGACTTATTGTCGTCCAGGCACAGTGGCTCACACCTACAGTCCTTGCACTTTGCAAGGCCAAGGCATGAGGATCCCTTGAGGCCAGGAGTTCAAGACCAGCCTGATCATGAGCGAGACCCCATCTCTACAGAAAAAAAAAAGGGACATTTTCACACACACACACGCACCCCAGTGTTGACTTTGCTTTGCTTACAGTGATTTCTAGTCCACTGTTCCTGATTTGATTAAATGTAATAAAAGCATCCTTGGATCTGGAAAGGTCTGAGATAGTGTTAATACAGTGCCTTCATTTTACCGATAAGCAAACTAAAGCCTGATAATGAAGGAAATGAGTCCCAGCATTACTGCCTACCCACTTTTAAGGTGATTTAAATGGAGCTTTGGGGAAAAAAATAACTGTAGTTTTGGTGCTTCAGTTGGGTAGGCAGGCTCATTACAGAGGAATTTTGAGTGCTTAGAGAAAGGAGTTCTCTGTTTGCACACACACGTGCATACTTTCTCTCTCTCTCTCTCTCCCAATTTTTGCTTCGTCCCCAAAATTCTGATACTCTCCTTCAGAGAAGGAGTTGAAGTAAACAAATCAACAATCAAAGCATTTTTTGAACAGAATAGACGCATTATTCTTTGGGTGAGCATAACCCAGATTCTGATCTCTGTTCTTATCTCAGCTTCTCCCTTGGAGAGAGGGAGAAATGGAGAAAATTTGGAACAAGAAATATTACTAATAAAAACTCGCCCAACTCCTTTTTGAGCATTGATTGACTGGGTGACAATCCCACAGGGTGGAGAAGCATTTTCTTGGTGGCCTGTGGCACATTCAGATTAAGCTGATGGCAGCACAGGCTGGAGGCAAGCGGAAAAGTACTGTCCCCTGTCTAGGAAGTGTCCCCCTGAGGAACAGGGCAGAACTGTGCCGGACGTGCCTCTCCCCGATCACAGCAGCTAGCCCCTGACCTGGGCTTGGGGACAGCTGCTGTATGGCCCACACCTGGCCCTTCCGTGAAATTACTAATTTCCAGTATTCCAACAGTCTGTGTTCTATCCTCTGCACTAGTCCAATGGTGACAAAAAACACTGTGCAGGTCTCATAATCTCCCTGTTAAGTATAGGGAAACCAACCGCTTAGTGTTCTTCCAAAAGATGAAATGTAAAGCTCTATTATTATTTTGATACCACTTATATGTATTGATTTTATTGTCTTTTGTTAATTACCATTAAAAACCTATTTGAAATCCTTGTTACTTTAAAGGAGGAAATACTTGTTAAAAAGTAAATTTCTATGGAATATTAAATATATTAATATATTTTAAATATATTTTTAATATTAAAAATAGTAGCATTTACTTAGTGTTTATGACGTCCCTAGATGTTTTACACCAATGTCTCAGGTAATTCTATAGGCTACATGGTATTCATAGCCCCATTTTATAGATGAGAAAACTGAGGCTCAGTAGGATTGGGTGAGTGACTCAAAACCAGTTGGTTTTATTTATTTATTTGTTTTTGAGACAGAGTCTTACACTGTTGCCCAGGCTGGAATGCAGTGTCATGACCATAGCTCGCTGTAACCTTGAACCCCTGGGCTCAAGCAACGCCCCCACCTCAGCCTCCTGAGTAGCTGGGACTACAGGTGTGCACCTCTACACCCAGCTAACTTTTTAAATTTTTTGTTGAGATGGCGGGGGGTGGAGGGGGTGGATCTCACTATGTTGCTCAGGCTGGTCTTGAACTCCTGCCCTCATGCGATCCTCCCACCTCAGCCTCCCAAAGTTCTGGGATTATAGGCATGAGCCACTGCTCCCAGCTGACAATTGGTTTTAAACGCCGCTCTATCAGACTCTGAAGGCAGCACTCTGGGACCCCCAGGCGCCCTGAGCCTGTTTATCCAGAGTGTCGCACACATGTGGGCACATGGCCAGTGTCCATCCGGTGGCCACTGGGGGCAGGGGTCATGGGCAGTGGAAAGGAGAGACAAGTTTTCTCCCCACAGAGCATCTAGTGGGAAGGAGCTTGCATGGAGGACACCAAAGTATGAAGTAGTTTATTACTCTGCTTGACTGTTGCCTGTTGTTGATAGGATTTGGGGAATTTAGCAACACAGGGAAGGCACACGTTCCCACGCTTGGGAAGGCAGGGCCAGGAGCCACGGCTCTGCAGCTGTGCGCTGCTACCTCAGCGTGGGCTTAACCTGAGGGGGGAAGGTCTGCAGGGAAGACAATCTCTTTGTGCGGCATTCTTGAAATTTCTAGCATTTCCACATGGGCCTGGCTACTCTTCCAGAAATGGGAAGAAACTTCTGGAAGAGTACCCTGGTGAGAGTCTGTAATGTGAAATACGGTTCATTCTTCACAGAGACTAGAACTCTGGCCCGGGGAGCACCTGACCCTACAGAGCTACAAAGGAGAGGCCCTGTGGAGAGTCGCGCCAGGCCGGCACTCAGGAAGCCATTTTCCTGTTTAGTTTGTTTATTTTCCCGAAGAAAGAGGATAGTAAAATAGCTTGAAGACATTGTGTTTGAAGACAGTTACAGGTTTATATTTTAAACATCCTTTATTTGATTGTGACAACACTTTGAGATGAGAACAATGATACTTACTTTGAAGCTAGAGATGTCAAATTTAGGAAAGAAAAAAAATAAAAAACCACAGGCTATCCAGTTAAATTGGAATTTCCGGTAAATAATGAGTAATTATTTTAGCATATGTATATCCCATGCAATATTTGGTATGTATGTGTGTGTGTGTGTATGCATATTTTATTTGGCAACCCAGAAGCATTAATGTTAACAAAATACCACCACTTTTAGTAATAAATGGCTATAATTTAAAGTGTTTTTCTTTTTTTTCGTTTTTTGAGACAGAGTCTCATTCTGTCACCCTGGGTAGAGGGCTGTGGCATAATCATAGCTCACTGCAACCTCAAACTCTTGGGCTGAAGTGATCCTCCTGCCTCAGCCTCCCAAGCAGTTGAGAATACAGGCGTGCTCCATGATGCCTGGCTAATTTTTTCTATTTTTTCTAGTAGAGATGGGGTCTCCCTCTTGCTCAGGCTGGTCTCAAACTCCTGAGCTCAAGTGATCCTCCTGCCTCAGCCTCCCAGAGTGTATAATTTATAAGTTTTAAGGGAAATAGCATTCATTAAAAGAAAATACAGTGAATTGTTGATTTGCAACTAATTTTACCATAATTTCTTATATAACAATTTTCCACTTTAAATGAGTCTATAAGTTTACTGTCAGAGGGCCATTAGGTTATGTTTGCCCTTGGGTTGAAATATGATTAAGTAATTTATAAATGAAAGCATACAGAAAATTTTGGAAGCATTTAAAAATACTTTAAACTGTATATGAATGTTTTTGTGTTAAAGGAAGGAATCCATTCAACAAATACCTACTGGGTATTCACTGTATGCCTGACACCGCTGAAGGTGTCTGGGGGACAGCAGGGAACAAAATGAACTTCTCTGTCCTCTTAGGCCCTGCGGTCTATAGACTGGTTTTGTGAGAATGTGTGACGTTTAAGCTATAGCCAGTTGCAGGAGACTTAGTAATACTGGAGGCAGGGAGAACGATCTAATATTATAAAGATTTCTATTTCATAATGATTTCAGAGATAGGTGTTTATTTTTCAGCACTTTTTGGTGCTGTAAGAATTATACATCTTGATATCATTAAAGTCTTTTCAAAAAGTCTCTGGAGTTTTATGCCTGAAAATTATATAAATTTAAGAAGGCTTTGGGGTCAAACTGCATTAGGAGGGCATGAGAAGCAAAAACATTAATTCAGCATGCTATCTTTAGTTACAAAGTCTCAACTGTTAAATCAGAATAAATTTACAGAGGTACCTGTGTCCACTGTCCACCCCCACATTTGGAGGGGAGATGTTTTAGGAGTCTCGAATGTTGTCAAGGCATTGGGGAGGAAGGAAACTTTAAGTTCCTAGGGCCTATTTCCATTGATGCATGGATATCAGGTTAGCAACACATTGTAGCTCTTATTCTACACTTGAGAGGTAGTAAATTGCTTTTGGGTAGAAATGAATTAACTCTTTCCTATGACTACATTACCATAACGTGCTGTCAAAAGTGATTTAGTAAACTGAATATGGGAGGCTAAAAACCTGAATCTAGTTCCAAGAAGTAAATTGATTAATGTGTCCTTCTTTCATTAGTATGATCAGATTCACAAGATGATTTTATGCTAATACTCATTTTCATATCCTCTCTTGCCTACCTCAATAAATTCAAGGTTAGAAGGATGTTAAAGTTATCTACTCTGACCTTCCTATGCCAATCAGATGCTTTTTCTCCTCCAAAATATCCCCACCGAGTGGTCCAACCCTTTTAGATTCCCTAGAATAAGCTTTAGGGGCCTGGTTAAATGAACAAACAGCAGCAAAAACTCTGCCTCCCAGAAACAAGATAGTCTGTTCCTTTCATTTAGAACAAGGAAACAAGATGAGGCCAGAGTTTCAAAATCCTAAAGCACTATAAAAAAGAATTCCCTGTATCTTTTACTAGGGACGACAGGACTAGTAAAACCCTTCTTTATTAGTAGTAATAGCAGTTTATATCTAAAAACACTACCATTCATTAAATGACTATTATGTACCAAACGCTGTGCTAAGTAATTTTCATGTCATTTCTCATTTAATCAAAAAATTCATCATTTACAAGACACTTAAGAAGCTAATATTATTATGATTTTTGTTAATACAAATGATCAAAGTGAGAGAGACAGAGAAGTAATTTGCCTATCATTTTAACATTAGAAGGGAACTTTGGGGTCCACCCTTCTAATTTTCTAGGATTTGCCTGGATAGTTGTGTCAGAGAGTCATAGTTGGAAATCTTAGATCTCTGTTGTTTCTATTATTACATGTTGCTTTATTCCCAAGTTCATATAACATGTCTCCATGCTGCAGGAATTATATATACATATATGTACATGTTGATATATATACACACAGAATTTTTATATATACACACAGCTTACACACACATGCACACACACACACACACACACACAGATGATTGCAACTATTCTCCCAATTTGATCATGGAAAAGGTATGGGAGATGAGAATGTGTTTGATTCTAGGCACCTCTGTACTTTAGACTTGATTAAAAAATAAAAACATGGCTCCATCCTCCATCCAACAGCAGCCAAATACACATTTATCTCAAGCACAAATGGAACATTCTCCAGGATAGGCAATGTACTAAGCCATAAGGCAAAACTCAATATAAAAGGATTGAAATCATACAAAGTATGTTTTCTGACCATAATGGAATTAAATTAGCAATTGATAATAGAAGGAAATTTGGGAAATTCACAATTATGGGAAAATTAAACAATACACTCCTAAATATCAATGGATCAAAGAAGAAATCACAAGAAAAATTATAAAATGCTTTAAGATGAAATAATGCAAAACACCAAAACTTATGGGATGCAGCTAAAGCAGTGTACAGAGGGTAATGAATAGCTGTAAATGCCTATACTGAAAAGGAAGAAAGATCTCAACCCAATAACCAAATCTTCCTCTTAAGGAACTAGAAAAAGAGAACTTTTCAAAGACCTATCTTTAAAATTTTACAACTTCTAGAAAACTGTGTTAAAATAACTTCTACATTCTGCTAATCAGTTCATGAATGGATGTTTCTTCAGAACCTATTCAATTTTTTAACCTCAATTACTTTTGGTAATTGTTCCAGGGTCATTTTCTCATTGGTATTTCTGAACTGAGGCTTGTTTTCTGAAGTTCTTTCCCTACCTCATCTATTGCTGCCTGGTTCCAGAGGAAAGTTAGATTCTATTTGCCCCTGAGTTTACAAGCAGAAGCTCACCAAAGCTTTTGCTCACTCCATGAAAACTTGGATATTGATCCCTCTTTCAGTCAGGATCCAGCAGTAAACACTGGCGGACTCAAAGGGTTTTATAAGAGATGAGTGAGGGCACTATTTAATAAAGGTATGGGCAGGACTAGGACTAAAGAACAAACAAGGATGGTGATGCACCAGAGACTAGTGATGTCAGGAAGCCCTTATTATTTCTAGGCCTGATGAAAAAATTAGAGGAAACCCTTGTTTAGTCAAGAACCAGAGCCCTGGAAGAGGGGTTACCTCTGCTGATCCCTGGCCTTAGAGGAATGTAGCAACTGCTAAAACTCTGGCAGGTGTGGGTCCAGGTAAGGATAGACGTAAATACTCTACCTACCCTTCTCTCCTTCTACTCTCTTTTCCTCTGCCATTGACTCAATCCAAAGGAAGCCAGAGAACCAGGGAATCAGGGTACCGTCTATAGATGCCAGCCTCCAAGGGGACAGATGGCAGACAGGGCAGAGATGAATCTGAGGAGAAGATGGAAATGAACCAGAACAATTCCTGACCAGCGAGAGTCATCCGCCTCTGAGCCTCAAGGTTCCAGCTTCTAGCTGGGTCCCAGGAGGACCCTCCTGGACTGTCAAGGAACCTCACCCCCTGCCACTTCCTCTGTTGCTGATGTTGCTCTCTGCTTTCAATACTTTGTGGTCTTTTCAAAACCTGTGATTATTTCAACCCCCACCAGGTTTCTCTGGAGAGTCTTAGATCTTGCTGAAGTAGGGGAGGTAAACCTACCTGCTCACTAGTCTCTACAGCCCTTCCTCCTTTGATTTATCAAGTGGCCTTTTCCTTCCATTTTTACAGCCTCCTCTACCTGGGAACACAGATGTGTTCCCTCAGGGTTGAGTCAAGGTCAGGTTTACTTTTTCAGCCCTGCTTTCCCCTGGGAAAGAAGCTGTAGAACACATCACCCAACAGCCCACTCAGAACCACCGGGTCTCAGAACCCAGCTGCACCCAAGGATTGGGAGAACTTCCATCCTGCCCACAGAACTTGGTTAGTGCCTCTAGGGACTCACTTTGTGCTATGTGCTCAAGGGTCAGATGACCAGGCCTTGGTATTTTTAAACATATGTGGTGACAGTGCCTCTTAGTCATCATCGAGTGCCCCAGAGAACTGGCCCCGTGCCACACCCTCAGCACAACCTTCATAAGCACTGGCGAGGAAGCTGGGGCCCTGCCCTAAAAGAGCTGACAATATAATGAGCTGCCAAACCCATTAAGTAATGACATCTTCCTGGAACAGGGTATTCATGAAGCAGGTTCCACAGCTGCCCCAGTGCCTCATGCATCCCATTGTATTTACTGTCCTTCCACCTCGTGCGGCACTCAGCCTTCAAAGGTGACTTATGATTTGTCCTGAGAATCCAGCCCTACCAGGATGACCTGTCATCTCCCTCCTGGTGCATGTTGAATTAGGCAGCTGCTTGTGGAATTAAGTTATTAACATTTTTGCTCAGCCTCTTAGTCAACTTAACTTGACTTTATTTTGGTGGAAAGCAAATTACTTGGTCAGTAGAATTTTGTTTAATTGGTGACTTGGCTAAGGTTGTGATAACTTTTCCAGTAATAGTTACACAACAAATGTATTTTATTTAATTTTCCCCTGAAATAACTCAGCTGACTCTGATTATTCAAGATATGCAAAGCACTGAAGAGGAGCCGTGATCCTAGAGTGAGTTCTATGATAATATAAGAATAGAAAACATGGAAGGGGGACAGCCCGAACACTCAAGAGATTTACCATGGAGATAAGTAAGGTGCTTAACTGACGACAACATTGTCACGTTTTTTACTTCTTTCTTTGCTATATATGGATTTATCTTTTTCTCTGAGTTTCTTTCTTTCTTTTTTTTTTTTTTCCTAGTCTCACTCTGTCAACTGGGTTAGAGTGCAGTGGCATCAGCCTAGCTCACAGCAACTTCAGACTCTTGGGCTCAAGTGATTCTCCTGCCTCAGCCTCCCCAGTAGCTGGGACTACAGGTGTACAACACCATGCCTGGCTAATTTTTTCTATTTTTAGTTGCCTGGCTTATTTCTTTCTATGTTTTAGTAGAGATGGGGTCTCACTCTTGCTCAGGCTGCTCTTGAACTCCTGACCTCGAGGGCTTCTCCTGCCTCGGCCTCCCAGAGTGCTAGGATTACAGGCGTGAGCCACCATGCCCGGCCCTTCTCTGGGTTTCTTAATCTCTATATCCTTCTATATTTCTCTCTTTTGTGTCTCACATGTGTGTCTCACGTGTGTGCATGCATGCATGCATGTGTGTATATATGTGTATTGTGCCTTGTACAAAATTTAATAATGGCATTTAGCACAATAAAAAAACATTTTTAGAAAACTCAAAATACATGATAATGGTGACTGATATGGCATTTCTAACAACTTGCTCTGTAGTGGACCTTGGGCAAAGAAGCTTTCAGGTATCGTTTCAGTTGTTCCTCAAAAATTTGGGAGCTTTTTAAAGTATTTTCTGCTTTTCTATCTTGTGATCCAGTTTCTCATATCTGGAAAATAGAATTGTTCCTTTTCAGTTTGTAAGATTCTCTTTCTTTAAGTGGCCCCATCAGGAATGGTTTGATGCTTGTAGTTTATGCTGCTTGGAAAAAATAAAGTGTGGGATTTGGGTGAGAACTGAGGGTTATTATAATCTAAGAAGAGTGATGGGCTATAAATGCAACAGCCTTTGAAATGGACTTTGCAAGGTCTTCTTGACTTTTCAGTGGCAAAGGCTAAGCAATGGTCTGCTGGTCTTATCCTCCATGAGTAACAGATAGGCCTTTGCTTATAAATCCATGGAGCTGAAGGTCGTGCCGAGGGCTTGCCCGCACTAGCATATTTACTCTAGGATCAGGACCTCGGTTAATCTCAATTGCACTAGTGTTGCATATTTCCTGCCTCCGCCTGTATCCACCCACTAGTTCTGGCTCCTGAGCTAACCCTGCCCACTGGTCAGAGCAGATTGGCAAATGATCATTCTTTAGGACAGCCAGGGCTTATACACCAGGAAGGAATGTGGTCAGAAGAAAGACAATTGTCTTCACACCATTTGTAGACGGGGGCTCATGTTACCTCCTCATGTTGCTTTTTTTTTTTAAAAAAAAAGAAAGCAAGTTCCTCTATTGTTGTATTTTAATATTAAAAGGCATAGGGTGTGGACATCAATTGCTGTAAATATTGGACAAGTGACCTTTGCCTGCCTGCTGGGTGGGTCAGAGCTGTAAACCGTATGTGAGGATCCTATTCCTTTCTTGGGCAAGGGAAAACAAGGATTGGCCAGCTTTGAGTAATTATTATCCCACCCTTCATTTAAGCAGTCAACCCAGGAGTACTTAGTGAGGGCATACTATGCTCAAGGCACTATGCTATGGGAGATGTAGGGAAGTCTGTCAGAGAATTTAGAATCCGGTAGAGGATTAAAAATATAAACACGCGTAGTACCAGGAAGTACGTGGAAAGAACTTAGACTCTAAAACCAGAAAAACCCAAGTTCAAACCTCTACTCTACCTTTTTAACAAATGGTGCTGGAAAACTTGGACATCCATATGTGGAAAAAATGAACTTCAAAGCCATAAATCATACCTTATGCAAAGGTTAACTCAAAATAGATCGTAGACCTGAATGTGAAATCTTTGTGACTTTGCTAGAAGAGATTCCTTAGTTAAAACAACACAATTCATAAAAGAAAAATGGATAAATTGGACTTGATAAAAATTTAAAATTCTCCTTAAAAGACACTAGAAAATGAAAAAACAACCACAGACTGAGAGAAAATATTTGCAAAGTACATATCTGATAAAGGACTTGTATCCAGAATATATAGTTAGATATCTCAAAACCAATAATAAGAAAACAGGCCAAGGTGGGAGGATCGCTTGAGATCGGGAGTTCAGAACCAGCCTGAGCCTGATCGAGACCCCATCTCTACCAAAAATAGAAAAAATTAGCTGGGTGTGGTGGTGTGCGCCTATAATCTCAGCTACTCGGGAGGCTGAGGCAGAAGGATCACTTGAGCCCAGGAGTTTGAGGTTGCCGCCAGCTATGATGATGACACAGCACTCTAGCCAAGGCAACAGAGACTATGTCTCCAAAAAAAAAAAAAAAAAAGGAAACGAAAAAGAAAGAACAGAACAGAAAAGAAAATAGCCCAATTTTTAAATGGGCGAAAGATTTAACAGAACATGTGCAAAGATACTCAACACTATTAGTCATTAGGAAAATGCAAATTAAAAAAACATCAAAATAACTATTAGAATGATTTTTTTTAAAAAAGCCTCATAATACCAATTGCTGGCAAGGATGTGGAGCAAAGGGAACTCTCTGGAATGCAAAATGGTGCAGCCACTGCCGGAAAATATTTTGGCAGTTTCTTATAAGACTGAATATGCATATACACTTACTCCATGACACACCCACCCCACTCCTAGGTGTTTACCCAAGTGAAATGAAAACGTATGTTCATTAAAAACATGTCTATGAATGTTTATGGGGGCTTTGTTCATAATCAACAAAAACTGGAAAATATGCAAACATGCTTCAGCTAATCAATGGGGAAAGCGTGGCACATTCGTATAGTGGAACACTACTTGGCAATAAAAAGGGACAAACTCCTGATACACTCAGTAACCTGTATGAATGCCAAAGGTTTCCTGCTAAGTGAAAGAATACAGACTCAAAACACTACATACTATCAATGAATGCCAATAAAGTCAACATTGCAGAGTTATCACAGAGATTATAATTAATCTGTATAAAGACAACAGAATAGTTTCCCACATAATTGTACACATAAATATTTATAATGATTATATATTTTAAATTGGTGGATGTTATGATACATAAATTGTATCTCAATAAAGTTGTTTAAACACACACACACACACACAAAGGCTACATACTCAACCGGGTGCAGTGACTCACACCTGTAATCCTACCACTCTGGGAGACCGAGGTGGGCAGTTTGCTTGAGTTCAGAAGTTCGAGACCAGAGACTAGCCTGAGCAAGAGTGATACCCCACACCTACTAAAAACAGAAAAAATTAGCCAGGCATCATGATGCACGCCTGTAGTCCCAGCTATTCAGGAGGCTGAGGTAGGAGGATCGCTTGAGCCAAGGAGTTTGAGGTTACAGTGAGCTACAATGATGTCCCTGCACTCTACCTGGAGTGACAAAGTGAGATTCTGTCTCAAAAAAAAAAAAAAAAAAAGGCCACATATTATATGATTCCACGTATGTGACATTTTGGAAAAGGCAGAACACTAAGGACAAAAATTAGATCTGCGTTTTCTGGAGCTTGGGGGTGGGGGCGGTGGACCACCAAATACCATGAGGAGAGATTTTGGGGTGATGGAACAGTTCTATATCTTGGTTGTCATGCTGGTTACAGGACCGTGAAACTCATAGCACTGTGCAGTAAAAATCGTGAATTTTATAGTGTGTACATTATACCTCCATAAATCTGATTGAGAAGAAAAAGAAGTAATACTATATAGACAGCACTTAGTCATCAAAAACCATAAAGGTGAGGTTAAAATACTGCTCTAGCACTTAAAACTGAGTGAATGACCATAGGCAAGTTTCTTAACCTTTATCATATCCATTCCCTCATCTTTAAAATGAAAAAAAAAATAGTAGTAGCACTGCATAAAATTATGTTCTGAGAGTTAAATGACATAATGCAAGAAATAAAATTAACTAACGTTTATTGACCATTTACTCTATGCCAGGCTTTAGACGTGCCTTTATATTCATTATGTAAGTCATTCTAACAACCCTAGGAGATAAGTTCTATTCTTAGCACGCTGAGAGCGGTGCCTGGCATGTAGTAAGAATTCCATAAGAGTTGACTGCGATTGCTACTATTCATTGAGACTCTTTTATTTCCAGGCCACTGTGCTAGGCACTAAGAATAATAAGGAAAAAACAGAAATCCTTGTAATTTCTGCCCTCAGGCAGCGCCCAGTCTAATAGAAGAGACAAGGAGGCCAATGGACAATTAAAAATGCAGTGTGATAATTGCTCTGAGCATGGGGTTTGCAGAATACTGCCCCCTGGGAACATAGGGAGGCTCTTGCTGGGTGGGGAAAGACTGTCAAGAAAATCTGCCCGGGGAAAGCACAATCTGATTGTGTCTTGAAAGACAGGTAGGAGCGCCAACAGAAATCCAACGGGATGTTCAGGGATTGAGCAGGAAGACTCACCCAACAATATCAGCAAAAAAAAAAAAAAAAAAAAAAAAAAAACCATAAACAATACTTCTCTCCCAACAACAAAACAGGTCATGGGAGTTAGTAGCAGAGAAAGGAGAAACCAACTGCGGTAAACCTCCAAGTTGGGCTCAGATACTGTAGAAGGGAAAACTGCATTATCGAGGCTAGGGTGGGAGCTCACGGAAGCCAACATGATCTCCTAATGCTGACATACTATCCTAATGTCCAGATCTTTGGAAAAGAGCTTTCATAACCTCCCATATTCCTATTCCAGTGTCTTAGTATTCGCCCCGAGAAATTCACTGAGCTCAAATCCTCTTGGCTGCAGTTTTCCTTCATGTCTATTTCTGAATGCAAGTGGAGGATGGTTCGCAAATAACTTAGAGCTATTATTTACTCTACTAGTTGAGGTATACTGCATATTTTTCAGTGTCCTGTGATTGCTGGGTCATGGTATTTAAATACAACTAATGCTCTTCTGGGTACAAAATACCGCTGCAAAACTATTCGAAAGATTTCTGGCAAAGAAGGAACAGAGGGTGGTGGTCGAGGGAGAACATTGAATGAAGTGGCTCTTTGTTCGTATAAATACACAAACCTGTGCCGAGACTCTTTACCCTTCCACTGCCCCACAACCCCTCAACAGGTGGCACGAGCTCAGTGACATTTGTAGAGCAGATGGCATGTCATTTTAATGCTGTTTGTAATTGACAAGGGCCTCGGCGGCTATGGCACGTGCGGCCGCATGCCGGGTGTAGGGTGGGCAATGGAATTAGAAACTGCTACCTGCTCCTTCTGGCATGAGAAGTGGGAGCTGTAATTGTGTCAACTGGCTTGAGCACATTGTGTTAACTCCTCATCAAAGGACTTATTTTGCTGGTTTTATTTCCCTTAACTTGCTAATCCTTCCCTCCCGCTTGCATGGCTTGGAATTTTGGACAACTTCAATAAGGAAACCTTGTTCCTCTGAAAATTACCTTTAGCATAAGCTCAGTGTTTTCCTGTCCAGATTTTCATAGCAACTCAGATTGCATTAAATTTTATACAGCAACAAGCTTTTGCTTCTCAGAAATGGTCCAAAGAGGAAGCAAAAAGGACTGGGAGGTAGCCCAAGCAATCCTGGGTGCCTACCAGGTATTCTAATCAGAGCATAAACAACATGGAGTCACAAGTCCTGTCCCTGGGCAGCCATAGTTTTTGTAATTCTCATTTTATAAGCCATATGGTGAGTAGCTGTGGCCCCACTTCCTGTAGCAAACTCATGCAACTCCAAGGCCATGGCTATATACTTCCTCACTCAGCATCCATGAGGATCTGGCACGTGAATGAGAACACTTTTGTTTATATAAAACAAAATGAAAAAATAGTTACTTGATCAATTTAGGAATGCTCTTTTAAACTATATCGGGTTCCTTTGAGTCATTCAGTTTCTTGGAAGAAAACAAATCCCAATTATTAATCATATCCTATTAGATCAGACTTGAAAATAAT
Source organism: Varecia variegata (assembly GCA_028533085.1). Taxonomy (NCBI): domain Eukaryota; kingdom Metazoa; phylum Chordata; class Mammalia; order Primates; family Lemuridae; genus Varecia; species Varecia variegata. The sequence continues at coordinate 13,997,634 of CM052441.1, read as the reverse complement.
TTATATGGTAATGAGGAATTTACTGAGCCTGCTGAGTGTATTATTTTGTGCCTAAGCCTGGGAGTTATTTCTGAGACCTGCAGGGTCATTTCCCTCTAATCGGCGGCATACGTTTTCATTTTAGGCGCTCAAACAAAAGTTTGGAAAAGATGTCCTTTCTATTTTCCTTCTCTCTTCTCCACCTCACGTCATTATTGACTGTGTCTTTAGCTCAAGAGGAGGGGCAAGAAAGAGAGGATGGGTTTAGAATACCTTTTGCTCTCTGAAGCTCCACGTCTACTAATGAAATACAGTGTGAATGACTTTTTTAAAAAGCTGTTAATGAATGGCAAGCATTCAAGGTTTAAGTGAGCTACTATTTATCACTGTTATTAAACAGAATTAAAATGAAATTTTTAGTAACCACTATGATCATTTATTGAGTACTCTCTTTATGCCAGAAGTACTGTAATATTTTCACATAATAATTTAAAAAGCAGCTAATATGTTCCGTTGATCATTTATATGTGCCACTCATGGTGCTAAGTTCTTTGCAAACTATCTTATTTATTGCTCATATCAACACTATGTCAGAGACACTACCATTAACCCCTATTTTGTAACTGAAGAAAGCGAACCTTAGAGAGTAACTTGCTGGAAGTTGAGCTTGGTCTATCTGAAGCCAAAGCCCATCTGGTCAACCACTACCTTAAATTCTTTGATGAATCCTTGAAAAGACAGTATTTTTTTAATGATGCTAGTAACCTCATTAATTGGTCAGTTTTATATAAATTCAAACTTTTTCAAATTTAAGGGTTTTTCTTACCTTAGCTATAGGAGCTTTCTTGCCCTGTCAAAATCTCAAAACTAAGAATAGACTGCCACTCCCCTGCATGTCCGCCTTCCTGAATCCCTGTGCTGCCGACCAGCAGATTCTTTCCCCGACAACCCTGAGGATACAGTAATCCTTTTGTTCATTGATTTCCTGGAGCACTAGTGTTTTCAAAGTAGAGTCAAAACACAGTCCAAACATTACTTCTGCCTCGCTTGATTTAAAACGCATTATTTTTCCAAATGAGTTACTTCAAATATAATATTACTGGAGTCAGATCACAACATTTACTAGTTAATGTCAAGTTTGACTCTTATCTAGGTTTTCCCAGTTGGAAGCAGCTTCCACGATCTTCCCTCTGTTTCTGGTATTTGAGATGAGAGGGGCCGGGAGGAAACCCACCAGAGTCCCCGTGCAGGCAGCGTGGGGCAGACTGGCCTCTTTATTTTTAATGCGCGAAATATGAAGGGAGCCACTTTGAAGCTGTTTTCAGTCTAGACAGGATATGATGATAATAGCACAAATAAAAGTTCGCGTATTCCAGCCAGGGACAAATTAAGCGGGTACAAAGCATAGATATATGTCACGCTGTTATTGACTGCGAGCAGCACACAGCCTACTTCGGGGCATGATGCCCAGATTAATTGCTTTACCCAGAATACATCTCTGATTAGGAGCAAGCTCTCAGGAAATGCTAGGCAGCGTGCGTTGGACTCTCAATTTTGCTTCTCCTGGGCACTGAAAGTCAGACATTTTATTTTATAGACCAAGAGAATGAGTGGTGTTTGATACCATTGGTTTATGAGATGTTTTGCTGGTTTTCCTTTGTAGATTCTAAATACTTCTGAGAGAAATCAGTCACCATATGTCAAAATGATCCAGGTAGTATTTACAATTGCTTTACCGAGGTGCCTGAGCTCCGGCACAGTCGGGGATTTATATAAAGAGAATTATGAGAAGAGGTGTGCATCTTGGGCATATATGTGCATGAAAGATCAAAGTGAGGCTCTTTGTCACAGGAGCTACTGAAATAGAAGAACCTCTGAGATTGCTGTGCTTAAAAATACTGCCATTTGTGCCTTGAGGAATGCAGTGGTGATCAGACATGGCTCCTGGCTGACTTTGCACTCCGTTCTGAGTCCGCTGGAAAGGGAAGGAATCCGGAGAAATAGCCAACGGCACAGAGCAACTTCAAAAATAATGTCTCTTACTGGAAAATCTAGAGATGAAGAGAAAAGAAGGTAGATCCTGTACCCAAGAAAAATCAAGGGTGAAATTGCTTGTGTTACTGACCAGAGGCTAAATACTTTTCTTGGATGAAGACAAGAAATTCCAATGGCCTCTACAGAACCCTTGCACGCATAAGCCAGTGATAAAATGTGGTCCAATAAAGAGCTCTTGTTCATCCGTGACACCATGTTTATCATCAAACCTGAAAAACCAGGAAAGTTAAATGTATGGGTGGATCAAAAGACGTATTCCTAAATATTTGTTATTATTAGGGAGGTTTGAGGAAATATTGAGAAAACTTTTTTTTTTAAATGGGACTCCCAACAGCTCCTGCTTGTTTTTGTTGGATGCAGGATTCATTCAATTCCATCCGTGAATTATTTGCCATAGCGCATTCCTGCCTTTTTGGAAATGCTATAATATGTAAACCTTTCGTTGCACATTCCACTATTTAACAGTGAGGCATTCAGGAATTATTGTAAGTCATATAAAAGGTTATTCTTTCTGAAACTGTTTTGGAAAGAACTCTTTGTCTCTTCGCTTCAGGAATTCAATCATGCCAATTCTAACAATTATTTACATAAAGAGAATCTGGAAGTCTAGAACTTAGACTGAGTGAGTACTGAGAATTCATACCCAAGCACCACACCAGAGACCTTGTGGTCTAAGGCACTAGTATCAGGGGCCTCACTCTCTGCCACTCTCACTCACTGAGGCATTTATTCATTCATTCATTTATTCATTCATCAGACTCACTCTCAAGGCACTTCTGTATCTGGCTGGCATTAAATTTGGCCCCACGAATGTTTGAATCTGGAAATGGAAAAAGAGCAGGCAGGTTTTGGAAGGTGATGAATAGGAAGCATTATAAAATATTTATTATATAGGCCAGGACCCGTACACAGTAAATACTCAATAAGTATTAGTTAGTAACATTTAATTGTATTCATCATTAAACAACATTGTGACAGTAAAAAAAGTTTCAAAAATAATTTGATTCAAAATCCCACCACCCTAATGCATCAGCAGTTTTCATTTTACATTCATTTATTTGTTTGTTCAAAAAATATCTATTGAGCTCCTGCTGTGCTGCAAACCCCAGCATAAAACACGTGCAGGTTCTCTTCCCTTTGCCTATATGCACTACTAATTTCTTAAAGTTAAGTTTTTCATACAGAGGATATGTCCCCATGCTGTTACATCTTTTTATACAGTATTAACATTTTAATCCACAGATATCATTCCTTCAAGACTACCATATGGTCATTTATTTGACCATTATTCTGTTATGGGATATGCAGCTTCTTTTCAAAATTTCAATATTATTTATATAAAATATAATAATGAGTCTCCGAGCACAGAGCTTCTGATTTCTTTCCAGTAATTTACTAGGACAAATTCCCAAGAATCTAAATACTGGGTCAGAGGATGTGAAACTTTTTGTGGCTTTTGATGCATCCTGCCAAATGTCTGAGTCTTGTACCAATTTACAATTATAATTTTCTTTCCATCAGTCACATTTCATTGGCACTTCCTGAAGATACCGCTTGATTTCTAGGTAGAGAATTGAGGAATACTCTAGTCTCATCAGCAATGCATACATTTCTTATATGGCTTACCTTCCAGACGGCTTTGCCCACCCGTTATATAATTAGCTTTCACGCAACAGAAAAGCATTCCTTGATTCCTAGTCTGTTAGCACCTCCTTACCGATTTACTCCTTAAACCAATTACTGCACCTGAATATCCACTCACGGATTGCAGAATGCTAGAAATGGAATAAACCTCAAATATCTCTTTTATCCCTCTTCAATTTGGAGTTAAGGAAACCAAGAGCCTGGGGGATTGTGAATTACTGTAGTGTCCCTCATATCCAAGATTTCACTTTCCACGGTTTTAGTTACTCACAGTCAACCTTGGCTCAAAAATATTAAATGGAAAATTCCAGAAATCAGCAATTCATAAGTTCTAAAGTGCGCACCATTCTGAGTAGCATGATGAAATATTGCACCATCCCACTCCGTCCCGTCCAGAACATGCATCCTCTGTCCCCTGGATTCACACCACAGACACTGCCCACACATTAGTCACTTAGTGGCCAACTCGCTTATCAGATCTACCATCAGGGTATCACAGTGCTTCAGGTCAAGTAACCCTTATTTTACTTAATAGTGGCCCCAAAGCACAAGAGTAGTGATGCTTGCATATTGTTAGAATTGTTCTATTTTACTATTACTTGTTGTTAATCTCTTACTGTGCCTAATTTACAAATTAAACTTTATCCTGGGTAGGTATGTATAGGAAAAAACATAGTATATACAGGGTTCTGTACTATTTGAGGTTTTAAGCATTCATTGGGGGTCTTGGAATGTATCATGATGGCATGATGTCAAGGGAGGTGAGGATTACAGGAAGGGGAGAGGGATCAGCAGTGTCCAATGCTACAGTAATGTCAGAGAAGGGAGAAGTATCAATGGAATACACATTTTTGGAGTCACTGGTAACCCTACTCAGGAGTCACCGCAACTTCAGGTTAAGCGGGAGGAGTGGAAACTGGGTTGCATCAGATTGAAGAATGGCTGGAAGAAAAATGGATTAAGCAAGATGATAGAGAGAATCACAGGTTTGAAGAAAGATGTTTATGAATGTGAATGGTTTGAGCAAATTTATAAATTAAGCAGAAAAGAACTAGTAGAGAAGGAGAGGTTGTAGGTTTAAGAGAAGGTACTATTAGAACAAGATCCAGGAGGAGATGATGGTGATGATAACAATTTGCATTCATAAGAAATTACCGTTGTGGAACTTCTCTTTCTCAGACTACTTCTTTCCTATTGACGCATTTTCTTACCCAATAGTAACAACAAAATCTATCAGATTTAAGTATCCTAAATAAGGATTGCATTCTAGCCACATTTCCCTGACACTAAGCCTAGACCATCTTCAATGGATTTCAGTTCAATGAATATTTACTGAATGTCTATTTTGTAGTAAGTACTGAAATATGAAAATAAATCACAAATCCTGATTTTGACAAGCTTAATCTAGTGGGAGAGACAGACACATAAACAGGTTCTATAGGCCCGGTGCGGTGGCTCACACCTGTAATCCTAGCACTCTGGGAGGCCGAAGTGGGAGGATTGTGTGAGGTCAGGAGTTTGAGGCCAGCTTGAGCAAGAGTGAGACCCCGTCTCAACTAAAAATAGAAAAATTAGCATGGGGCGCAGTGGCATGCACCTGTAGTCCCAACTACTCGAGAGGCTGAGGCAGGAGGATCACTTGAGCCCAGGAGTTTGAGGCTGCAGTGAGCCATGATGATGCCACTGCACTCAACTCCCCTGTCCCATTAACCACCTCCTTCCCTGTCAGCTTCCAGAAGTCCTCAAATTCCCCTCCGCTCCAGCTCCATGGCTGTTGCTCACGCTGTCTTCCTCCAGTTCTTAGCTGCAGAAAGAAGAATCTACTTTAGTCTGCTTTTTTAAAGGGGATTTATAATATTAAGACATATAGATCACTCAGAATTGTTGGGAAGACTGCAGAAATAGACTCTGGGCTGAGCGTTCAGGAATGACTACAGCTTTATACTGTGACTAAACCCCGTTAACCTGAGTGTGAGGGTTTTTCAGGATTTGGAATTTTCAGTGCTCAAACTATGATATAGTCCTGGACAAACCAGGATGGTTGGTCACACTAAGTCTGCAAGTCTCACCCAGAACTGGGCCACCAAGAACTAACTGATGCCTCTGCCACCATCAGGCAGCCCCTAGATAAGGAAGCCAGTGCTACGGAATCACGATGATTCCACTTTCATCCTCTCCAGCCGAGCTGTGCCCCTGCATGCTGGAAGGGAGTCAGAATGGGTGTTAGGTGAGCAAATCCGCAGTATTTGCCCTGGTGCTGTGGTAACCTCTTGCCTGGGCTAGTAGCATGACTCTTAGAAGTTGCCTCGTCTCAAATTTCATCCTCTTCTAGGCTAGGCTCCCGATTGCCATTACTTTTAAAATGAACCTAGATCAGAGAGTTAACACTTCCCCTTCTGTAACCCTCAGCGACTCTGTATTGCTCTTATTGCAGTAACTGGTGAGACAGAATCAGATTTTATCACATACTTGAATTACTACTTTGCTTTACTGATTGGAAGATAAAGGGGGTGGAGTTACAGCTAAGGATGATGCCAGAAAGGCAAACACAGTAAAATCTTCCCTCTGAGCATGGCATCCAGGGCCACCCATCCTTACTGCCTCTTACCTCCAATGTCCTATCCCACCCTCCACGCTGGACTTTATACTCAGTTTAACACCTCCAGGCTGTTCCTTTTGCCTAGACAGTCTTTCTTTTTATTAACACTTCCTTACCTGGCCGGTGAATTGTGTGGTCTCCAAACACTTCACAGGGATCACATCCTTTGTGAAATCTAGTTTCCCACCAGGTTGGCCATTCTCTCCTTTGAGCACCTCTTTATTGTGTACATATTCCTATTTCTTTCTTTTCCATCTCCCTTACTAGGTTAGATGATCCTGAAAACCAGGCCTGTCTACTGCCGATATCTGACACGATGTCAGACCTAATAGGCACTCAATCAGTATTTGTGGCATGGATGAATGAATGATGAACACAATAAAAATCTCTGCAATTTGTACTGGTCGGAGAAAGACTGGTCAAAATTATGGAATATTTTCAAAGAGTATAAAAGGCAAGTTGAGTGGCCAATTTGAGAATTATACATGAAATGTTTTATGGCACTTTTAACCAGCTTTAAAGGGTTATTCTCTTATGTGGGTTAAACATCCTCCCAGTTTTCTTCCTCAAGTTTTATCCTGTTAATTTAGTTAGTAAACTCCTCCCCACCTCCTTCTCATAGCACAAAAGTAAATCCTGCCCAGCCTGGAATGAATCATCATGAATTATGACTAGTGGATCTAGATTAAAGTAGATTTATTTATGGATCTACCAGTGAATAATTGATTCATCCGTTTGCTATCATTTATCTTTACATTATTACAGAAAGAAATAAAATTTTCCTAAAAATATTTTATTATTGTTGCTTGTTTTGATTTTTAAAGACTAGCTCTTTTTTGGAGAATCCTTATCTATACTACTGTTGAAGAATTAATTCTTCAGCAAATGAAAATCTGTATTTTTCATCTTTTTTTTCTTTCATGTGTGTTCCATTTAGATCAGGAAATTGACATTTCAGCCCAGAAGACTTAGGCCAGATGTTAGTTCACTGGCTGAAAGATGGATTTCCTGCCCTAATAGGTGACCTCTGAAAGCAAAATAGGCTTTTTCTTAATGGATAGACTGTCCAGATGACCTCATTTCTAGAACAAGGGCTCTTTGTGAAGTGTCTCTTTGCTACTGGAATCAACATCATCTGATTTTTGAGAACACTGATTAGATAAAGGGTAGCTAGCACCTAGTAATTTCATTTATAAGGCGTAGGGAAAAATATGCCTAGATGATCCATTTGTTAAAAAAAAAAAAATTCTGTTCATTGAGTGGGAAATGGTGCAGAAAATCTAGTGCCCGCTCAACCATATTAATATTTTTTTTAGATTTCAAACCTCATTCAGCCCAGCACTAACCATAGGAGCAGAGCATGTGATGTGCTTCCTTACACAGGGAACTGTTTCACTAAGCTTGACCCAGGCACTATTTAAAGGAGCAGCCGTGACCCCAGCGTCCTGTCCCTCGAAGCTTCTATCTCCATATGTGAGAAGCTCATTGAGACATTTCCCATGGCGCCACCTCTTTTTGTGAGTTCTTCACAGAGTTCATCTATTTATATCTTCAATTGTATGTGGCAGCTCAGAGAAACTGAGATAACCGAACCTTTGTGTGTGTGTGTGTGTGTGTGTGTGTGTGTGCAGGCGTGCATCTCTGTGTGTGTCACAGGAAATGCAGTCTGAAGGATAGTACCCAGGAGAAGGAAACGGTCTTCCACAACTAGGACGAAGAGTCCATAAGACTTTCTATACATGGAAAGGAGGGGACTTAGATGTCATGAGGAGGAAGACATATGTTTGTGAGATTCTAAAACAATAGAATTTTACAGCTGAAGGAAAAGTTGAAAAAAAATTTTTTTTTAGGAATAGGAATGGGGGTGTCTCTGTAATAGCTGGCAGATAAGTTTTACTAGCGTAGAAATTTTGCTCCTTATGATACAAAATGTTGGCTTCTCCATGAAAGGCAGAACAGAATGGAGTAGAGCCACATGCTGAGTTGACATCAGAGCTGGGCAGCGCATCTGAGGCTCATGGGTCCTCCTCAAGTAATTTATCTAGTAAGTCTGTGATTTTAGAAAAAAGAATAGTAAAAAGGATAGTACACTTTCCTTTGTAATGACTCCACACAGATTTTTCCCAGAATGTTACACTCAGCTCAATGCTTTTTTAAAATAAATGTCATTAATCATAAATGTGAATAAATAAATAAATAATGTGGTGGTGTTCAGTCAAAGTATCCTGCAATATACTTTAACTCTGGTTAAGATTGTAATAATCTGTTTACTGGGATTAATTATCTAAGTGAGAATTTTTTGTCCTATGGATATTACATGATGGCGCCTCAAAGAAGTAGAGCAACAATTTTTTTGTTTTTGTTTTTCTTAGAGATAGGATCTCGCTCTGTTGCCCAGGCTAGAGAGCAGTGGTGTCATCATGGTTCATTACAACCTCAAACTCCTGGGCTCAAGCAATCCTCTCGCCTCAGCCTCCTGAGTAGCTCAGACTACAGGCAGGAACCACCATACCTGGCTAATTTTTAAATTTTCTTCAGTGATAGAGTCTCACTATGTTGCCCAGGCTAGTCTCGAACTTCTGGCCCCAAGTGATCCTCCCGCCTTGGCCTCTCAAAGTGCTGGGATTATAGGCATGAGCCACCATGCCTGGTCAGAGTGACAGTTTTAACTGGAGCTTTTAAATTTAATGGAAAAAAACTATTTTCCATAATCATGTTTAACAATAGAGACAGCCAAGTAGGCATTCTTACAGGGTAAAGTTTATAAAAAAGACAAGATAGATGAATCAATTTGGTTGGTGGATACTTCACAGCTGTGCTTTTAAGTCTTTTCTTGCATAACTTGGAAGTAGTTAACAATCTGTGGTCTCTTATTAACACATTTCTTTTTTTTTTTTTTTGCCTCTTACATTCTCCTAAGCTAAAAAGATAAATCACAGGGAGTATGATTCTACAGATCGTGCCCTCTCCACCTTTTTTTCCTCCTCCTAAATGTGCAATCCCTCTCATATAATCTCACAGCTCTCCACGGGAGAGACTGCTCTCGTCTTAATTCAGAAGTCACTCTATAGTGAGTTGAAGTCTGTTGGTTCTTTGCCTTAAACAGTATGGGATTCAATTCACACAGCACACTGTTTAAATCCTCATGGGCACCTGTAGACACCCAGAACTGTGCTTCTTGTCTGTTAATGTGTGTTACTCAAAATCCTCGTAGTTCCCTGTCTGATGCAATTCCCAGCCAGAACTTGGTGTTTACGTAGCATCAACACAAATGAAAACCCAACTGGCCAGCCTCCTTGCATTGCTTGTTAGAGACTTCAGAGGAAAGTATTTGTAGCCCTGCATCCTCACTTCGCTCGTTTACCTTCTCTCACTAGCCTGTTCTGGCTGCCTTCACATTATTTTAATTTCTCTTTAGTTTGTTCTTAGCTCTTCTCATCTCTTTTACCAAACAGTCCCAGAAAAAGGGGCTTTTAAACAGGTAATGCTTTAGCATGGGCTTGGCTCACCTTTAAGGCATTTGTGAAAAAAAATTGGTTTGGGATTGCGATGGGGGAAAAATATTTTCGCCTATCAGTGTTTCCTTGAAGTCGGTTCCCCAGGCACTGTGGAATGCCCCGTGTAGGAGTGCCAGAGAGGGTTGCTGAGTGTAGGCAAAAATTAAATGAGCTTGTCTATTTTCATTGCTCAATTTCAGTGGCAGGCAGCATGATAAAAAATAATTTGGACTATTTATAATCTTTCAAATTAAATCTCTGCTATAAGCAGAAAATGTGTTGTAGTTGTCTTTTTAAAATAAGAAGTATTTAGACTGGGCGTGGTGGCCTATAATCATAGCATTCTGGGAGACTGAGGAGGGAGGATTGCTTGAGGCCAAGAATTCGAGACCAGCCTGAGCAAGACCAAGACCCCATCTCTACAAAAAATTGAAAAAATTAGTGGCACGTGCCTGTAGTCCCAGCTACTTGGGAGGCTGAGACAGGAGAATCACTTGAACCTAGGAGTTTGAGATTGCAGTGAGCCATGATACACTCTTGCTGAGGCTCTGTGTCAATCAATCAATCAATCAATAATAAATAAAATAACAAGTATTTAAATGAAGCTGTGTTCCTAAAACATTCTATTCTTATGGAGAATACATTTTATTTATTTATTT
>CM052441.1:13945156-13986701 GCA_028533085.1 Varecia variegata | reverse complement strand
AAACCAAATATCCCCAGGCTGATCCAAAGGTAGTAAGTTATCTCACTGGATTGTTCACAGTCAGTTACAGATCTAACTCCTTGTTCTACTCTTTCCCCCCTTCTCACTACCGCACTTGACTAGTCTTAACAAAAAAAAAAAGAAAGAAAATATCTCTGAGGAGTTGGTTTTGGGATCTCAATTTATTTATCATTCATCTCATGACAACTTCTTTTACCAGTGAATTTTAAAAAACAACCTGGTATAGCTTTTTAATATACTGTATTCTATTTTAAAAAGTCATTGTTTCCTCAGCATTGTGGTCCAGTTCCTTATTTTGACATACCCATAGTTTGCAGGGCTCTCAAATTTGAGCACTGTCATTATCCACTGGGGGGCTTGTTAAAACACAGATTGCTGGAACCAGCCCCAGAGTATCTGACTCACTAGGCTTGGGGTGGGGCCCATAAATTTGCATTTCTATTGGGTTCCTTGGTGATGCTAAGGATTGTGTGGTGGGGTCCACACTCTGAGAGACTCTACTTCAAATAAAACATTGTAAGAGAAGATGGCAGTGGGGTCTCTGACAATGGTGATGGAGATAGAGAAGTGGGTGAATTTGACCCCTAGTTAGGAAGTTGGGTCAGCAGGATGTATCAGTGGTTTAGGTGAGAGTGATGGTGAGGAAAGGGAAGGATGTGGTTGGTAGCTTGAATAAACGAATGAATGAACTGAAATGCGAAAGAGGGAGGGAGGGTGAGTTGGATCATGGCAGGAAATCATGAGTTCCATTTTGAGAATTTTAAAGTTTCACTGAAATATTTTTAAAAATCAAGCACAATGTCTCGCAGAGAGTAGGTGTTCAATAAATGATAATAGCTATTGTTATTGTTGCCATTACTATCTTTACTATGAAAACTGAACTACCCTAATCATCTCACCCTGCTAGAGGCCACCTCCCCCACCCCATCACTCAGCAACCACATTCCAGGGCTAGGAATTACTACTCTGTGTGAGCCAAGAGACATAGGTACGAACAAGGAAATTTTGTATTTATAGATATAGCCTCACCCAATGAGTGGTAGGGCAAGCAAGAGCAAAGGGAGGGGAAAAGGAGAAAGGTTCTAATTCATAGAGGTGCCTGCATTATCACAGGTAACTTCACAACAGCTGTCTTAAATCAGAAGAGTTTTTGCATTTTATAGATGGGATAAATAACTTGCCCAATGCCTTATAGAAACGAGTAAAAATTAAAACCAAGCTTTGTTTTGACTTCATTATATCTGTGCTTTCTACTGTGAAGCTGTACCTTTACTGTTGTTAAAAAGGTAAATTGAGGCACAATAAAAATTTTTTAAAAGAGTTTATATGAGCAAACAAGGATTCATGAATCAGGCTGCTCCAAACCGGAGGTGGTTCAGGAGCTCCACTGCAGGAATGCAAGGAGGAGCCTTTAACAGGACGGACACAGAAATAAAGCAAAGCAAACACTTGATTGGTTACAATTATACAGTTATTTGTCTGTCCCCTTGGAAAGGCCCTAGTTCCGTAAGTCTGTTGGCCACTTCTGATTCGTTGAGCTTAAGTTCTATTTTTCTCCAATGTAAGCATTTACAAGAAATAGCTCAAGTTAAGTTTTGCTGATGTTTGTGAATCAAGCAAGGTTGAAGTCACTTATGAGGCTTAACTGGTTTTGTCTGCTCAGGAATTCTTAAGTCCTGTTCTCCATTTTCATTTTCTTTAATACTGCCAAGCAATAAACTAGTTATCTTTCTTATATTGGCATGATGACCTAAATAGAGTGCACCTATACCCTAAATACCCTACAACTTCTAGACTAGTGGCTTTTAAACTTTTGTAATCCTGCTCCACTGTAAGAACAACATTTACAAAGCAAGCCAGTACAAACATGTATATGTATATGTGTTGTACCTCTACATGTATAACAATATGATGGAGACTAATTTTCAATAAATAATACTTATTGAGATCGCTACATTATCAATATTCTCCCTGAATGCATTCTGATAGTTTTCTGTTCATTTGTTACAATAAGTATTTATCAGGATCCACAGAATTGATTTCACAACTTTTGGGTCTCTACCAGAAATCCAGCAAATCCTCTTCTAGATGCCCTTCCTTGGAATTGACTCACCAACACGATAGCAGTTCCAACAGCTGGACAAGAGCCCTGATGGACAGGGAAGAGGGAGAACAGGATTCCTGTGCACTCATCTTCAGTGGAGTAACTACACCTGCCTACCTTGCAGAGCTTGGTGGGAATCAAATGAAGTACAATATAGATGAAAGAACTCTAAAAATAATCAGGTTGTTCTTACTTTGATTCTGCCCCATGTAGTTATGTTCACCCAAACTCTTGCTTCGGGTTCTCTGGAGCCCATTTCTTCATCTGCAAAATGAAAGATTTGACCCAGATCTTCTTCAAGGCCCTTTCCTACCCTCCTGGGATAGAATTCTATTATAAAATGTTCTTGGTAAATGCTACCCTATGGAACTCTGAAGTAGTGGTGATGATGATGATGATGACAACGATGATGATGACGGTGAAAGGGAAACTTTGTTTAAAAACCCTGAAGGAACTTTTAGAAGAAGAGTGAAGTTAACTAAAGGAGAAAAGACTCAATCTTGGGAGCTGTAATCAGACTCCTTTTGAGTTGATGCACAGAAGTTGATGAGTAAAGAAGTTTGGCTCCATTTTTAAAACAATCAACAAAATTATTTATGTTCCAAAAGTACAAAAGTGACTTTAGGCAATACATCAAACACAAATTTCATGTTATATGGGTATTAAATTATCTCATTTCTAAGTCCATTTATTAGGGAGCACCAGAAAAAAGCTTAGATATCTAGGGTAGATTGATTTCTATTAGTGTCAAAATGCTGGCTAAGGTTTTATTATATTGATATGTGTGTATGTGTTGTCACTAAATTGTATTTGTTTTTAGATGCCCCTGAAACATACTGTCACCTCTGGGGAAGTGGGTGGCAATTGGTGTGGCCTCGCCTCATTTTGGATGAGGAAACTGCAGCACCAAAAGATCAAATGCTTTGCCCCAGGTCATCCAATGAGTCCAGAAGAAAAAGACTCCTGATAGGTTCTGGAGAGGCAGCCCTTATCCCAACCCCCCTGCCCTGCTGGCACGACTCCTGGCTCAGTCACTTACCAGACAGTATTTATGCAGAGAACAAGCTGCTCCTTGGAAGCAGCACAGCTCCGTGCATTTTCTTGAATTTAAAAAAGTATCACATGGCTAACAAATTGAAATTCTTAAATATACCGGTAAAATCAACTTTAAAAGCTATTTATCTTTTCTCATCATTTACTTTTTTTCTTATAGAAATGACAATTTTTTTATTAAAGCCCACCTGCTTTAATGGAATTTATTGGGATTCACAGCAGCATAGAGCACAAGGGAGCCTTGGAAACCCATCTGGCCTAACTCTGGCATCAGCCCAGGAAAACACCAGGCCTGCTATATTGACTCAGAGTCCAGTGCTCTTTCTACTTCAACACAATGCCTTGATACTATCAAGGGAAGACTTTCTCGTTCTTTTTGTTTCCTTTCAAAAATATTATCATTAGGAATTGTGCTTATAAACTTTTAAAAAGTCTTAACATTTTGAACTTTCCTATAAGGACTCTTTATCCATTGCATTGATTGGTGCTCCTGGCAATTCATCCTTTAGCAAGGGGATTTCAAGGACGTGCTCTGATCCTCTTTCTTTTATGTGGGCTCAGAAGGAAAAAACAAAACAAAGCAAAACAAAAAAACCCAAAAAAACAACAAACGGGAGAGGCCTCAGAAACAAGCAAGGGCTCTCTCCATGGGGGCATCTCTTTCTCTTTTCTTTCTTATTATTATTATTTTTTTTTTTTGTAACCACACAGCTCTTTAACTTAGGAGCAGATGCCTCCTCTTGGTTTGTTAACTGTTTCGCAAAGTGATCAGTCACCAAATCAAATGTGACAAGTATTGTCATCTCCCAGGGAAAATTCTCTGAGTGGTTTTTAAAGATAGACTCACAAAAGGAAAAATAATCTCTACAGGGCTATTTCCCTCAGAAAATAAATCCGTCATGCATCTTCCCCTTGGAAAAACACACACAGGGCCCCAAGTGTGTGTCGGCTGAGTGGCCACAACCATTAACATTTAGTTCTGAAAACAGCCCTTCCCTGTGTTTCCGAACGTAAAGGAACCATTAGAACCCAAGGCACACTTCCCCTCATCAGCTGAAAGCCCTGGCAATGCATGGCACTGTGGGCACTCCGGAGCCAAAATGCCCCCACTCATGAAAATGATCCAAACAATGGCTCGTGCCCAAGCCTTCACACTTGTTTTTCAGCGGAGTCTTGGCCGACAGAGGCAGGGTTGTAATTCCTTATGTCGCTCGGCTTCACGAGGGGCGAGGTGTGCATTGTAACCCACCGACTACTCCCGAACCCTGTCGGGAGGAGCAGCTTAAAGATTAACTTTGTTGAGTTTCTGTGAACAAAACGTTTCCGTGAATAGCGCGACTGGGACCCCGTGCGGGCCGGGAAGCGCAGCGCCGCTGCTCTTTCAACAGGCGATTTGTTCTCCTGTCCGCGGCTCATTTCCATGCAAAGAGCCTGACATCAGAGCACCTTTTGTTGCTAAACGCTTTCTTTAGCCTCGAGGGGAGAGTCATGTGGAGCTGGAAGAGCTCATTCTGCAGAGAGGGGTCCCGGGGAGCTCCCTCCAAGTTCCAGAGGCGCCGCGGTCACCCTGCAGGGCCCTGCCCAGACTTGCTAGAAGAGAAGCGTGGCGTGCTTTAGTTAGCTGGTCCCCGTCACAGGAAGAAATGCCTTTGCAGCGGGTTTAATTGCTTCTGGGCTGGGAGAAGTCCCCGCCGTACCACTCGGTGGTGCGGACTTTGCCTCCTGCTACCCTGTTGCCCAGCCGAGTTGGGATGGGAAAGTTTCTGGAGTTGTCAGTGGCGCTGCCCGCGGCCACCTAGGGCCGAGGTGCGGGCTCGTGCTGGGGGCCCCCGCCGGGTGGCCGGGGCATGCGGCTCGGGGGCGCGGCTCGGTGACGCGGCGGGCGGGGACCCGGAGCCGAGGGCCGGCCGCGCGCTGTGCGGGGCGAGGGCGCCTCGGGGACCGGGACGCACGGCCGGCGCGCGGGACGCGGCCATGGAGGACGCGGGAGCAGCTGGCCCGGGGCCCGAGCCCGAGCCGGAGCCGGAGCCGGAGCCAGCGCCGGAACCCGAGCCGGGCGCTGGCACGTCCGAGGCGTTCTCCCGACTCTGGAGGGACGTGATGGGCATCCTGGTGAGTTACCTGGGGAGGGGACGCGCGGGAAGCGTGGCCGCAGCCGTCCCTCTGGGACCGAGCTCTCCCTTGTCGCCCACCCACCGGGCAGCCCCACTCCTCAGATTCGTCCTTCTCTTGCTCTAGTGCTTAGGGGGTTAAATACACAAGGTATTGGATTTCAATCCCTAATTAAAAAATAACCAGCCACAGATCACATCAAAGATATTTGTTAAACAATCGGGTCCGATAGTCAACAGTTTAATGTGGGACACCTGCTGAGATGTTGGCGTGGAAGACGCAAAAAAAAGAGTCCTTCAGAGAAGTAGATGTAAATAAATAGTATTTGGTGGATGTTGGATTTGGGGAAAGGCTGATGTTACTGATGTTTATCTCTTCACCATTTGTTGTGTGACCATGAGTGAAAAACAACCATTTCCTTACTCAGAACCGCCAAAATGTTTGCTCACTCTGTTTGCAGTGTTTCAGTTTGTAGAACTACAGGATATTTGTTTTATATGTTTGGGGCTAAAAACAATAGGACTTATTTTGCTAAATCTGTGTTGTCATGTATTTTGAAATGTCCAGTGACCAAAACCACCCATGGATTTGGCAAAGTTTCTGGAAAACAGTTCTTAAATCCGTGGAGGGTGAAGCTTTAACCTGCTCAGGTTTTAATACCTCGGGGAATTAGTAGATTTACTTTGGTGGACCTGTAGTTAGGCAGGTAGACCGAATTGGATGCGTGGGGGTTATTACAGTCAGACATCTTAATCCACACATAAAAGGGCAACTTTAGTTTCAAAATTGGAATTGCCAGATGTGTAGATTATTGGAAAAGGGTCTAGATTTACTTTGAGATCTTTTGTTTGTCGAATGGGAAGAGATGCCATTTTTAGAAAGAAACTCTTCTTTGGGAATGATAAACACTGTATGGTTTTTAGCACAGTGATTAAGCTCTTGGGCTTTGAAGTAAGTTAGGCTGGGTCAAGCCCCAGCTTTCCAACTGACTGTGTGATCCTGGCCAAGTTATTCAACCCCTCTCGTCCTTAGTTTCATCACCTAAACAATGAGGAAAAGAAGACTTGCTTCTTGCATTTTCTGAGATTTAGCTGAACTGATGTGTATCAAGTGCTTAGCATACTGTTCGGCATATAGTAGGTGCTCAGTAAATGTAGCTCCTTCTGTTTTTTTCACCTGCAGATAGAGTCTTGTGCCTCTTCTTTCCAGACATCCTAAATTCTCAGTTACTCTGTTTTCAGGTGTCCATTAGTATTATGATTATTACTGTACAGAGAACCAGGGAAAGTTGGCTAAAGATTTTTATCTCTCTTCTTACTCACCAGTATTTAAAGAATGTATATACATATATATACAATGTACATTTACATACTATATATTTTGGATATAAAAGGTTGTTTTTGCATTTTTGAACTATACAGATGAATGTGGTCCTTCACTGAAATTCCAGAAAACCCAATGAACATTTTAAAGTTGTGGTGACATTGTTTTTTAATTTCATCAAGCAGGAAACTCATCTTGTTATTTCTTGCTTAGATCCAGCTCTGTAAATTTTAAGTCCCAGAAGAAATTGGTTTGATGACATCCCATTGCATCCCTTACTAGGGTGTGGGCTGCGGGGTGTGGAGGGTTGGTGGGCTGGCTGAAATGGAAGTTGGGCTGTGGGTTACTTTAGGGAGAAGGGTTAGCAGGTGGCACTTTCTGAAGATTTGCTTTCTCTTGCCTGGCAGATTCCAGCACTGTTGGGTCAGTTGTAGCAAAGTGTTCTTTGGCGAAGTTAAAAAATGGGGTGGAGCCCCAGAAGTTCAAACTTGTTATTCAAAGGGCAGATGCAGGAGCAAAGAAAATATGTACTTCTTACAGAGCTAATAGTTTATCGTGAGGCTGGAAAGAACATAAAAGCTTGTCCAAAACACGTTATGTCCCTTGTGTTTTCCCATTCTTTGTATGGGGTAATCGTGGGCATCAGGATTATTCTTTAGTAAAATTCAGAGGAAAAAGACATGGCCTAACTCTCCTTTGTACAAGCCATGTAGGGAGACCAAGGTTAAAGGGAAGATCTTCTCTCTGCTATTAGAAAACCTTCATCCAGGTGTTTCTAAAAACTGCATCTTTGGGGAAATATATCAAGACACAAAACTGACAGTTGACTTTCTCTATTCTTACTGAAATAAAAGCCACCATTTCCTTCATTTTTGTATTTACAATATAGGATTTTGCAATCATCTATCTGCCTAGAGTGGTGAAGTGACTTGACCAGTGGCACAATCTTGTTAGTGCCAATGTCAGACTTGACCCCAGGTCCCTGACCAGTACCAGTCGGGAGCCTGATGCTGTGATGCTCCATAGTTAATTATCTCAGATCAACTTAGTAGAAATGTAATTTCCAGTATTTTCTGTACAAAGCAATTTGAAAGATTCTTTTTCCATATTCAACTTGAAGAGGAGAGTGGAGGTAATGGGGGAAATCTGTGTCTTAACAGATTTCAGGCACAGTACTTTACTTTTTTATACTGTAAGTGTAAAAATCAAACTTCACAGCCTAGTAGGTAACGACATTTTTTATGTGAATGAGCACAGTTCCTCTTTTCTGACAGTGCTGAGCAAGTCCCCTCACCCCGGGATTTTGTTGGTTATAACCCAGGGAAGGGTATTGCCCCAGAGTCATGGATCTCAGTACATACGGGATGGTTGTTTGAGTTCATTAGGACACATTTTGCATGTAGATTAATTCAGTCCATGCACAGTTAAGCACCAAATAGTTGCTTTCAGATAATTGTTAACAAAGTGCTCATTTAGAGAAGAAATAATAGTATAATTTACAGCATGAAAATGTTTGAGCTGTGCTAGAATAAATAAATGCTAATAAGTGAATATATAAATAGATATAGATAGAATTAAGAGAAAATGAGCTTACAAAAGAAATGCTAGACTGTGAGACTGTGAGTGCCTGGAGGGCAGGATCAGTATCTTACTCACTTTTCTATCTCCAGTGCCTGCGACTTACTGGGTTCTAAGAACATAGTTTTGTTGATTGAAAAAGGAAAAAAGTATGTACTTCTTAAATGCAGGTGTCACACCAAAACACCGGTTCTGTAAATACTTATGTACCCGCTACAATGGGGTGCATTTATGAAGATGTTAACAAATTCTGCTCGGCTGAAGCTACCATTTAGGCAGTTTGATCATGCAAATTAAAATCCTGGTGCTTCCACTGGAAACAGTAATGGTAAATTGCAAAATGTGTGTAAGCCCTGGGCAATTAAACCATGGCGTTCTTGTGAAATGTACTGTTCTATTCATGAACTGCAACCTGTGGTTGGCCTGGGTTTTCAAAGCATGTCACCTTTTCCTATGACATGCTTAGACTTCTGCTGAGAAGTGCAAAATGAGTCAGAATCCTGTGGGATTTTACTCTTTTACCTTTACTCGATGGTTGCAGACACATCATTCCTCTTTTTGGTGGGGAAGGGTAGTTGTTTCTAAAGCAGGAATTGCTAAGGTTATTAGATGCCGGTTAGATATAGTAGATAATTTTTTTCAGGACTGATTATCCATTTGGTAAGTTGTGATAGTTCTTTAGCTTCTGCCTCCAGAATTCGGGGGCCTTTAAAGCAGAGATAGGTCTTTAGACCTACTTGTAAACTGGGAGGGGAGTTAGTAGTGCCTATTGTTTGTAGGATCCTGCAAGATGCACCTCCCCCAACCTGAAATTTCCTCTGTTCCCTGCTCCGTTCTTACAATTTACACCCATTTCCCAGCAGGCTTAGAAAATATGCATTGTATAGAGATACTCCGAACCTTCCTCTACTCTGAGTCCTGTTACAAGCTAAAGAAAACTATGTCGTAAGCTTCAGTCCACGGAACTGTCACATTTATCCCGTCTTGCTATTTACTCCAGTTCTAAATACAAACAAAATCCAAAACAAACAAAAACCCAAACCCCCCTCCTTTCCTTTGTTGTTTTAGGCCAAATGTGGGGGAGGGGAGATGTTAGTGAGATCCCGAGGAGCCTTTTAAAATGCTAACTCCTTTGAAAGCAGTTAATTTACATATTCTCTTGGGAGGTTTCTTGAGTTAAGCCTATCAGCTAATGACTTAATTAATTGTACATGTTGGAATTTGAGAGTCAGCCCGTTTCAGATATTCTGACTTCATCTTAATTTTATGTTCCTTTTAGCCAGCTGAAAGGAAGATAGATTTTGTAAGTGGAGAAGTTGCAGGGTGATGTAGTGGAAGAGACTGAAGTGCCCTTGGAAATGAGCCTCAACCCCCTTATTCAGAGACGAGGGCTCCGAGGGCTCTGGGTGTAATGACTTGCTCAAGGTAACCGAGTAGGGGCCAGAACTCAGGCATTCCGACGTTCACTTCTTTGCCAAAGACGAAGTTAATGGCTTTCATAATTCTGGCTGGGGTCACTGAATCTTTTCCTGCCAAAGGGTGGCCCTTGTGCTAAAGTACCTTCTTTCAGGGTCCCCTCCTCCCACCTTTCTGCCTTCATTTGCTGTCTCTACCTTCTCTTTGTTCTTTTGCTCAGCCATACTATAATAATAATCCTCTGCTTGGATTATTACTGATGTCCTTGTTTTTCATGGTTGACTCCAACTTCTCTGATAGTAGAATGCAGCTCTATGGGGCTTGGGGGCAGCACTTGGGAGACGGAGTTCCACTGCTGTGCTGGGCACTTGGAGTACCTTACCTCACTTGATCCTCAGTCAGTGTGGCCAGTGGGTATTATTGTCCCCATTTTACAGTTCAGATGTAAACGTGTGTCCTAAATCATGCAGCTATAAATGGAGACGCTGAGAGTTGGAACATGTATTTCCCTGAAATTGATTTCTAGTTGCAATTTTATTTCATTTATTTTTAGTTAATTAATTATTTATTTTTTGAGGCAGGGTCCCACTCTTGTGGCTCAGACTGGAGTGCAGTGGCACCCTGATAGCTCACTGCAGCCTCAAACTCCGGAGCTCAAGTGATGCTCCCACCCCGGCCTCCCGGTGTGCTAGGACTGCAGGTGTGAGCCACTTCGCCCCACCTGTAGTTCATTCTTTCCCACACCCATTCAGGCCTTTATTTATTGGCTGTCAGCTTTTTTTGTTTAAGCTGTTGAGCTAAGTATTAATGATACACCCCTGACTTCTACAAAAGCGGAGTTTTGTAGGAAAAACAGTGGCAGCCCTAACCTCCCTCCCGTACCTACGTAGCCTTCCCATCCGGTGGTGGGCAGAGTGCCCTGAAGGCTGTAGGATCATTGGCCCAGGAAGCGGGGAAGGCCACTGCCCCGACATACCTTTGGATTTGGGCCCTGGCGGGTGAGTAGGAGTTTCCAGACAGGCCTTCTCAGGTGAGAGGGGTAAGGACGAAAGGGGAAGGAAGGGCTTTCCCTGCAGAGTGAAGTGGGACAAAGTGGGAGAGGGCTCAGAGGTGGGCGCCAGGTAAGTGTGCAAATGTGGCTGGACATCATTCTGTGGGCACCCGTGAGAAGCCGTTGCAGAGTTTTAAACTGGCGTGGGACGTGATTGCTTTTGTGTTTTGGAAAAGTAACCTCCGTGGGGGATGAGTTGGCGATGAGTTTGGGAGAAAGAGACTTACTTAAGTGATCCAGTCAGAGATGGCGAGAGTCTGGACCAAATGCTTGTGAACCCAATCATCACCTGGCACCTGGCTTCCTTAGCCCCAGCGTTTTACCTGGTGTCTAAGCAAGGATTGCTCCGTGCTAGCTGTCTTTTGATTAATTTTTTTATGCTAGAGAGCGTGCTGA
Source organism: Varecia variegata (assembly GCA_028533085.1). NCBI lineage: Eukaryota > Metazoa > Chordata > Mammalia > Primates > Lemuridae > Varecia > Varecia variegata. The sequence continues at coordinate 13,975,647 of CM052441.1, read as the reverse complement.
GTTAATGCAAGATGTTGTAGAGATGTTGTATGTCTTGTGATTTTTTTTTTCTTTCTAAAGAAAAATGTCTCTAATCACATATATGTACACATATCTGTATGCCTGCCTTGCTATCCTAAAGTCAATTATGTGGTTCCTTAAAAGGAGGAATTATTATTTATAATAATATGCACACCATGCTATAGCTGAATGATCTTTAAATCTATCTTTTAAAAGCTAATTCTAGAGTACAGTGAAATAGTGGCAAATATTCCGTTTCACAATTTGATTGTTTAACAAATCCATAGCTCAATTTTACCGTAAGAGGGAAACCTATGGGTTTATCTAAAGTATTCTTTTTAAGAGGGCCGCGTGCTTCCTGCTCTAATAGGTGATGTACTTACCCTTGGTTTACACACATTCTTGTCATACAATAAAAAGGAAATTGATCTCAAAAGAGTGAATTTAGATGGACAGAGGCTAAGACTCTTACAATTAGCTATACCATTTAATACCAGTGAGTACAGACTAAGACTGTGAGATTTAACCAAACCTTCCGACTAATTTTGAGGCAAAATATACTTTTGTCACCATATGAAATTGTCACTTTTCAAATGGGATACTCATCCACTTATTCATTCACTGTTGGTAACGAGAGCCGAAAATGGTAGGTATGTTCCTCATTAGCTTTGCTCCTAGCCAGATGTCTAGTGTCCCTTCTTTTGTTCTGTGAAGTGTTTCCCTGGGCAGCATTAATTCTTTATGAGGAGAGATGCCTCAGAGATGACCTATCTTGTATCTCTCTGGCATGTCAAGTCATGTAACATAGACATCTCCAGCCTGGAGCCTGGGTACCCAGGCATTGTGGTAACTCTGAGATTCAGACAACAAATGCTGGATAAGGGGATAGTTTTTCCTCTCTGTAATCAGTATGTTGTTTTTCTTCTCTGAAAGCCTCTCCTATGTCTTTCAACTTTCCAAGATGACTGGTGAAAACAGGCATATGTTTGTATTTGTAATATTTGCCCTTCAGACTAAGGTTCCATGTGTCCACTGGGATACATTGCAGTCCTCCTTAGATGCCTGTGATGCAGATTCCATTCATGATTGATTTTGATGCTTCACTCACCATTTATTAGTTTCATTTTGCAGCCAGTAGTTAGTGAGAAAGGTTCGGTGTCTATGCCTGTCACTCTGTGCCTGGTTATGGCTTCATTCTTTCTTCTAGCATGCAAATAATAAGAAAGAAATCAATGCATCATAAGAATCACGTGATTTTTAACCAAAAATGCCATTGTTGAGCAGAGTAAAAAATCTTGGTATATGTCTTGAAACCTGGCTACATTTAAAATTTACTTAGGCACCTTTGACTTTATTGACTTTAATAATTGTGCCTAAGTCTTGCTATTAGGCAAGATTTTTTTTTTCCCACGTAGAGCTAAAAAAATGCTTATATGCTTTTTTTTGTTTGTTTTTTTGAGACAGAGTCTCAGCTCTGTCACCCAGGCTAGAGTGCAGTGGCATCATCATAGCTCACTGTAACCTCAAACTCCTGGGCTCAAGCGATCCTCCAATGTCAGCTTACATGAGTGCGCCACCATGCTAATTTTTCTATCTTTTGTAAAGATGGGGTCTTACTCTTGCTCAGGCTGTTTGGAACTCCTGGCCTCAAGTGATTTTCCTGCCTCAGCCTCCTGGAGTGCTAGGATTACTAGAGTGAGCGGCCGGCCAGCCTTTCTTTATATACTGTTTTTGGTACTTTGAAAATATAGTGTTTTAATATTATTTGTAGAAGAAAGAAATAGTCTTAGTTTAAGAATATGTATATTTGCTATAAAATTTCATCCATTTTCCAGATGGATTAAAGATCTCACTTATAAAATAAACCACGAACAATTTTGCAGACTTCCTTGCTTGAAAATGATCTGGGTTAAGAAAAAAAGTTTTGAAAGAGAGAAGAGTAACAACTTTAACCTGGATTAAAATATTTAGAAACAAAAAAAATAATTAAGCATCTCTTAGAAAACTGAAAGGTAGTATGTATAATAAAGCAGGTAAGACCTAAGGAACTGTTTAAAATTGAGCTCAAATCCTGGCTTCAGCTCTTAATGGACATGTGACCTGGGCGGTTATATAATTATTTTGTGTTTCAGTTTCCTCATCTGTAAAATGATAAGGTTGATAGCCACTCACATCATCGGGTTTCGTGAGGATTAATAAAATCACTAGAACTGTTTGTATATATACGTTATTAACTATTAATAAAAGTTGAACCTCCTTAGTTAGAATATGAATTAATTTCCCTTCATTTTTATCTTTAAGTGGAGGGATGATGTTCTAATTCCACACATTCCATTTAGGATTGATTTTAGCTATTGATTTAATAGTTCAAATGCCCTTTTTAATATATAGTTTTAAAATAAATGCATAAATTGTATCAAGGTATTAACCTTCAGGTTATATCTTAAGAAATATGTGTTTAAAATATTCTTCTATACTCAAGTGAGAAAATATACGAATGCTTTTGAATAATCAGAGTTTTCTGGAGGCAAGAAAATATTTGTAACAAAAATATATTTTCTGTTTAAATGGTATCAACATTGCTATTTTTAGTTTTTGTGTGTGTGTATGTCTAAATTGCACAATAATATGAGAGCTTTTGAATAGCTGACTTATTAGAAACATGTAAAATATTAAAAGCATCCACTTAATTACTGATTTCAGTTTTTTGAGTGATAGACTCATGTGAATGTGCTAAATCTGGTTTCATTATCCTGATTTTTTTTTTCTTTAGAATATTTTCCCTGGGTTTCATTCGGTGAGCAGCCGTTTTTATCAGGGTTCAAGTGATTCATTCTGAATCTTTGAGTTTCAATTAGGAGTCTTCAGTCTCTAATCAGGAATTTATAAAGGCATCACTTGACACATTTCAGTGTGAATACGGCAGAAAGTGGGACTCACTGTGGTTTGAGAAAGAATTGCAGTGAATAAATTTGCTGCTTGCATAACTTTTTATTTTGGATTAACTTCATTATGAATCTAAGTCTGTAAAGACCATTTATTCTGGAAAGATAAAACATTTCATTTTTAAAGTATATTTTATTGTGAATTACAGTTTTATTAAAAACTTTCTAAGAATTCTAGTGTTAAGACTTAGTCTACTGGGGTATGCTCATTACTGCCTTCTGCAACTTGTGGATATAACTTACCTAACATGTGGCGCCAGAGTGGGGATTTAATGGAAGAGCCTCGTAACACTGATGCATAGTAGCAATTTGCCTTGATCAGAATATTATGAAACTGAGACTTCATTATGAGCATTAAAGTAAATGGTTGTCAAATGATTCATAAATGATACATAAAGGATATTGTAAAATTGATGTGATGTAACTTTTGCATTAGCAAAGAACTGTGTACCTGTTTCAAAAGAACAAAATGTCAGATAGTAACCCCATGTTAGCATTCTATATTAAGAACTCCTTGGCTCGTCATGTCCCTGAGTGGCTACAAATTCTGAGTTTGTGTCTTGAGAAGGCAAGATGCCTTCTATAGTGGAGGAGCTTCCATAGAAACCAGGAGGGGAGACATAGAACTAATACAGTCCTTAAAACGCAAGAGAATTTTAGCAGGTCACATCCTTTACTCTAAGAAGTGCTGCTCTGGAGATTAGAATGATTGTATAACTTCTTGCAATTCATAGGGTGCCTTTGCTATATACACTGACTGCTTTTTATGCCCTCAGTGCTATGAGAAACTTCCTCTTGTTGGCACCCACTATTCTTTAGCCATGTAAATGATCTAGGCTTCTTCATTTTCTTTTAAACACATCCATGTTTCATTGCTCATATTTCAATGCCCATAATTCAACAACTGCTGTTTGATTTTGGCTTCTGCAAATTTTAGCCTTCCAAGTTCATTTGTTTTATCTGTAAAACAGGTAAAATAACGAGCTCATCTATCTGCAGAATGTCCCCCAAAGTAGAACAGGCCCAGATGGATATGGGCTCTGCTATTCTTTGAGCAGAGTTTGAGGGTAAAGCCAGAAAGTGACCTGCAACCTGGGTTTTCCTAGTTTCTACCCAGGTTCCCTGGTTCCTGGGGACTTGGATGTCATAGTGTGGGTCAGTATGGCAAACACTCAAGGCTTTGCCGGTCCCCCAGTTGCAAGGAGGCGGAGAAAAGCACAAACACCTCATGCCTTATTGAAAGCAGGCTGCAGCAAGCTCTACAACAGCACCACTTCAGTCCCTTGACTTCCAGTTTGTTCTTCTAGTGTGGAAAACAGAAAGGCCCACTTTCATGACAGTGGGAAAGACAGTCTTCTGTTGTCACCAAAAAGACTTTCAAGCTGGGGAGCAGTTTGGTTTCACTAGGTTTGGCTTTTAAAAAAAAATCAAGATTTTGAGGCACATAAACCTATTGTTGGCAGCAGACAAGTTTGAGTATGTTCTGTTTCAAGTCCTTACATATAAAGAAGAAAATCCAGGGCAAGAGTTGCTCAATGGCACTGGGTTACCTGTGGTTCCTGAGGACCAGCCAAGAACCAAGTGAGCCACCCAAGGTGGGTCGGTTTGAATCCTAACTTGCTAGTTGGGTCAAGAGAAGTAAGCACTGAGTTATGCAATGCAGTTGGCAGGGAGGACTGATGAGGCTCTGAATGTTGTTTTGGTAGAAAAATGACTTGGCAAAATGAATAGGGGGAGGGACTAGTGACGTTTCCTCCTGTGGTCCAGGAGGGTCCGTATCAAAACAAGTTTTATTAGTGCGGAGAAAAGCAGGCCAGTGCCTTGGTTGTGACAGTCACTGTTGTTCAGCTAGGGGTACAGCCAGACCCTTAAGTATCTTTTTACACTGGAGGTGATGAACTTTATTGTTTTCCTTTAAATTTAAGTCATTCCTCCTTAGATAGTTGGTTTTTTAGTTTCTGGTTTTCTAAAGCCATGCTTAAGCATCTATGGTCCTTGGACTTTTTATTAAAAAAAATGTATAAGTATGTATATACAGGCATAACTTGTATTGTGCTTTGCAGATACTGTATTTTTTTTTTTTTTTTTTACAAATTTAAGCTTTGCGAAAACCCTGTGTCGAGCAAGTCTTTTGGCACCGTTTTTTTGAACAGCACATGATCACTTTGAGTCTCTGTGATACATTTTGGTAATTCTTGCATATTTCAAGCTCTTTCATCATTATTCTGTTATGGTGATCTGTAGTCTTTGATGTTACTACTGTAATTGTTTTGGGGCACCATGAACCATGCCCATATAAGATGGCGAACTCGATAGATGGTGTGTGTGTTCTGACAGCTCCATTGACCTTTCCTTAGGGCTCCCTATTCCTTGAGATACAACAATGTTGAAATTAGGCCAATTAAAACTCTACAATGGCCATTAAGTGTTCAAGTGAAAGGAAGAGCCATATATCTCTCACTTTAAATCGAAAGCTAGAAATGATTAAGCTTAGCCTAGTGAGGAAGGCGTGTTGAAAGCCGAGATGGGCCAAGAGCTAGGCCTCTTGTGTACAGTTAGCCAAGTTGTGAATGCAAAAGAAAAGTTCTTGAGGGAAATTAAAAGTGCTTACTCCAGTGAACAAGGAATGATAATAAAGCAAAACAGCTTTATTGCTGTTATGAAGAAAGGTTGAGTGGCCTCCTTTTCCTGAAAGGAAGAGTCTATTAGATGGCAAACTTTACTGTTGTCTTATTTTTCAAAATTGCCACGGCTACCCCAAGCACGGTCAATCAGCAGCCATCCACATTGAGGCAAGACCCTCCACTGGCAAAAAATTACAAATTGCTGAAGGTTCAGAGAGATGGTTGTTAGCATCTTTAGCAATAAAGTATTTTAAAATTAAGATTTCTGCATTTTATTTTTAGACATAATGCTGTTGCACACTTAATAGACTACAGTATAGTGTAAACATAACTTATATGCACTGGGAAACCAAGGAATTCATGTGACTTACCTTATCATGATATTCGCTTTATTGCAGAGGTCTGGACCTGAACCCACAATATCTCTGAAATGTGCCTATATTCCTTTTTGGTTTTATAGGGAATATGTGCAGGGTAGCGTTGAAATTTTTTTTTTACAAACTAAAAGAACTTAGAAATTCAGTTGTCAGCAGATTTTTTGGAGGAATTCCTTTGCTGATTCTTACACATTTCCTCATCCCATGCTTCCTTGATGCTTCAGGGTTAAGGGGACAGATCAAGGAACATCCTACAATTTATCACCCAGTCAACCGTTGTAATTATTTTTTTCCCAAGAAGTTTGATTGGAGGTTATATTTTTGTGTGACAGCTGGAATATTCTTCTTTGAAACTTCACTGCTACAAAGACTTGCTTTTAAATCCTTTTTAACAAGATGCCATGGGACAGAAAGACAGAATGACCTAGGAAGAATAATAAGAAATACTAATGTTAGCTACTGGTATGTATTGAGCATGTACCGTGTGTCAAACACTGCACCATGCTCTTTCCATGTGTTATCTCATTTAACTGTTCCAGTGACCCTGTGAGGTGCTGTTGTGGGTTGAATTGGGTCCCTCCAAAAAAGATATGTGGAAGCCCTTATCCCTGGTATATCTTAGATTGCGACTTTATCTGGAAATAGGTTGTTTTCAGATTTAACCAAGTTTAGATGAGGTCATCAGGGTGGGCACCCATCCAATATAACTGATGTCCTTATTTGGACTCAGACACAGACATGCACAGAGGGAAGCTGAGGTAAAGACATCCAAAGAGAACACCACGTGACAATAGAGATTGGACCGAAGCGTCTACAAGCCGAGGAATGCCCAAGATTGCTGGCAAACCACTACAGCTAGGAAGTCAGTGGCAAGGACTTCTAGCCTGTAGAACCACGAGCCAATAGATTTCTGTTGTTTTAAGCCACCCAGTTGTTGGTACATTGCTGTGGCAGCCATAGGAAATTAGTACGGGTGGGCACTTTATTATTACAGGGGAGCAGCTCTGAGCTGCGGGGAGAAGGAGAAACGTATAAAGAGAGGAGAGCTTTTTCCAGTTTCAGTACCTCGCACAGCGCAGCACCTTGACCAGTAGAAAAAGAAACATGAGGAGGTAGATAAGCAGTGCGCCTCAGCAAAACCCTGGCCGTAGTAGAAACGCATTCAGCAAACATTTGCTGGACATGGGTGGGGCCCCCAAGCATGAGGAAGACAGGTGCCTCCCCCAAGGCACTTAGTGCCAAGAGAGACAAAGACAGAGGGAAGCACAGTTTATTTTATTTTATTTTTATTTTTTTATCTTTTTTTTTCTACTTTCCTTGATGAATGTGCAGCATTTCTTGTTCGGTTATATGAGCTGAGTGATGAAGTGGACGGGGCAGTGGGAGAAATCGCACTGCGTCCCGCCTTCCCACCCAGACACGGCCTCAGACCAGTGCCTGTGGCTGTCCCCTCTTTTCCTGCTCACCATTATTACCAGTATCTATATTTTTATGGAGGTGGCGTGGGGGTGGCAGTGGTAAGGAAATGTAGGCTGGAGAATGCTTTCCACCTTCATCCGAAGTGGTGGAGTTGAATTAAAGTTTCCCAAAGAGGAAAACACCTCTTTGCCTTTTCTCTTTCCATCTCGACCACTACCCAGGACAAGAGCTGGGAGAAGGTATGGAGAGAAAATCTTAGCTCAACATGGATAAAAGTCTCATTGGTGCCAGATTTCTGACTTCTGAGGCAAGGGGGCAGATACTCTGAGGTGGGGCAGGGACTCTAGCCAGGGGTTTTGGGGGAGGCACAGCTGCAAAGGAATGTTGATGGTGATGTCCGTAAGTCCAGAGCTGCCCTGAACTACCCCTTGGGCTCACCCTTTAAATTCCCTGTCCACAGTCCTTCAAATCCAGCATCACGAGAATCATGGTATTCTGGGAGGTTGGTGTTAGGGAAGGAGCCATCGAAGTTTCTGGATGAAATTGTTAACCTTTGCTTGAGACCCCTCCTGGTACCATTTTACTCCCCTTTGAGGTCTTTGAGGCTATGTAGAATGTGCAGGCATCTTAACTATAATACAAGATTTGGGGAGTCAGAAATCACTCCTTACGAGATTGCTGAGGGTTAGGAATGAAAGTAAGAGAGGATTTGGAGAAAATGGAAACCATTTATAGTATATTTTATTCCCTATGGACTCTGTACTGGACATTTTAATTAAAATCTAATGAGACATTCATTCTAAAAAGTTCAGATCCCTGAATAAATTAATTTTAATTCTCACCATTCATTCAGAGTAAATGCTTTTAAAGAAATGTCTTCATAAAGTAACATGAAAATGGATGGTTAGAAAAATAGACTTTCCTAGCTCATCTGTAGCGCATGCTATTAGTAAAGGACTGCTCCCTGTGGGACGTTACTGCCGATTACTTTTTCCAGCTCTAGTTCAATGACTCAAGCCCAGATCTCCATCATTTCCCTTTGGGGACTATTACAGAGCCCAGCAGACATCCTATTAAGGAACTTCTGATTTGCAGAGGAAAAGGAAAGTTTTAAAGTTGAGATTAAGAAGGAAGGTGATTCATGGTCCCAAAGGGAAACGGCCCCAGAAATTTTAAGAGATGATCCACAGCTGTCACCCTTTCCTTTGGGGACACTCGCACTCACCAACTAGCTGCGGAAAGTCAACGGGGCATGTGGATAGGTGCACACTGGCTTAAGAAAATGACAAGAGGAACCGGTAACTTGGAGTCAAGCTCAGCCATGGATAAAAAAGGGTATAGACTTCTAATTAGTGTAGTGTGGAAGTTGAAATGCCAAAGTTGCCTGTCCTGACCACATGTAGAGTTTATGATTCAGTATTCAAGAAGAACATAAAAGTAGCAATTGCTGTAGCTGGGGTAGGAAGTGCCTCAAGACCAAAAGGAAGGTTCCACAGATGCAAAGTCAAGGCGAGAGTATGTTCTGCCACAGGAGATGGCAAGAACACAAGGATAGAGTCAGCAACATCTCCCAAAGTTCTAACAACAGGAAACATTGCAAAATAGTAAAAATGAAAGACTGAGTCAAGGGATAGCAATATTACAAAATAAAGAACATAACATGATTAGCAAAATTTTTTCTCTCAACTATTGTACTGCGTCCCGTTATGAGCAGGCAAGTTCCTGGCTGTCAGGATTCACAACTCTGGGCTGCTTTGTTTATAGTATGGTTTCTTGACATGGCAAAATCTGTATTTCTCTTCTCTGCGCACTCTGTAGTGCATACTGTTTGAATCATTCATTTGACATTTGCTGTCTTTAGGAGACCTGTTTACTGTTTTCTGTTTTGGTGAATCAAACTCTTTTACTGTCTTTTTATTTTTTACTGAGACATATTGGGGGGCATGGAGCCTCCTACAAAGATGCCTTCGGTTCTCCTGGTAGAGGATCTGAGGGAGGGGCGATTCTGTAGTACTCCTCATCCTCCCCTATCTCGGGACTGAATTTCTTTTTAGGAATTCAAATGGGGCAGCCTCCACGATCTATAAGCGCCTCTTACATCCAAAAGCGCTCATGTAAGGGGAGCTTTGACTGAAAGATCGATGTGGCTAGGAAGGTGGAGACCATTTGTGAGGAAGGGAGGTTTTAGAAAGGAAGACGCTGTGCTGAGGAAGTTAGTTGTAAGATACAGGCTTGAGAAGGTGTTGGTTACTTGGAAGGAACGAAGCATAAGATGGAACGAGAAGAACCTCATTCAATGAAGTTTTGTCTGGACCTGGTGAGGCTATGGTACATTTCTACCGTCTGACTTGGAACATCTGGACCCTGGGTACAAGCTCAGCAAGTGTTTGTGTTTGGGCCTGAATTTTGTCATTTGTAAAATTAGAGAAAACAGGATTGACTTAGGACACCCTTCTCCAAGTAGCATCTCTTCCTTTTTTCTCATTATTTTTTTGGTGGATTCCGAAACTCTCCGGTAGCTCTCTTAATCCTAATTCTTCTGAGTATTTAGCATTTCCTCCATTGCCTTACTGTTTTTTGTGTGTGTGCGTGTGTGTGCGTGTGGCTCCACTTTCAGACTGTGATTTTCCTGGGAGAGAACATCCCGTGCAGTAGGCAGAACTGCGTGTCCTTCGCGGGGGATGACCATGTTAGTAGAGTTCTTTTAAACTAGACTTTCAGGCCGGGCATGGTGGCTCACACCTATAATCCCAGCACTTTGGGAGGGGGCAGGATTGCTTGAGGCCAGGAGTTCAAGACCAGCCTGGGCAACATCGTGAAACCCTGTCTGTACAAAAAATTTAAAAAATTAGCCAGGCACGCTGGCAATAGTTTTTGAGCTAACTTTTAACTCTTAACTGCCCAGATCAGTCTGCTCTGTTTTCTTGAAGTTTTCTAGGGCATTTGATCAATTAGAAAACCTTTTTCTACGGTGCATGAGCAAATGTCTTCTAAAATAAGATGTCTGTTCACGTTACTCTCATTGCCCTTCTCAGGAAGTGCGGTGACTAAACACTGTATGGTGTCCTTGTAAGATGTGGTCACTCTGTGGGGGTCCCCGGGGATTACTGCCCCCCATGGACGGACAGGACTGTTTCAGCTGTTGGAGGGAAGGAGGTCCTAACGTCAGGTCCTGCGGTGGTGGCCCTAGGATCCACTGCATGGATGGGGGCGGCAGATCCCCTCCGTCCAAAGGATTGTTCAGTGTTTCATGGTGGCCTGAGAAAGAAACATGACAGAGATAAAAAATTACAAATGATTGTTAAATCGCAAAAGGGAAGAGTTTTTTCCTATGCTGAATCAATATCTTGAGTTGATATAAACAGTAACACGCATGCGGTTTCTGGTACTTAAAAGGATGATCCCAAATAAAATTTAAATGAAACTTTGTGTTTAAAAAGCTCACTGGGGGGGATAATTGTGTCAGACTTAATTAAATGACTCAAAAATCTCTATAACCTCTGCATTACTGTTCCTAAAAATAAAATACAGATAGAGGCATCTTAGGGCTTTGTTAAAAGACAATTCTCTAATTTTGGTAGTTAATAATTAATACCAAGTTATTGCTTTCTATCTAGCCCACACTGGTTTTCACTGCACTCCAGTGTGTACTTGAATCTTTATTCCATTAATACTTCCCTTTCCTAAGAAGAGCCGGGAATCACAGCTAGCGGGGAATGTGGCGACGGCTGTGCCGGCCAGGTGCTGGCTTGCTCTCCAGCCTGGCAGCGTCCCTTCTCCTGGGTTCTGTGCCTGGTGACATGGGTGGATGCCCTGAAGCTGGGCATTGTGGCCAGTGCCTGTAGTCCCAGCTACTCCGGAGGCTGAGGCAGGAGGATCTCACGAGCTCAGGAGTTCAAGGCTGCAGTGAGCTAAGATCGTGCCACTGTGCTCTGGCCTGGGTGGCAGAATGAAACCCTGTCTCAAAAAAAAAAAAAAAAAAAAAAAAAAAAAAAGAAAGGACAAGGAATCCACTGGCCCGGAGGAGATTTCCAAGGACAAGCACAAACATGGGATGGGATGGATGGGGTTGATGTGAGCAAAGGGTAGTTAGTAGTTGGTATCCTTTTTACTCATTCTCTTTATTTTCCTTTTCTGATTTTTAGGGCAGTGTTCTGGGTGTGTATGTATGTGCTTATGTGTGGGCATGGAGCAAGCTGGGAGAGATTGTCTCACTTCAGAGAGAAAAACTCTCATTCAGCAAATATTTTATTGTGTATCTGCCACGTGCCAGGCACCCTGCTGTCTCGGAGAGACACCAGGGCACATGGCCCTGACGGTGTGGAAGTTAACCTCTAGCCAGGTGGGTGTGCGCCCGAGCTGGACTGGTTCCAGGCTGGAGACCATTCTGCGCTTTGGCTGGAGAACTCGCCTCAAGAGTGCTGTTTGTCTTTTCGTTATTTATAGTAATTATTCTTCCTTAAGCTGAAAGCTTAGGTGAGAACTCCTCGGTCCTTTCAGCAGTCCTCAGTGGAGTCAGACCAGGCACATTCTTGACTTGTAAATTCTAGTCATTCGAGCCATCGATCAGCTTGGCATTTTATTTGCACCGTGGCCAAAAAATTGTGTAGCCAGAGGCCCTGCTCCAGTCTGTAGGGAAACAGAACAAAATACACTGCTCCTGTTTACATCCTCGGGCCTGAGCCACCCATTTCTCTGTAGCCGTCAGGATTTCCTCAGGAAGCTTTCCTGGGGGAGGGTGGGCCAGGGCTAACCAGGATGTGATGACACACCCTCCTGCCCTCTGGAGCGGGCTGAGGTCAAGGCCAGATCTGTATCTGGACCTACCCGCTCCAGTCCCTCAGCTTCAAGGCCAGTTCTCCCACCCAGATTGGGGTGGGGTCGTTGGTGGGCACAGACCAAGCTGCTGCCCCCTTGCGCTGGACTCCTTGTCGCATTTCACGCTCTCACACGTGGTGCTGGGGTGCAGTGCAGGGGAGGGGGCAGCCCTGAAAAGTCTCCAGAGTCTGGGCAGCAGCAGCCGTGTCAGCATTTCAGAGTCACAGCTTTTCCCACGGGGCCCGTGGGTGGGGTCCCTCAAGGCTGCGGGGTCAACTGCGAGCCCAGCTCCAGGAAGAAATGGTGGAGCGGAGGATGTCGCAATTTGTCTGGCCTGACCAAGCCCCTGACCATATGTTTCCTCCTGTGCGCGGTTTAGTGAATTATGCAGCTGTATGGCGTATGCATCTCAGGAGTATCGTTAACTCAGTGAGTTTTATTTAAAAACATAATAGGGGCGGAGTTGCTTTCTGTGGAAGGCCTTGGTAGATGGCTTTATAATTTTTTAAATAAACAGTTAAGTTTAGCTCAAGTTTATTATATACGCAACTGAGGTAAACCCATACTTCTAGGGGCTGAAGCCAGATTTTGGAGTAGACAGACATGGATTTGAAGCCTGGATCTGCTTTGAGTAGCCACGGAACACTGGACGTGGTTGCAACCTCCCTGGGTGTCTGTGTCCTCAGTGGTGTCGTAAACCTACATCAAGTCTTGTATGTTTTAAGTGAAATAACATACAAGAATACCTGACACATAGTATAGGTACACAGATGCTCAATAGATGTTAACTTTGCCCCTAACACTCCTCTCATCCATCCACGACCTCCCCTCCCCACTGCAAACACACACACACACACACACACACACACACACACACACACACCCTCATTCTGTTTTCTGTCTGACATAGGTATAGGAATCCTCCTGGGCTCTGAATCCACAAGTGTCAGGAAGTCAACAGAAGCCATTCACCTTGTTTTACAGACTTGATCAAATGCAACAAAGGCAAATAATCCATATGATTCCTGAAGCTGCATGCTGTCTCTTAGTTTGGAAGGTACGGATCTGTGCAGTTGTCAAGCTCTTAGTAAATGCCTGCCTTGTGCAACGTGGTGGTGACATTGCAAAGAGTCACAAAGGGAGAAGACACATGCACTGGCCTGGCAGAGCTAATCTCTGTTGGGGAGAATGCCTGAGTTTGTGCTAGGAAAGGGGGAAGGACCGCTTTGGAAGCTGGGTTGGTTTACCTGAGTCTCTAGGACTTCTAAGACTGTTTTTATCTGTAGTCATATCTGTTTCACACATGGAAACTATTTCTACCTGGGCAAAGATGATTTTGTTATGATGTAGGAAAAGTTTTGAAGATAGTGTAAGAGTTGGTCAGGATAGTCCAATAAATTATAAGCAATGATAGCAATTGTTAATGGTAAGAGCAATCATTTCTTGAGTTCTGGGAGTCAGAGGCTATATGGAGTGTTCTACATGGATTACCTCGTTTATTTGGTGAATAATACCCAAGGCAGGTACCTCTCTCTCCAAGGCACAAAGAGATTTAATGTTACTTATGGTCAGAGCCTGAGATCTTAATCACTTCACTATACTGGATCTTCTCTTTCCTTGACAAAAAAACCTTGAACCAAACAAACAAAACTAAACCACACACACAAAAAAAAAAAAAACCCACAAAAATGGGTAATTTGTTAATAACAAATAGCATTTTTCTCTTTTGTAAATGGCTGTAGGGGTAAGGAAGGGTAGAAGGATAGATCAAGCTATCTCTCCAGTGCCCCCTTCTAGACAAATTATTCTGTGTTCTCTTAAGCCTATCTGTGAATGTTTTAAAAACAAAATTGTGGAGTATAGATGCAGTTCAGTGCAGCTCTAAGGAACAAGTAGGTGACTAACTGTCATTGGAGATTTAAAGATGGTCGACAAGGTTTGGAATCAGAAGGGTATTTACACAGAAGTCATCTGTGGAAAGTTCTGAAACATTAGTCCCAGCATTCCCGTCCTTGAGTTATCCCTCTGGGAACACACTGGGTTGAAATGACTTGATCTCAGGCTTTTTCTCTTTTTGTCTTTTAACAGCATCATCTTGGTTTTATCCTGTTAAATTCTCTCTCTGCTTTGGAGTGATTTAGGGTCTCCTGTTTTTTCAAAAATACGTTCTGACCTAATAAGCTATTGAAATATGTTTTTTGTATAAGAAGTGAAATTTTATCTTGAAAAACAATTTGGCGACGTGTGTTTATTCCTGGTGCCCTGTGCTCGGTGGCTTCCTCCTGGTGATTTCCTTGGATGTTGCTGTCAGAACACCAGCATCACGGAACTGCAAGTTTCAGGAATGGAGAATCCCCTCTTTCCTGTGTTTTACCTTATGTCGCTGGGCTAACATGGAGGAGAAAATGAAGTGCGGTTGAAGTTCATTGACGGATCTCTTTTTAGGAGTTTTCTGAGTTATTTCTATGGAGATGCAAGTTGTCTCTTCTGCATTTTAGGCAGAGAGTCATGTCAAGACCCCACGGCCACTCTTGTCTGTAGGTGGGTGCAGAACTGACCTCGGTCTGGGGCCGGAGGCAGGATGCCCCTTGGGTTGAGGGTGCTCCAAAGGAAGGGAAGCAGCGACAGGAAGAGGGAATCTTCTACTGTCCAGCTTCCCAGCACACCTGCCTGCTGAGATCCGGGAGGAAGGCAAAGTACCCGCTGTTCGCAGTCACTTTAATGGACTTTTGAGACTCTTCTTTTCCTGCATTTGTGGCCCGGGTTTGCTCTTGCAGGTCAAAGGTCTTGTTCTGGGATATTCATTAACAGAACCATTTTCCCCACTAGTAGTTATTCACAGAACTTTTTCTCGAAATGTAAAACAAAGAAATTGTCCAAATTTATCAGTCTAGATCATTTATGATGTGGATATACAGAATGCCTGGAGATAGTCCTTATTCATTTTTACAAAATGGAATCGTGCAAATACTTCTTTTCTGATTATAAGAAATTGTTTACATTGCAATCACATAAGGAAGCACACCACCTCCTTACCCTGAATCCAGAAACACGAGCATGTAAAAACCTGTTTCCGCTGCCATGCTCTCTCACTTTCAGACTTACAGACTAGAGCCAGTTCTTTATAAGCCTTGTCTATGGAATGAAATAATTTTCCTTTGGTAGTGGCTAATTTGCAATATTATGCTTACTGCATTCGACTTTCTCACATATATAAAACTAATAAACTACATAAACATAGAAGTGCTAAGTGTTAGAACCGACACCTCTTAGGGGTTCATTTTTAATAAGCTTATGTAATTAACACCTTGAACTATATTCCATTTGTTTCTTTTGAAACCATACAAAGAGGACAGGATGGTACACATACATAAGGCACCAGCATAGTTAATATTGGCTTTTTAAATTATAATGAAGTCATAGGTGTTTTAGAAGTTAAAACTTGCTAGTTACTTTTAAGTCTGAGAACCAAAGAGTAGGTAGGTTAGTTGGAAGAAATTTGAAGCATAAAGCAATACATGAATAGTTTATATTCATCTCCCACAGGCCTGAGCATAGTGCCTGGTGCAGTGCTTGTTGACTGATCATTTTTTTTCCCACTTTTTTGTTCATTCATTCCTTCATTCATTCAGTGCCTTTTTATCGAAAGCCTGCTAGGCCCTGTCCCAAGCACCGAACAAAACTTAGGAAAATCTTTGCCTTCCTGGGCTTGACACTTTAGTTGGAGGAGGGAGACAATAAAAAAGACAAACAAGTAATAATGCAAACTATTTTACATCGTGAAAAGTGATAAGAAGAATTATAAGGCAGAGAATGGGGTTAGAGATTGTGAATAAAGGGGAGGGAAGTTGCAATTTGAGATAGGATGTCCCTTGAGAAGAGGGTATCTAAGTAACATCTGCAAGCTGTGAGGGCAGGCAATGGTGGGGAGAACTTGTCACCTTCTGAACAGGCAGAGGGGGTCAAGTTCAAAGCCTGGCCTAAGCTGAGTGGGTCTGGAGTGCCACTGCAAGGTGGCCAGTGTGGCTGGACAGCGAGCAAGGCAGGGTACACAGTGTGATGAGACTTTTAGGCCACCCTGGGGACTGTGGCCTTAAGCTGAATGAAATGGGAACCTAAGTAAGGTTGTTGAGCAGAGGCACATGATCTAACTCAGGTTCTAATAGGATCTCTCTAATGTCTGTGTTTCGAGGGTGCTGGAGGGTGCAGGGTGGGAGCATGGTGTGTGACTTCCTCGTGTAAAATTCAAACCCAGTTGGTGAAATGCTGTGCTCTGTGGTTCCCATCCCGACAGAATCAGCACTTTTTTTTTTTTAAACTAGGCGTCTTGATAGTACATTTAATTTTGTTTGTAGGCTTTCCCCTAGAATGTGGCAAACAATTAAAAGAAAAATGTTTGTCCTATCCACATCCCACAGAAGAAAGTGAAATTGCCCTTTTTTATAGGGCAATTGAGAAACATAAAAGGTTTGGGTAGGTGGCAGGCATGTTTTAACTAGTTCATTTCCACTTATGAAATTGTTTCATTGGAAATCCAAGAACATGAATGGGAAAGAGGGGAGTATGTCTAAGCAATCATTGACCAGTAAAACTGTTAATCAAGATTTGACTGTTGAGTTGATAAAAATGTTAATTCTTCTGTGAAATGAATTGCTCTTTCAAAAAAGGATACATTAGACATCTAAACATTAGATGTCAATGAAAAAGCCAGTGGCAATATTAGTAAATTCTCAGCTCATATGGTGCAAAGCAAATACTCTCAACTTCCAAGATGCTTTTATTTTTTAAAAGAAATGTTATTGTGTCTATTTGAAGTTTACAACATGATGTTATGGGATACATACAGGTACATACAGATACATTTCGGTAGTGCAGTAGTTCCTATAGTGAAGCAAATTAGCATAGCTATTGTCTCACACGATTCCTTTTTTGGGTGCGTGACAAGAGCAGCTAAAATCTACTTATTTCACAACAATCTCTAATATGATACAATTTTATTAACTTCCAAGGTGTTTTTAATCTACGAGTAAGAACAGATCCATGTACTTGGATGCTTTTTCAGAGCACTTTCACATTATATTCTTGGCAAAAGTAAAAGTCTTATATGATGAAAATTGAGATCATCTTGAGGGGAAGTGATGTAGTTAGGAAAGAACTTTTCTCTCTGAAGGAATTGAAATGAAAGAATGGCCATCATGTCATATATAATACTTTATATAGTTACATGTGTAGAGGGTTGTATAGATGGACAGATACATAGATATAGGTGTAGATAATTCTCACGTACGTGCCTGCAACAAGAAGAATAATTTTGTTGGGCTGGCATTCTCTAAATCTCGTCTTTCCTATATGTTATAGATCGGGATGTGATATAGGATAAAACCAACAGATTGCCCCTCCACCTGACACTCACAAGCGGCCCTCGACTCCCTAAATGGAATCCTCGGTGCAGTGATTGCTGTAGTGAGACTGGCCCAGCAACCAGGGAGTGCTCAGCAGAGCAGATGCCAGAAGTTAATCATGAAGCAGGCGTGGGGAGGGTTAGGCGTGGAATGAAGAGTTGTTTTGGGATTGCTTGGCGTTTTTCCAGGGCAATGGGTAAATTGATTTCTGACTTTGGAAAGATACCACCCAAGTGGTATCTAAAGGGCTCTAAAATAGTTTACAGTAAATAGAAACAAGCAGGTTTCCCTTCAGCCTCTGGATGGGCCTTATTGTAGCCGCACATTACCACAAAGGGAATGAGCATGTTTTCTGTGATCACAGCATTGCTCTTGTATATTTGTTTTCTTACAACGTCGGATCCAGTGGCGGGAACTTGTGGCACTCCAGGTGTGTCTTCCTCTGGTCTCCCTGATGGGAGCGGAATGTTGAGCATTCACCACATGAGTTCCTGGCATATTCAGTGCCGTTCTACATAGCTCACTGCAACCTCAAACTCCTGGGCTCAAGCAATCCTCCTGCCTCAGCCTCCCAAGGAGCTGGGACTACAGGTGTGCACCACCACGCTTGACTAATTTTTAAATTTTTTTGTAGAGATGGGGTCTTGCTATGTTACCCAGGGTGGTCTTGAACTGGTCTCAAGTGATCCTCCCATCTCAGCCTCCCAAAGTGCTAGGATTACAGGTGTGAGCCACCACACCTGGCCCTGTATAGTCTATCTTTGTTTCAAAATTGTAATTGCATTTTTGTGTCACTATATGAGAAAACTGTGAGACTTTTGTGACTTTAATTACGCCCATTGCACCAAGGAACTTTCCTTTCATTCTTTTTGGTATAAGAAACGTCTTTGGATTCCAACAAGGTCTATGACCTGTAATATGTTTAGAATTTTCAGCAATAAGTGGAAATAATTAGAAATCAATATTTCCTGTACTTTGATTTGGGAGGCTTGATTTCTTGTCTTCTGAGACAACTCACTGAAAACTCTATGGTCTTCAGTTACTATTTATTCATTTTTAAAATAAAGTTACCAAAGAAGATCATATTTAGGGCCCTTCCCTGTATTGAAGTTCTAGGTCTTTGTGTTTACAAAAAATTGGAATACAGTTACAATAACCAGGTTCCATCAAATAATAGGGGAAATTTTTGCCTTCCTTTTTGGAGGAGTGATGATTTCCATTTCATGGGTGCTTATTGAGTGCTGGATGATCTGCTAAGGGGTTATAGGTATCATTTTATTTAATCCTATTACTACCTGTGGGGCGGCTGTTATGTTATTGCTATTTTACAGATGAAGAAAATGAGGTTGTGCAAGGTTAAGTACCTTACTCTGGGTCACCAGCTCATAAGTGGCAGAGCAGGGTTCAGATGCAGGACTTTCTGATCCCTTGGTGGGAGCTCTCACGATTCTTGCTCACACAGGCCAGACTGACTGTGGGAAGCTCTCCTCCCGTGTTTGATTGCGGCCATAACCTCTTTTAGAGGAATAACATCCCAGTGAATTTTGACCCTGTCTACACCGTTGAAAAGCCACAGCCTTTTCTATGACAGAAGTGGGAAGGGGTCTCCTGCCGGGGATCACAGAGGCAGATACCGTGGGACAATGGTTTTCTTAGGGTCACTATATTGGTGTCAGCAGTGTTGTTAATTCACAGCTGGACAGAAATATAATAAAACAGAGCTGGCCAAGGTCTGGGTGAGCTTCCTGGATGAAATGCCCGTTTGTTAGGGGGGTTCTAGCTGGTAAGGGCCAAGGAGCTATCAATTCACAGGTGCCAACGGAGTGTCCTGTTATGAAGTTTTTATGTGGATTGCAAAGTTAATGAAATTAGGGCCACTGCCTTCAAAATCTCTGTGGTTTGGTTGTCACTGAAGTGTACGTCAGGGAGTTTAGTGCTCTATTTAAAGCAAAGGGCTTGGGCTCTATCTCCCTGCTTAAATATCCTTCTGTGGCCATTGAATTCATGAGGAATCCCCAAATCTGGGTTCCTTACTGTCTCCCCAGCCCCCTGTCCTGCCACACTTCTGTACTTTGACTCTTTATCCACCAGGATAGCTTTTCTTCTTGAAATAGGTTAGTCAGGCTATCTCCTGACTCCAGGATTACATTTGTTGTCCCTGCTGCCTGAAGCCGTACCTCCCACCCCTATCTCCCAGTTCTTCATTTGTTATTGTTTCTAAGGACATACTTTGTGTTTCAGGGTCTCACTCATTTGGCTGTATTACTGTTAGTGGGGACAGGAATGGTGAGTAAGAGCTCATCAGTATATGTAAAAATGCTACTTTAATGGGCAGTCTGTCTATTCATAGTTGCTGAATGAATTTTAGGGCACTCTCAGGAAGGCAGAGATCAGCTCCAATGCCTTCCATCCTTCCATCCTTCCATCCATCCATCTAACCATCCATTCATCCAACCTTCCTTCCTTCCTTCCATCCATCCATCCATCCATCCTCCCATCCATCCATCCATCCTCCCATCCATCCTCCCATCCATCCATCCATCCTCCCATCCATCCATCCATCCATCCATCCATCTGTCCATCCATCTATCCATTTGTTTGATGGTTATTTCTTAGGTAACTGCTAAGTGTCTGGAGTTGCAATGGTGTTAGGTACTGAGGTTGCAGAAATGAATAAGACTCAGCACTGACTTTCAAAAACCCTAAAGTCTCCTAGTGACAACAAACACATAAACAAATAAGCTACCTTTTATAATAAAATTTTATAATGAGAAATTTTCGTTGTGTAAAAAGGTAAAGAGAATATGTTCAAGAGTTCCTCTATTCTGTCAACCGCTGCAGTTTTCCATCACTGCCGATCTTGTTTCTTCTCTATCTGCACTCATTACCCTTCCATCCCAGGGTTTTCAAGGAAATCCCAAGCGTCATGTCAAGTCATTTGTATGTGAGATGGGAAGCGTGTGATTTACATCAATGCAGAAGGGCACGTGCCATGCAAAGACCATTTTTTTAGGTATTACCTGTCGGTTCTTAAAAATGTGGAATTTTGGCAGCGGTCACTAAGAAACTGTTTAATCAACTTTGTGAATGGTTACAGCTGGTGCCCACTGTCAGTCGATCTGGACTTCCGTGTCTTGCTTAAAGGAAATCAGAGTTAAATTCAGTCTGACTCAATGTATGGGTCATACCTTGTGATTCTCTGCTCAAGCTATGGCAGAATTTAATTCTCATAAAACACAACACACCACATGGCCGGACGCAGTGGCTCACGCCTGTAATCCTAGCACTCTGGGAGGCCGAAGCGGGCAGATTGTTTGAGCTCAGGAGTTCAAGACCAGCCTGAGCAAGAGCGAGATCCCGTCTCTACTAAAAAATAGAAAGAAATTATCTGGCCAACTAAAAATATATATAGAAAAAATTAGCCGGGCATGGTGGCACATGCCTGTAGTCCCAGCTACTCGGGAGGCTGAGGCAGTAGGATCGCTTAAGCCCAGGAGTTTGAGGTTGCTGTGAGCAAGGCTGATGCCACGGCACTCACTCTAGCCCAGGCAATAGAGCAAGACTCTGTCTCAAAAAAAAAAAACAAAACAAAACAAAACAAAACACAACACACTACAATATTATACATCATCTAACCAAGTTGCTAGAAATTTCAGGATGGTTCTGAGATTAATATATTCATTTCCAAAATTCTAGTAATATCACTGTCAGATTTTGATTGGTCAAATGCTTGAAAATGCCCACATCCTTAGGTTTGTGTGCCAAAGGCAGCCAGAGAAAACTCAAAGTGTGATTCATACTCATCAAAATTTGTGAATCTGTTCTAAAATTGTGACTTCATTCCCACCCAATTAGCTCTGCTATTCTTTCCAAATCTGATTCTATTAAGCTCAGGGCAGTTTAGAAAGGGAAAATGAGTTCAGTCTAAAAATTGCCATCTGCTAAATCCAAATGTCCATATTTGTCTGAATCAATACTTATACTTTAAAGAAATAAATGATCAATGTACACATTCTTCTCTTTGCATTCCTGCGCAACACTCTTTTCAGCCACTGATCACCAGAAGATTGGATTTTTCAGAGCCTTAGTTCCAAAGAGATCTTATATTAAGCAAACAGCTTAGTAAATCCCTTCAAATTCTCATGACTTAACCACATGACTGCATTACAATAAACTAATGACTACATTTTGCTCTTCTGTCTAGTAATAATAAAAATTCATGTTTCTTGATTTTATGTTGTATACTTAGCACCTAGCACAGCACCAGATACATAGTAGGTGTTCAGAAAATATTATTTGAATTAATGAAATAACCTACAAATTGTTGATGATTGAAGGCCACAAACACAAGCAAATTTTATGGCCTTCATCACTTTCTTCATCGCACCTGACAATCAACGTGATGTGCAGAGGTGCCAGCGAGTACTCTCTGCGGAGGGATGTGGGGGAGGCCTTCTTTGTCACCATGGATTATAGCTATGGCCATAAGCTCCATGGCCAGGAAACTGAGTTTGTTCAAATTCCTTCCCAACTGGTAATTAGGGAATACTAGTTCATGCATAAAATTTTTGTAATAACATTTTTGCTAAAAATCTCAAGGCTTTCAAATCCTAGGGTTAAGGAGGCTGCATTGGGCCTGATGGAAGTACATGAGAGGAAAAGATGTTTTTCATTCCATCCTACCACAGATGACATTTCCCCAGGAGACCAGAGAACAGTGCAGAGGACCCAGGAACCATCTGTGTTTAAGGGTGAGCTGAGGAGGAGGGGTTGAGAGTGACCAGGAGACCCGAAGGAAGTGAGGTTCTGAAATAGAGAAAGTGGGAGAACCCCCAGGGCTGCAGCCTGGAAGGTGATCTCCATCAGTGACTTTGAAACTTTTGTCACAGATTCACCGGAAGGAATATATTTGACATTGTGATCCAGTACAGTGATTCATATACACAACTTCATGAGATGTGCTCCAACATTTTCCATCCTGTTCTGTGCTCCTCTATGCTGTGCCACGCTGTGCAGTATCATTTAACCAAATGTTGGTCTCAAATGTCTAAATCCATCTTAAGACCATGTGGTGGCTTGTACTGTGTTAACCCTTCTCAATATGTTTGTGCATTAGGGACAGCCACAAAAGATACTATGTGTGAGATATGGAGGCTGGAAGTAAATCAGCAGCAGGCATGTTTTTTAGACCCTGAAGGTTGGCAGAGGATGCCAGGCGGCTCACACATGGTGTCACTGATCTGCTAGCTTACTTTGTTGGCATGAGGCAGTGCTGGGACCCACAGCACCCCCAGGACTCCTCCTTTTCCTAGGTGTGTGCAGGTCCATTGTGAAGAGCACAACCTTCTCTTGTGGTCACCGGTGGCACCACAGTTGGAGTTGTTGAGAAACAGAGGTGGATTCTACTTGTCTTCATGGTTCCAGTGTCCTCGTGGGCTCTGTTTTGTCCTTGTTCTCATTCACATCCGACTTCCTAACTGCCTGCCTGGCTGACCTAGAGTGACTTTAGGTCAGTACTAGAGGTGGAGGCAGCAGCCTGTATGGGCCGTTTTACCAGCTCCCGTGTCAGCTATAGCAGTTGTGTTTCTCTGGTCCAACCTTGACCTGTTCAACCCCTACTGGGTCATGGTCTGCAGGGTGAATAACACTGCAGTTGCTTATCCATTTGGGAATAGGAAGGAACTTCAAACTCTTTATTTATACCTGTTTTTATCTCACTTAAAGTGCCTATTTTTGCGTGTATTTTAATGTAAATAATTATAGTTATAAATAGAATTGACATCATTAAGTGTTTATAGTTTTACATAGATGAATATATTCATAAATAAACGTACATATATTGAGGAGGTTCTATGCCCCAATTGTTTTCCTGATATTTTTTTCCCCAGACATTTGGAGACCACTGCTCTAGAAGAAGGAGCTGAGAGAGTTCTGGAAAGGGGGGTGTGGTCAATCCTGCCTTCTGGGAGGCCATTCAT
Organism: Varecia variegata; assembly: GCA_028533085.1. Classification (NCBI taxonomy): domain Eukaryota; kingdom Metazoa; phylum Chordata; class Mammalia; order Primates; family Lemuridae; genus Varecia; species Varecia variegata. Next base: position 13,952,084 of record CM052441.1, on the reverse strand, counting down.
TCTCTAGGAGGGGATTTGTGTTAACTGGGACCCACCTATGCCCAGTAGTGACACCATAGCCATATTTGCCAAAGCAAGAATTAGACATTGCACTGGCAAATTCTGCGTGTTTTTGGAGAGAGGGGAGTGGAAGGTATGAAATCAGCCCTGCTTCAGCCACCTGTCATGTGGGTGTGCCCCCAGGGCCATCACTGGTCTTCAGCATGATCTAATATGTCCCTTTAGTGTATGTTTTTAGTTGCTACATGTTAAAAACTTTTTCCTGAGACAAACTGCATTCCAGCTTAAACCATCTGTAGAAACACTGGGAGTTATAACTCAGAACAATATTTGAGATCAGTTACTCAATGAATTTCTCCAGAATGACATGGCAAGGTGGGATGATAGAGCCAGTGCAAACAGTGACATTGCACGTTGCATGGATTCAGTGAGGCTGAACAAGGTATGTAGCAATTTCACCTGAAAGGTTTGCTAAAAGTGTTTATCACCTCAAAATCTTTAAACAAGCTAATTAAGAGTGAAAACACATTGTGAAGTCATTCAAGAAACTAGTTAGGCTTCATTGTATTGTAGTGATTTCATTTAGTGGATTTGGCTTGGAGGGAATATAGATGAAGATATATACATATAATCTCCATCCATCCCTCTCCAGAAGAACAGGGTTAACAGAGAATTTATATTACACAAAATATATCATATATGTACTTCTTGTGGATAGAAAAGGTAGAGAAACAGTAAATGAGTCAGGAGTCTGTTCTCTTTCTTCCCCTCAACTCTGGGGAGTTAGAACACCACATTTGAGTTTCCTCTTGGGGCTCTGCCTTTATAGATACATGAAATAGGAGGACCACAAATTCATTTGCACAATTTGCATATAGTCTGCAGGAGACAGATTACATTGTATCTCCTGGTATTTTCAAAGAGTTTTTTTTTTTCTTTTTCTTTTTTACCCCATTAAGTCTGTCAACATATTCTAAACCATAAATGACATCTGGGGAAAGAACAGGAAAAATAACAAAGGTAATGATACAGATGCCTTCTGTTTTCATAGTCATTTTAGTTTTTGAATTTTCCAGAGACAGAAGTGCATTGGGATAAATATCAGGAATACTATTAAGCCAATTGAGAGAACAGTGCTCAGTTTCTTTTCTCCTTAATTGCAAAAACAGTCACCCCAATCTGAACTGTTGGGTACAATGCCCTTATCGCTATATTTGTGTGTTGGTTGTTTGAAAGATGAGTGTCTGAGATCTGTGTGCTCTGTGGCTTTGGGGGAAGGTAACACAAGTGTTGAGCTGACACTGGTAGTGGGACCACAGATTGAGTCTGGACCAAGTGAAACGGACAGTTGTACAGACAGATGCCTGGTTCTGTAATACAAAAAGGAAAGAGAACTTGAAACCACATGCATCTTTTTTCTTGTTTTTATAGACAAGGATGCGAAAATTCTTGTAGAAAGATAATACAAAATTTCACAATTTACTTAAAAAAATTCTTTTGAGGAAATAAAGTTTTCCCCTTTTGCTCAACTTGAACTAATGTTTAAGCCTAATGCCTGAGAACCAAAGGGGAAAAATAAGGAAGAAGTGAAACAGACGAGGCCAGTAATAAACTGTAGGCCTGAACTTTTTGAACACTTTAAAAGAAAACATTTCAAAAGGAATCTGTTTTAGTGTTTTAATAGTGATATTTATTATAATGAATGTAGAGATGATGTAAAGTCTTGTTATGGTTAGAAGTTTATTTTGCAGCGTCAATGCCTCTTGACCTTAGCATTGTGAGATGTTGAGTCAGACACAGACTTAACATTCTCGAAAAGAAAGATGCACAAGTGCGGTGCTATTGAAACATCAGCTGCATGATTTAGATTTCCTACAGACTCATGTTGCAAATATTTTTAGTAAAATTAAATATTTTCACTGAGTCTGTGAAAAATATTTCACTGAGGGCTGTAGCATCTCAAATAAGAACAAGTTGGATAAAAAGGATGCAAAAGTTGTCGGATAGTCCTGAAAGAGGATGGACTTTTTTAAAACAGTCACTTCATTGAGGTGCAATTGACATGTAAAAAGCTCTGCGTGTTTAATGTCTACAGCTCAGAGAGCTGGGGGTAAGCATACCCTGGCCAAACCAGCACTGCCATAAACACATTCATCGCTTCCCAAAGTTTTCCTCCCACACCCATTATCATTATTATTATTTGTTTTTTAAGAGCCTGGGTTTTGAGTGGATAAAGAGAATCCTCAGCTAGTTTGTTGGTTCCACTTGATGGGGATGTAAAAGATTCTCTTTGGGGGGAATGGCAGACAAGGCCTACTTCTAAAAAATACACATGCTTTTATACTTTTGCCTTTCTCGGCATTTAAGTCATCAAGACTGATGAAAGTGGTAATTATGGGGACTTACTGCACATCTGGAAAGCAATTTGGGAAAATGTAAAGGCAGCTATGCCACCCTGTTCTAAATTATTATCTGGAGTGAGCAGTGGATATTACAGCATATTGCAGGGTGTGAAATGTTGGCTTTCTTTGGCCAGAGTTGAGTCAACAGCTGCTTTCTTCCTCATGAGCAGCAGATATATCTTTCAGGTCTCCAAATTATTGGGGGGAGTTTTAAGTGATTGGGAGTGGGATAGAGAATTTCACTGGTAAGAAAAAAAAAGTTTGATCAGTAGCTTGCAAACTTTATAACAGAAGAGTTGACTTTGAAGATGCTTGTGATATTGTGAAATTTGTATTTGGTCTTAACCTTGTTTACTGGCAAAACAAGTTGGAATCTCTAAAGTGACCTGTCTTTTTGTATGCTAAAGACTTGACTGATGGCTAGCTACCCCTAGGTAGCTTCAGGATGGGGACTGGTCGCAGGAAAGACCCTGGCTGGATTAGTGGTTGGGAGTTTCAGCCCCACCCCCCAACCTCCAGGGAAGGGGAGAGGGGCTGAAGGTTGAGTCAGTGACCAATGGCCTTTGATTTAATCAACCACGCCTACATGATAAAGCTTCCCTAAAAACCCAAAGACTGGGTTCTGAGCTGAATACTTAGAGGTTTCTGGAGGGTGGCATGTCTAGAGAGGGCAGGGGAGCTGTGAGCTGCTTCCCCCATACCTTGTCCTATGCCTCTCTTCATCTGGTGTTCATCGGTATCCTTTGTAATAACCTTTATTATTAACTGGTAAATGTAAGTACGGTGTTTTCCTGAGTTCTGTGAGCTGCTTTAGCAAATTAATCGGACCCAAGGAGGGGATTGTGGGAACCCCACTTTGTAGCTGGTAAAACAACCTGGAGCTTGCTATTGGTGTCGGAAGTGGAGGGCAATTTTGGGGGACGGAGCCCTCTATCTGTGGGATCTGACGCTGTCTCTAGGTCAATAGAATTGGATTGAAGTAGAGAACCACCAGCTGGTGTCCGCTGCAGAACTGATTGCTTGGTTGGTGTGGGGGGCAAAACCCACACACATCTGGTTGGTGTCAGAAGTGATCTGTGTTACAAGAGTATAGGAGAAACTGAGTTTGTTTTTTCCTGGATCATCAGAATGTTGTTAGGATATATGAGAAAGGAGAGAGAAAGGGGGAAAGGCAGTTTGAACAAAGCTATATAAATATTTGTCTTCTAATTTTTTTCTGGTGGCTTTGATTAGTCCAAGAAAACAGTCTGCTGTGATAGGTCTGACAGTTCACAAACATGAAAGCTGGTTACTATTGACAGAAACCAGAACTCCACATTGGACACCTCGGCGTGGGGCTCTGTGTGTAAGAGAGTGATTGGTTTCCATTCCAGAACAGCAAGCCCCAGGAAGGTCTGTGGCTCTAACCCCCTTAACAAGTTCACTTGGGTATTAGAAAACCAGGACGTTTGTTCCAGTTGGTCAAAGGTGGCAGGTGTCTTTCATTTCCTGGATGGATGAAGGCAGACGTCTCTGGATGAGGATAGCATCACATCCCTGAGAGACCACAGCAACTTTGAAGAGCCCAGGATCTCCCAGGGGCATGGGCGGTGGTGGGGATCCGGTCTGTAACTCATAAAAAGTTGCTTCCCTTTGCCCTCAAAGTCACACTGAGAAGGGTGCCCCTTTGACTTTTATTCCCAATATTTGCTGGGGAGAGGAGCTGAGAAAACGTGAGGTGCTCGAAGTGAATGGAGATGGTGAGGGCTTTGTTTCTTTGAAGTGTAAGCAAACATCCCTAGTTTAATGGGGTGGGTGCCCTGATGCTAAAGATTGTCCAGTTCCCTTTGTCCTGGGGACTGCCCAGGTGCTTCCTTGAGTGGCCCAGGCAGCCGTGGAATCAAGCCCTTGTCTCCCTGGGGCTGGCGCTTCGCTCTCCTAGTCGTGGCTGTTAGTAGCTGGTGGTCAGAACAGATGAGCCCGTGGGAGCTGCTCTTCTGCCCTCCTCCTCTCCTGGTTTCCTCTAGTAGTTTCTCTCAGTTCCCTGTGTGTGTGCGTGTGTGCGTGTGTCTGCGTGTGTGCGTGTGTGTGTGTGAGTTGATGGGGGTTGGGGGGCCCTGCCTTGCGCTGCTGGAGGAGGCTGCCTGTGGCTGTCTGGCTCTTCTCTGCCCCCCCCAGTCCACAGGCCTTCACTGGGCTGGAAATGGGGACCCCAGGTGAGGGGACCGAGAGCCAGGCTGGTACGTTTCGGGTTTATTTTGCAGGGTGGGCAAAGGGCATGGCATGGAAGGCTCTCAGTGAAGGGAGACACGGTCAGATCTCTGCTTAGCAAGATCACTTTGGTGGCAGATTGGGCCATGTGGGGAAGGAGACGGAAAACCAGTTGGGAGGTTGTGGATATTTGTGCTGTGGCCCAGGGGGCATGTGTTGTTGAGTTGCAACGAGTCAGGGCAGTCCTCGGGATTATAATTTGATTTATCACCTCATATCGCAGGAACCCCACCTTCAGCTGTTCTGGCCTGGCTCCCTCTCCGCGCAAGAGAGATTCTTTCTGTTTTCAGGCAGTTTCCTTTCCTGGAGGCAGTAAAGCAAAGATGAGAGGCCGCTGTGCGTGTCCTCAGAGGGTCAGCAGCAGATTTCCATCCTGACTGATGTCATTGCCGTCCTGGACATGTGACCATCCACATTTTGAGGAGGGAGGGCTCCCACCCTGGCTGCTGTGGGTCTGTGGGTCTAGCCAGTCATCTCAGACAGACAGACCGACTGCAGAGAGGGAATGACTTTTGCCCAAACATGTTCAAGTGTTCAAAGATCCTCCTGACCTTGGAAGAGCCCTTCTTGTCCCTAGCTCTGTACCAGGAACTTTGAAGCAGTTACCTCAAATGTAGCACATGTTACTGCTGGGGAAGGAAGGAGCGTTTCTAAAAAATCATTTCTTTCAATTTCTGTTTCTCCTCTCCCTTAGTTCTGTAAAATCAGCAAATGCAGAAGTGGGGTAGGGATGGTCCTCACTCTGCCTGACCGGGCGTTAGGTCTTGAGCAGAAAGGATTTGGGAGAAACCTGACTCCCAAGCCCTGCCTGCACCTACGGCCGCTCTGCAGGAGCGGGCCTGTGTTGCCCTGGGTGGTGCACTGACATTGAATAGCCGCAGGGGCTGGCAAGCAGTCTATAAAATGGAAAATATGCGTGCAACCTTGTGTTGTCTAATAGTTGTATTTTCCTCGGTTGTCTTGGTAAAATCATTTTGCTTGGTTGTCTTGGTCAAGTCATTTATTCATGCCAAAGAGTAACATGTTGGGAGGTAAAAAGGAGCCGAGGAGAGGGGATGTCTTTCTGCACGAACGAATTGATGGAAGAAGTGGCACAGCTCACACAGGGACGCAGCATCCGTCCCCTCCATGTAGGTGCTCAGACGTGCATTTATGACTCCACTCAGCTAAAGGAAGACTGCAGTATGAAAACATGGGCTTCTAGTGCATAGTACACCACAATAAGTTTTGAGCACTTAGTATGTGCCAGGCAGAACATATGAGCAGGCTAAGGTCTCAGTGCTCCCCAGGTGATGTAGGTGCTGTGATCATTCCAGTGGTCCTGAGAGATGAAGAAACAGGCCTAAGGCCACTGAACCAGTACAAGGCAGCAGAGCTGGGTGTAAACTCAGAGAATGGGCTCCAGAGCAACTACTTGGGCACTTATCTCACTGAAGAGACAAGTGACATGTTTACTTATTTATTTAGGTGCATTTGTAGCATGTACTCTTGCACCTGTACTTAGAATGATTAATGAATAAGTCTAATGAATAATGTGAATATTAATGACTAGAATAATGAATAATGAATACAAATGAACATAAATGACAAAAAGATTTTCCACTTTTGTGAGAGCTTTACAAGATGATATTTGGTAAGTTATGTCCAAGATGCAACATCTCCCCATTGGTTTCTGAATTTTCAGGCACCAATTAGAATTTCTGGAGGTGGTCCTGGCATCTGTCTCTTTCATGAGCTTCCCAGGAGGTACTGGTGTGGCCAGGGGCTGCGCTGGGCATTAGGGGGCCTCTTACACTGTGCCCTTGCTGAAGGCACTTGCCTGGCATTTTCTGCTAGTCCCGCTAGGCAGGTAGAGAGGTGCAGGTTGAAGCCTATGACCTTGGCACCAGACAGTTCTAGGTTGGAGATCTGGCCTCTTTGCTTCTTGGTCCTGGGATCCCTGGGCAGCCACTCAACTTCTTTGAGCTACTGTTTGCCCATTGATACAGTGAGGAAAAAAACAGGCCCCATCTCAGAGGGCTGTCCTGAGTAATTAGGAGATCTCACATGGGAAACTTAGACTGGCACTTAATGCTCACCGCTTAATAAACACGGGCCGTTATTTCTATAGACGCTGCGTAGAGGGAGGTCCAGTGGCTGTGGGCTTTAACAAGGTGCACTGCCCTGACCGCCTGTGTTCTTTTCCTGTTTCTTCCTGCTGCTCAGGACGGCTCACTGGGAAACATCGACGACCTGGCGCAGCAGTATGCAGATTATTACAACACCTGCTTCTCCGA
>CM052441.1:13894955-13944656 GCA_028533085.1 Varecia variegata | reverse complement strand
GATAGTTCTTTTATTAATCATTCCTTTTATGCTATACAGAAGGATTCCTCTTATGTAAGGGACCCAACAAGCAGTTAATTGGGTACCACTGTTGTATATACTGTTTCTACCACAAGACTATGGCACTTTTATTTCTTTCCTTAGCTCAACCAAAGTAAAGATTCTTTGGATCAGGAGTAATCTGATATTATGACTGCCAAATATTAATTGTTTCTCTTGCTTTTTTTCCCTACTGATTTAGTAGTCGACAGGGGTGGGAGTTAGTTTAGTAAAGTTGGTTGAGGCTGAGAAGTGTTAGTTGGGGGCAGAGCACCATCATCCTGGAGCCGACACCCTGGCCGAGGTGGGTGTCACGGTTGTCAAGGGCTTCTTTCCTATGACTTTGTTCCCTAGCATGTGTGAATGGTGGGGTTATTTCCTTTTTATTAAAAAAGTAACCTCGTGTCAAAAGACTTCCACGCTCTATAAAATTCATTAGGTTCTCCTATTGGAACCTGGTTAATAGAAAAGTACTTCCATTTTGGCAAGAGTACCACAGAATAGTAACTTAAATTTTGCACCGAATTCTTGATTGTTGCAATTTTTACCTTGACTTACAGTCTGGTAGTATACTTTGTGGCCTGCTTGGACATTTTATCATGCAAGGTAATGATTGCTGTGAGTTGGTAGATCTCGGATTCCACACTAAACTGCTCTTCTCACAATTCTAGTTGGTTAGGAGTTGGGGTTACCATGGTGATCATCTCATGGTGTTTGGGAACCTGGGAAGGCAGCTTGTAGGTAAGAAAGGAAGCCTGCCTGTTGGTGGGATAAATGACCTCCTTCCCATTTATTTTTATTTTTGTGAGACAGAGTCGTGCTCTCTTGCCTGGACTAGAGGGCAGTGGCGTCATCATAGCTCCCTGCAACCTCCAACTCCTGGGCTCCTGCCCCAGCCTCTTGAGTAGCTGGGACTACAGACACATGCCACCATGCCTGGCTAAGTTTTCTGTTTTTTGCAGAGACAGGGTATCCCACTTGCTCAGCTGGTCTTGAACTCCTGGCTTCAAGCTATCCTCCTGCCGCAGCCTCCCAAAGTGCTGGGATTATAGGCATGAGCCACCACACCCAGCCCCTCCTTCCCATTTAGACAGATGGGGCTAATTTGGTGTGCTCAGTTCTAGAGCCGCAAAAGACAGTCTTGGGGGGGAAATACGCCACATGAGCTTAATTAGTTACCATCAAAAGTGCAAGAATTTGGTGGTGAGTGTAATGGATGGGACCTAATTCAAGCCAGGCTGGAAGCTTGACTGTTCATTCTTTGAATTGTAATTAGCGAGAAAAGTAAGACCCAGAACTGGCATATTCAAATTCTTTCTATGAAATTCCAGGTAAGTTGCAGCAGTACAGGGAAATGCTAAAACTGCTGAAGACCAGGTCAGGTGCTAGGTATTTCATGTGTCCTTCACATGGCTCAGATGTCTAGATGGTGGTGTTAGACTGGACTAGTTTTGAGGTTATCCATTGTTGAGGCGATGCCCGAAACACTACCAACCTACTGAACGTTCCCTCTCACGGTCCTTAGCTCGTCACAGATTCCGACTCCTGGTGGGAACTCATTGTCTTGAAAAGCTGTAACTTTCAGTCTGTAACGTTTCCTTTTACTGCATCTGAATTTTACGTATATTTCTACACTTTCTATTCTGCCTTCAGACAAGTAGACAAACTGCCTCCCTTCTTTGCTGCCGGGTTGGAGCAGCTTTGGGTTTGAGGACCTGCAGGTGAACACTTCCTTTCTGTGTGTGTCAGCAGCCCTGCACAGTTGAGTGCGAGATGGCTGGGGGAAGAAATAGTCCACCAGAGGCCGTAAGAAGAGACACAGAGTAATACATTAGAAGCTGTAAACTGCACATGCGCGGAATCTAGGTTGTGCGCTCCTTATGAGAATCTAATGCCTGATGATCTGAGGTGGAACTGAGGCAGTGATGCTAGTGCTGGGGAGCGGCTGCAAATACAGATTATCATGAGCAGAGAGATTTGACTGCACAGTAAATGTAATGCACTTGAACCATCCTGAAACTGTCCCCTCTCCCTTGTGCATGGAAAAATTGTCATTCCCTGGTGCCAAAAAGGTTGGGGACGGCTGTTAGACAACAGTGTTGAGGATGGAAAGTTTTGAGGGGTGAATTGAATCGGTTTATGACTTTGTTTCATTCTAAATCCTCTGGGTGAATTTTGGGGATGGTGGAAATATTCTATAGATAGGATAGATAATTTCAGCATTTGTGTTTGGCTTTAAAAAGTTAAAAAATGCATTGTCTTTAAGAGCTAATTACATCGTCAACTGGAGAACAAACAAACCAAAAGACACCCCTCCCACAGAGATGCTTGACTTAACCCTGAAAAATAAAAGGTTTCGATAATTATGTTAATAATTAACTTTCTGGACTGGATGTCAGGCTGTTTCTCTAGGACCTAATCACCCGCATCCTGACTGGAATAAAGCGTGTGATAAAGTGTCTTTGGGGCCAGTTAGTTTCGATGAAGACAACAGAAGTACAGATGGGTAAAATTTCAACAGTATAAACAGGAATTATGATTCACATTTAAAACTATGGTGAGAGTTTGTATTTAGCACCAAATGGGCCTAAAGGAATGGTGTGTTTGGACCACAGCCTTTGCCTCTGCTGGGGGTTGGGACATTAGTGCTTGTGAACAGCAGGGAAGTTGCCCATATTTCTCCACATTTGGCACATCCCCGAGCACCGTGTGATTCTTTTTTGGCTGGGAGAAGCTGCAATCAGAAATGACAGTAGCTTTCCAAGTCCATAATGGGCCCAACTCTAGTGATGCTAAGTCTGACATCTGTCAAAGTGACACTGTGGCCAGGAAAGGGTCTTGTGCAAGGTGGCCTCTTATTACTGGCAGTATCAACTTCCTTGGCATCCCTGAGGTTGAATCTGTTTGGGTGTTGACAGCAAATAGTTTGTGTGGTTGTTGGTGGGGCACAGAGCCGACGAAGTCCCCACGTCCAGCAGCTCGCATCTGAGCCAAGGCGTTACCATGACTGTGTGTGTACAAGGAAAAGGGAGCCCAAGTGGAGACAGAGATGCACCAAGGTCTTTAAGGACTTGGAATGTCAATAAAAATATTGCATGACAGTGAAATGTGGTATCAGAATGATTGTTGGTGGGGTAGGAATGATTCTGCATGAGGCAAGTAAACAGACTATTAAAATGCTGTGCAGGAATGCAGAAGAGGCCCCTGACCCAGTTTGGGAAAGTCAAAATGTGGCCTTTACAGGCTATTGCAAGAAGTTTACTGTGGCTAGAAACTAAGATATATTATGTGGGGAAAAAAGAGACATGGTGTTCTTTCACAGGTCCTTAGGTTATTAATGATATAAAAAGATACAATAGAATGTTGTTCTGATTCATCGCTATTCATGTGACAAAACAAAACTGATTGCCATTTCGCAATCTTGACCGGGTGGGTCAAGGTGAACTTGATCTTGCTTTGCTTGTGGCTTAATGCAGACATGTACACATAGTCCAGTCTGTGTGTGGGTTTTTGTTTCCTTTTATTGACTGTTCTTCTTTTGTTACTGCTACAGAGAGAAATGCATGTGGAAAACAGATTTCAAGAAAATGATCAGGTTTTCTGTAAAGGGCTGGATAAAAAAATTAAAAAATAAATAAAAAGAAAAAATGATCAGGAAAGTGAGGTTGCCCCCAGCTCAGTTCATAAGGTGAGCAGCACTTTTTTGGAAATGTTGGTCTCCCCTCAGAGGATAGAAGCAGAGAAGACATAGGTACACCCGGGATTCTTATTTTCACTTGCACAGGATAAGGATGAAAACTGCATTGCATATTGTCTTCAGTTATCCTGCTAAAGCCTGGTTGTTTCTCTAAATGGCATTTTGTTTTGTTTCCTTTTATCTTAACTTACATCATTCCCTAGCTTTGGGCTACTGTTGCTTTGCAGGTTGCAGTCAGTATCTGTGGGCATTAGATGGTGAGTCTGAACTCCACTCTGCTGTGGGATTCACACACTTGATGTCAAAATACACTGAGGCCATTATATCTTAAGCCAGATGGTAATACAGTTCTCTGCTCTGACTCCTCTCAGACAAAGTCACATTTGTAATCAAATGCCCAGTCCCAATTTAGTCAGCATTTTTTGTGCATTGCACTGCGTGAATATGGACATAAACAGATCTCTTGGTGCCAGATTTGATCTTGGCATTCCATATCTCTGGTAATTAAGAAGGTTTTTATTAACCCTGCAGTCAGTTCCGGTGTGTTTCCATCCTCTTAGACACTGCTGCAGACTACTTGTGCAACCGTGGAAACCAACAGATTGGCTGTATTCGGTGTGATATAACAGTTTAAGAGTAAAGAAGTCTTTAGATTTTTCCAATGTGGATCTACAACTTAAACTTCATTTTCTCTTTTTGATCCTGAGCCTTTATAAATGACTGATTTGGGCTTGTTTGCTTTAATAAAATGTAATATGCTTGGGGGATCAAAAACCAAACTAGCATACTGCTTAAAACATAATTATTTGCCAAAAAGCAAACAGTCTGAGCTTTGTTGTTGTTTCTATTTAAATACAACATAGAGCATTCCTATGTGTTCAGCAAATGGACACTAACTGGGGAGAAAAGCTGAGGAACACAAGTAAAAGACACTTTCTGACACTTTGATGGCAGAATCCAGTGCTTGGCCAGGGCTTGGCAGGGAAAAGGAGCATCCCTGTTTTTGGAATCAGGACCTTTCAGAGGGTGGGTGATGCCCAGGCCAGGTGCCTTTTTGGAGGCCTGGAATATTAAAACCAGGATGCCAAAAGTGTCGTGTGATCTCAATGTTTACACCTAACTATTAAACACTTTTAACATGGAAGATTACAGTGCAGTTTATTTGGGCTAATCACAAGCTAATTACAGGCTCTTTAAAAATGTTAATTTGTAGCACACTAGAGGCAGTGAGGTCTTGAAGTGAGACAAAATGTAAAGGAGTGCGATGAATGTGTGCTTATATTTAGACCCTTAGAGTGGGTTTCTGCAGCTGTATGTATAATGTCATTTAGCAATGATGTCAAAGGTCTAAATTTGAGACCCTTGGTGAAGACTGGCCCATGCCAAGTGGGCCACCTGTCCTCCAGGGCCCTGCTTGGCCTGAGGAGGGTTGGCATCTGGAATGAGATTAGGCAGATACCTGCAGGGCCCAGCCTGGGAGTTACCTGGGCAGGGCCCTGAGCCTTTGCTGGTGTTGTCACACACACCTGACTCTGGCATCCTGACCTACAGGTCCGTATTTTAGACTGATCTCTCATCACAGCTCCAGTGCACTGAAATGACTTACAGCAGAAAGTGAGCCCTGCATCACCAAGCATTATCGATTAGAGCTTTCTCTGGCTCCCTCTTATTTGAACACCATTTCAGTAGTATGTTTGGATTTGGAGCTGCCTTTTCTTTCAATTTGGAAGTTTCAAGGTTTTTATTTTAAGAACAAGAAAGCAAGATGGTAAAATGTTGAGCAGATTTGTTGAATGCAGTTGCTTTAGTTACTCTGGTTTTTCAACCGTTCGGTGTCTGGAAGGACACTAACTATCGTCGTAACTTTGGAAAATCTCAGGATCCCAGAGCACAGCTCTTGCCTCTTCTTTAATGTTTCATTGAATTACCAAAAAAAAAATCATGCTCTAGTTTTTTTTGCCTTCCCTTGATAAATCAATCTTTGTATTAGAAATGGAGGCTTAATTTAGCAGCTCTAGAGTCCAGGTTTAGGAGTAAGCCAACTGTTCCTATCTGGCTATCCCAAGGCTTGTGCATAAGTTATTTATTTATAAGGGGTAGTTTGAGAGACTTTCTGCAATTACTTAGAATATGAAGATGTTCTAAATTTGTGCTACAGCAGTGCCATCCATCTCATGGGCCCCAGCAGAAGCCAATGAAACTTAATCAAAAATAAATCAAGAACAAGTCCAAGCCAAATTGGAAGCACATCATGAATATCTGTGAACATCTGGATGTGTGTGGGGGGGTGTATGTTATTTTTTTAATGTGTGCAACAGCAGAGACGTGGTTTCTTAACAAAGATGCCAAAAGGAAGACAGCTTTCCATCTGTGATTTCAAAGGGTATTTTTGTTTGTATGGGGATGTCCTTTCTCCTTAAGGTGTGGGTTTCTCTTTTCCAAGATACTCCTTTGATCTCTTTCATCTTTTGGGATCTGTCTTGGTATTTTATCTGAATTCTTCGTTGGAGTCAGTCACTTGACACACGCAGATTAAACATTTCTTTCCAAAGGAGAATTTTAACTTAAGGAAAAATTTACTATTTAATACTTTTGATGAATCTTTTAAATGCTAGTGGTATCATCAATATACCTTCACATTTCTAAACCTCAGGATACTTCATCTGCCTTGAAACCTAAAGCACTGCCAAAAATTAGGGAGGACAGAACAAAGTATGAGGAGGCTGTAATAATAGTGGTGCTGATAATGATCACAAAAGTGACATTTTTAAAGGTATATTAGAGTTGATGAGGCACCCACATCTATTACCTTATTTAGTTCCTTTAATGACCCAGTGAGGTGGCTGTTAGTAATCTTATGATTTAGGATGGGCAGAGGCAACCCCAATGTTTCAAGAGGGAGGTGGTAGGACCTGGCAGGGAAGACCCAGGCTGCCAGCCTGGACCTTTGCTGAGTGGACTCTGGGTTCCAGCAGTGACTGATGCAGGTGACAATGCCTTCTTCATCGGGTTGTTATAAAGATTAAGAAAGATAATGTTTTTATAACATTCAGTATAGTTCCTGGGTACATGTTATATAGCTTGATGAAGATTTATAATAAATATTACTTAGAGTAGAAATACTAATTATTGATAAGACTAATCATAAAATTAGATTGTTCAACAACTTCTTGAAAGTCGAACAGCTAGTAAATATCAGGGATAGGATTTGAAACCAGAGGTCAATGCCAAATTCTCCTAATCCCCCAGGGCACTCAGTAACCTTGCATTTTTCTCTCTAGCAATTCTTCAGAGTGTCCTGGGAGAGTCAGTTCATGACACCTTGATTTCCAGATTAGTTTATGTGCTTGGGTAATATGATATAAAAGTGTAATATTATAAAGCATAATATAAAATACTAATATGAAGAGTATCTTTATTATGTAAATTACAGCAATACATTCATTGTAAATTTTTTTTTTAAATTTTCTAAAGTAGAAGTTTAACATCTCCTAATACATGCTCCCCAAAGATAACAAGTGTAAACGGTTGGGCTTCAGGTAGCCTTGTGGAATTCCATGTTATTTTCTATTCATTTTCTCTTTCCCTCTTCTCTTCATCTCTCTTCTCTCTTTGCATACACAGACGTATACACTCACCCACAAACGCATGTGTTTTAGCTAAGCAGGTTAGAAACAGCAAACGCAGAGGGCTGACTGGCTGCTACAGGCAGTCATCTGATAATGGCAAGACATGCTAGCAAATGAAGACACAGAAAATTTAAAAAGTAAGTATGAGAACTCTAAAAGCCCAAAGCCTAGACTATCAGGAATGGGGGCAAACAAGTTGGCGCACTTTCCCCATTCTGTGAGCAATCTGAGAAAGCATCTGTTAAATGATATTTTCTACATTGTTTTAGAATGCAGCAGACAGTAGACTTTAGAAAAATTCCATTAAAGCAGTTAAAATAGAGACATTTTATTTTACCTATAGCTTTTCCTTGAAAACTCAGTTTATAACAGAACAACCTAATATTAGAGCGCCCTATCATATTGTACTTTTAGTGGATTATATAGTCACTCTTTTAGAGATGGCTAAATCATGGTATACAGTATTCTTCCTGAGAGTGAATGGCAGAGAATGGTAAAACAGCAAAATAAAAACATTTACTGGGTTTCATGTGTTTTAGTAGCTTACTTGGTGTCATGGGGGAAGTTATTAGTAATAGACATGTTTCAGGAAGATGAAGTTACAATAGGACAAGACAGCCAAAAATAAAGATTATATTAGTCATACTCATAGTGGCTGACACAGATCTACTTACAGCAAATACTAGCTCTCCATCAGTTCTCACAGGGATACAGGAAGCATTAGGACAATGGAAATGACATAAAGGTGGGTCATCCTTACTGGTGGGACAACTTAGCTGAACTGGCCTGGAAGAGCAGTTCCTCGGGTTAGGGTCAGGACTCCACAACATAAAGGAAGTGCAGTGCTGGTTTCTGAGTAATTGGGACAAGGTCATATTCCCCAACTTGTCCTATGCATGATCTGGACCAACAGAAGTAAACAACTAAGGTTTACATGTGTTTAACAGAGCTAGACTTACAAGGGCAATTATAGATAGAAAGATAATGCCAACTAGAGTGATATCCAAGATTTTATATATATATATTTCTTTTTCCAGATAGATAATCATTGTTTTAATAAAATGTTATAGCTGATTATATTCTTTATAAAACATTTATTGGATACCTACCAAGTGAAAACACATTCATATTCTCTCAGAACACTCCCATGGGGCCTTTTACAATGAGGTTTTTAATTGATATATAATTAATATGCCATATAACTCATGCTTTTAAGTGCACAGTTCAATGGTTGTTAGTGTATTCACAGATTGTGGAAACTTTACCACTAATTCCAAAATTTTGTCATATTTAAAATGCTATTTTTCACCTTTCTGTTGTGGATGCACGCTTAAATATGCTGTCTGTCATTGTATCTATCTGTATCTATGGCTAGAACAGTCCCAAGTATGTAGTAGATGCTCAGTAAATATTTGTGGGATGAATGAATGATAATAGCTGTGCATTTTGGAGATATTTGGATTCCCATCTTCAAAAAGTGGGGCTTTCTTTTTACCCTCTTGGCTTTTAAAAATAGCATGCATCAGCAGAACTTTTTTAAGGAAGAAAGTTTTGGAAAATATAATTCTGGAAAAGGAGTGCCTTTATTACTACTGAATGAACCTGCTGGCTAAGAAAAATGTAAAATATGTTAAGAGGTTCAAACTTCTAATTAGAAGACGAAGGGCTCCCAATTAAAGTGTATTTGATAAAAAAAATACTCCTGCTTTACAGTTTGCTTATGTAAACCTATTTTTTAATATGGTTAAGGGCTGTTGTCGTAGAATGGATATCCAGATGTAAAAATCCAGGATCCACTGAGGATAAAGTACATAAAAACTGGAGCACAATAAAAACATGCCTTTGGTGCTCCAGTCCTTTCCAAACTGACTTTCTAGCTTCGTAGGGGGTTGGCTTGTGCCTTCTCCCCTGTTGGATTTTCTGTTCCATCTGGTAGCAAACTCTCCAAGGCAGCGGCAGCTTTTGTGTTTTTCTTTAACACAACTGAGCCTGTTATATAGCTGCATGGAACTGCAGAATAACGGGAGGAACAATAATAACACAAGTGGGGACAGCTGAGTGGGACCCATGAAAGAACCAATGCATCTCTTTATAGTGTAGGGAGAGATTGTCAATTCTGCTCACAGGGTGGCTTGACCAAAGGTTTACGGACCTTCTTGCAGACGAGCAGGTGCTCAAATGAGGGGGTGTCCTCCTTCTACCTCTTGCCTCTGCTCCCAGCTTCCTTTTCCTCATTGTACTCCACACCCTGGATGTGGCACGATTCCACGCCCCTCTTCAGCCTATAACTGTCCCTCCGGCTCTGCCATCCCAGGTCTCACCTGCCCACGATCACATCTGTGTTGCCTGCGTGTGAGCGAGAGAGAATATTAGCAAATAATGGTGGCCAGGAGAAGTGGAAAATATCTTAAAGGGACGGAGCAGCAGGAAGAAGGGTGAACGGTGATGTTTCTTCTGCCTTCCCACCTTGACTCCAGTGGGATTTGCTGGAAAGGCACAGAGGGAAACAGGAAGTTCTGTCCTGTCTCCGCAGCCTGCTACTCCAGGCTGGGGCCAGCAGGGCTGAGGCTGAAGATGCCAAGGACCTGCCTGTCCACCTGCTCCTTTCCCCTCCCCTCATTCTTCAGCACACCCTCGTCGCCCCTGCGAGCCTGCTTCCTCACCACCCTGGCCTTCATTCCCTCCTCTGTGCCTGGAGCCCACCCTCACCCCTGCACCCTCACCGCCCCCACTGCCCAGATGAAAAGGCCCACCAGCAATAACTGGAGGCTGAAGCTGGATGCCTTTGCTCAGCCCCCGGGGGCTGGATTCTTCTTGGTATCCCCAGTCTAGCCCTGACCCCACTTTCCCATGGAGACTTGTTACGCGTGGCGGGTAAGGTCAGCAGATCTGTGTCCCAGCACATCATGAGACAAGCTGGACTTTGTGGCTTGACCTGGGAACGTATCCACTTTTGCTAACTTTAAAGCTCCATTTGTTCCTTAAAAAAAAAAAAAAGAAAATCAGAAACTGACAATGTAATCTTTGGTCCCCAACTCATCTTGTGCTGGAAGTAGCCTCCACGGGAAACTTGGAGACATTTTCTGCTGGCAGAGATGTGCCCTGTACCCATGCCACACTGACTTGGGGACAGGACAGGGCAGGGCAGGGCATGGCTGTAGAACAGGCCAGACGGGCATTCTTCTCATTGCTGGGTGCCAGTCACCTGGCCTGACCCCAGGAGATGAAGATTTTGAACACAAGCCAGCATTTTAGTCAGATTTGAATTTATTCAGCAATCTGTTTGTTTTCATTTCTGCTTGTTTGTTTTGGCTGGCCACCGGAACCTCACAGAATACCTCTGATGGGCTTCATTAGGAGGCCCAGCGTGAACATGGCTGATACGAGTGAAATCTGTTTCTGAACTGCAAGAGATTAAAAAAGAAGGTATAGATAAAAGCAGCTGGCATATGTGTAATGTTTAAATCTGTTGGGGTATGTTAAATAGTGTTACTGTTTGCATGCAGATTCCTAAATGCTGGTGCTCAAACTCGGAGAGAACAGTGTCCCGCCCCTCTGCGCCCGGCAGAGAGGCGGCCAACATGCACGTCACCTTCTAGGACAGCTTGTGGGGACTGTGGAGCAAGGATGCAAGAGGCCGGGCGTGGGAATCCAGGGAAGCGAGGAAGGGTCTGGCTCTAAGGGACTGGCTGGACACCATGCTGAGTCCAGGAACATCAGTGACAGCAGAGAGCAGCGGGGAGATGCGGGGCCCTGAGGACAGGCCCCTCGCAGGTCTAGGACAGCGTTGTCCCCAGCAGGGTGGGATAGAGGAGGGCTGAACTTTTTTTTTTTTAGTTCAGTTTAGCTTTTATTCTTTTAGGTTTTTTCAAAATTATTTTTAAAAAAAATTATGATAAAATATACATAACATAAAATTTATCATCTCAACTGATTTCAAGTATGCCGCTTAGTGGCAGTAAATGCACTCGCATTGTTGTGTAACCATCACCACCGTCCATCCACAGAACTCTTGTCATCTTGTAAAGCTGAACCCCTGTACCTGTCAAACAACTCCCAATCCGCACCCCCAACTCCAGGCCTCTGCAGCCCCTGGCAGCCACCATTCTACTTTCTTTGTGTATGAACTGATTGCTCTCGTTACCTCATATAAGTAGAATTACGCGGTAGTTGTCCTTTTGTGACTGGCTTATTTCATACAACGTTTAGCATAATGTCTTCAACATCCATCCATCTTGTAGCTTGTGGCAGGATTTCCTTCGTTTTTAAGGCTGAATAATGCTCCCTTGTTCCGTACGCCACACCTTGTCTGTCCTTTCGTCCACTGTTGGATAGTTGGGGTGCTTCCACCATATTTTCTATTGCAAATAATGCTTCTGTGAACATGGGTGTACAAATATCTCTTTCAGTCGCTGCTTTTGTTTCTTTTGGGAATATACCCAGAAGTGGAATTGCTGGATCATTTGGAATCCCATTTTTAATTTTTTGAAGAACCACCATACTGGTTTTCATAGCAGTTACACTATTTTCCATTCCCACCAACAGTGCATAGGGGTTCTAATTTCTCCTTATCCTTGCCAAGACTTGTTATTTTGTTTTCTACGTATGTATATGTAAAGAGAGAGACAGAGGGAGAGAGAGGGAGGAGAGAGGGAGAGAGAGAGGGAGAGAGAGTTTGCCATCCTAATCTGTGTGAAGTGGTATCTCATTATGGTTTTGATTTGCATCTTCCTAATGATTGATTAGTGATATTGGGCATCTTTTCACATGCTTATTGACTGTCTGTGTATCTTCTTTGTAGAAATGTCTCTACAAGTCCTTTTCCTATTTGTGAATTATATTGTTTATTTTTGTTGTTGTTGAGTTGTAGAAGTTCTTTATATATTCTGGATACTAATCCCTTATCACAGAGGTCCCCAATCTTTTTGGCACCAGGGACTGGTTTCTTAGAAGACAATTTTTCCATGGAGCCAAGGGTTGGGGGTAGGGTGGTAGGAGGGTGGGAGATGGTTTCAGGATGATTCAAGCACATTACATTTATTGTGCAGTCAGAACACTCTGCTAATGGTAAACTGTATTTGCAGCCACTCCCTAGTGCTAGCATCACTGCCTCAGCTCCACCTCAGATCACCAGGCATTAGATTCTCATAAGGAGCACTTGACCTACATCCTTCACATGTGCAGTTTACAGTAGGGTTCCTGCTCCTATGAGAATCTAATGCTGCCACTGATCTGACAGGAGGTGGAGCTCAGGCAGTGATGGGAGCGATGGGGAGCAGCTGTAAATACAGATGAAGCTTTGCTCACTTGCCCCCTACTCACCTTTGTCTTCTGCTCTGTGGCCCGGTTCCTAACAGGCCATGGGCCAATACCGGTCTGCAGCCCAGGGGCTTGGGGACCACAGCCTTATCAGATAAATTATTTGTAAATATTTGCTTTCATTCTCTGGGTTGCCTTCCCTGTGGTTGATGGTGTCCTTTGATGCACAAAAGCTTTTATAATTTTGATGAAGCCCAATTTATTTTTTCTGTTGTTGCCAATGTTTTTGGTGTCATATCCAAGAAATCATTGCCACATCCCGTGTCATGAGGCATTTCCATTGTGCTGTCTTCTACAAATTTTATACTCTTAGTCCTTATGTTTAGGTCTTTGATCCATTTTGACTTAATACTTACATATGGTATGAGATGCCCCCCTCCAGCTTTTATTATCGTGCAGTTTATGTGTTATCGAATAAATTCAAGAGATTCATTATAAAGAAAAACAGTCCCTGACCCTTTCTGCCACCTTTCTTCCTCTAGACCATCACTCATCTCTTGCACTTCCCACCCCATCCTGCGCTAATGTCACCTCCTCTGCAGGCCCTTCTTGGTTCCCCAGATGAAGTGGCACTTGTCCCTCGGAATCCCCATTGCAATTTTATTGTACTTCCCATACGACGTCTGCTCTTTTGTACCATATATTGTTGTTCTTGTACTTGTCTCGTCTCTACCAATTCACAAGCACCAAGGTGGCTGGGTTTAAGTTGCATCCCCATGTCCTTCAGAACGTTTGTCACAGTGACTTGTATTTTACAGATGCTCTACCAGTATTAACTGGATATCCAATTATAAAGAGTTGTAAGTAGATGATAATATGTGACTAACAACATTGAATTTAGAAATTTTCAAAACCAGTTCCTGCTTAAATGAATTCTCAAGTTCAGTTTGTTTTTGTTTGTTTGGTTTTTTTTTGTTTTGTTTTGTTTTTTAAGACAGTCTCTCTCTGTCACCTGGGCTAGAGTGCTGTGGCGTCAGCCTAGCTCACAGCAACCTCAAACTCCTGGGCTCAAACGATCCTTCTGCCTCAGCCTTCCGAATAGCTGGGACTACAGGCGCTCACCACCACGTCCAGCTAATTTTTTGTTTTCATTTTTGGTTGGCCGGCTAACCTTTTCTATTTTTAGTAGAGATGGAGTCTCACTCTTGCTCAGGCTAGTCTCAAACTCCTAACCTCAAGCGATCCTCCTGCTTCAGCCTCCCAGAATGCTAGGATTACAAGCGTTAGCCACCATGCCTGGCCCAGTTTTGTTTTCTTTTAAACTGTTTGAAATGCTATGAAATGCTATTGATATTACTAAAGGCAAAGAAAGGAGGCTGTTTCATACCAGTTCCACCTTGGGGCTATATAAGAAATTTTACACCTAAATAACTTCCAAGATTGTTCTTAAAAATGACGTTCCATATTTAAAGCCAGAAAACAGAAGGACATTTTCCTCTTGTTTTAAGTAAAGTTGAACTGCTGGCGGCAGTCACGAAGCATGTATCAAATGACCAACTCCGGTCACTTCCGGAGTCACTTTCACCGCAGACGGTAAGGGAACATGCTGTCAGTGTGACAGGAATCGTACTTCTCACATCAAGGTGTTGCTGCTGGAAAACTTCCCGGTGTGTGTCACTTGGAGGTGGTGAATGCAGCTGTGTTAGAGGAACAGCAAGTGTAGAGAGTGTTTGCTGCACAGCCCTGATGAACATTCACCACAACAAACGGTTGGAATGTTGGGGTGGGTGTGTTTTGTTATAAGAAAAAGGCAGTGTTTGTGGAAAGCGGTGCTTCATGGTGATACATTTAATGGTTTTATATCCACATCACAGAAGTGATTACTAGTCATCTAGAACAGGTGTTTCTTATCCCAGAAAGTTCTTAAAGTTCTCCGAATTGGTCCTCTTGAGACAAGAGCCATGCCTTCCTGTAAACCAGTGAGACGTAATCATCAGCATTACATTTTCTCCACAGGACAAGCTTAGTTATAAGTTACACTTAAAGTGACGTGCCAAAGTAAATGGCAACTTTGTAAGGTAATAAACAACCACATTGCATTAGAGATACGTGTTCTGTCTAAGGTGGGCTAGTTACGAGGAGGGCCTCATTGTGAACTGACTACTGTACTGACAAGCTACCCAGTGGTATAATCTAAGAGCTTTGCCCACGCGTCTATAATACAGACATAAAAAGGCCTTCCAGGTCTGTATTTTTATTTAAGCAATTTCATGAATTCTAGTTAAATATGTAATCCTGTGATTCAGTCAGTCAGTCAATATTGATTCAGCACTTACTAGGTACCCCCAGGCACCAAGAGAAATGCAATATAAAAAAATTAACCCCCCTAAACAAACACACATCAAATTGTAGGAGACAAGATTTATGAAATCCAGCATTATGTAATTACATTCAGTCAACATGTATTGAGTTCTCACCATGCACAAGGTTGTATGCAAAGCTGTGTGAAATAAAAAAAAAAAAGACCCCTGCCATTTGGCCTTTTAGTTTTCTTTGTAAAATCTGGTAAATTAACATGAAGCATGAAATCCCCTTAAAATTCTCAGTCGTTTGAAAATTTATTCCCAAAGACCATAATGGTAATATTTGCTGAAGTCTTCATGCAGGCTTCACTCTTGGTAGATTTTTCACCAGTTTTCCAAATACTTAATCTCCATTTTGATATAATTCGTGTTGTTACATAACTTTTTCATGGCCTGAAGCTGGACTGAGTGTTGTTACTTCTGACACATTATAACTTGTAGTTGAGATGTTAAAGAAGCATATATATGTATGACTTAGGAAATTTCATGATTTTTAAGATCTTTACTTTTTTTTAGAGGTAAAAGGGATTGTTTTGGGCTAGATTTTGATGTAATGATTGAGAAACTTATGCTTCATTTATTAAACAATTTAGGGCCAGGCTTGGTGGCTCACGCCTGTAATCTTAGCACTTTGGGAGGCTAAGGCAGGAGGATCACTTGAGATCAGGAGTTTGAGACCACCTGGGCAACATAGTGAGACCCCATCATTAGCCAGTCATGGTGGCATATGCCTGCAGTCCTAGCTACCTGGTGGGGGGCTGAGCCAAAAGGGTGGCCCAGGAGTTTGAGGTTGCAGTGAGCTATGGTTGTGCCACTGTATTCCAGGTTGGCTAGAGTGAGACCCTGTCTCAGAAAAAAAAAAAAAAAAGAAATTATTTAGCACCCAATTTGTACCTTCTTCTCTCCTGGCAATAATAGCAGGTATCTATATGGGTGCTGGCATTTTGAGAGAAGAGTTATTTAATACATTACAGTTATACCCAAAGCATCCATGAGTGAAAGAAAAAAAAAGTTTTTAAAAATGATGTAAATGAAATGATAAAGTATTTAGTGTTTGGTTTTTAAACTTAGAATTTGTACCATATTTGTATCAGTTTGCATTGTATTCCCAAAAGCTATAATGTCACATCATAAAGAATATAGGGAAAGGATCATAGGAAAATCATTACTATTGCAAAAAAAAAAAAAAAGAAAGAAAAGAAAAAATGAAAAGTGGCATTTCTTAAACAAATCACCTCAGTGTATCAGACATTGCTAAGGTTTTAATAATGGGACTCTATAGGGAAATATTTACCATTGCGGAAACTTCGAACTTGGTGTGTACATTGATTTCTTACCAAATGCACAGTTCTTTACTAATCCTGTAGTAGTTTGAGCTACTTTAGTATTTAGTTAGTTTGAGTCACATTCAGGGTGTTCAAGGGAGATTAATGGAGTTCAGTTTCAATGAAATTAGGGAGACTAAGTAACTTGCAGAATAAGAAGCATCCATATTATGGAAGTCTTGAATGCCAGTCTGTTTGTTTGTTTATTTATTTATTTATATTTTGAGACAGTCTTACTCTGTCACCGGGCTAGAGTGCCGTGGTGTCAGCCTAGCTTACAGAAACCTCAAACTCCTGGGCTCAAGGGATTCTCTTGCCTCAGCCTCCCGGGTAGCTGGGACTGTAGGTGTGAGACACCACACTGCTAATTTTTACTATTTTAGTAAAGACGGGGTCCCACTGTTGCTCAGATTGGTCTCAAACTCCTGACCTCAAGTGATCCTCCTACCTCGGCCTCCCAGAGTGCTAGGATTATAGGCATGAGCTGCCGCCCCTGGCCATTGAATGCCAGTTTAATAGTTTGATATTGTTCTGTTGTTAAGAGGGGACACGGGAAAGTTTTGTTGGGCAGAATGACAGGAGGATTATGTTCATGGGAAATCTTAATTCAGCAATGGTGTCTTCAGTTATTTGGAGGAGGAAGAGCAGCTAGAAGGCTGTTGCCGCAGTCCAGGACAAAGCCTGAGCAAAGATGCTGGGTGTAGACATGGAAGTGAGGAGGTGAACAGAAAAAACCTCCTATTGGAGGAATTTCCATCTTGACGGACTCTATGGAAGGGATCAGGGTAAGTCTCTGGGAGGGGAGTGTGGCTGTTGACATCTGAGACCGAGGAGGAGGAGCTGGCTGTGCAGGAAGATGAGGAGCTCACTTTATAATGTGTCGTTGAGGTGCTGTCAGGATGTTCTTGTGGAGCAGCAGCTGGAGGGAGAGACCTCAGGCTTATTCCTCACTGTGCTCTTAGCACTAATTTGATGCATGGCCTTGAATTATCAAAGCGAGGTGAACAAAGGCAGTGCGTATAGAAAATTCATGCAAGGACTTTGAACTTTGGTTTTAAAGGAATGGATGCAATGAATGAGTAGAGAATTAACCAGCCTGCCTTCCTCCCTTCCTGTTCCTTCCCCTCACTCCCTTTCTATGGGTAGGGTTCAACGTATTTGTATGCATACACCAAAGGGAAGAGAAGAAAAGAGGGATGATGAAGGATTTTTAAAAAAGAGAAAGAATAAATATATGGTGAATTGCTCTTCCTTTGTATGAAGTTTGAACAAGAACAGTTGAAAAAGTGTGCTTGTCCCTCCTTGAGAATGCAAAGCACTAAAGTGTGAGTGGCTTCTGAGATCCTCCTTTGCCAGGACCACATCATTAATATTTACTCCAGGAACAAGTCAACCCACAAGATTTGTTTGTCTACTTTTTTAGTATATTAGTTACTAAAAAGAGAGATTTTTTTTATTATATAAGAAAATAAAACAAGCACCAAAATAAGTAGGTTGGAGAACCCAGGCATGCTGAATATTAGGTCATGGGGCACAGTCAGAAAGTGTATCATGGGAAGAATTTCTGGAGTATTCCTGTAGGTATATGATTATTTTGTTGTATGCAAATGGCTTTAGCAAAGAATTGAATGTAAGAGTCTCTTGGGTATCCAGTGGAGTGGTTCAGAGCGACCTCAGGAAGCTGGCAGCCTGGGGAGGAAATCCTGGCGTTGCCACTTACTGGCCTTGTGACTGTGAACAGGTTACTTAAATCTCTCTGAGCCTCAGTTTCTTCTTCTATAAAATAGAGATAAATATAATACCTACCTATGGAGACTGCAGTGAGAACTAAGTGAAATAATTTTTTAAAATTTATCCACCACATTCACCGAGCACCCGTGGTGTGCCAGGGTCTGTTCTAGGACCTGGGGCTGCGGCAGTGAGGAAGTGGATGCAGTGTTTGCTCTTGTGGGGCTTCCATTCTTCTGAGCCCGGGAGGAGTTAATACACTTCTCAGGAGGGAATATTTGTAAAGCACCAAGCCTGATGCCTCACTGTGCTTAATCATCGTGAGCCAACACCATCGACTTCACAGAGAGCACAATATTTTCTTAATTTTATGATGACAAATGGGTAATGGCTTCCTTTGACAAATGAATTTGGAATTTCGCATTGAATATTTTTAATTTGAGAGAGGAAATTAATGAGTGCTATGGGTGTGTGCACGCCAGCTGAACAATGTACATGTGCGCATTATTCAGTGATCATCATTTGTATGCCCGGGAAATTCTGATTAGTACAGAGACTGCTGGGAACTGACTTCCATGCGTTTGTGCTGCTTCCTTTCCTTCCTGTTGAGCGGTAGGTTCCAGGGAAGAATTTCACTTTTCTGACATTTGCTTGGCACAGGCTTTTTTCTAAAGGGCCCCGTAGTAGTCACATGTCTGGGGGGTTATAAGACGGTACTTAAAGAAGTATTAGTTTTGTTGGAAATAATACTACAGGATTACTTTCTTTAAAAATGAGAACAGTTTAAATCAAAGGAGGATCACTATTCAGGTTTGACTAAGTTTCTTGGTATGATCAGCAGTGCTGTCTGAGCATAGATATATGAAAGATAGATACGAATGGGTGTGAGAACGTGCTAGCACCTGCCCCTGCAGACTTCAAGCATTTAAAAATCAATGGAGATCACCCAAAAGCCAGCAGGACAGAGGTCGCCGCAGAGCCATCACGATGTGGTGTATTACAGAAGGGAAAGCCCACGCAGAAAGTAGGTGGCCTTTAGTGGCTCTGCTCTTTGGGGGAACTATTCTCAAACCTCTTAGCCAAAGGCAATCCATTAAACCTACCCACTCGTTCACAGGATTCCCTCTGGCAAAAGGAAGCTCTTTTAAAGTGGGAATTAGGGACCTGTCCTCATTAATTAAAAATAAACCTTTTATTTTTCCCGAAGCCAGAAAAGCTTTGTGTAATTATAGTGTGGGAAGGTAAAGGCGATCCCACACTTAAAAACCTACACCCATCAAGGCACTTGACTTTACTGCCCGAGCGAGTCTAGCCAGGGCCCCAGAGAAGCTGGCCTTTGTCTTCACAGGTCACGGGCATCCCAGACGTCTCCTCAGTGTGCCCTCGGATGGCACGGCAGTGTCATGACTCACTCACCTATGTGGACATGACATCTGGACAGACAAGAAGCAATTTGTTTCCTCCTTCCCCCCTTGAATTACTTGTTTTCAAAAGAATAGATGAAACAAAGCAAACTCTTTGAGGTTTCCCTGAAAGCTTGGCTTGGCTTGTAACTGTGTGTGTGTGTGTGTGTGTGTGCGCGCGCGCGCGTGCGTGTGTGTGTGTGTGTGTGTGTGTCCTTGTGTCCTTTGTATCCTATTCAATAATCCCCATCAGTTGCGTGCTCCTTTTGAAATATTCTCAATGGAAGAGTAATGGGTTTAAAGCAGTCTACAAAAGGAAACACTCTTAACTTTTGCTCAACTGGTAGATAGATTTTAAAAATAGCTCTTGAGTTTTGCAATGTGGCACACCACGTGTGAGATCCCGGACGACATGTGTGCTGCGTGTCACAAAACCCTTCACAAGTGTTATCTAATTAACTGCATGATATCTGACAGGTGGCAGGCCCCTCAGCGGCTTGCAGGAAGAGGGAGCTCCTGCACACACACCACCCCCTCAGTACAGTGCCTTTGTGACGTTGGGTCTTGGGGTTGTGCTGCCTCAAGAGAGAATGCTCCTTCATTGGATTGCAGTTGAAAGAGATCACCCAAGATCCCAGTAGAGATTCACTGAGATCCTTTGCCATCCTCAGCAGCTTCTGGATTTTGCCAGACAAGGCTGTTTATTGATAACAGGAACATAAACCTGCAGGAGAGACTTGGCTATAGACCCCCTATTAGGGGAGGCCTTGTTGTGCGGATTTACTTGAGAGGCTCAGTCCTCCAGCAGGAAGTTGAAGTCTGGGCAAGCACCGGGTGATGGGGGTCCTCAGCACAGGGCAGTGGGGCAGGGGTGGCACTGGGAAACTGAGAGCAGCCCACGTTTGGATCTCTGGCCATTGCTGGGCCTGTGAGCAGGTGTAAGGGCCTTAGTCACCAGGCTGAACATGAGTGGAGCAGAACCCTTGTCCTGGGAGAAGGTGAGGCTTGTTGTGCAGCTGTCAGAATAAGGCCTTAGAAGGCATGAAACAGAACACTTGGGTACAACCTAGGTAGGCGGGGAGAAGGACAGAGACTAAGGAAGCCAAAGGAAGCCTGTTTCAGCACTGGAACACTGACCAGAAGGGCCAAAAGATGTTAGCATAACAATGAAGAGTCTGGACCCCGGAATCAAATCACACAGAAACAATAGACTCCACCACCTTCAGGCATGCGGTCTCGGGCAGGTTACTTAATCTCTCCATGCCTGTTTCCTTGTTGGTAAAAATGGAAATAGTAAAAATTTTTGCCTTAAAAGTTTTTTTTTTTTCTTTTTGAGACAGAGTCTCTCTCTGTTGCCCGGGCTAGAGTGCAGTGGTGTCACTGCAGCCTCAAACTCCTGGGCTCAAGCGATCCTCCTGCCTCAGCTTCACAAAGTGCTAGGATGACAGGCTTGAGCCATGGAGCCTGGCCCCTTATAATGTTTTTGAGAAGATTAAATGAAAACAAGCGGTGAAGTGCCTAGTGTGGTGTGTCGCACCAAGTAAGCACATGATAAACATTGGCAATGAAGCGAAGATGATGGTCTTGCTGCTGCTGCTGATAATGATGACAGGGAAGGTGCCACAGAAGCACCTGAGACTCCAAGAGTGGCCCTCGCAGATGTACTCAATTGATAGCTGGAGATTTAATGGTTGCCAGAAGATGGGGAAGTGGGGTGCAATCTGAGAACAAGCCTTGGGGTCTTAGTGGGCACTCAGTAAATGCTTGGGGTTTATAAGGTAAATGGACCAGATACCCACAAAGGATTTTGTCACTGTTCTTTCTGTAGTACTTTCTATGATGCTTTGATATACATAACTGAATCAGTCCATCAATTCAATTTATAAAATGTATACCATTTGAATATAATTAAGAGGAAATTTTAAAGAAAGTAGTTGTTTGCTTTTATGTATTCCCAATCACTCCATTCAGCTTCCCCCCGGTTGCCTACTCAGGATAAACAAGGACAAATGGCAGTCTATGTGATCTCTAACAAAACCCTTGACACATGTGGTAGAAGATATATATAGCACTGAGCATGGTTTCTGTCCTTTCTTGAACATGTTTCTGTCATTGGTTTGCTTTACTCTTTAACATACTGTCTTTCTCATGCTTTGTGGATCAAATTATACAGCGCTAATACCCAGGAACTAAAAACATAGTAGAAATTGAAATGCAATTTGTAAATGTTTATTGATTCCCTACTATGTATAAGGCACTAAGCTTTAGGTGCTGTGGTGTCTCCACTTCCAGTCTCTTGTACTCTACTGCCTTGCATTAATTTATTCATGTAACCAATATGTATTAGATACTTAATCTGTACCAAGCGCTTTGCTAGATCTTGAGACATTAAAGGTGAGCAACCTATGGCGTGTGCCGTGTGTATATATATGGAAGCCTGTGCAGGCAGAATAGTGTGAGTAAGTGTTAGGGTGGAAGGAAGCCCCTGACCCAGTCTCAGAGGATCAGAGAAGGCCCCGGAGGGGGTGGCATCCTTAATTCTCCTAAAGTTCTGTCAATAACACACGTTAACCTCCAGACCCTAAGACGTAACTTTTTTCTTTATCTTTTCTCCCCTCCCTGCCCCCATCACAACTTTTAAAGTCCTATCTGGTTTCGGTGCAACCAGTGCTTTCCCCAACAGTAACTCTTGCCTGGTAATTAGTCCCTTTCATCTCTTGCCCATTCGGCCATTCTCATGGCTCATCCCAGCTCTGTGACATTTTTGGTGAAATTTGAGGGGTTTATTTGTTGCTTTAAATTTGTTACTTTATGGCCAAGAACGAATCCTCTTCATTTCCAAAGATCATTTTCTCTTTCATATAATAAGCATTTTCATGAGTTTTTGAGGGCATTCGTCTGGTGAATTAAAATTTGGAATCTTCAAAAAAAAGTCTTCACAGCAACTTTCAAAATGAATAGGTATAGCATTTAACATTTGCACCAGGACACTAATGACTTCTCATTCTAGCTTGGGGTTTTGTGGCGAAGGTGAGCACTCTCCTTGGATTGTCTTTATGGTGCATATTATAGAATGAATGAAAATTCAAGGGTTAGTGTTTTGAATTTGCATGCATTGTTTTAGGGTTGACAGGGAAAACGTGGGTGGCATAGAAGTGATACTCTGTCATTATAGGAATTATGTCTTTTTGTGTTTTTAAAACAGATCTGATTGTGCCCTTGTAAGACTCTACATTGTCTTGGTTCTCTAAATAACAGTCCTATCTCTAGGTTCATGTCAGCCTTTTTAGATGGACTTGTAGTATTTGGGGACACAGTCTGTCCTCCTAGCCTGGTTCCCAGCCACATCAGTCATTGTGTTTGGACCCATTGCTTTTATCTGCACTGCTACAGGTGCTAGGAAGGGACCATCCCTCTCTTTTCTGCCGTTGGAGATCAGGTTCTAATAGGTTTTTTGTTTGTACTCTTTTGAGGTTTTTGTTTGTTTGCTTTTCTCAGGAAAAAATGTTATCTGCTGGGAGAAAATTGCCTTAATGTTTACGTACATGCAGATTTTCTATGCATGTAATATGCATAATCTTCTATGAAATAACTGTTTTCTAATTAGCACCCTGGTGATATTTAGGTGATTGAGGCCAGTTAAGAGACAAGAAGAAAATACTTCAATTCTTCCTTTCCATGCTACAGGAAAGGTGAATTTAATAAGGCATTCTAAGAAAAAGGAAAAGTAAAGCAAAATTTCTGTGATGAAAATCCTGAATTATTGATGTTTCAGAATCCCTAATAATACAATGCAATTAAAAAATAAAGGGTGTGTATTGAATAATGTATCTTTAAATTACAAGTGCTCTGTAAAGATCTATGTGTAGACAAGAAATTTGTCATCATATGGGATTAAAAAAATTAACATAGATTTTCTATGTCACGGATCGTCTACGTCCCAGTTATGGTAGGGAACCTTGGTAGTGTGCATATGTGTGTTTGTCAATTTGAACCAAATCTGACTCTGGGTCTATAGAAGGAATAACATTAAAAAAATAGATTTTAAGTAGAAGCATTTTTGTTTTGCTTTCTGATTGTAAAAGCAGTATATACACATTGTAGAATAATCACAAAATTCAGAAAAACCTGAAAAAGAAAATAATGATTATGCTTAAGGCCCCCACCCACGCTTCCGACTCAGATATAACCACAGGCGTTTGTCTGACATATATATCTGTTCAACACATATTGAGTAACTGTTAAGTGTCAGACATTGCTGGGTTCTGGGAATACATCAGTGAACTAAACATACAGAATGTTCTGGCCCATGGAGTTTGCACTCCACTGTTTATATATGTACACCACATTACCAAAATACACAATGAGATCAAACTGTATATGTAGTGTTCTTGCTTATATTCCTTAACTTTCAGTAAGGAATACTTTTCCCTTATTAAATGTTGTTTAATGTTGTTATTTTTAATCATTACATACCCTTTTGTCTTGTGAATATATCATACATAGTTTATTTATGTTCCCCAATTTGAGCTGTTTAGGCAATTTTCAATTTTTTGTTATTATAAAAATGTGACCATGAATATCTTTAAGTGTATATATTTTAATAGCTTATTATCTCCTTAGGACCAATTATTAGATATGAGCATAGCAGGTTGCAAAGGGGGCACATTTTAAAGACTCTTAAAACGCTGTTAAGTTGCCACCTGGAAATAGTCTATAGTTTGCACTCCTGCCAGCAGCATATGGGCTCCCCTTTTCTTATTTTATACTTCCAAGTATTTAATATTATTGGGGAAAAAACAAAACGTTACCAGTTTGGCCAAAAGTAGTCTCATTGTCCTTTTAAAATTGTATTTCTCTAATTACTTATAAGAACACACATATTTTTCTATCTTTATTTCTGTGGTTCGTCTCTTAAAGTCATTTGCCCATTTTTCCATCTAAAGTAATGTTTTTCTTATTTCTTTATCAGCACTCTTTTAGCCATTTAGTCCATTTTTTGGTATGTTGCAAATTTTCCTTCAGGTGGAGAATATGCATTTTTCCCCAACTTCTATACCAAGTAAGTCACGAGCAGGGAAATGAGGGAGTCCTCTTCTTGGTATGAAGAAAAAGTTGGATTTTAAATCAGAATCTCTCACTAGGCCAGCAGCAAGGATTCAGTTGCTGTGATAGCAGTGCCCACAAGCATTAATGCCCAAGAAATACATTAGCTTTACAGACAGGGTTGCCTTTAGAATGCCAATATATACTTCTGCCTGAGCTACCAGAACCATACCGGGTACCAGTAGGCATGTGAGCACAGTGTGGGTGAATTCTGTTCTGGTCAAATGCTACTTTGCCTTGCCCCTTCCCCCATTTTAGTAATCAGTGGTGCACATGAATTTAATTGGTTTCCAAAAAATGAGTGCTATGTGTATGTACCTCACTGTGCCACTTTAGAGCTGTAGAAAGATAAAGTTGTGCCTCGTGGTTGGGGATGAATGAACAAGATCCTGACAAACAGCTGCTGTTCTGAACAGTAGGATAAATTTATGTTTAAACCAGAGTAAACTATGCAACCAGGTAATAATTTTGAGCAATGAGGTAAGTTTGCTACAGTAACCGTTAGAGAAATAGATAAATCATGGTAATTTCAACATGGCACTTTTGCCATTCAATAAATGGGTATTTTAAATTTCATTTGTTTTTGAACTAAGTTCCATAATTTATAGAGTAAGTCATTCAAAGATTAATGCTCAGAAGGGAGGAAAATCACTATACAAGAACAGAAACATATCATTTATGTATATTACACTGGGGCTTTG
This sequence comes from Varecia variegata, assembly GCA_028533085.1. Taxonomy (NCBI): domain Eukaryota; kingdom Metazoa; phylum Chordata; class Mammalia; order Primates; family Lemuridae; genus Varecia; species Varecia variegata. The sequence continues at coordinate 13,919,406 of CM052441.1, read as the reverse complement.
TCTGCCTGTGTTTCTGTTCTAAACCTGATTTTGCAAGCGTTTATAATGGAACAGGAAAAAGTTTGCCCTGGGCTAAAGTTTGGTATTTGTCACAACCTGAGATGCCAATTTTCATTTTATTTTTTTCTTTCTCAAATAGTATGACATCTATCCATGTGTTGTTGTTGTTTTTTTTTTTATGTTTTATATCATTAGGCAACACTACTAATTCAAAAATTCATTTATTTTAAAAGTAGGTTTATGGGTGATTTCAGAATGCACTGGATTGCCATTGATTCTGAAGCTTTTTAAAGACGGTTACACAATGTTTAAAGATGGTTTGAAAATATGAATCAGAGCTAGAGAGAAGGCTGGTTAAATTCCATGATAGCACTTTGATTTTACAACAGCAAAGACAACAATAATAGTGACACTTCATGAGAAAATGTGAGCTGATCTATTAGAGAAGTCATTAAAATTTGGCATCGTCAGTTTGATCAGGCTACCCAATTTTGTAAAACTGATTTTCAGATACCCAATCTGCATACTGATCAGTTCAGATGTTATTTATATGATAACATAGAAGGCTTTGGTTTTTTATATTCTCAGTTATCTGTTTGTCTTACTTAACCTTGAACTCCTGAAGGTCATTGGCTATTCTTTATACTCCCAATACCCAGCATGTCAACTGTGGACAAAGAGGAAGGGGAATATTGGTTGAATAAATGAATACGTCAATTTGTTCAGTAATAGGCTGTCACCAACTTCTGAAGATCATCTGTTCCAAAATGTTTTGAGTCATTGAGTTAGTTCATTTTCCCATAAAATACAATGTAAAGTCTAAATTATCCTGCAAAACTTATAACTTCCAGTGAGTACATGCCAGCCAAGCAGTGGGATTGCAGTCGTCACTCAGAGGTCTGACCAGGTTTTGAAAAAGGCCCCACCCCCGGCAACAGATGCCCCCTTAGTGAAGCTCAAATCCTCCATTGCTACGGTTTGCACATGTGGTCAACAGTTTATTCTATTGTTGGACACTTGGCTCTACTTGCCCTTTCTCCTCATCCTTTAAAAAAAAATGATGTGGAGACCGTCTTTGCTCTTTTAACTTTAAAATCATAAGTCTTTTTGAGACAGAGTCTCACTCTGTTTCCCAGGCTAGAGTGCCATGGCAACCTCTGTTTCCCAGGCTAGAGTGCCATGGCAACCTCAAACTCCTGGGCTCAAGCGATCCTCCTGCCTCAGCCTCCCGAGTAGCTGGGACTACTGGCATGCGCCACCATGCCCGGCTAATTTTCTGTATATATATATTTTAGTTGGCCAGATAATTTCTTTCTATTTTTTAGTAGAGACGGGGTCTCACTCTTGCTCAGGCTGGTCTCGAACTCCTGACCTCGAGCGATCCACCCGCCTCGGCCTCCCAGAGTGCTAGGATTACAGGCGTGAGCCACCGCGCCCGGCCTAAAATCATAAGTCTTGATTATTCCTTTTAGAGCACTGCAGACCAGGCCAAACTTCAGATGTGGCTCCAAATATATGGACCCTTTTACCTGCAGACCCCTGAGTCCATCCAGAGGCAGCTCTGACCAGCCTTGTCTGGGCCGGCAGTTCTCAAAGTGTGGCTTCCCAGCCGGCAGCATCAGCATTACCTGAGAACTTGGCAAAAATGCAAATTAGGAGGGCCCACCCCAGACCCACTGAATCTGAGACTCTGGGGGTGGGATCCAGCAATCTGGGTCGCAGAAGCCCTCCAGGGGACTGCAGTGCACTAAGTTTGAGAACTGCTGATAGGGCTTATTTTGGGGTGTGGTCCCAGGCAGAGTGTTGTCTGATTCCCATGGGCAGCAAGCACAGTGGGTGACATGCACTTCAGCAGCCAACTTTGCCATCACAGTCAAGGGCCCTTAGAGCTCTTGGAAGAGTTTGGTTCAAAATTCAGGCACATAGTCCAAGGTGCAGTGGTTACATGTGGTGGTGGGATCCCGCCGGTCCACTGTGGCCAAGCTAGCTTCAGGATGAATGTTGCATTCACACAGCTGCATGTTAGAACTGTCAGTGTTTTGAAATATCTAATTGAAAAAAATTAACTGGATTTGAAATCAGTTACATTTTCATAAGAAATTTCACTATGCTGGTTAGTCAAATAAAGTACAGTTAGACCCTTGAAATAGAAATTGCCGTAATTAAATGGTTGTAAAAATGGTTAAAATAATTTTTATCACTTAGTTATGTTAGTAAAATTTCTTGTTAGTAATGACCAACAAGAACATAGAGAGGTCATCACTAAAAGTCCTGATGTGGAATGGCTTATTGTCCTCTCAAGCATATATATAGACAAAGTTATTTCAAACAAGTTATTTCCAAGGAAGTAAGTTCAAGGCTCTTGTTGAAAAAAACAGAAATGATTTTACTTGGAGGTTTTATACCAACTCAATATTTAATATCTTCACCAGTACTCTGATTTTATTTTCTTTATAGTCATTAGATATTATTGTAAAATATATCGTTTTTCCACTTCAAATCCTCCCAGTTTCTCCCAGTGTGCGGGGTGCTGTCATTGTTGGGGGACCTCGTTGAGCAAAAGGCTGGGAGTCTCTGCAATGGGCAGCTCCCAGCCGTCTGTTCCCTGGACCTCCTTCATGTTCGCATTTCTTCGCTTATCCGAATAAACAGCCTCATTCCCTCCAATTGGTCAACCAAGTCCACAAACCTTTTGTGACGCCTAGGGATTGTACCACAGCATGCTTCAAGATGGTAGAGCTCACCTGCTGTCTCCAGGTTGATGTCTGTCCCTGCCCTGGAGACTCTCCCTGACTCCTTCAAATGGGTAGGGGAGTGTGGACTGCAGGGAGGCCCGTGTTAGGTCCCTCAGTTTTTGCTATGGGATCTCAGACCTAAGTCCAGCTTTGCCCAGCATTAAAGCACTTACGGGGCAAAATGAGTTCTGCAGGAAGAACGCTTGTGATGTCATTCAGTATAGTATAGTATTCTCTCTGCCATTAGCCAGAGGAGAAATTTTCACCAGCAGAGTCATGTACCTGTGAATACCTTAAAACATAAAAGTGTGGTAACATCGATCCTATAACTGACCAATGTGGTCCATTTCTAGTGTAGGATCCCATGGCTCACATTTTATAAACTAACCTAATTCCTGGGTCTGTTTTACTTTACAATTTTGGTCCCCCCACCTGCCCATTTTTATCATGTAGATTAGCTCTTTAACTTTTTTTTTTTTATAAGCCAGTCAAACGTAGCAGTGGGGGGTTGAATACCAACTTTAGTGACACTAGTGTTAATAAGTTCTGATAACCCACTACCATCGGACCAGCCACTCCTTAACTTTTTACTTTATCGTGTAACATTAAACTTCAGTTTTGTAAGCCTTCTTAAGTCATTTTTGGGAACATGGTGAGGTCTAAATAAATAGGTAACTAATTAATTGCAGAACTTAAGACAAATGCCACAAAAGACTCACTTATTTTAGTATAGAGCATTAATGGCTAGGTGGAAATTGCCACTTTAGGTTTATTTCTTATCAAAGTTTCTATAAATTCACTGATCTATTAATTATGGATAGATTTTAAGGTTGCAGTTAATGGAATAGAATTCTTCACTGTGAAAAAAGTTTTTTTCCCTTGGAACTTTTCTTCTTTGATATGATGGGATGAGAGTACTTTTCCATTCACTTCCACTCAGAAAAAAATTTCTTATACCAGGCCATGAACTTGTGGGAGCCAGAAAAATGATTAACATCTCCTGTTTTATCTGTGAATGATATGGGTGGAAGGAGACATGAAAAGATGAAAAGGTAGAGATGGATGTCGAAACTGACAAACCACTGCTGATTTTTACCTCAAAGTGGTTAAACATTACAACATTCTTTTTTAAGTTCTTACAGATCTAAGTCATAGATCTTAAATATTTGCTGAATGACTTTTACTTCCCAGTGTAACTCTGCAACCCAATGTTAATTAAATGTTAAAACATGAAAGTACATGCTCCAGACAGTGAAGTTGCAAACACAGATTAATGGAAGAAAGAGTCAGACTCATTGGCAAAGTGATCCAATTTAAGCAAACCAAACCAACAGGTGCCCAGGAGTGCTGTTCTTGTGCAGAGAGCCGGTGCGAGGCTGTAAGAGGGTAACATCCTTGAGGGGAGGAACCCATGTCTTGATCACGGCTGCCTCTTTAGCACTTGAAATGGAGACCTGGCACATAGTAAGTGCTAAGTAAATAGGTTTTGATGGATTATGGGAGGGTACAATAAATTCCTGTTACAAGGGCATTTGTAGACTAGTTGAGGAAACCAGTAAGTGAGTAGAAGAGTTGGTACCCATAGGTACACTTAACAAATAGTGATTGTTTTGACCATACTCAGCCACATCATTTAAGGCACAGCTGGGCAGGGAAGCTTTGACAGGAGCGAGGATTGAAGTTGGCTCTAAAGGATAAGAGGATGATGGGCAGGAAGGAGAAGCACGTTTAGGTAGCATGAGCAAAAGTGACGTTAGGCTCAGTGTGTGCTCCAGGGACAGTGGTCACAGCAATTGTTCACTATGAAGAGGGTTTAGGATTGGTGAAGGGACCCTTCTTTCAGACATGTGGACTTTATCCTGTCAGTATTGTGTTTGCATAAAAGATTTTGAAAGAGAAATGACACAGAGCAGTGTGCTTCTCAGAGATGAGCATAGACATCCTTGGGCATTTTGGAAAAGTGCAGGTTTTGATCCAGGAGGTCTGGGGAGGTGCCTGAGACTGCACGTATGACAAACTCCCGGGTGAGGCTGATGGCCCACGGACCACACTTTGAATCGCAAGGGCAGAGAGTGCGATTTCCAGAAGATGTACTTGACAGCAGTGATTGGAGGGCGTGACACTGCTTCATCACAGCGTTTTAGAATAAAAAAAGGAACCTAAAGATTAATCAAGTAGTCTATTTGCCTTTTGTTGCCGTCAGAAAAACCAAAGCAGACAACACGGTCTCACTGTAGAGGGGAGCAGGACTGGAATCCTAGTGCCCAGGGAGGACGTCCCACTCCACCCTGCAGTGGTGGCCCAGGTACCTGTGAGGCGAAGGGCCTCGAGTGGAAGGGATTTACTGGATGGATGCAAGAAAGCTTGTGAATAGAACAGCAGTAGCTCTGGGCAGCTTATTTAATGAGGAGCAAGAAGACTCCCAAGACAATGTTGAGTTTTAAATCCTGGTAAAATGAACAGACGTCCCATGATTGGCTGGAATAGAGAAGGCAGATAGGAGGAGATCTGGTTCCTAGGCAAAGGCAAGACTAGAATTTCGGATATGTTGAATTTTGGGTTACACTGGGATCTGCATGCATGATTGCCTTCCACTGGTCCGTGTGTAGATTGGTGGGGCTCATCTAATGGACTCTGGGAAGGGCGGTTAGCCCAGGACAGGCTAGCCCAGGACTGAGAAGTTAAATAGCAGCCAGCAAGTCATGGAGTCAACACTTGAACTTCCAGGACTTTGTGAATAGTTAGGGTCTTTTTGATTCTTCCAATAAAAATAAAGGTGTGATGATAATTTTACTTTTCAAACTTGGATAAAGGGACCTGCTTTTTTAAAAGTTGAGAAATGACCTACTAGAATATGGTAGCATGGACCCATTTGTTATAAGAAGGAGAACAAATAAAAGCCAAGACTAAGCAGTATGCAAGGTATTTATTTAAGGAATATATTTAAGCAGAGTTTACCTATAGGTTTCTGTTTGTGTAGTTTATCTGTTATGATAAGGATCTCTCCTGAAGAAAAAGCATAGTGTACTTTGCCAACTGAAAGATAACATAGGTCTGCAGTCTTCTTGTGAAGTGGTAGATGCCATGTGAGTTTTAAAATCTACCACCAGCCGAACTTTCCCCAGCAGTTTAGAGCTAGGTTCCCTTCATTAATGGAGTGCATCAGTAGTAGCATGTGGCATTTTACTTTCTAAGCCTGTTGCCTCTTGCTAAGCATGCAGTGGTCTCTGGCTTTTCCACCTCCCCCTTCCTGTACCTGGTGTGGAGGAGAACTTGGCACCACGCCGAGCTGGTGGGCGCCGGTTGTTCTTCCTCTCTGCTTTTGGAATAAGAGAAAGGTTTATCCCTCCTGCCTTTCCAGCTGTGAAGTTCATTTGGCTCGGAACACTGGCGGCATTAAGGGAGTGGGGAGGTGTGGATTTCCACAAGAAGGTGGAAACAAAGTCAGGGTGGGGATGGGGGCGTGATATTTGTTTTCTAGGACCTTATTCTGCCTTGGGTGGGTTTTTGAAGCTGATGTCTCACACAATGGGTTGTAACACTTTAAAGCAAAATGTATTCATTTAGGGTCAGAGCCTTAGTTTTGTATTGGACCCATGCCCTTTTAGTGTGACAGTGGACATGTGTGTGAATACATGTGCAAGCAGGTGAAAACACACGCATGTACACATGTTTTGGTTTTGGCAAACCTCTGATTTCATCTCAAAATATTTTGGTTTTTTCGGTTTTTTTTTTGCTTCTAGTTAGACATAATAAACATTTGGGGAACGGTTGTTTCCACAAATTTTCCAACCAGACAGGAAATGGATTTGAGGTTTTCCCAGTAATTTTTTTGGTCACCTGTTTCTATTTAAAAAAAAAAAAAAAAAAACTAGATAGTACCGTAGTTTAGCTTCTCAAACTATAGATATGAATTTATTTAGCATGGTTCTTCTCTATTAATAATAAAATGCATGCATAGTTTTCTATGACACTTATTTTTAAAAATTTTAACGCCTCAAGAATGTATTTTAGGCCAGGCGCGATGGCTCATGCCTGTAATCCTAGCACTCTGGGAGGCCAAGGCAGGAGGATTGCTTGAGGTCAGAAGTTCAAGACCAGACTGAGTAAGAGTAAGACCTCATCTCTACTAAAAAATAGAAAGAAATTAGCCAGGCAACTAAAAATAGAAAAAATTAGCTATGCATGGTGTCTTACACCTGTAGTCCTAGCTACTGGGGAGGCTGAGGATTGGCCTGAGCCCAGGAGTTCAAGGTTACAGTGTGCGGTGATGGCAGCTGTGAGTAGCCACTGCACTCCAGCCTGGGCAACATAGCAAGATCCCTGCCTCTGGAAACAATTGTTTTTTAAGTAGCTAAAACACAATAGGATGCCTATTAAAAGTAACAAACTAACATGTTAAGCTGAAATGTTTAAAATGTTGCTTTTTTATCATCAAACATCTAAAATAGTTGTTAACAAGCAACTGCTTTGTATGTAGGAACAGGTACATTTTGCATAATATGCCATAAACGTTACATTTATGATATAACATGACAAATGGTACATTCAACAAAGAAAATCTATTAGAAAAATGCAGATGAACATATACAATAGAAGATAATTTCCTATCATAACTATTACTTAGTGAGGTAGACACTTAGAGCTCGAAGAACAGGTGAGAATGGAGGAGGGGAGTGGAGTTGAATCGTTTTTGTTGATGGTTATAGAAGGACATGGGCTGCAATTGGGTGGTAAAGGTGCAGTTTCAGAGAAAACTTCAGAGGAAATGACAGACCTCATCAGCATTCTGAGGTCTCTGTACCAACTCATGAATAGGGAAGATTTAGGTTTAAAAATTTACCTCCTGCTGTTTAAGTTTGTAAATTTCTCTATGAGATGCTAAAAGGTTAGATACTGAGGAATTGTGATAGGTCTGTAAGGACAGGAATGTCCAAAGGATATAGCCCCTTTGTTAACTGCACCTGAGTCTGACATGCTCCCAACTGCCCTTGGAATAGAATGCAAACATTTTCCATGTACTATTTTGTAAAAATGGTCTTTCAAGTTTGGTACAGAAATATAAATATGTCCCTTATGAACAATGGCAGCAAATAAAAATCAGGAAGATGTTAATGAGAGAGAAGTTCTGTGGGGCTTTCACACCAATGTGATATCTTATAACAAATAAGAATTGGGGGTTGGGGGACAGGTGCGGGGGGCTGTGTGTTGCCAGTCCCTTAAAACACTTTTCTCTTTCAGGCTGCTTGGGCACAATCATCCCATGCTCAGATGTCCTCATCCCAGCACATTCATTTTTTTTTAATTGTGGCAAAAATACACGTAACATAAAATTCACCCTCCCCACAGTTTCCAAGTGTATCGTACAACATTGTCAACCACACGAACGGTGTTGAGCAGCAGGTCCCCAGAACACCCCTCCCAATCCTGCATGAAAGCACGTTCACTCTGATACTCTACATTTGTACCAGATTCTTGTTCCCTATTTAAATGTATAATTTTACTCTGAGTTATAATTATTGTAGTATTTGGTTACTACTTTTATACTTCAATAAGTTTCTTAATATTGGTCTAGTTTTGTGTTAATGAGGAAATAGACAACTTTAATAAATCAAACAATTAGATGCACAGAGAATGCATAATTTATTTTCATCATAGGTAAATGTTTATTTCTTCCCTTTTACTTTCAGAGGGGATACAGCCTCCTTTAACTATAAAATGGAGGTGTTATACTACATGGTTTTACCTCTAAAATTATTTGATGCCTCTGCCTCTCTTTCAAGATTTAATGATTTTTTTTCAGTGCACTCATAATGTCACACATTTATATTTCATTTATTGACTGGAGGCTGAGAGTTTTTGGTTTTAAATTTCCAGCTAGGCTGGTTCATTTGTCTTACGGGAGTATGTGATTTTTCAGGCTGCAAGATAACATCGAGTTAGCGTTCCAACTTCCAAAAGACGCTGACAACTAGTCCTACATCGCGTAGCACTCTAAATGCGTTTAGAACTTTGAAATCAGACTGAAACTCTGTTGTTATTGAAAAATAACTGAAATCAAATGGATTACAGTAATTCAGTGTCCTAGTGATGGTCTAAGGATTAATATATGCAGAGAATTATTTCACCATTAACTGTCAGTGCTCTTCAGTTAGATTGTGCTGTTTTCTTAGGCAGTAAAATTGTCAGCAGTGTCTAGCAGTGAAGTTTGGAAAACAGTTCACTTTTAAGAGGCCAGATCTCTCATTTTAAAAGTACTTTAGTTTTTCCAGAAAAGCTGTGTATCTCCGCCATCTCCTCCCATTATATACCCCAGCGTCCCCCAAATCCATCCTTCTCTTCTTACACGTCTATTGGTCTTTCTGGTGTGTGCCACGTTTGGAAGTCTCATTAAACCGGCATCTGTTCTGTTTTAGGAGAAACCCGATGCCAGTCCCACGTCACTTCAGCTGCGGTCCCAGATCGAAGTAAGCACAATGACTTTAATCATCTATTTTTGCTTCTGCCTTTTTTTTTTTTAAGTGATATTCTGTACACATGAGATGAAGCCTGCTGCTCTGCCCACACTGACGATACGAATCTTCTCTCGTAGGAGTCGCTTGGCCTCTGCAGCGCCGTGTCAACACCAGAAGTGGAAAGAAAGTAAGTTTTCCTCCCTCTGCCCAGAATCAGGCTTTCCGAGAAGGTGTCTTTTAGGTCCATACTGAAGGAAATCCAACAGACGATCGTGTGCGTATGTACTATGGAGTTCGATTCATTTTCCTTTATATGTTGTGTGTGTGTGTACCTGTATGTAGGTGGTTAACAGTGTGTTTTGTAATCCAACTGGTGATGCCTAAGGGTTCTGTGAAGAGTTATTGATTTCACACTGCTTGCTGTGAGTGAACCCTAAATAGAAACCTGGTTGTGAACATAGAGAAAGGGAAGGGACAGGTAAGTTAGCCAAAAAGTTTTGAACTTTTACATTAATTTTGAATATAGGGTGAAAGTTATCAAGAAGCAAGGCACAAAAGTAAAATACTATATGTTCCAGCATAAAGCAATACTTAAAAAGCCCTCCCCTGTACCTCATTTGGTAAATGACCTTTTGTAAGTGACCTTAAAACAAGAATAAACGACGTGTGTGCCAGCAGACGGCAAATGATCACTGACCTTTCCTGTTAAAGGTAATATTTTTGCTGCCCTGCCCAAACTTAAACTCTGTAATTTCTACTCTCATGGAAGATAATTTTATGTTTTATCTTGTGTTTCTAGTATTTCTTTTAGGCAACTTAAAAAAAACAAAACCAAAAATAAAACAAATGTTTTTTTTCCCCCATAACCTTTTCCTTTTCTACTTTATTCCATCATAATTATACTAGAATGTTCTGTCTATGATCTTCTGAGGTAAGGAAATTTAAAGAGAGTCCACACCTCTAAACAGACACTTCCTTTGGCAGAGAGCCACTTGTACTGTTCGTGCCAAGAGAGGCAGAGAAGTGGTTTAGGAATAAAGTATTTCTGGAATGAAAAGCACACGTTGGGAGAGCGTGTGTGTGCTTTAGAGCACAGCTCTGCCTAATCCGTCCACGTGTGTGTGCTGCTGGCACCGAGGCAGCTTCCGGAGGGCAGACGGCTTTGCCAGGAAGCTGCAGTTCTTACGTAGGTTTGGTTCAGGGCTGAGGAGCACTGCGGGTGATGTGCCAAAGAAAACCAAGGTGTTGCCCACTCGAGTTTAGAGGATAAATGTGGATATAACACGAACTCTTCTGTTTTGGTGGCATCGTGTCCTCTCCGGAACCTAGTAAGGTGCAGGCTGACATGCCCGGAGATTTAAGTTGACGTTGGTTTTGAACTTGGAGGTACCATGGGGGTGTGGAAGCATTGAGCGAATGGGCTGTAGTTTCTCCTAACCTAGTTTACTACTTACATAGCATGATTCAGGCCGAGAGCTCAGGTGTTCCGTCAGAATCTCCGAATCCTTCAGGAAACAAGAAATGTTTGCCCTTCCTGCTAAGAGGAAGTGACTCACCAAATTTGTTCTAACCTTAGTGAGGCCGGGCAGTCCTTCCCCTCAGTTGCGGGGAGTCATTCTTTCCGTGTTTATATCCTTTACTGAGTAAAATGTGGCATGACTCTTGTGGCCAAGAGAGAGACTGATGGCCTCCTCTGAGGTTAACAAAAATGCTAAGCACACAGACACACACACACACCCTCGCCACTCTAACACTGCCATTTTGCTTCTGTACTTCTAAATAATTCAAACTTACGTGTTTCTAAACAATTGGAAACTTTTAAAACATTTTCCCTCATTTCTCTACTAATGGTTCTTGAAAACTATGGTACTCTTTTTTTTTTTAAAACTTTAAAAAACTTTCTTTTGAAAATTTTTAAACTTAGAGAAAAATTGTAAGAATCGGGCAGTGGACTTTTGTATAACTTTTACTTAGACTCATCAATTATTGACACTTACCCTCTCTTGCTCTCTCCTGCACACAAACACACACACATGCACACACACGCACACGCACACGCACACGCACACGCAATACCACTGGTTATTATTATTTCTGACCCACTATTATTTCAATACCACTAGTTATTATTATTTCTGACCCACTATTATTTCAATACCACTAGTTATTATTATTTCTGACCCACTTGAGAGCGAGTTGCAGACAGCATGGCCTTCACCCCTAAATGCTTCAGCATCTATTTCCTAAGGACAAGGACATTCTCTTACAGAACCATAGTGCAATTACCACATACAGGAAACTTAACAATGACTTTTTCTAAAATACGGTTCACATTCAAGTTTCTCGAATTGTCCCAATAATGTCTCTTACAGCACTTTTTCCCTCAATCTAGCACTTTAAAAAATTATTCATAGTGTTTATGTCTCTTTTGTCACATTTCATCTGAAATGGTTTCTTAGCCTTCCTTTGTCTTTTATGATATTGACATTTTTTAAGGGCGTAGGCTAGTTGTTTTGTGAAGTGTTGGTCGTTTGGAGGTTCTTTGTTTCTTTTTTTCTCCACAGTGACATCAGGAGGCATACGATGTCTGTTTGTCCCATTATTGGTTAACTTTGATCATTTGGTTAAGGCGCCATCTGCCAGGTTTCCTCTGAGAAGTTACAATTTCCCCTCCATAATGAGTAAATATTCTGTGGGAAGATAATCTGAGCCTATGTGAACACCCTGTTCCTCGTCAACCTCTCACTTTTTGGTTTTAGATTCTTTTAAGGATTCTTGCTTGAATCAGTTATTACTGTCATGGTTGCAAAATGGCGACACTTATTTTTACATTGATGATTATTTTGTATTGAATCTTCCAAGAGGTGTTGTTTTTTGATTGTTTTTAAAGGTAAGGTACCACTCATCTTTAGGTCGTATTGTACTTTTAGTAGGTCTGATGCAGTGTTGGTATTGACCAATTTATTCATTATACTTGGAAATGCAAATAGAAAATCCCACTATTCCTCACTTCACAATGCTTGCTAGGTGCTTTGCAGTTGAATGTTGGTTGAATCCCTGGAGGGTGACCTGGCAAACCAGTTGGCTGTGTCTGGTTAGTGTCTGCAGAGTGTCTGCCAGCTGAAATTTTGTTCTGAGTCAGAGCGGTGTTCTATGGGCAGAAGTTTTCTTCTGCTTTTTATTCAAAAGGCAGGAGAACTCGGCAAACAGAAGTGGGCAAGTCCTGCAGCAGCCTGCCCTTAGAAGCAGAGGTGCAGAGGTGACAGGCAACGCGGGAAGTCGAGCCGTGGCCCCATGACACCTGCCTTGAGGCCCACGATCTCCCCAGTTGTCGCAGGGACCCCATGCACGTGCCTTCCTCCTTCCTCCCCAGGAAAGACCTCTTCTGAGGGAGGTATCTGGCATTAAATACGATGCAAATGTCAGTTTCTAGAAAAATACATCACTTCTCCTAGTAGTATCCAGCATCTAACAGGGTTCAACGTCTTCAGTTATAGGAAGTTAGCTCCGACCAGAGAGGTGGAGGAGGTGGGTCTTTTGTGGGGAGACAAGTGGTGAGAATGTAACATACCTGGCACCACAGTAATTGGATGTTCCTGCCAAGTGGGGCTGCTGGTCTCTGGTTGTGCTTGGCCTGCACAATAGATAGGTAAATACGTAGGTGGGTAGATATTAACAGATAGATATTATAAGTAGATTGATAAAAGCCTCCCTGTCCCTGTCACCGGTTTGGCAGGGTCCCTATTCATCCTTATTTTCTTACACTCTGTCTGGTCCCTCCATATGCTTTCACTGAAAGTTTAATAACAGAAGCCAAAGGAGCTTTCATTTGAGCCTGTTCTATTTATATCCATCTACGTTGCTTATTGATGAGACAGTCTACTTTATTATACCAGCGTTGGATCCGTGTCAGCTGGCTGAAAAGGTGAACATTAGCTAAATTTCTTGTTACTCACTAGCTACTTTCAAGAATATCTAGAGAGTAAGGCTGTTTTTTTTTTAATTTGGCTGGGAAATTGCTTTGAAACTCCTATTTATGAGGAACGACTTCAGCTACAAGTAACAGAAAACCTGACAAATCGTGACATAAACAAATACGAGGTTCATTAGACACATCCTTGTGTCATGAGTAGATCCAGGGCTGGCTCAAGGAGGCCTTCAGGAACCGTGGCTGTCAGATTGTGCCTTTTTTCTTTTTCTTTTCCTTTTCCTTGTTCTGTTTCTTTTTCCCTCTCGTGACCTCCAAGTGGCTGCTGCATCTTCTAGGTGGGAAGCAGAGGCTGGGTGGGGGAAGAAGGCAATCGGGCAGAAGGCCAAAGCACATCCTTTTGCAAAGCTTTCCTAGAAACCCTACCCACCACATTCGGGTCTGCCCTCCCGCCGCAACTGTTCACGGAGCATCTGCCCTGTGGAGGGCACCCTCCAGGCTCGAGGAGATCGTAATGCACAGGCTAGCACGAGCTGCATGCAGCTTACATTTGAAAGTATGCTGAGATAATAGAAAAAATATATGCATTTTAAATGATCCTATGGAGAAAAATAAAGCGAAGAAACGAAAGGGGACCCAGAATTGGGTAACTGGACCACCATTGCTATAGGTAGTTTAAGGACGTGAATGTGTTTAGCTTAGCACATTGCTCCCCTGAACAAAATAGGGTTCTTTTCTTAAGGAAAGAGGGAGAATAAGACATTGCATAGGAAATTAGTGGCAATTTCTATGATACTTTAATCTTTTATTTGTACAGCATACACACAAAACAGTTATCTGAAAATTAACTAGATATCTGACAAATAAGCTATGTGTCAAGCTTATTTAGATTCATCATGTTCAAGGAAGCCTGGGCCGCCTGGTTATTTCTTGGTGTGTTTATTATAGAGGGAGTGTTTGTGGGGTTGGTTCATATGGACTGAAAATTGAAAAAGAAACAGGTAATCATGGGTAATGTTTACTGAGTTCTTGTTATGTGTCAGGAACTGATCTAAGCACTCAACATTGACTCATGTAGTACTTACAACAACTATGACGTTTCATCTATTATTCTCGTTTACAAAAGCAGAACTGAAGAACAGAGATGTCAGTAAGTTGCCCAGGGCTACACAGCTACCGAGTGGCAGAGCTGGGATTTGATCCCAGTCAAGAACCCATGCTCCTAACCACTGAGCTATAGTCCCAAGGTCCTTATAACGTACTGCTTATCCAAATGGAGGGGCAAATCAAGAGCCTTAGCATTAAATAAACAGCAGCAGCAGGTAAAACCTTCACTCCAGTGGTTCCCTTGGAAATAAGAGCAAGCTCCGCTCTCACCCAGATATAAAATGGGTTTCTGTTATTTATCTGTAGAGTCAGGAAGGTCCAAAATAAATCCCGAAATTTCACCTTCGCCAATATTTATAAGTTCTTTTCTACTAAGTCTTTCACCAGCGTTGAAAATTCACTGATTTAGTTTCCCTTCTTTTCATTACCTATGACTACACTTGAACTATTTTATGGTGAAAAGGCCAAAAATATATAGCATGATGGGAAAGGAGGATAAATAAAAAAGGAGAAAGCCAATAGGGCAGTGTTCTGCGGTTGAGTAATGTGGATCGAATATAGTTTCTGAATGTCCTAGGAAATCATTTACTCTGCTTGGACACAGCTTCCCTCTCAGGTTTGTTGAATCTGGCAAGCTGATTACTCTCGTGACTGTGTCAGCAGGAGAAAAGTCTACTCACAGATCTTTGCCTTCACCCCCTTTCGTCTCTGACCGCAGAGAAGCAGACCCTGCTCCGGTTCCTCTGACCCTCTTCCTTGCTCTGGTCGCCTGCTGCTCTCCGGCTTGCTTGCACCTCTGATCCTGCCTTCCTCCTGCTCCTCCCGCCTCGTGGTCTGCCCTCTGCCTGTCTGGACACTCATCCCTCGCCACCTGCTCCCCAGGTGGGGTGAAGCTCCTGCACTTTCTCAGCCAGACCCTGCTTCCTCGTGGCATGCTGAGAAGCCTCAGAAATTTGAGGTCTGTCCACTGGGGTGCTCTGTCCCCCACTGTCTGACCTTTCCCCAACCCCTTACCTGGGCAAGCTCCATTCAACCTTAAAACCTCAGCTCTGGTCTTGGCCCCTCCCAGAAGTCTTCCCTGAGCCACAGAGTTGAGGTGAAGTGTCCTGCTACTTGGGCTCCACACCGCCTAGGTTCTCCTGCTACCGTTGTGGTGGACTCTGTGTGTGTGTGTGTGTGTGTGTGTCTGTCTGTCTGTGTGTCGTCATCTCCCACTCTGAGCTCCTTGACCTCTAGATCTTTCACTTCTCTACTGGCACCTAGAAGACGTTCAGTAATGTTGAGTAAATGAATTAAGGAGTGAGTGAGTGCGAACATGCGTAGTTCTTCTCTCCCCTGTGAAAATCTTCCTGCCTTTCTTCCAAACCATGATTCTGTGTCTCTCCTTCCCCAGTTGTGAACTTTTCCCTTGAAGCCTGACTCCTGCCTTCATTCCTTGCTGAAATGTTCTTTCAGGGGTCAGTGGCCCTACAGTAGCCAAACTGGAGGCCTCTTCCCACGTGCAGTCCCTGCTCAGTCCTACTGACTTTTCTTCCGGTCACACTTCTCTCGGTGCCCTTGGTGTCTGTGACTTTGTGGCTTGCAGTTTCTCCTCCCTTTCCACCCACCCTGTGCAGCTCTGCCCATCTCTTACTGTGGCTGCTCCCTGGGCTGTTTATCTGGCCAGCAAGCTCCCCCGGGGCACTCACCCATGCCCTTGGCTTTGAACTCTGTGGTCTAGATGCCCACCTCAGATGTACCTCTCTACCTCTGAGGCCCTTCTCAATGTGCTGGCCTTCCTGTGCGGCCTCTTGCTGAACAGTGCCAGCCGCCCCAAACTGCACAGCCTCGTGACAACTCATCACTCCCTCCCGATCCTCCTCTCTCTGACCACCCGCTCTGTGTCCCTCCTTCCCCCTTTCTGTCCTCGGGACCACCTTCCTGCCCTTCACCAAGGCTTTACATCATGATCTTCTTTTTTTCTTCCTTGACCCAAATTTTCAATTGCCAAATCCTGTTGCTTCTATTGCTATAACTTCTTCATTTCTCTGTCTTAGTCTATTTTGTGTTGCTGTAACAGAATACCCAAAACTGGGCAATTTATAAAGATTAGAGGTTTATTTAGGTCTTAGTTCTGTGGGCTGGGAAGTTCAAGGGCACGGCCCTGGCTTCTGGGGAGGGCTTTGTGCTGCGTCGGAACATGGCAGAGAAGCCAAAGGAGAAGCAAACACCTGCAAAGAGGGGGACCACCTGGAGGAGGAGGAGGATGTTTTATAACAATCCACTCTCGCAGGACGTGATCCGTGCATGAGGGTTCTGTCCCCATGACCCAAACACCTCCCCCTGGCCTACACTCCAACACTGCCACGTCGGGAATCAAATTTCAACATGAGTTTTGGTGGGGACAGAAACAACCACACGCAAACAAACCATAGCATCCTCTTTTTCATCTTCACTACTCCAAAGGAGACTCTTAGTGCGCTTTTCATGAACTAAAGAGCATTTAAGAAATTACTTTCAGATTTGTTCCCCTAAAATGCAATTAGGCCACATCACATTGAAGGGATGCTCAGATCCCCCAGTGGCATCTGTAAATGAGGACCTTGCCATGGTTTCACTGCGGTAATCCAAGCCCCGAAAACACAGCTCCAACCCGTGTTTATTGCTGGGTCTTCCACGTCTCCCACTCATGTAACCCAAACTCCAGCACACTGTCCGCTCTTTTTCCCAAATGCGTGCTGGGCTGTCTGGATTTCATGCCTTGAAAACATTTCCTTTAATTCCTATTTTGAGGACTGTTTCTCCTTGAATGTGTTCTCAACCCCTGCGTCGGCTATATCCTTGTCCCTATGTGGACTCCATGGATCTGATGTCTCTTAATGTACTATAACGTATATCATCATCATCATCATCGTCATTGTCAACATCATCATAACTTTGCTTCTTGCATTATTTCTGTGTATTGGCCACTGTGCAAATCTCTTACTGTATTTTATCATTTATTTCTTCATGAACTCATTCAGATATATACTATATTTGAGACTAATTAGCTTGTCTAAGTTCCCAGAGCTAGAGACAAACAGCTCAATCCAGTCTAAGTGTCATCATAGCTGGGGAGTTAAGGTGCCTTGCCTCCTACCAGACTCTCTGGGTTCAAATCCAGGCTGTCTTTCTTAGCAGCTCTGCAACTCTTGGGCTAGTTACTTGGCCTGTCTACCATTTCCACAACTGTAAAATGAGGAGGATAATTATACTTACCTCACTTGGTAAACTACCACGCACATAGCGAGTGCTCAATAATCTTGTCTGTTATCATTGTCTATCCTGTTTGGCCCAAGTTCATGCCTTTGCCTGTCGCTTGAGCCACCTGCTAGTCTTTCTGATCCCACACAAGCCAGCATGGTCATGAGCTCCAAGGCCAAGTGTTCATTCTCTTCCTCTTTCTGATTCTCTTCAGTGTTCAGAACGGCGGTTTGCACGGAGCAAGTGCTCATTCATTCATTACTTGCGTCAAATTCATTGAACGCCCCTCATTCTTTGCAACAGGATTAAAAAGAGATTGTGCCCAGGACTAGAATTAAAGACCTACCTTGGTCTTACCTGTTACCTAATATGTCAGTGCCTCCTCAAACTGATAGCAGTGTGGTAAGAGGTGCTTTCTGCCTGTAAATATTAACATTAAAAAGACACCTGTAAACAGTGTCTAGCTGAGAGAATAGTGGCTTCCGCAAATTGCCAGATCTAGGGGTTGCTCTCCTCTCCCCACCTTATTCCAATCCATAATCTTGTTCGTGTCTCCCCAGATTTTCCTCCTTTTTAGAATAGAAACAACAAGACTACATAATATTTCCAGATAAAAATCCGATATCAAGAAACATATACACAATATTTAGTTATTTAAAAAAGACTGATGGTGTGGAATCGTCAGTCCTCCCTTGGAAGTAGACCAGCTTCAGTGGGAGGAGCGAGTGAGGTCTGTGAGCTGCTAGGAAATCCAGGTCAAGCCACGCGCCCTGGAGCCGATGCTAATGCATCCTGTATCCACATCCTGTTTTTAGCAGGGCTGTGGCATGGGGAGGGGACCCCAGTGTCCTCCCACGGGGACCGTGCAGGTTTGCCCTGTGTCTGTGTACAGGAGTGAGGAAGTCCTGGAGGTGTGCCCTTCAGAGGGGTTAGCAAAGCAGTTGTGCTCAGTTCAGGTGGGTGCGACCTCGCTCTGTGCCCAGTGTCCTCCCAGGACAGGGAGGTGGGCCCACAGGGCCTGTTAGAGCAGGACCACAGAGAGAACCAGAGGCTACTTGGGCCTGAGAGCAAGGTCACTCCGGGAGGCCAGAGCTTTAAGTGCGCTGCTCGTCCTGTCCTCTGTCCCCTTACTCCTTCAGGCTTCAGCTCCCTCATTTGCACAGTGACGAGTCTGAGTCAGTGGTCTCCAGGGCTCCTTCTACCTGGGGCCACCTTTCATTTTCTGCCCCAGCCTCAAGCTGTGCCTGCCCCCATCAAGTTTGCCTGGACTCTGCATATGTTGTAGCTGGGGCACGCTCAGGAGCTGGGCAGTACCTGAGCCTGAGTTTAAGCTTTGCTAGATAAGGGATTATGAACAAGGTACTTGGGTGCTCCAAGTGTCAGATTTCTAATCAATAAAACTTGGACAATAACAGCTCTTTCTGCAGGCAGCCCTGTGAAATGCCCAGGGTGGTGCCTGGCGCATGGGAGGTGCCCACATTCTGCGGTTCCCTCCCCCACCCGCTGCCTGCAGCGGGCATAGCGTGACTGTGGTGTCCGTTGTTAGGCTCATCAGATGGTGCCACACGCAGAGCTCGTCTGTGGTCACTGTCACTGGCCCTAAATTATGCCCTTTCCCACGTGAGCTTTAGTTTCCTTTTTGATGCCCCAATAAGGGGAGGCCGGGAAACAACAGCCATTCTCATAGAGCCCTCGCGGTAGCAACATGCTGGAGTGTGTTTGTGCAGGCGTAGCTGTGTCCGCACGCGTGTGGCTCCATCGCACAGCATATTTGAGGGGCTCAACATTCCAGAATGCAGGGACTTGGGGTGGGAGCAGCTGGGCCAGAATCCTCCACCTCAGCTGTTCCCGACCGACAACTCTGTTGCCCTTCCCTCTGTCTGGCAAGTGAGCCTCCAGCCGACCCGGCCACAGCTGGAGTCCACATGCCTGCCCTGCATCCTCCTGGCGGCAGGCTGTGTGCATGCTTGCTGCAATTGCTGGGGACAGGCACTGCTGCCAGGAGTTGTTTAATGTACGGAGATGTCTGCTGTTTATTCTCTCTCCTGTGTAAGAGGGAACAGAATGTTGGGCCGGGGGCGGGAAGGTGTCAGTAAATACATAGCATTCCTGTACTGGCAGGAAGGGGAGACCCAGACCTACAGTTTACCAAGTGCTCCCTGCACAGCTTATTCATTGTCCTAACACATCTATAATGTAGATGGTATTTCACAGTTAAGGAAACCATGGTTTAGAAAGGTGAATGACTTTTCAAGGTCACAGACCTGTGGCAAGGCCGAGCTGGATTCCAGATTAGGTCTGTTGACCTGCTAGGGCCAGACTTTTCATCCTTCCCACTGCAAGTGCAGCGAAAGACTGGTGCCCTCGGAGAGGCCAGAGACAGGCCAAGCAGGCAGCTCGTGAAGTTTAACTTAATAAACAGTTACCCAGTATCTGCTGGATGGACAAATGCATTGGGCCCTAGAAAGATGAATAGGATAGCAAGAGTAGCTGCCCTCTCCCAGTCTGAAGATACGAAAAAAGAAGATTATAATGCAGTTTGAACACCGTCAGGACGGCAGAACTGCAGGAAAGGCAGGGACAGTGAACCCTCAGTGGATGGGCGTGGTGCTGAGGACCCCACGGCATCATGCATTTGTGGGGGCTGGGTCCACAGCCCAGGTGAGGCTGCTCCTTCTGTGTCAGACGGTGCAGAACGGGCAGTCGGGCAAAACGGACACATGCCAAGTGACAAAAGCAAGGACAGAGTGCAGCCTCCCATGGTGGGCTGACATCCACTCCACTTCTCACCACCTCCACTCAGGCCTCCCACTTCGAGGGTGCCGGGACCTGCAGGAGTGGCTGGCATCCTTCCTCAGGAGCTCCACACACCCCAGGCCCAGGACTCAGACACCCCAAGGGGGAGGCCCAGTGGGAATGTGAGCACTGCAGGCCCAGCCTATGCCCCATGCTGCCCAGGGACCCGGGGGCACTGCAGGAAGGCCTCATGCCCACACCGGCCTTGAAGCATAGATAGAAAAGGGCTACTTTGCAAGTAAAATAGCTCTAATGGCTCGAGCTAACCCCGAACTATGCAGGGAAGAGGATTCTGGGAGACGTAATGCAGCTGAGCTAAAGGGGCAGATTCCAGATGCATCACAGGTCCTGCAGGAGTGCACCCTTTGGGGAGGAGGGGTGCTCTTAGGCAGAAATGGAAGGAAGGAAGTTCAAGTGGAAGAAAGGATGTGCCAAGCTGTGAGGGCACAGCACCTGGGGGAATGGCATCGTGGGCCGGGGCAGGCTCGCGGAAGGCCTTCAGAGCCAGCTCAGGACTCGCCCAGTGCTTAGTTTTGTGAGTCAGAAGCAGCAGTGTGAGCAGGAGGAGGTGGCCGAGGGCCTCCCCGGAGGCAGGGACCCAGTGGTAGAGGGGAGAGACCCTGACAGTCTGAAGCTTATCAAGGCCTTTCTTTACTCTGTTTCCACTTTAAATTCTTTCATCCGCTGGCTGGTTCCTTCGTCTAATCCTTAGGGAGCCTCTCTTTCGTGCCAGGAATACGAGGTGGTCAAGACTAAACCTGGCCCCCAACCTCTTGTCTAAAAGCCTTGTTCAAATGAAATCTTACACAGGATAATGCTTGCAGTGTATTGGCCACCTGTTTATTGTTTTCTCTGTATTATTTTCTGAAAATCTCACTTGCAGTGTTGCTTATTTTATGTTGGAGGCATTGGCGAGGGAGCCTATAAGGAGCGAATGGAGAAGGAAGGTGGGCAGTGTGCTCCCCGGACTCCACCGGGTTAATAAGCCAGGGTTCCAAGCGCATCCACACTCCAGCTCACCTGGAGAGCTTGTTGGAAAGACTGATCCTCGGCCCCCCTGCCCACTCCCACCCAATGGATTAGATTTTCCAGATGTGGAACCCTGCAGGCTTTTAGATTAGATTCTCCAGATGTGGAACCCTTGCCTGGAGACTTTTAGAAGTTTCCCAGGAGATCTGAAGCAGCCAGCTGGGTTTTATGAATCGTTGCCAAAACCTCTGTCTTGTTCTGTCGGACTTAAGATCTGTGCTTCTACTGCGCATCTCGAGCGCAGGTAGAGTTCGAGGGCTGCTCAGCTGACGATGCTGGTAGAGGTCATTTTACCGTCATGGTGACACTGGCACAGCATGCTGGTGTCCGAATCATTTCCAGCAGGTGCTGGTGCGCTCACAGAACCAGAAAGGGGAAGGACGTGAGGCCATCGGGGCGAAGTGAGATCAGGGAGGATGGCGCCCACGGCTCAGTGGGTCCAGGTGTGGAGGGCACATGGACAGGACAAAGATGTGTTTGAATTTCAAAATGAGATCTGAGAAGACAGGCAAACTGGAATTCCCATTTTCATGCTATTTATCACAGAAAAAATTTCCATCAGCTGTGTCAATGGAGGAATGAAAAGCGAGGGGGAAAAAGGCTCGAGTGGTCACGGTGGAAAGGACCCAGATTCAGGGGCACCGCCTTGTTCATGCTGCCCGCCAGGAGAAGTGGGGCAGGCAGGCGGCTCCCAGGGTGATGTTTGGGAGGGGTGGCTGGTCACTGTGCTTCAGGGAGGAAGGAAGGGCCCTCCGTGCTTGCAGCGCCTCCAGCTTTTGCCCTCAGGGGTGGCTCCACCAACTCCCCTGCTGCCCCCCAGAGCAGCTGACGGAGGACGGGCTCGGCAGCCCCTGGCCCCACGTCCCTCCCAGGGTCCCTTGTGCCCAGCCTGCACAGTGGCCAGCGTGTCCAGCAGGCTTCAGGGACAGTGAATGAGAGCCACTGTTTGTTCCCACTGAGAAAGTTCTGACCCGTTTCCGGAGCCATCGCCATGGAAACGTCAGGGGAAGATAATTGAATGGAGCCTCTTTTCCTCCCATCTGCCCCGCTCTTCCTCACCCAGAGGCTGAGGCTGGAAGGGTGGGCCCTCTGCTGCCTCGCTTTCCCTGTAGGCTCATGTAAATTTGAGAAGAATACTAAAAGCCAGGGTCCCTCACTGTGCCAGTCTCTGCTGGGATCAATGACCCTGTCCTGTCCCAGTTGTGGTGGCAGTCCATTTTCGTACCGGCTCTTGAGCTGGGCCTGCCTGGTGCATACTGATAGCCAAAGGCTTCCAGAGGCTTCCCTGTCCTTCCCTGTCCAGCCAGCCAGCCAGCCTCAATCCTCAGCCACATTCCGTACAGAAAAGCCTTTCTTGGACCATATATTTATTAATGTTAACACATATGCAGGAAATTTTGAAATAGAAATAGAGGGAAGGAATAACTTTGTTCCATTTGCAAAACATGTAAATAGCCATTTAAAAATGTCAACAAAGGTGTTTTCTTTTTAGTAGATTGCTTAAGGTCATACAAAATGACTCACAATCTTTTTTTCATTTTATAAAAACTAGCATTTGTGTGAAAGTCATGTGCTACAACCCTGTTTTGTTTTATTTTGTTTTGCTTTTGACAATAATTGAGTAAATCTTAAGATAAATAAAAAAGACCTAAGTAAAGTTTCAAATTCACGGTGAGGCCATAAAATGAAACCATTAGTTTTTTATTGGTTATACCAAATCCAGAATGAAAAGCAGAAGTTCAAGGCCCTTTCTTTTTGTTACACCTTCATTTGTATGCCTTTTGAAAAATCATCCAAAGTCAGAATTTGACCTGGGGCTGCAAACTCCAGTGGCCAGGTTACAAACTTAAATTGCACTTTTTAGACCAGTAATTAGAGAAAATGCCCACTGTTTTGGCTCTGGGCTAACAGTATTGCACCTGTCACCATGAATACAGTGATAAGCAAGACTGTCGAGGGCCCTCGACTCCACAGAGCCGGAGTTTCAGTGGGAAAAGCATTGGGTTGGGTGTCCAAAGAGCTGAGTTTTAGCTGCAGCTCTGTGACTTACAATTATTAGTTAGTTGTGTGACTTTGGACAAGTCCTGAGTTCCATCACATGTATGATGGGGCTAGTTCTTTTCAGAGTCTCTGTGAGCCTAAAATATAATGAGATATATATGAATGTGTTTGGTAAACCAGACCAGTGCTTTATAGACGTTAGTTGTTTTTATTCTTAACCTCTAAATATTAGGATCATATTCAGTTGGGGGTAACTGATATTTCAGTATTGGCACAAATGGGAGCATATTGTCACATAGCAAGGAGTCCGGAGGTAGGTGTGCCAAGGCTTGTGCAGCTGTTCTGACTGCCTTTCTTACGATAAAATGATAATGATGACGGCGTGGGCAATGCGCCCCTGTTTTAGACAGGACAATGGGGAAGAGCCAAGGGCAAAAGACGTGTGTACTGAGTCAACCCTTTGCATCAGGAAAGCACCAGCTTTCTTAGAAACCCCCCACTATAAAGCACCAGTGTTCCTTCCCTGCCACACCTGGCCCCCACCATCTACAAGGGAGTCTGGGAAAGTGAGTATTTAAACAGGGTGCACTGCCACCCCAAAGAAAACCGGGGATCTGTAAGTAAGAAAGAAGATGAGAATGGATGTTGACATGGGCGGCAACTGGCTCTATCGTTCTTAACTCGCGGGTCAGTAAATTCCACCCGAGTCCTTGGGAGCTCCTGGGAGGTATGGACCGTTGTATGCAGTTCCCTCATCCAGCTGTGTACAGCTTCATTACCTATGCCAACCTAACAATAAGTCGTCATTGATTGTCTGTGAGACTGGGTAGTTACTGATTCCTTTTTCTGTGACCTTAGTTAAAAGAATGTTAAGTGTCCTCTAGGCTATGTCGTGAGGGTATGCTGAAGGTTAGTTACTAAACTGGAAGGAATTGATAACTTTGCAGTGCTGCATATATGCTTTTACTGTCAGTGGTATTATCAGCATCAAAGCTGCCGTCCATAGAGCAAATTTTATATCAACTTCTTAGACAGTTCAAACCCAAGAGGTCACAAATGAAAAAATATATATATGGCCCCGATGGAAAAGAGAAGACCCGTTGAGAGGTTTTTGGAACCTTGTCCCAGATCTGATTCCCATATGCCCTTCTGCACTTGTGTATTCCTGGCCTTGGTGA
>CM052441.1:13811478-13894455 GCA_028533085.1 Varecia variegata | reverse complement strand
GCTGTGGCCTGGACACAACTAGGCCAGGGACGTCCATGTGGAGAGATGGCATCTGGCTGCTTTTCAGACACAGAACTCTTCAGTTTCTGCCAGTGACCTGCATCGTTCACTTTTGGTACAAGTTAGCAGTTGGTGAATGAAAGGACGTAAATCTCTTTGAAAAGCACCTTTGTGAGGGATTTTCAGATTCAGCAAGAGGGAACCCTGCTCTTGGCCTGGGGAGCTTGTTAGCTGCTCCGGAGGTGCCAGAGAACCAGCCCCTTCTGTGCTGAGAAACGGAAGCACATTTGGAGAAGGACTGAGGGAGACATGACCCGTAGGTGGAGCTGGTTGAAAGAAAGGGCCTATAATAATAGCAAGCATATTTTCTTTTCTTTTAATTTATTTTATTTAGTGCTTGGCATGTGTAGGCATGTTCTAAGTACAGTAAAGGTCATAACTCATCAAAACCCCTGGAAACCATATTATTGTCTCTATCTTGCATAGCAGGGAACTGGGATTCAGAGGGTTAGGTAACTTGCCCAGAGTTACTGGTCAGTAAGTGGTAGAGCTTGGTTTTGAACCCCCACATTCTGAGCCATTGGCTGTGCTGTGCCACTTCCTGGGTAGTGGCCTTGTGACAACACTGAGACATCATTCACATTGAGGAACCAGTCAGCTGCTCATGATTTCCGCCAAATGCAGAACAAAAGGAAACAGGCTTGATTTGCAGCAGGAAAGACCATGTTTAGTTACCTAGAATTTCCATATATCTCCTACAATTAGCACGGGATTGAAGGGTAACGAATGCGATTGTCATTACAGCTGAAGTTGAATACATAAATTGGCAGTATCTTTCTCCTTCTTATTTTTCTGAACAAGATGCTCTTCTTTTGAGACATGTTATACAGAAGGAATAGGCCCCTCGGGGTGGGGAACCTGCAGCCTTGGGGCCACATGTGGCCTTCTGGATCGTTGAGTGTGGCCTTTTGACTGAATCCAAATTT
This sequence comes from Varecia variegata, assembly GCA_028533085.1. Classification (NCBI taxonomy): domain Eukaryota; kingdom Metazoa; phylum Chordata; class Mammalia; order Primates; family Lemuridae; genus Varecia; species Varecia variegata. The sequence continues at coordinate 13,893,469 of CM052441.1, read as the reverse complement.
TATTAAAAGGATTTGTTCTGTGAAGTTTGGATTTGGCTGAGGGGCTGCACTTGGGGATCTGGAGGGCCAAATGTGGCCTTGAGGCCACAGCTTCCCCACCCCTGAAAGGTGGCAAACTTTTTCAAGTCCTCCAAGTGTAAGAGTTTGCAGCTTATGGTAAAAGAGCCCCTTTGAATCAGAATTGAAGATTAGATGGTATTATTGTTTTGAGACAATATCCATACTTCATAAACCTGAAAATCCTGCCATTTCTTTTGGAGAGTTAATGTTACATAATTGATGGACCCAAGCCGTTTCCCATGATATAAGTGTCCATACTGAAAAGCTGCTCAACATCAGTAAAAACTTATTTAGTATACGCCAAATAATGTACTATATACTGTAAGCTAAATCCTGCTTAAGGAAGACAACAGGATATAAGCAAATAGAAATATTATGCTGAAAATCAATTGGATAAAGAGTTTTCAACATCATGCTCAATCATTATGTATGTTTTTTTGGTAAGTCTAAGAAAAGCACAAATTGCTTTTATAAAGGGATTGAGAAGTGCAAGAAAAATCACTGTGTCCATCCTAGTTATTTGAGAGAAGTTAGCATTAAAAAAATTTAAGAGGAGGAACCGTAGTATTTTGGAAACTGTTGGAATCTAGAATGGGAGGCAACATAGTGGCAGTACTTGGAGTGAATACAGTGAATTCTGTGAAAACTAATTTGTGAAGACGGTTTGGGGCAGCTCTGACGAACAGTTATCAGAGGTAGCGTTTATTGGGGACTTACCAAGTGCGAGGCTGACATTCGCCGCCTCTCATAATCATCCTAACAACCTATTAAGGCAGGTACTGTTTTTATCATCACTATTTCACATAAAAAGACAATCAAGGCTTAGATGGGTGGCAGCACTGTCATTTACCCCCAGGTCTACCTGACTTCTGAGCATGTGTGCTCTTAGCCTGTGCCGGGTCGGGCCATTGCCTTGAATTGATACTGCAAACACCTGCCTTGATCATTTTATGAAGGTGACTTTGGAACAAAAAGCCAGAACGTACAGGCTGGGAATACACCATGAAATGAAAGAAAAAGCCTGTGTGGGGAGTGTTTTGACCGGCTTGACAAAATGTCACCAACGTTGTCATTGATACTAAATATTCATGGAGTTCTAACAATATGCCACATTTTGGCAACAGAATTACTTTCAGTCTCAGCCAGTGAATTCCCAAGCTAAATGATGTCAAGTGTATGAAACCCAGCAGCTATCGGCCACGAAGGGCCAGATCCAGGGTGTGGGATTGAAGGAGGTGCTCACTCCCTGCACCTGCCTGGCCCCGACAGTGAGCACCTCTGAGGGCTTGGACCCTCCGTGTCTCTCTCGCCTCACCTGAGTCCTGGCCCTGCGGCCAGCGAGAGGATGACCCTTGAATGTTTATGGCAGACAGTACAGTCTGCAGTGAATTTTGTTTCATATTCATTTCCATTAAACAGAGGAGATAGGCTTGTGTGATAAAAATATCTTCCATGCCCAAAGGATAAGAAATATTAAATTATGAAATTACTTATTTTGCATAAAATAATTTGTCATGAAAGAAGCAAAATATGAATGCACATAGTTAGTCATACTTAAGTAGGACATAAAGAAAATCTTAACTGCTTGTAAGTCCTTCAGGCCTTTAACCTTCTCCCTCCTCCCCCGTCCATGCACAATCCGGTAGCACAGATGTGTCAGTCATTCTTCTACACCTTGCTGCTGGCTTTGGGACCTGCCTTGGCAGGGCCGGGATGATGCAGGAAAAGACCTAGACACAGCATAAACCCTGATTCCAAGTTCAGCAGGAAATAAACTAATGGAGAAGTTTATTTCCTGAGACTCAAGATTAAGGAACTTAAAAAAAAATCTCTTAAGTACAGGTTTTCCAGTAACATATAACATATGTTCCTTTCTTGGAAAGTAGGTTATAACTGCCTTTGTTTTTTCTGGTTTTTTTTTTTTTGTTTTTTTTGCTTTGGTTATAATGAAGCTTCTGGACAGCTCATCAAAGCCAAACCATGAAGTCTATTTTAGGAATTTCTTTATGTTTGGTTATTCACTGTACTTTTTTTGTGTTGTGCAGACTCAGTATGTAAAAATGAGATAGAGTTGTCTTTGCCTGGAGGTGCCTCAGGCTATTTGTATATAAATAGACATGAGAAGAAAGATGAGTTTGAGCCATAGTATTTGGCCTCCTTTGCTTCTACGTGGACAGGAGGAGCAGTCAACACAGCCAGCCCCCGAACAGTGTTCTGCAAGTACTGGGTTCTGATATCTCCATAGACCATGTTCAGATTTGGTGTTGAAAACATTCTGTCTTCACAAGTTCTTGAGTACCATTTCAGTATTTTACCCAAGTGCAGGGCCGGTATATATAATGGTGTCGTTTCTGTCTATCCCTCGAATCATAGAAAAGTGGCATCCTGTAGAGAGCATACGATATGAAATCCCGTTATGTAAATGAGAAAGAGTGTGGTGAACAGGGCAGGACGCTGGACTCAGGAGTCAGAGACGGCTGCCCACCCCAGCTTGGCCCCTGCCCAGCATAACTGGACCTCAGGCAAGTCATCACCCCCCAGGCTCGGTGATGGTCTTGTTCTGTGATGAGTGGCTCACAGAGCATCAAGTTGAAGAGGAGTTCTACACAAGTGTAAGGAATTCCTTCTGGACCTGTGTTTGTTCCTCCTTCTGCTGTATGGTCTTACCAGGATCTCCACTGGAAAGCAATTGACTCACTAGAAAAGAAAATATGGCAACCTAGAGTTTACCCTGTGTAGAGTTGGAGGCAGCAATATAATTTTTGTAAAATGGAGTTTAATATGATTCTAGCCAGCGAAGACAAAAGTGTACTCTCCTGGTGTTTCTTCTCTCACTGACCACTCCTCCCCAAGCCTTACCGGCTCTTTTTAATCTCTAAAAATTGAGTTTCCCCAGAGGGCAGTCTTCATAATGCTTCTCTTTATTGTTTCAGAGCTTTGATGATGCAAGCTACTTCCACATTCTTGTCTCCAGCTCTAGACTCTGTCCAGCTGTTTCTTTACCATCTCTACAGGCGTGTCCAAAGTAGGCCTCGTGTTTCCTCCCCTGCCGCTTCCCCACGTAGCCTTCCGAATTTGGGGAAGTGGGTGTTATGCCAGCTGGTCATTAGGTTTCAATTGTCACCTCTTGAGAGAGGCTGTCTCTGTCCATCATCTCGAATTCTCCCCACTCCTTGACTCTGCAGGCTCCCTCCCCACCCCTTCCAAGCTGCAGGGCCACAGGAATCTTATCTGTCTTGTTTCCTGCTAAGTTCTCAGAGGATGCCTGACTCATACTGGAAGGTGAATAAATATTTGCTGGGTGAAAGAATGAGTGAAAATGGATGAACAAAGCAATTTAACAAAGAATTTCTAAAAGACTGAGGTTGGAGAAAAGAAATTAGCTAAGCGCTGGGGATGCCTGTCCCTTAAATTGGTTTTTTGATCTAATTAATTAATACATTCCATAATTTAGGGGTTTTCTTAAGTGAATTTTGTTTTCAGGGACAACTAAAGGAGTTTAGGAATCTGGAGGAAAAATTGTTTACACTTAAACACTGTTGGGATTTAATAGTAGTAGTTATTGATGAAAAGGTATTTGGCTAAGGTTTGACTCTGTCAAGACCAGCCTGGGCAACATATTGAGACCTCGTCTGGTCAAAATGCACCTGGGCATGGTGGTGCACGCCTGTAGTCCCAGCCACTTGGGAGGCTGAAGCAGGAGGATCACTTGAGCCCAGGAGTGTGCGGCTGCCATGAGGTATGATCGTGCCACTGCACTCCAGCCTGGTTGACAGAGCAAAACCCTGTCTCTTAAAAAATAAAAAAAAATAAAAAAATGCAATACTCGATGATTATTAAATCTTTAAATCTTCAGAGTGCAATATAATGTAAATTATTGCTTCCTGGTCATCGAAATCCATGCTGAAGTTCCCATCCTTTTTCCCCATTGACAATGAAAGTGGTGGCCAAGAGGCCACAGCTCTGCTCCCAGCACCTGCCCTTCTCAGGCCGGCGGTGCTGGCTGGAAGAAGGGTGTACTACCAGGGGCCTCTTTGGAGCTGACTTCTGAGCATTAATTTCTTCCACCAGGAGATCAGTAAATGACCCCCTCCACCTGCTGCCTTCCAAATTTGGAATTGGGTTACATCATTGGTTTTTTTTTTTTTCCTCCTGCTAGATGAATTCTATAATCAGTCTCAAGGAGAAAGGAGATGGCATTTTGCATCACTGCTCTGCCAACTCCTGTCTGCATTCAAATTCATACGGTGTCATTTTGCTCCTTTGCAAATTTGATGAGTTGAGGAGGCTCATATTGATGAAACATTGGCTTGTTATTCTTTGGACAGTGTCTGGATGGTGAACTTGTGAAATTTTAAAAACAAATCACACTCACCGCAAGATGAATAAAGAAACTACAGTGCCATCTGCTGGCATCCTGAGGAAAGGCAAGTGATGACCGGGACAAGTCCAAACCAGAGGATAAAATTATTCAAAATATGTGATAGTTTGAAAAAAGTAGATAAAAATAATGAAAGCACTGTAAATCATCATTTTAGAGAGGAAAATACTGTTATATATTTTATGAAAACTGCACGGCAGTAAGAGCTTACCTTTTTCTGCAGGGTAAGGTCCAAAGTATTTTTATGATACTAAACATTCTCCTTTGGCAGAAAGAATGAAAATAGGGTTGGAAAAATAGAAATGAGCCTTTGAATTGAGATGATTTTATGTATATTTTTTTCCAGACTAAAGAGAGTAAAGCATATATTGGAAGAACAATGGGGCTGGAGTCCAGGTCACCTGGGTACAGTCCCGTGTTGGCCCCAGGTAGCTGTGGGACCGCCGGCCGCTTCCTTAATTTCTGGAGACCACAGTTTCCTGTAAAATTAGGATTGGATTAAATGATTGGAAAAAATTCCTTACAACTCGATAAGGTTTATTATTCTAAACCAGCAAAGGACTAAAAGAAAGTAATCTTTCTTTAGACTATTTTCCCACAAAAATATTTCTTTTAGAAAAAGTAAAAGCTCACATACATATTTTTAATTCATTACATGGTTAACCAGTTTTATCCACAGCTAGGGACATTTGATATATTTGGATCTGAGCAATTAGGTTGAGACTTTCCTGGTCCTTAGAGTGAGTATAAAAATATTAATACATGTGGGGCTCCCTGTGCATTTAGTGGCCCCTTACAGAAAGCCTGCTCAGCCATGCTGCTAGGTCACGGCCAGCAGGAGTGAGGGGGACTGATCCACAGTACCGTGACTTCAAGTTCAAAATCCAACAGTAAGATCTGGAAAAAAAATATTAAGAGTCCAATCTTAGCTTAAAGATTATTGCTCTTTGAAGGATTTCCTGCCTTAAGCCCTGGCCCACTAGCCAACTGCTTGTTCTCTGTGGCCTTTTTGTTTTGCCCATTCTTCCCTGGTGGCCCTGTGTGTTTTCCAATTTGCTTTTGCTGCTGGTGCTCCTCCTCTTTCCCTTCTTCTTGTTCTTCTTTTCCCCCCTCTTCTTTTTTTTATTTCTTTTAGAGTCTGCATCTCTCTGTTATCCAGGCTGGAGTGCAGTGGCGCAATCATAGCTCATTGTAACCTCAAACTCCTGGGCTCAAGCAGGTCCTCCCGCCTCAGCCTCCAGGGTAGCTGGGACTACAGGCATGCGCCACCATGCCTGGCTAGTTTTTTAAAAAAGTCTTTGCAGAGAAGGGGTTTTACTATGTTGCCCAGGTTGGTGTTGAACTCCCAGGCTCAAGCAATTTTCCCACCTCAGCCTCCAAAGTGCTGGGATTATAGGCATGAGCCACCACTCCTGGCCACTTTTTTTTTTTTTTTTAAAGACAGACCTTGCTTTGTCACCCCGGATGGAGTGCAGTAGCGTCATCGTAGCTCACTGTAACCTCAAACTCCTGGGCTCAAGCGAGCCTCCTGCCTCAGCCTCCCAAGTAGCTGGGAATACAGGCACCTGCCACCACGCCTGGCTAATTTTTCTATTTTTACTAGAGACGGGGTCTTGCTCTTGCTCAGGCTGGTCTCAAACTCCTGACCTCAAGTGATCCTCCCACCTCAGCCTCCCAGAGTGCTAGGATCACAGGCCTGAGCCACCGTGCCGGGCCACCAATTTTTTGATGAGTTAGATTTTTCGTTATATTTTCTGTGTTCTCAACATAGTAGTAAGGGGGAATTAACTAGAATTCAAATGTAGCTCTTGTCCTCTATGACTGTTTCTCCCCGCTTCTGTTCTCCGCTCCTGCTCTCCCCTAGTTTACAATAGAAGCCTTTCAGATTTCTCTGCTGCCCAGAAACAGCTCTCTCCTCTCAGCCTTGCTCGCGAGGCTGGGGCCTTCCATTCTGCGGTGGCACCCAGCAGTCAGCCAGCACCAAGGCAGCTGCACCAAAGGGTGGCGGCTTATTAAAGGTGGCTCTGGTCACCTTAAATTCTTGAGGTCCTTACATCTGCAAGGTAGGCAGAAAATCACTGTTAGGTGCTTTGAATGTTCTGCTTCTCTTCCTCTAATTTTTTCAATGCAACTCAGACCTGGCTTCCAACCTCTGTCTTCCCAAGCAGTCAGACGCGGAAGAGTGTTTCCATCTTCTGTCGCGGCAGTGAGGTCTGAGTGAAGATTCTGGTTTCAGTGCCCTGAGTGTCTGTGCTTCTGTGCTGATGTAGCTTCCTTCTGTCTGGGTCCGTGTCAGCATGCCCAAGGACACTGACCTTGCGTGTGGGCTTTGGACTCACGTAATGAAAGATCATGCTCAAAGTTCTGCTCTTTCGTTTTTGAGACAACCAATTTTTAACTTTCTGTGGTTTCCCTGCCTTCTTGCTTTAAATTGGTATCTAAGTATTTTCTGGAGAAATGCTTAATTAACTGGTTCGGGGCTGTGTATACTTTTCTGGTTATTCAGGTTCATCGATATTAACCTTCACAAACCGGCAGCAAGGGGGTAGGGTGGGATGTGGGGCCAAATCTGGTGCCCGGACATGCATTGATTAACTTGAACGCATTTCTAAAAACATGGAATTACTTGCCATCACTTAAAAATCTGGGGCTGTCCTGCAAAAATGCAGATTTCTGGCTTTTCTTTGAACATTGGGAGATTTAGCAAGACGAACGTTGCATTTGCCGCTTGGCGGTGACCCCTGGAGGAACTGCATACTGGCTGCCTCCTCTGTTCGGGGCATCCAGTCTCCCTCCCACTCCTCCCACCCCGCCCCTCATTATTCTTACAACTGACCACCTCACTCAGCTGCTGGGTTAGGTGGCCTCTGCAGTACTGAGTTTACATTTCCATTATTATTTGTTTTCTCTTTTCCACTTACACGAGAGACTTCCCAATGGCCATAACTTCACTGGTACTTAACGGTTCACAGAAGTGAAAGGTACTTGCACAATCATCTAGTGAAGTCTATTCTCTTCGTTTAATATTATAGGTCTTACCCTAGAGTGAGTCCTTAATAAATGTTGACAAACGGCACACAAGGCCGTTTCTAGGAAACCAGCAGACAGGTAGAAAAGGCCCGAGGTAAACATCCTACACAAATTTCCCCTGGCTCTGTTAAGCAGTACTGATGCTGGGTCAGACTAGTTAGGAGGAGTTTCAGTTCTCCCATGAAAGCAAGGCTCCCTGGTAATCCAGCTTGTTCTCTTTTCTAGGAACCCTCTTCATAAATCAAATTCAGAAGACGGCTCTGTAGGTCAGTACCACTTTCCTTGGTTTACCTATTTAATTGCTCTTTTAATGCTTTGTACATAACATAAACATGTGAAAACACTAAAACTGCAAAGAAACCCTCTAGTCAGAAATAAACACTGCTAAGACTGTGATATATAATTTCCTTCTCTCTTTTTTTCCTATTTGTGTGGTTTTTTAAAAAACATAATCGTGATCATATTCTACATACTATTTTATAATTTTTAAAATTGAATATGTTGTGAGCACTTTCCCACCTGACTGAATATTCTTTACAGTAAAATTTTTAAGTCTGCACAATATTTCATCATCTTGGATGTGCCATAATTTAATTAACAAGTCAGTTCTGTGCTGGACCTTTAGCTTCCGGTTTTTTCTCCATCGTAGACAAATGATGCTGCTGTAAAAATTCTGTGGTCTCTGTCCCTGATAAGGTCCTTAGGATACATCCTTCAATTTGGACTTTGTGGATCAAAGATTATACACAATTAAGGCATTGCATATTTTGTAGATTCTTGATTATAAAATGCATGCTTGATTTAGTCATAGCTTTTCTGTTTGGGTCAGAGGGTGGGTGGGCAATAGTGATTAGGGCAACCTCAGGTTGCCTGGATTTGAATCACGACTCTACCAACCTCAGTAGTTAAGACCTTGAGCAAGTCACTTTTTTCCCCAAGCCTCAGTTTTCTCATCTACTAAATGGGAACAATAATATATCATATACGTGAGTATTAAATGAGATGTGCCATTAGGTAGCAAAGTGCCTAGATATGGTTAAGTGCTGAACAAATGTTAGCTATTATCATTTATTTTTTAGGCTGCGTCTCCATTTCAGAAACATTAAAATCAGAAAAAGGAAGAAGGGACTATAGCTTATAGTCAAAGAAATATATTACCAAATTGCCTGAGAGAAGGTTGAATTAATAATGATCAGTCTTCTTTAACCCTTTATGGCTGACATTTGCTTTAGTGTTAAGCCCGAAGGCAGCAGACACCATGGAAGTTGTGTCAAGATAAGAATACATTGGACGTCTCAGGCTGAACGGCTCTGATTTCATTCCCACAGCTCCGAGGGTTGTCAGAACTTAAATAAAGGCATCCTGTTTTGACAAATGACGCCCTTTCGAGCCCGAGAGCGCCATGGATTTGGTTCCCACATGTCTGCTCTGTGCGGCATTGCTTGGCACCACCCGTCTAGACTGTGGAAACCCATGACTTTTCTGGGCCCTGTTTCCAGTGGCCATGGAGCAACCAGACAGACACCAGATGGTGACAGAGCTGCTGTTTTCAGTGTGCCACATCAGCATGATGGCTGATATCACTGCTGCTTTTTCTTTTTAAAGAATAAAGGACAGTCCTACCCATTCATTTTACTTCCCCTTTGCTTTTTAAAAGATATTACTTACTTTGGTGATTGAAACCCTAACAAATATTAGAACTGTCTGGCTATGGCAGTGAATTTGTTATTGCTTGAAAGTCACCCACAGTAGTCAGGGAAGGGTGGGAGGTTAGTGAGAGACCCAGCTGGGAGATGTCACAGCTGGATTGCAATCTGTTTTTCTCATCCTGTGCTCTGGGTAAGCTGTAGGTATGTCATCGAGTAGCCTGAATGCCAGAGAGGGAGGAATCGTGCCCCACTCGTGCCATAGCTAGACCCATGCAAACTACATACCATCGAGCAACAGAGCAGGTCAACCCCACAGACCGTGGGGACCCACTGTGCTGACCAGTGGGCACAGGACATACCAGTCATTCTGTTCTCATCATTAGATCTGGAATCACAGAAATAAACCAAGGGTAGATCAACAATAGGAACAACAACAAAACATTAAGTTAACTTCTTAAAATATCCTATTTGTGGTGTAGTTGAAGTAATTGTGGCTAAGACCAAAGCGGAAAATATACCACAAGACAAGGCAGAATTAGGCATGCTAGTTAAACAAACATCAAAGTGAATACAAGAATGCATGTTTTGCCTGCCTTTTTGATGTTTCTTTATTTCTCATCTTAACCCCACTGCACCATTTCTTGCTACTAGGAAATTTGCATTTCTTTTTAAACAACTTTATAGGCATTCCCCAGTCTTTCACAAACTGAAAGGGAAAAACTGTCTTTTTGTTAAATCAAAGTATTCTTATTAGCTTTGAATTATGAGGAAGAGGCTACTTTTGTTATTAATGAATTTATTGCTTGTGCTTTTTTTTTTTTTTTTTTTTAAGGAAAAGGAGATTGGAAGAAGAAAAATAAGTATTTCTGGCAGAACTTCCGAAAGAACCAGAAAGGAATAATGAGGCAGACTTCAAAAGGTACTGCAGTGCAGCTGGCGGACAGTAGGTCCATTTAGCTCTGAAATGTTAAGAAGCCCAAGCCGCTAATCTAAATGGGCGCTATAAGTTAGAATAACTGATTGCGTGTGCCCATAAAACGTTCAACTTTCGGACATTCCTATCATTACTTTAAGACTTCGTCCCGGTGGGATTTTTTTTTTTTTTTTTTAGATTAAAGAAAACAAATGGGAAGAGTTAGCAGTCCTTTCTTTTCCATAGATCTGACCGCAAAGACCAAATCTTTAGTTTTCTCCATTACACCAACTTCGGAAAGATCTTTACTTTCACCTTACTAAGATCTAAACTAAAAGGGTCTAGAAAGTGTTAGCCTTTGCTGGTTTTGGACCCTACCTGGAGTCTTTGCAACTTTGCAGTGAAAGTCTTCTGAACTTTCAGTGCTCTTCTGTGGCAGGGATGGTTCTGGGGTTGTTGCCCCTGGAAACTCTTAACGGCCTGACATCATGGGAATTCGCCCAGCCTGCTTTGTGAAGGGAGTTCTGCCCTACTCTTGGCTGTGTCTTTTTGTTGTTGTTTATATAGTAAGTAAATATGTCATCCCTTTGAGGCCCAGTTACGTAATTGATGTTTCCCCAGTATTTAGTGAGGAAACCGGAACAAATCCACTTCCAGATTCCAGTCCCGCTGAATACGGTTATCAACAGATGGAAATTTTTCCTTGCTCACCGGTGACACGACTTGTTTTCCTTTGCAAAATCATAGTGTCCGCTGCGGTTCAGAGTGTGTCTCCAATTATCTACACACGTGGACGTGAGAAAAAAGGATGAGAGCAGCAGATTGGCCATTGCACACCTGGGTTCCGTGGCAGCATTCCACGTGGTTCTTTTTTTAAGTTGTTCTGCTTTAAGGAAGTTATTCTTGAACATTCTCAGCTTTTCCTTCTGATATACTCAGGATTATTTGTGATTCATAACAAATCCTGGATTCCAAGGAAGTCTTATTTATGAAGAAAGCTAAGGAGAAAGAGAGAGCTAGAGAGAGAAAGGGAGGGAGGGAGGGAAGGAGGAAGCCAGCGGTTACCAGCCCACGTGGGCTGGAAACCCAGCCAACTGCCCGTCACCCTCCCCGCAGTCAGAGACGACACAGATAGGAAAATGAATCAAGCCAGCAGGCCTCTCTCCTCCCCGGCACACACTATTATTCTTCCCGTACAAGTAGATGAGTGGCGAAGGGAACTTGAGTAGTATTTCCGGACTGATTGATTACAGAATGGAAATGAGATAGGAAAATACAGGGAAACATAAATTCCAAAGTAGGCCCTGCCTGAAATGGGTTCCTGTAAGTCTGCAGCCACTCTTTCACTCTGTCCTTCTACACCAAGGGCGTATTAAGCCACAGCCGGGCATCCTCATGACACCGCGAGTTGGTGAAAGATGAATGAGAGAGACGGGGCAGGGGCAGGACGAGGGACTGGAATGTGGGCTTGTTCCCGGTCTGCACCTTATGGCCCACTTCCACCGACATGTCCTTCCCGACTCATGGACCACTCACATGACTGTCACTCACACGACTGGCCCACGTGGCTCAAATACAGCATGAGCAACAGCAGTCTGTTTGCTTTGCAGGGAAGACTTTAGAAGGAATCTAAGGGAGGATTCTCTTCTCCTCTGCGGTTCTGGCTGCCTTCAGTTTCGAGCTGGAAGTCAACTTCCCCTCACAGTTTGGAAACCTATTTATTACAATAATATTTTCAGATACAGACATATATAGTGCCCTTCTTCTCATGAACTCAACATGCTTCGTATCTGTGATTTTATTTATTTGCGCTTATCCTTTGTGGAACAACAGCCATGTAGCTTAGTAAGGTTGAAGGGTTTTACCAGGCTGCGGGTTTGGACTCTGTGACCTTACCTTCCTCTGTTGTGACTGACAGTTTTCTCCCACTCCTCTGCAAAAATATTTCCTTCCCATTCATGTTTCTAATGGAGAGAACCCTCAGCCGAAGCAGCCGTGCAATGCTTGTCAGATCTGGTTGGGTGTTTCAATGAGATCTCTGCCCTGTCTATAACGAGGACCTCCCTGTCACTTTTTCCAACCCCCCCCTAGCCCCCCACCACTGCTCACTCCATCTCAAAAGCTCTATCGCTTGAGGGATTGTTTCCATCATAACATCCACATGTTCTGGGAGCCGATTTCCCAATCAGAGGTGCTCACGGGCCTCCTGTAGAGCAGCGTGGTTCTACTGCCCCGTTGCTCCACGAGTAACAGGCAGCATAGTGCCCCCGAGCAACGCCCGTCCCCAGCCGGAGACGACAGTCCGTCAGCATGGGACTTCTGTGTCATCTTCCCTGTTCTCATGCCTGCTACTCTCTCTCCTCAATCTCCAGGAGAAGATGTTGGTTATGTTGCCAGCGAAATAACGATGAGCGATGAGGAGCGGATCCAGCTTATGATGATGGTCAAAGAAAAGATGATCACCATTGAGGAAGCCCTTGCTAGGGTGAGCATGCAGGTGTCTTGGCTGTATCTGTGAGCACCGGGCCTCCTGACGCTTAAAAATATTGGGGGCATCCAAGGGTAGAGGAACATAATATCTAAAGTATTATTTTGATGACATTTTAGTGGTTATCAGGTATCCACATTGTCAGATAAAATATTTATTAATTCTTTTTTTGTTTTTTTGTTTTTTTGTTTTTTTTTGAAACAGGGTCTCACTCTGTCCCCTAGGCTAGAGTGCAGTAACATCATTATAGCTCACTGCAGCTTCTAACTCCTGGGCTCAAGCGATCCTCCCACCTCAGCCTTCCAAGTGCTGGGACTACAGGCATGTGCCACCAGGCCCAGCTAATTTTTCTCTTTTTTTGTGGAGATGGGGTCTCACAGTTGGCACAGGCTGGTCTCAAATTCCTGGCCTCAAGCAATCCTCCTGCCTCGGCCTCCCAAAGTCCTAAGATTATAGGCATGAACCATGGTGTCTGGCCAAATGTTTATTACATTCAGTTTACTTGATGCAAGCATTCCACCTTGTGAGGTGAAGCTTCCATATTTAATAACTACACAAATGAATGAAGAGCAGACATTAGGAGAAAAATGACCTGAGTACCATTGCAAAATTTACAGACCTTTTGAAAAGACTGATAAGAATGTAATCAATGGTACAAAATTAATTATTAAATAAAAAACCCTCAGTTCTGTAAGATGCCTTCACAAACTGAACTTTGAATAATCTAAAGCTTTTGCATCAGATATACCTTAAAATTTGGCTTACTTTCATATCTAAGTAAATATTAATTGCAGTTTATTATCTCTTTTTTTTTTCTCCCCTGAGTTAAATTAGGCACTAACAGAAGCCTAATAAACCTTTAGGAAACTGGAGTAGCAGTTATGATAGTGAGGCACAATTTGTTAAAAGATTCCCTGCTTTTGGCTGGGCACGGTGGCTTATGCCTATAATCCTAGCACTCTGGGAGGCCGAGGCAGGTGGATCGCTCGAGGTCAGGAGTTCGAGACCAGCCTGAGCAAGAGTGAGACCCCGTCTCTACTAAAAATAGAAAGAAATTATCTGGCCAACTAAAAATATAGAAAAAATTAGCCGGGCATGGTGGCGCATGCCTGTAGTCCCAGCTATCGGGAGGCTGAGGCAGAAGGATTGCTTAAGCCCAGGAGTTTGAGGTTGCTGTGAGCTAGGCTGATGCCACAGCACTCACTCTAGCCCAGGCAACAAAGCGAGACTCTGTCTCAAAAAAAAAAAAAAAAAAAAAAAGATTCCCTGCTTTGTTGTTGACAACAGACTAATTAGCTCTTGGATTTTCACTTTTGTTCAATTGGGTCAGTGCTGTGCAGATAAGTCACAAATAAACAGGTTTAGAAACGAATGGAAACCTTCCGATTCCTAAGGATCCACTGAATGAGCTATAAATTTATTATTGTCATAGTCATTTTGTGCTGCTGTCACAGAGCAGCACAGGCATTTTTGGACTCGGAGTGCAGGAGGCTGGGAAGTCTGATGTCAAGGAGCAGGTTTGGTGTCTGGTGAGACCCTTCTCCCTTCCCAGATGGTACCTGTGCATTGGATGCTCACCTGGCAGAAGGTGGAAGGGCCAACAGACAAAGGGCAGCTGAACTTGCCCTTCTATAATGGAATTAACACCACCCGATCAGCTCCCAGAAGTCCCACCTCCTAACACCACCACCACGACAACCAAATTTCAACATGAGCTTTGGAGGAGACCAATATTCACCCCATAGCAACCATTAATTGGAACCTTCAAGATTTGAAACCTTGAAACGGTGGCAAGCACCCTCAGTTTAGTTTAATTTACAGTAGTCCCCTCTGTCCACAAGGGATACGTTCCGACACCCTCCGTGGATGCCTGAAAACTTGGATGGTATCAAACTCTGTATATACTATATTTTTTCCTATACATATATACCTATGATAAAGTTTAATTTATAAATTAGTATAGTAAGAGATTAACAACAATAACTAATAATAAAATAGGACAATTATAATAATATCCTCTAATAAAAGTTATGTGAATGTGTTCTCTGTCTCAAAATATCTTATTGTACTATACTCATCTATTTTCTGACCACGGGTAACTGAAATTGTGGAAAGCAAAGCTGCAGATAAGAGGATATTACTATAACTGACTCTGAACCTCAGTAGTTAAGAAAAAAAGTTTAATTTGTTGCTGAGACAACGTTGGGAAAAGAAAAAAACCACCTATGTGGGCTGGAGGGTGGGACTGGGTTTATTAGGAGACCTGGTGGCCAGGACCACCTTGGGATACCCACCTGCTGGCCCCTCTCCCTCTGTGGATTCAGAGACTTCCAGACTGAGGTGGCAGCCGTGGCTGGGTGGTGTTGCTGAGCTTACTGCAGATGAGGTAGCTGGTGCTGGGCTGGCGATGGAACAGGTGACAGGTGACAACTTCTTGTCCATGCTGCTGATCGCCTGGCCTTCATCCTCAGCCTGGTCTGTTTAACCACACCATCGACCATCTGGCCCAGCTGCCAGCCAGGGCAAAAAGTCACCATACATTTTCTCTCCGATTCCATTCCTTGGGCATGCCATAGCATTTGGGAAGTCCAGCTGAATTCCTAGAAAGGGCATATGAGAAATGCAGACCTGTATTTACTTTTACCCTGGCGAGCAGGATGTTAATTACCTCCTGGGAAGGGGGATGCCACTGCACTGCTTTTTAATAGTCAAACTGAAGGGAAGGTGTCTGCAGGCCTCTGACAGCACCTGTGTGGGAAGGGGGTTGCCTATGTTGGTGCCTAATTCAGTGTTCTTAGAGCAAGAGAAAAAAGCAGCCTTGATCTAGCCCACTTTAGACAGCACGTTTCTATAATTGAGAAAGAAACAAAGGAATATTTTCAAGTTGGGGGGAATGTGGAGGAAAAAGATTGCTTGAAGCTCCTTCTGAGCTCGTAATTCAAGAACTAGCCATTGTTTACACGGAAAGGCAATCAGAAGGCCACGCGGCGAGAAGGTGGCACAGCTGCAGGCAGGTTTGTGCGGCGGCTCCCGCCAGCTTGGCTGCCTTTCCCTGGTCGCAGATGCAGCCACGGTGCTCATCGAGGGATCAAGAATATTGTCCATAAGGCAATCTGCAAATGCAGAAGCCTGAAGAAAAAATTGGTGACATTCTCCAAACTTGACTAGGTTCCAGATACAAAGATGGGCACCTTTGACGAATGAGGATGCAGCAGAGATGCTTTTTGGATGGCCCTTCTCGGGGGAGCACCCACCCTCAACTGCAGGTGTCCAGATGGGCTGCTGCTTAGCTAGAGATGGAACACCTCGAGAAAAATGTTATTGAGAACAGAAAATAAAGTGCAGAGAGGATCTGCCTCCTTTAACTTATGAGCAGCTCAGGGTCTAGGTTTACTTTATCACTGTATTAAAAATGTGTTAAGACTTAGACCTCTTGCAATTACCCGTGGTCAGAAAATAGATGAGTACAGGACAAGACCATGTTAGGGCCTTGCTCTGGATTACGGGTTCAAGGGAATGTTGTGGCTGGTTTGAGCTTCTGTCCAGATGACTCAGACTTTCCCTATATCAGCAATGAGGCTGTTTTTCTTTCTTATCATTGGTGTGTTCCCTAGAGTCGCACTTTCGATACCTTTGCATTCACGAGTTGACTTTGCATTCTGAGGCCTTGCTTTTGACCTGCCTCAGTTTCAACATGCCTTCCTCGCTGAGCTTAATCATCTCTGGCTTTTGATTTAAAGTGAGAGATGTGTGACTCTTCCTTCCACTTGAACAGTTCCAGGCCATTGTGGGGTTGTTAACTGGCCTAATTTCAATATTGTTGTGTCTCAGGGAATAGGGAGGCCTGAGGAGAGGAAGAGAGACGGGAACTGCCGTGCGGCAGTCAGAACACACACATTTATCAATTAAGTTCCCCGTCTTACATGGGTGTGGTTTGTGGCACCCCAAAACTACTACAATTGGAACATCAAGATTATTGACCACAGATCACCATAAGAGATATAATAAGAATGAAAAAGTTTAAAATATTGTGCAAACTACCAAAATGTGACAAAAGATTCAAAGTGAGCATACACTGTTGGAAAAATGGCACCAGTAGAATTGCTCCATGCAGGGCTGCCACAAACCTTCAATTTGTAAAATTGCAACATCTGTGAAACATAATAAAGCAAAACACAATAAAATGAGGTGTGGCCTGTACTCATTTTAAGAGCATACATAGCTCTCAGCAAGTAAGTTCAGGGTATTCAAATCTTGTACTAGTTCTGCAAGATACCGAAAGCCTAGTGAGACACTTGGAAGTTATAGGTTATTCATTTACCTGGGTAATTTTTGTGTGTGTTGGTGAGAACAGAAGGGTAGGGGGTAAACTCACATTTAAATAAAAGAGAATACCAGTAATTTTTTTGGTATGATGCTACTCAGCAATGATGGAGCCTTGTTATAGAAAAATATGTCCTTTGAAATTTTAACCAGATACACTATCTATAGTAAACTATGACTTAATAATCATATTTCCTTAAATGATAATTATTAATACTAAAGACTGTTCAAAGTAATGGGATCTAATCACTAAATATTACATATTGACTCGTCTGATCAGTGTGTATCTGGTTCCACAAGGCTACATCTGTGTGAAAGTCAAAAATAGAGTCCATAGGCGATTAAAAACGAGCACCTAATGTTTGTCACTGCTGTTTGGTATCGTGAACTTTTCTTAATTCCAGGGGTGGTTCACATCAGTTTCCCTAAAGCAGAGCCCGAGGCAGGGATTCATCAGTGTCTTAGTCCCTTAGTGTCGGCTATAAAGGAGTGTCTGAGGCTGGATAATTTACAAAGACGAGGTTTATTCGGCTCATGGTTGTGCAGGCTGAAAGACTGGACATCTAGAGAAAGCCGCGGGCTGCTGCCATTCCTCACGTGGGGAGAGAGAAGGCTGGGGGAGAGAGGAGGTGTCCGGCTCTTGTTAACAACCGGCTCCATCAGGAACCAATGGAGGAGAACTCACCTACCCCTCCAGGTCATCAGTCTATTCATGAGGGATCTGCTCCCACAACCCAAACACCTCTCCTTAGGCCCCTACGCCAACGTTGGGACCAAATTTTAACATGAGGTTTGGGAGGATGAACATCCGACTTATAGCATTGTGCAAGTCGTTTATTGAAGGAAGGCTTTTGAAAGAACTCTCTAAGTGAGGAAGGGAACCAGTTGAGGCAGAGGGAGAAGCTGGACAGAATGTGATTGCAGGAGAAATCTAGCGTCAGCCTGAACCCATGGGAGTGAGGAGGTCTAGAAGGTGAATTGCATTGTAGGATTTGTCCCACCAGGAAAAAATGTCTGAAAGCTGACTGGGGAGAAGGAACAGCCTTCTATGCATCTTTGTGGGGACAGCTTCTATTAGCCATGTCCTCTAGAGCAGGGTGCAAGTGTGAGCTTATACTTACAGTGGAGGGATAGCTGGGGGATAGGTGAACAGTCTCGCCAAGGGAATTTGGGCATCTGGTATACCAGAACATAGGATTATGAACTGGGAACCTACATGTATTATTGAGTCATTTCCTTGTAGCAGCATCAAATCACAGAGATTTGGACACATGGGCTCATGGAGAGTTCATAAAAGGTTTTTAAAAATTAGTCCCATGGGGAGAAGTTTGAAAGGATTTATCTCAGAGAAGAAGCAGAAAAGGACTTAATGACAGTCTTTAAGTGTCTGAAGGATTGTTAAACAGTACACCTTTAGGATGTACTGGAGAATGTTTTGATTGTTTTTTTAATTCTCTACTGAGGACAGACTAGAAAGAAATGAATTAAAATAGCAGCTGGAAGGGATTTAGATTTGGTATAATGTAAATGTTCTTTACAATAAGCACTAGTAGAAATTGGAATGGTATAAAATCTCTCTCCCCAAAGGTCTCCAAGATAGAATTAACCATTAATCTACTAAAGTTGGCCATCTCTCTAAGAATCATGTCATGGACTTCAACTGTGAGAAAACAATGAGACCAGGATATGAAGGAGCATTTCTACTTAAAACAGACACACACACACTTTAAAATATCCTTATAAGTATGGAATCAATGCAAAACTACAAATTTGCTTTAAAATATACAGATTCTCAAATCATGAATCACCATTTTATTCCTGAAATTATAATCAAATCAAAACTTCTTGAAGCAAAGTGGAGTATAAAAATGTACTTACAGGCCAGGCGTGGTGGTTCACGCCTATAATCCTAGCACTATGGGAGGCCAAGGTGGGAGAATCTCTTGAGGTCAGGAGTTCGAGACCAGCTTGAGCAAGAGCAAGACCCCGTGTCTACTAAAAATAGAAAGAAATTATCTGGACAACTAAAAATATATAGAAAAAATTAGCCAGGCATGGTGGTGCAAGCCTGTAGTCCCAGCTACTCAAGAGGCTGAGGCAGAAGCATCGCTTGAACCCAGGAGTTTGAGGTTGCTGTGAGCTAGCCTGACACCATGACACTCCAGCCTGGGCAACAGAGTGAGATTCTGTCTCAAAAAAAAAAAAAAAAAATGTACTTACATAAGTACTAACCAAGTTGTTTTTCCCCTGTACAATGCACTTTAAGAAAATTTGGAGATGTTATTTTGTAACTTTAAATCACACAGCGTGTTGTAATTAAGGTAATTAAAAAACAGTTAAGTGCTAATAGGTTGGATAGAGCACAGAATTACAATCTCTATCGAAAGAACCACACATACTTTTAGGCCTCAAAGCAGGTGGTAGAGATGGAAATATAGCCAAAAAAAAAAAAATCATTGTCTATTTGTGATTGACTGACTAGTTAGGAATTTGTGTCTTTTTTTTCATAAAAGATGAAGCTTATTTAATGGCTCCTGGTAGTTGGGGCTAAGGTTGAGTATAAAAACGGAGTAGAGACCTGGAGAAAACCTGGTAATCCCATGATAATCTCATTTGCCGTCGGGCAGATATTCCCAGTCATACACGGAGAATGTCGCATTTCAGAAACCCATATATCCAGATGGAAAAAGTATTCTAGTACATAACATACATTACTATAAAGATTAAACAATATGTGTCCCTAATGCATTAAAGATTAAAATGATTAGCACCCAGAATAGCAAAACGTTTGAACATGCGGAGTTAATGTGAATTTTGAGCTTTCTTTTTTCTGAAACCTCAATGGTGATAATAATAGTATTATAATAATAACTGTATTGCCTAGATACAGTGTGCTAGGAGTTTTGCTGCACTATCTTACTCAATTCTGGCAATAACCCTGGGAGGTTGATTTATTATCACGCCTGTTTTAAATAATTTGTCCCCAGGGCTCCCAGCTGGTATTTGGTTCTGCAACCCAGCTCTTACCTGATGATCAGTACTGCCTACCTCCTCCCACTTACATGTGCAGAAAAGAATTTCGCAGGTAGAAATGACACTTGGGAAAGTTGCTTTTTCCTGGAGGGATAATTGTCAGTGTGGTGGCTTTTCCATATCCACATAGCTCGAGTGCTTGAGGACTGTCTGGTCACTGTCACATGGGCTGTCACGTCCAATTATTTCTGTTTTTAAATTACTTGGTACACAGAACATAATGTGATCACTCTCTTAAATGCGTATGTAAAAATTGCTTTATGGTAGGTTTTTATTGCAGTGACAACTTTTTAGTTGGATTGAGCAGCAGAGCTCAATTTCTGTGTGTTTTATAAAAGCACGTGCCATTCTGAAAGATCCTTCATCTCATTTTGTCAGATTAAACTTGCTCACTTTCTGTAGCATTTCACTTGCCCTTCTGTGTTTTTCAAATACTAGAAACCTAGTTTCTAAACCTAAACTTTAAATATCTCTGATGATATCATAGTTATCTCGTTATTTTTCCTCCCCATCCTCAAATGCCCCCAATAAACCCCATAACCTTTGTTAGGTGATACCATCGGACCAGCCACTTGAGGCAGTTTTGAATAAGAAAAGCAAGTGATTTTACAAAATCAATTTCAGGCTTCTAACTCGTTTTACTAAAGTGTTTGTAGTTTACCCTTTTGTCTCTTCCTGAAAAAAGGAGCGTATGTTTTTTCACTTACACAATTGGGGTGGGGACGCCATAATTCAGAGGCCAAACTATATACAGTTTCTGCTTTCAAACTTGTCATTGAGCTGAGAAAAGATGAGTGTGGATGCAGGAGGTGAAAAGTCTAGGTTCTTTTTGGAACACAGGATACAAAGAAGCTGTTGTGTCTGTTGGTTTGATTTAGATGAAAACCCACAGGCAGGGTAATTATCTTCCTCTCTGTCTGGAAAACGTGTCTTTGTCTGACACTTAGTCACCAGCAACAGCACGAAGAAGGTGCCCAGAGTGATCTCTCTGCTGCTTGGTGCACGCATGTGGCCATTATTCCTATTCAGTTTTCCATTTCTTCTCACTGCAGCTCAAGGAGTACGAGGCCCAGCACCGGCACTCGGCTGCCCTGGGCCCTGCCGACTGGCCGGACGGTCCTTACCCGACATGCGATGGCTCGTCCAACTGCAATGTAAGTTTGTCATCTCTTTGAGCATCTTGACCACCTGTGCTAATAAGGGGCTGTCTTCGCAGTGCCAGCCTTTGCATTTCTTTTCACAACTCCCAACTCCCACCAGGGCCTGAGAAGGGAAGGGATGTCTTTGCATATAGATTGCTCAGTTTTCTTTACCCAACAGAGAGCCATCTACACTCCAAATTGTGTTATCATGCTGGGTTTTTGTTTTTTTATTGTAGTAAAGTATACATAGCATAAAATTCTGCCATATTATCTGTTGTAAAGTGTCCGATTCAGTATCATTAAGTACATTCACAATGCTGTGCAGCTAGCACTACAATCCACCTTTCTGAAACTTTTTAGCACCCCAAACAGGAACTCTGTACCCACTAAACAATTAACTCCTCACTCTCCCCCTCACTCCACTCTCAGCTTTTGGTAACTACCTTTCTACTATCTGTCCCTGGGAATTTGACTGCCCTAGGTACCTTATATACATGAAATTATGCAATATTTGTCATTCTGTCTCTCATTTATTCCACCCAGCATAATATTCTCAAGGTTCATCCACATTGCTGCATGTATCAGAACTTTGTTCCTTTTTATGGATGCATAATATTCCACTGTGTGTATATATACCACATTTTGTTTATTCATTCCTTTGTTGATGGGCACTTGGTTTGTTTCCACCTTTTGGCTATTGTGAACAATGGTGCTATGAACATGTGTTCAAGTATCTCTTTGAGTTCCTGCTTTCAATTCTTTTGGATGTATACCTAGGGTTAGAATTTTTTGATCATATGGTAATTTTATGTTTATCCTTTTGAAGAACCACTGTACTGTTTTCCCAAGTAGCTATAACATCTTATATTCCTGTCAACAATGCAGAAATTTTCTGTCATTTTCCCTTCTTTTGGTAATAGTGATCCTAACGGATGTGAAATGGTATCTCATGCCTTTGATTTGCATTTCCTTACTGACTGATGATGTTAAGCATCTTTTCAGGTGTTTATTGGCCATTTGTATATCTTCTATGTAGAAATGTCTATTCAAGTCCTTAGCCCATTCTTGAGTTATGTTGTTTGTTTTGTTATTGGATTGTAGATGTTCTTTATATATTCTGGATATTAATACCTTATCAGATATATGATTTGTAAATATTTTTGCCCATGCTGTGGGTTGCCTTTTTCCTCTCTTCATAGTGTTTTTAATGCACCAAAGTTTTTAATTTTGAAGCAATTATCTATTTTTTCTTTTGTTGCCTGTGCTTTTTTGTGTTATATCTGAGAAATCATTGCCAAATCTACTAGTATGAAGATGTTGCCCTGTGTTTTCTTCTGAGGTTTTTGGAGTTTTAGCTATTAAGTTTAGGTCTTTGACCCATTTTGAATTAATGTTTGTATATGATGTAGTGTATGGGTCCAACTTAGCTCTTTTGCATGTGGATATCCAAT
Source organism: Varecia variegata (assembly GCA_028533085.1). Lineage (NCBI taxonomy): Eukaryota > Metazoa > Chordata > Mammalia > Primates > Lemuridae > Varecia > Varecia variegata. Next base: position 13,870,999 of record CM052441.1, on the reverse strand, counting down.
TTTCCCAACCATTTGTTGAAAATGGTTTACGTATCAATGCTTCCTCCCCATTTTATGGTCTTGACACCCTTTTTGAAAGTTAATTAGTCATATTTTTGAGGGTTTATTTCTGGGCTCTCTATTTTATTCCATTGGTCTGTGTCTGTCATTTTGCTAGTACTGTATCATTTTGACAAGTTTTAAAATCAGGAAGTATGAGGTCTCCAATTTTGTTCTTCTTTTTAAAGATTGTTTTGGCTATTTGGGGTCCCTTGAGATTCCATATGAATTTTAGGTTGGGCTTTTTTTATTTCTTCAAAATATGCCATTGGGATTTTGATAGAGATTACATGGGATCTGTAGATCGATTTGGGTAATATTGTCATATTAACAATATGAAGTCTTTCCAATCCGTGAACATGGGCTATCTTTCCATTTATTTATGTCTTTAATTCCTTTCAGCAATGTTTTGCAGTTTTCAATGTATATAAGTCTTGCCTCCTTTGTTAAGTTTATTCCTAAGTATTTTATTTTTTTGATGTTATTGTAAATGGAATTATTTTCATAATTTTCTTTTCAGATTATTTATTGCTAGTGTATTAAAATGCAACTTTCATGCGTTCATTTTGTATCCTGTCACTTTGCTGAATTTATTTGCTCTAACAGTTTTAGTATCTGTGTGTGTAATCTTAGTGTTTTCTCTATATAAGATCGTGTCATCTGCAAAAACAGATAATTTTACTTTTTCCTTTCTAATTTGGATACGTTTTATTATTTATTCATACTTTTTTAATGTCATTAAAACAGTGCTTCTTAAACTGCAAGTTCCACAGGGATTGTGGGAATTAAAACTCCAGAATTTCAAATAGAACTTTCAGGGTGCCGTCATCAAACTGTGTGGAGCAGGAAGGAGTTATCCCTTTTCATGTGTTATGAAGTTCTTTTGTTTTGTTTGTTAGGTTATCTCTTCCTGAAAATTTGGAAGTCAATCCACCTCCCTGTCTTCAGCCTCTTGTCTTCTCCTGTCCATGTCGTATGCCACCAGTCCTCTTTCTAAAACATCCCTCTTTTCTTGCAATCATGTGTTTTAAAAAGCCTGATGGTTTTCCATTTCTATAAGATAAACTCCAAACTTCTTGGCACACTCAAGGCCCTATGTGATCTGGCTTTAATCAGTTTCTCCAGTCCCATCTTTCATTACCACACCCAATAGCCTCTTTTTCATCCACACTGAACTCTGTGCATTGCTTTGTACTTTCATACTTTTGTGTTTTATCTCACGCAATTTCCTCTACCTAAAACATCTTTCTCCAGACTTTTTCTGGTGAAAATCTACTCATTTTCCAAGGCAAAGCCCAACTGTCACTTCCCTCGTAAAACTTTCGTTAACCTCCTTAAGCATATTTATTTATTGCTTCTTATTCTGTGCTTTTGTTAAGCTCGCTTTCTATATCAAACATGCACAGTTATCCTAGAGTATCAGAATTAATTATACGTATTTCAGCCTCATTGGACATAGTGAGCTTCTGGGGCAAGAAAGGCTGTATTTTTTGCCTCTCCAGTGTCCAGCTCATATAGGAATATTTCAAGAGCAAAGTTGTATTTGAATGTTTATTCTTCCTGGCTGCTTTTAGAGCATGTTTTATGTCTTGCAACTACAGATTCACAAAGCAACAAATGGTGGTTTATCAGAAGTAAATATAACTCTCCCGCTACCTTTTTGTCTCTGATTTCCTGAATCAAACACCAGATTTCCATTGCATCTAAGAAACAAAGGATTATGAATTTGAAAACACTTCCTGGCTTACTTTTGTGTGAAAGAGACTGAGATGTTACCATTTATAATAATAAATGTGTCATAGGCCAGCCAGCAATGTGTCCTGAGACTATGAGCTAATCCAAAGAACTACGTCCATGCTTTTCAATGTGCCTTTTTGGGTCTCTTATCCCCAAGTCTTAAAGGCTAACATAATATAAATGTAAACCATGGGCTTAAAGGCTCATGAAGAATAAATACAGTAACTCCAGACCGATGTGAATCAAACCCAGTTTGGGGGAAAAGACAAAGACCCAGTTGTCCATAGTGAGTCCTTTAGTATCAGATTCATTGTATACTGTCCTGATTAACGGCATCTGAGTCAAGGGAGAGGTTAGAAGACTTTGTTCTTTCAGAGAAACCGGACTGTAGCAAACGCTCACACACTGAGACTTCAGGGAGAGAGGCATGTCTCATTTAGGAAAAAATTACTATAAGTTGAATACTACCAGGTATTTTGAACAACCTGCTAAGAAAGCATTATTAAGTAAGTATTGGTTTGTTGGACCCCTTTCAGAGGATCAATCAGAACCATTACCTAGATATAAATTATCAGAATGAAATGTATTCTTCTTGAATTGGACATTTCATTCTCTTGAGCATTTCTTTGTTCTTTTGGGAGACCTTTATAGAGCCTTTGCTACGTAGCAGGCGTTGTGCTAGATGTTCGGGTTACAAAGGTGAAAGAGAAAGAGAGGCCCTGTTCTGATGGAGTTTACACTTTAATGCAAAAGTTAAAATCACACCCACATGTGTGCACACATATTTGCGATGTCATGTACATATTTACATTCATAACTTCTTACCAAACTGTTTCTTCATAGAGAGCTGAAAAATAAATTCAGCTTGTCCTAGTTAGACCAAGGGCCAGAAATACCATATGCTTCTTCCACATAGAGCACAATCTTCCAGAAGCTCTGCAGAGTGAATTCTCTTTTTGCTTAGAGGCCTAGGTGACGATAGGTTATTCAGCAATGGAGGGAGTTTTCGGAAGCAGGATTATTCACCTTGGGTATTTTGCTAGTTGACTTTCTGCAAACACCCATGCCCATCTCTGGTCATGCTGTTCAGGACTACAGCCAACCTCTGTCATCGCTGAAGTTTTCTCGAACCTGATTGTGATCCTCAGGTCACAATGACTCTTGCCCCTCTTACCCTGACTTTAGCCTGTCCTGTGTTTTTATGGAGACTTGGCAAGAAATTCCAGCCAAGATATTCCTTCTCTTTATTCTAGATGTGTCCCTATAGCCAAACAATTAATTTCAGATAATTCACCCACCAGGGGTTAGGCGCTTTGAGTATCTTTTGTGTGAGGTCCAGGGCTTTTCAGTTTTCTATCGATTCCTTTCTACACTGAGACGTAAATAGCTCACTGGCTCTAGCTGGGAATGTCCAGGCCATGAGAGTTTCAGGGATCATAAGGCCTTTGTCACCAGACCTCAATGCCTATATTGATGCCTGTTGTGCTTTAGGATTTCATTTGCATTCAGTTCATAGGCTTCCCCACCCCCATAACTGACATTAGATAATTGCGTGTTGCCTCATAATAAATCCATATGCACGTTCCCAGTTTCCAAGAGTGTAAAGTACTAAAGATAGATACCCGGGGAAGTGAAAAATAGCTTTCTCTTTGCCAGAGAAGAATCTGTTCTGTGCTGTTTTTCATTAACAATAAACTTCTGCTGGGAGAGTTAAAAGTTTTAAAAGCGATTGTTGGTTAAGAACTTGACTTCTTGTCAAATATCTGAACGTTTATTTTAATATTTTTCATTTTCATTGATTTTGGTAAATTTATTTTTTCATTTGCCTCCCACCAGGGGGAAGGTTTTAAGAGTTCTCATTTTGTGCTATCAACTTGGTGCTTTGAGGCTCAGTTTACCTTCTGGTTAAGAAAACATTTAAATAAATTATGCTATCTTACTGGGTTTTCTAGTTTTTTTACTCAAGCCATAAGTTTTAGTAAATTATGGTGTTTCTGTTTTTACAGCTGGTGGGTAAGAGTTGGTGATCTGTACCTGGTGCTTGAATATTAGTGAAAAATGCTTGCAGTGAAAGATCTTTCCAAAAAATGGCAAACTGTAATTACTCTATTATGATGTTATTTAAATTGTTTTGAAAATATTTAATGGGTAAAGAAAAGTTACAGCCACAACAATGACAACAAAGCACATGAGCTCTTAGAGTCCATTGCAAATAATGTATCTTGGTCTCGTTTATTTGCTTCACTTCATACAAAATGTGTTCCAGAAAAAGTTGGAATTGTGTTTCTGTAGCTGGAGCTCCTTCCTGGGATGAAGCAACTCTGGTGAAATGTTTTTGTGAAGTGAGGGTTTTTTTTTTTGTAAAGCAAGTCATGGTTTCATAATTGATCACTTTTGCATTTGGGGAGATTTAGAATTGGGAAATATTTGTGCAAAGAATGTTACAATGTTATAACTGCGGTGTTATAATACTTTATATCCATGTGTGCATCTCTTCATAGCCTTTCATTGCAACTGCAAATATATCTTTGCCATGAACCTGGTCTGAGGCACAGAAGAGCCAGGTGGGAGAACTGTGTCCAAAACTTTGGGCACAGAGAGGCAGAACACCATGTGGTCACTTCTTTCACTTTTTACAAAATGCTATTTTCAGCGTTTCCTTGATTGAAGACTTTCAAGGTCTCAACTAAAATATGCCCATATTATGAGATCTTTCAATTGGCATCTGTTAAATCTTTTTTGGGCTTTCTAAAATTGTAAAGCATAAATGTGTTCCTCTCCAAGCAGCCAGGTTTTACTCAGGTTTATCCAAGTCGTTTCACCTGCTTCAATTGTCTTGAAGCCAGAAGATTCAGGTTTAATGTTTTGGAAGGAGATGGAATCACAGCCTTAGCTGAAACTTGAACTTTCTAAAAGATAATTAGCAACTCTGCTGTGTGCCAAAAGCCAGAGCATCCCAAAAAGTTGCTTTTAAGTGGTTCTTGTGGTGAGTGGCTTAATTTATATTATTGTGGCAAAAAAAAAAAAAAAAAGAAGGCTGAAGATTAATCCCTTTTTACATTTCGAAGCTGTTAAAATATAAACCAGTATCATTAGCTTTCTCATTTGGAGAAATCTGACCCCAAAGAAGACTTTTTTTATGGCAGCATTTTTTTATGATGAATTTATGAAATCTTCTCCCACCCATAAATATTTCTAGCAATTTAAAAAATATATATGATTTGCATATTTTTGCTGACTTGAATGTTTATTGGATGCATAAATTATGTGAAGATTGACGTAGCCCACAGTTTTAGAGTCAGCCTTCCAGGCACCATGAAGGCATCTCCAAGAAAACGGTTGGCATTGTTTCTACTGTCTTTCTCGTCTTCTATTATTATATTTTATGATAAGGAAATTTAAGAGAGCATAGATTCCAAGTATAAAAATAACTTTCATTTCTGAATAAGTTTTTTGCTTTTTAATGGTGTTTGCTTTTTTTCCATTGTATCTCTTTGCCTAGAGGATTTTTTCATAATTCTTAGTGTGTGGGTTTCAGCTTAAAAGGGTTCTAATTGGCAAGATCCTTTTTGATTTATGGCTGGAAAATGGTTCTGCTTGTTGAAGCTTTAATGGTTTTATTAGCTTGGCTTAAACACAAGACGATAGGAGGTGTGCTTCGGTTTATTTCTCACACAGAAGAGTTTACTCACTTGACTTGTGATATGACCTGGAGAAAGAAGAAACAAAACCTAGCAATAATTTACCATAGGGCATTTATGTCCTGTATCACTGGGACAGATAACAGCATTTCTTTATAGCAGCGGTCCCCAAACTTTTTGGCACCAGGGACCGGCTTCATGGAAGACAATTTTTTCACGCACGGGGAAGTAGGGTGAGGCAGAGCTCAGGCGGGAATGCGAGCGATGGGGAGCAGCTGCAAATACAGAAGAAGGTTCGCTCACTGGCCCACCTCTCACTTTCTGCGGTACAGACCAGTTCCTAACAGGCTGCAGACTTGTATCAGTCCAGGGATTGGGGACCACAGTTTTATAGGATGCTCTGAGGATGCTCTGTTACATTGTGTCAGATAATTAGTCCTTTTCTAAGTCTTTCTAAATGTAACTTTTATTGATTCTGGTCTTAAAATGCATACTTGAAGCCTTCAGATGATTGTTCAGATTTTTATGGATAATTCCTATAAATTTCCATTTTATTTGGTTGGATAGGAGACTACAGTAGAAAATATTACTCTCTATTTTAATAAAATCGTGATTCTGAAACTAAAATGATAATAAAATAGGGACTTATTAAAATTCTCATTAAAAGTAAAAGTAATGATTCTTTAGATCTGCAGTTTAGGGTGAGACTAAGGAAAAGTCAATCCATTGGAAAAATATACAAAATGAGGTATTTTGAGAAATATGAATTGTGTTCCAGCTGGTTGTAAGCTGATCGAGAGCCATTGCTTAGGTGACTTTTTGTCATTTATTCCCTACTGTCCTTCCATTCCCAGCTTTTCCCTGGGACAGGGGCTAAAGTTTGAGGCATGTTTGCCAAGTCCTTTAAGATCACCATGTTTAAACAAAGACAAGAAGGAAGACCTTGCCTGTACTAGCCTCTGCAAATCAGGCCCTGGCCCGGCGTGGGCAGGAGAGGGAACTGGTTAAGCTCAGACTTGACTCAGACCTTGGACTGGGATCCAGATCTCCCACCTATTAGCTCTGCCTCTGTGGGCAAGTTGCTTCATCTCTTTGCACTTCAATTTCGTCAACTGGAAAATAGACCAATCATATCTGTCCCTAAGGGTATTGTAAGGATTAAACAGCACAGAGTAAACAGCCCATGAGCGCTAGCTTCTGATCCTTTATGTGAAGATCTTCTGCTCTTCCCCTCACCTGCCATTCTGAAAATACTTGAGTTCTCACAAAAGTGCTATTTTTGTACATGCCATTAACAGAGTAGTGATGGCTTACATTTACATATCAGCACATACGCTGGAATTGTCAGAATAACCTTAACATAAAAGTGCATATTTACTTGGTTATGCTTTTAAGCAAACACATTATCAATACTTTTTCTGTTTCAGAAGGTATTATTGTATAAGTGGGTTTAGGGGTGGGTCTGGTATGGTCTCCAGGAGCATGTTTGGCCGTAGGAGTGCTGTTCCTGAAGAGTAAGCCGGTAATTGTACTGAAATTAACTAGGGCCTTACCTTGCTGATGAGGGGCCTCAAGGACTGTGTGGGTGTGGGTTCCATATCTGTCCCGTTGGAGGGCGCTCTCCTGGCAGGCCCAGAAACAACTGGACATTTGGCTCTTTGCACCTCGGGAACTAACCAGGTATATCTTTACTTTCCACAGTTTGTACCGTTGCAGGGAGTTGAGGGTACTGCCAGCAGGCCTTCCTCAACCTACTAAGGACCACAGGAGTGAAAATAAATCATGACAAAATATCTACGTACTACATATTCTGAGCATATCTATTTTAAAAAATTTTATTTTAATTCGGGGTAGCTTTTGGACATAGTTTGGAGTGTCGTTTCCTTTATTAGGTGGAGCATTGTAAAATTGGAGATATTAGACAGCTTTTGACCTATAAAAATGTTAATTTCATTTGTCCAACCTCTAATACATTAATATCAAATAGGATATACTACATTTCCCCTGCTAGCTGATTATATTGAAATACAGATATTTAGATATAAATAGCTGTTTTAGGGATTGGCATTTAGATTTGCAGTACTAGTTTCTTATGTTGCTCTTGGGAGCATCCTGGGGGAAGTTGGAGATAAGAGAGGATTTCCATCATTTGTTCAATATTATTGATTCATCCCATGTCAATTCCTCTTTAAATCATATGCCCTAGTGCTGGGCCTTCTTTAATGGATGGGTTGGGAGATACCTGTGTCCTACCGTGGTTTGTGAATAGGGCCCAGACCGAGGGCCACCTCCAGCCTAAGCCAGCTTATTGAAATCTCAGGCTGTCCATCACTCGCTTAGAGTCCATTTGAATTTCGTCACCATTTACTGCTTATATCAAAACTCTTAGAACTTCATCAGACAATGACATGCATTTTGGAACCAGTATTTTAACATAACCAAATTTCAATAAAACAGAATGATTTCTTTAAAAATATCCCTTTATTCTCTCCTCTGCCCTGTTCCTCTCCCTTTTTGTACCACCCCTCCTGGTGCTCCAATATTGATTGTACTATCACTAGTATAATGCTAGTAGCATTGCACAACTTGTTCCTAAAAGGTTGTAAATCACTTCTTGCCCTGCACATTTGACCCAGAGTGTAGGTGAAGGATGCCATCTTGAACATTCTTTTACTCAATTATTGTGCATATATTTATTGCATACCTACTATGTGCCTGTGCACACGGAGCTTGTGTTTGAGAAGATGAGACAGACTGTTGGATGCCATGGTTGTGGACATAATTGGAATATTCCTACCAAGTGTGATAGTTGCACACAAATTCCATTAAGCCCTAACAAGGAGGGCCTGGGAAGCCTTGCCTGAAGCTCACACCGAGTAAGAGTTCTCCAGGAGAAGGAGGAAAAATGCAGCAAAGTCTAGATGATGAGCTGGGTAAATCTTAAAACTTGCATAATATGAGGAAATTGATTTAAGTATATGAAGCTTTTCTCTATATAAATATTTTGACTTCTAGGGTGTAGGTTCTATTCTTCATTCTTGTTTATAAATTGGTTCCATAATAGGTTGTTTCCATATTTCTGCAACTTTTAAGTTTATATCATTCATCTTTTTCATCCTGTCTTTGAGGTCTCATTTAATTGAGTTCATGTTCTTATTAACTTATTTTATAGAGTGAAGCAATTGTTAGGAATTTCTTCCTGTTCCTTGAGTTGTATTTTCTCCTGATGGAGAGATGGGATTGAAAGATTGGATTTTCGTCTTTTTTAGGCTGGCTCTCTCTCTCTCTTTTGCCTCCTCGCTATAGTTTGTTTGAGTAGTTGGCATGCATCTTTTTTTTCCCATGTTGGTCATACTTGGGAGGCTCTGACTGCATTTTCTATTTGTGTTGATATAAACAGGGTTACTTTTTGACCTGTTTGCCATGCTATCTCACAATAGATCCCTCCACCCCCACCCAAGATACAGTTGAGGGCTTTATTTTGTGGTTCATTCATGTTTGTTCTTGCTATAGCCTCATGTAATGGCCAGGGAAGTGATGGAATGTGTCTTCACTGGGATACCTGGACTCTGCCTTCTCTCTCCTAGATTGTGTTAAATGTGCTGTGTCACAGTCCATGCACTTGGTTCATGGCCGGGGTAATTGGTGGGGCATAGCTATTCTGCCTTTAATTCATTTCTCCAATTCCTGGTGAGTTCTAGAGGCTTTATTTCAATCAGGGACAGCCTCACTATTGACTTTCCATCTTTGTACTCATTGCTCTCCTGTGGCCATTTCCACTGTTCTTAGGTCAGAAAAAGATAAAGACTCCATGCAGTTTACGTCCTTCCGGAATTGGGGTTATGTGAAAGAATTCTCAGGATTCTGCCAGTCTGGCCTTTGGAGAAAAGGGAGCCTTTTCTAGTGGGCTTCAGAAATTTATTTCCTACCTTGTTCATGGAGTTTTTAAGTTCCATGCATTAGATTATGTAGCTTTCCTTGTTTGGTTGCTCTTGGTGCAATATTTTTGCTAGTTTTTAGTAGTATGTTTTTGGGTTTTTTTTTGGGGGGTGGGTGCAAGCTGTTGCTCATTTTGTTAGTTGTTGTGAGAATATTCTGTGGTCCAGTGTTCAGCAGAGATTGTGACCTGATAGCTTTGCCAATTAGATGCCGCAAACAACTGTTCTAGCTCTAAATGATTCCTTTTCACAGGTAGGGAAGTCAGCCTAGATTACTTCAATTTGGAACTTGAAGTAAATTTGCTTATTATTTTTTGTGCAAAGATAAGAAGAATTACATTAAGATTGTGGCTCTAGTTGGTGACATTGGGCCCACCTGCCTCCAGCTTCAACAGATGACCGCTGATCTGGTGGCATAAGTTTGAGTTGTAGGAAGGGAGTTGGTGTCCACACCTTCTATTGCCTTTTGGCTTCATCAGTTCTCTGTATTTGTACATGGTCACTTGCCTAGACAAGGTTGTTTAGCAGCCCTGTCTAAGAAGTCATCATGCCTGATCTATGAGTCAGTCAGTCTAAGATGCCATAAAAGTAATGTGACTTTGCAAACACCACCCAATCCCTTAGGAGACTTACCACTTCTGGGATGAACACTTCCATCAGCTCCAGAAACTAGAACCTCAAACGCATATGTAATTGCCCCACTTGGCAGGCAGTCATGTTCTGAATCATCCTTTTTCCATGGCATGGGGCTGTGTGAGAATCGAATTCACTTGGGAATGAGTGGGTTTGGTGTTTCGCTTTAGTCTTCGGTGTGCCCGACACCATAGATTTGCTTTGGGTAACACTACTCCACTTTTATCAGAGGGACCTGTAGAACTGTTGACTGCCTTCCCAGAACACTGTTGCCTTAACTCACAAACAGCAGGGTTCTCTGACCTACGGGCAGGGTGACATAATACCAGGCAAAGATCTTCCAAAGATTTAGAGTGATGTCTTCTTTCCTTCACTTAACACCCCCCTCCCCACCACCACCTGTAGGAGAAAGCAAGGCATTTTCTCTGCCTCCTGGCAACTTGCAGCATTGGGAGGGGTGGGCTCATTTGCATTTTCGGTCACCTTAGACTTGGCTGTAGGGACTCTTCAGGTCTCATATTTTCTCCATTCTCCGTTTGGGAAAAGTAGCACCATTATTTGGGTCTGACTAAAAATAATTCATGAGTTAAAGAAATACAATAGTTTATTATGGAACATAACATCCATTTGTGGCTACTTTGGTTTTATAGTTAAATTTTTAAGCAGTTTCTTAAGTGAATTAAGTGCTGACAAGTCTTTGCCCCTAGAGAATGGTAATATTACCTCAAATTTGCACATACTTTTTCCAAATAGAAGTATCGTGTAATTATCTTCTCCTCTTCTCCGCCTCCTCCTCCTCCACTTTCTCTTTCTTCAAGTCTGGCGACAACTAGTTAATTTTGAAACTGGCAGGGAGATTATTTCAGTGTTATACTGCACCTCTGGGAGAAGAATGGAATCTCATCTTTTTTTCCATATGCTAACAGAAGTCTCCTAATTTCAGAGGGCAATGATGTCACCAGCTAATGAGCAAAATATTTCTTACAAAACAGATGAGTCCTTCCCTGACTCCTTTGTGATAAAAGAGGAAAAAAAAAATATCCACAATGTGTTTCATGTTTTATATAGTCACTTCTGGCAACTCATAAACACATTTTTAAGTAATTCTAACTTACTTAAACAGTGAGACTAATTTTTTTTGTAAACACAAAGAATAACACATTAACTTGATGACTGTGACAAGGAGAACCCCACCATGGCCGGACACTGCTCGGTTCTCAGTGCTGGGAACATCTTGGACATAGCTGGCCAGAGCCAATGTGCTGCCCCTAAGGTAGGGAGGGACCTTGAATGCTTCACTTTTTGGACCACGGAGGGAGATCAGGCATGTTGGGGAGATTATGAAATCAAGCTTGGAGAAGAGGAGGGCCAGGAAGCTGTTGTTGATTGGTGTCACATGCTGTTTATAAAGGCAGCGGCATCAGCTGAACTCTTGTTTGTCTAGATAGGCGGGCATCTAAGGGTGGGCCTCAGGGCCATCTAAACACTGGACTTCTAGGCTCACAGGCACATGGAAATGTCCCCACACCCATGGCAAGTGTCCTTCCCTTCACTGAAGTATGTCTCAATTTCCCCAAAGGTGAGTTCTTGTACATCGCAGTCCCTGTGTCTGTGTGTGTTTCTCATGCAATTATCATAGTTGACTTATATTAATCATATCTCTGACTTTCTCTTGGGGCTCTCCCCACCCTCAGACTTCCAGATTGTAAGCTTTATGAGTCCAGGCAATGCCAGCTTCCTCATATTATTTGCATTCCTTGCCTTCCCTAACACCTTGAGTCAGTGCATTCATTCATTCATTCAAATCAGGAAATATAATATTCATTTAGCACAAACATAGATACTGTTTTTACTTACCTAAGTGGAAAAGAATATTGTAATTCTCAGTGTTGGCAACTGCTTGTGAGATATTTTTACGTAATATGACTTTTCTTCAGAGCAAGTTGTTAATACGTATCGAAAGTCTTAAAGATATGCTCTTTCTTTTACGCATCAATTCTATAATCATGTATTCTAAAAAAAAGAATGTGTTGGACATTTTATAAATTTTACCACAAAGTGTGTATCAGAGACTTGTTTATAATATTGAAAAGCTGGAAATAGGCAAATGTCCAATGATGATGGGGCATTATGTAAGTAAATTATGGTATTCTTTTATGACTGAATAATACTGAATCATTAATATGTTGTATTTTGTTTGTTGAACATTTGTAGACATGGGAATATTTCCAAAACATAGATTTTTAAAAACAGGTTCTAGAACAGTTCGGGCAGTGCACACTGAGGGTTCCAGGGTCGGAGGCAACAGTGTGGCTCAGAGAGGGACAGCGATTATGGGCGGGCGTGTGGTTTCTACTCAGTGCGTGTTCATTCCAGGGAGGCTTTGGGGACACTGATAATGACTGTGTGAGGGGGAGAAGCTGAAGATCAAAGGTCATCCTTTTTTGTAAGAAAACAGCAATATAAGGGTGTATAATGTGTATGAGAGAGAGAAAAGTGGGAAGACATGAACTAAAATATTACTAATTTTTCTGAGTGTGGGTAGATAGGTCATTTCTTTCTCCTTTGTGTGTTTTTGCATTTTCCATATTTTTTGTAATTTATCTTGTGTAATCAAATAAACAACAAATATTACTAGAATACAGATGCCATGCTCATTGTCTGCATGACATTTAATGAGGGTCTGCGTAATCCAGTGATTACAATATATGTGTTCTCAGTCTGTGGATAAAATATTAGTATGTTTAGGTTACGGTACAACCACGTAGTCTAAGAGAGATGGGGGCAAAGCCAGGAAGGCTTTCTGTAGGAGGCAACACAAGGACTGAATCTTGAAGGATGAGTAGGAGCTAGAGAGGCAGATGGAACGAGCAGAGCTTTTCCCAGAAGAGGGACCAGCAGGTGGAGAGGTGGACCCGGGGTGTTTGAGATGCTGTGAAGAAGTGAGAACCAAGTACCCTGAGAGGTCCTTTCCACAGTGTATCTGAACAGTGGTCCATAACACACACAGAAACCAGAAATAAGAGTCAGAATCTGACCACACAAAGCCACATATTCCACGATGAGGCCTTTGGACCTTGTTCCGAGGAACTATGACTAATAACGAACAGTTCCCAAGCCTGGGAGTCAAATGCTGGAATTTGTTCTCACAAGTTTGCACACCTCCTTTGTGCTGGGTAAGTTCAAGTCCACCACCCAGAAAACGAGCAGCGTTGCCCTTCTCTCATAAAATCTATCCCCCCTAACCTCCACTGAGAAGCCTCCCGGGGTGCCCTGGCTCAGTCTAGCCTTGCAAATATTCCCCAGTTTATTTGGATACATGGCAAGGTCTGGGAGCTTCAGGGCTGAGGAGTCTAAATTTCTTTGTTCCACACTGATCACACACATATTTATGGAGGGCCTGCTATAGGTGCACACTGCATGGTGAATCAAGGGAGGGGACGCCCAGCAGACAGGGCCGCACCACCGTGGAGCTTCCTGTCTTCTGAAAGGCAAGCCCACACTGGGTCCCCAGGGAGAGCCCAACAGCGAGTGTCTCCATAAATACCTGAGTCATCTTCTGAGATGCCGGCAGTGACACCAAGAAGTGGTGTACAGGATCACCCCTCTTTCTCTTTGCCTTAGGAGGCTCTCCAAGTAAAGTGCCTCCATGTGCTGGTCCTCCATAGGAGGACACCATGTGCTGGAGGGAAGAATTGGGATGTGTCCTTCCTGCCACCCTCCTCATGGTATCTGCATAGTCCATGCCCAGGCTTCATGCATGCCTCGCATTGATCTGCCAGGCACTGAGCTTCACATTCAAGGTCTCCTTTCATCCTCTCAAGGGTGCTAGGAGGGTTCTCACTGTCTACTTTAGAAATGAGAGAGGTTAAGAAACATGCCCAAGGCCGCATGCTCTTCCCAAGCGGCATAACGGGATCTGGACCCACGCCTGCCCCATTCCAGAGTGTGCTCTGCACCTAAGTAGCCTGCTCAGCCCCAGCCTCCAATGCTGGCCTCATCACTAGCGTCCACATGTAAAACTTTGCCTTTGTCCTTGCGATGTACGCAGCACCTAAAAGAGCAGTTCGTAAGAATGAAAATAGGTGTTGTTTGGACTCCACTCAATAACAAATAGAAGACTGCACAGGTAATAAGCACTTCCTGAACTCCAGTTGCTGATCATATGTACCCAATTTTTAAAACAATGCTGTAAGGTAAATGTTGTTATACCACATTTACACGTAGGAATATTAAAACCCATAGAAGTAAAGTGGTTTGCCAGGTGGTTTTGATTCCAGGAGCTTTGGGCTAATCCTCCTCCCTTTACCCCATTCTCACTGGGGCATTCTTATTTTCTTAGTTTTTATACTGTAATGAGGGAATTCAACTGATGACTTCTAATGACACCTTTAAGGAACTCAAAGCCCAACATTGCAGCACGGTTGTTAGTCTTGGGTAAAGAAAGTCCTTGTACAGGTAAAGCACAGGAGAAAACCACGAAGTCCCAAATTCTCCACCTGCCGTTGCTGTCTGTGAAATGGGGTCCTGCTTGTAAACGCTCGGCACAGTGCCTGGGAACGTGAGCGTCTGGGACGTGTGTATAGACGAGTATTGGAAGTACAACTTCGGAAACGCACCTGCCACAGTTCTGTGGGCCCTCAGTGGGCGGCGGGGAAGGGATATTTTGTGGGAGAGTTGATATGGGAAACGGGAACTAGGCAGTACAGGGAAGGTGTGGCAGACCCTCGCTGGGAGAAAGAAGAGGAAGCTCCACACAGGGAGGGGACGCTTCTGGGCAGAAGACTGGGGGAGTCAGGGTTGATGCAATTCTTGCTGAAGAATGAGAGATACCAGAGGTCCCAGGGAGGAAGACCAGGACAGGAGCCTAGGAACAGGGGACAGTGTGCTGGCTGTCTGTTGCAGAATCTAGGACGTCTGCTTTCCACTTGAGAGCTTTGTGTTCCGATTCCCCTCTTTTGTTTTTAGTTTAGGTAACCTCTGGCCCCTGCCCAGATGTAAAGTTGTCATTATAAGGAGAGATCATGGTTTATACTCACTGGTGAGTCCTGTGCAGCCAGGTATTTGACAGGCCCTGACCTAATACGTAAAGCTCACACAATGGGAGAGACACCTAGGAATGGGACTCAAACTGTGCAGTGGGAATAAATGACTTACCCAGCTGAATGAACTTAGCCCTGAACAGACAGACGTGACTTGCAGCCCACGTCATGGAGAGTTTATATGGGGTTTTTAGTCCTGTCTTGTTTAGACAATGTTCTGTTTAAGTAACAGCATGTGCCTCCTGCTCCCCAGAGACCCCTGAGAAAATTAAATGATCATCTTGTGACACACGCTCACGCTTCCAGAATGCAGGAGAACTCAGCTGCTCTGAAATGAGCATTGAAACAATTTGGTAAGACAGTTTTAGACGCCTCAGGGAAGGGGAAATAGCCTACGTTTACTCCGGTGGTTAAAAGTTAAAAAAGAAGTGGGTAGAGAGACAGAGAGAGAAAGTGAGAACTCTAGGAGAAAACCAAAATCATAAGTTTTAATTCAGTAATTTCAAAAATAGCCACTGGAAGGTGTCTATTTTCAATCGAGACTACTCCCTTAAGGGGGTGTTCAGAAGACTATCTGCAAACAGGATCTTTTTTTAAGTTCTGTCACTTTTAAGGGTTAGTCCTTGTCCTGGATTTGCTCAGATTCTCGCGTTCTTTTTTTCTTTCTCTGGAATTCCATAGACAGTAATTAAGGAACTGCAGGCCAGCAGGAGGTCAGGGAGCCTTCCTCAGTGAAAACAGGGATTGTTGGCCATGCACAACACTCCCTTTTTTCCTTGTGGTGAATAGGAGATTTGCTTAGAGCTGATGACTTATGCCTTTCTTGCAAGTTATGCAGTTAGCAAGCGACTGGGGAATCAGTCAGCAGGCAGAAAGGAGCTAATTGAATCCAGTGTCTTCCCCTCTTTCTCTTCGGATCCTCAGCTGTGACGGCGGAGCCTGCCCGATCATGTAACTCCAGAGGAACATGTTCGAGGAGTGCCTAATCCTAATTTTGAGATTGCAGAGTTGACGCAACAAGAGTGAAGACTCTCTCCGAGTGGGGAGGGGGCGGGGGGTACAGACGTCTTCAAAATTGCCCCGTAGGCCTGCTAAATGCCGAAGCCGGTAAGTCGCTGAATGTGTTTAACTGGAAAGGAAAAGAATGCATTTTCTAGCGCGTCAAGAAAAAGCTTTTTGCTTGCTCCTGCCTCTGATGTTTCCTTCTCTTTTTTCCCCTTATATCCCTCTAGATTTGTCCTACTTCTTCCCCTATTTACTTCCTTGCCTGGTAACTCTGAGCATTCTTGCCTGGTGCGTTCACCCAGTGATAATGTATAGCATTTGGAAAAGAGTAGTGGATATTATTTTGAGAATTTGAGAGAATGAGCATACATGGGCTGGAGCTCAGTTGTGAACAGTGGAGGCTTCTCATGGGGAGGGCTTGAATTCAGACGGCCGTTGCACATTGCTTTTCATAAGCTGACAACTGATCGGCTTCCTTCTCTTAACTTTAGGATTAAAGCCACGACAAGGCAGACCTATTAAGTGGAAGCATATATGTCTGATCATGCAACAGGTTAAAAAGAGACCACTGTGTGAATTTTACAAGCAAACACATTTCCGATTTCAAAGTACTTTTCAAAAATGCCCGAAAATCTCAGAATGTCATGTGGCACCGAGGGAGATGAGTTGATTGAGTCTGGGTGTTAATTGTGACAGTGTGTTGAGTGTTTCGAGCTTGCAAAGCAAGCTGAGTGAGAGTGTTTCTGCAAAGGGCACAGTTGGAATCCTGTGCTCAGCATGGTCCCCGGCAGTCCCCAGAAGGGTCTAGTTGCTTCTTTCAAGTTTGGTTTAACCTTTATTACAGCACATTACTACTGTGCCTGCACAAGAGTGCCATGTGGCTTTTGGAAAGCATTTGTTCTGGGCATCATAGTTGCAAGAGCTGTTTGTTATAGGGTTGAGTAAAGTATCTGTTACCAACCAGCAGTGACAGGCTCACGTTCAGCAGTGAAGGGGACGCTTTTAGTGAGATCCGGCACATAAATCTTTATACTTACAGATGCTATTCCTTGTGTTCCTTTTTTCTGATCATCCCGAATGTAGCTGTGTTATAAAAAGTTCCCCATGCTGGCTCCGTGTCTTTCCCATTAGAACATTGCAGATGTGTCAAGGATGCACTTGTTCCAAAAGAAGCTGTTAAGGAAAGAGGCTCCACCCTTCCCCCTGAGTGCCAAACGCGCCCCATAGGTTCCTCATTCAGCGCCCTGGCAGCCAAATGGTGCGCTATCTCTTTAAAGCAGCTATAGTTTTGTGCCTTGGCTTGGTCAATTTGTTATGGTTTAAAACTGTGGAGCCAGCTGTCTGCAATCTGATGTAATGTTGCTATGGAAACCAGAAATGAAACACTTCAGCATTCACCACAGAATTACTACATATAGCATTAGCCAAAGTAATTAAAAGTTGAGCCATATGGGCTTTCTGCTGGAAAAATCTGCAAAAGAGAGGCTGGAAATCAAATGTTTCTATTTACAATATTGTAAATTCACTTTTCCACATCCTTTGGTGGGATAAGTTGCCTTTTTCTTTTGAAGGTTTGGTGGGGGGCGGGCTGTGCCGTACAGATGATTGTGTTCACCTTCTCGTTTAGAAGATGATCGTATAAAAGTTTATTTTAGTGCTCAGCTCCGGGGTGACCGCATCTCATGTTTGAATGTGTATGAATATATATTTTTATTTTTTCGCTTTAGTTTGTTTAAAACCTGTTCTATAATAGTTCGGAGCCTATTTCTTAGAATTGATCATTTATTTTATGCATAATGCAGATTTTCTTTATATTCTACAAAGTTCTTCCGGTGGAAAGATTTCTTTTAAAATAGATATATGTAATGTTTTAATTTGAAAATTATATATGTTTTTATGTTTCTTGATTTTAAAAAATTTTCTCAAACCCCCGTCCCTGGTGGTATATTTCCTGAATAAAAAGATACAATATGTTGTTTTCAGCACTTGGGAAGTGGCACATGCTTATTAAAAAGAGAAATATGAAGAATTTAAGCTTTACTCCCAGTTCAGGAGAAATGCATGCCGCTTACAGCATTTTTGTGTTAAAACAGCTGGAGTGAATTTTTTAAAGGCAAATATTTCACGACTCATTTTTTCCTCTGGACTCAGGAGGAAGTGAGAAGTCAGCACCTCTCCGTCAATAAAAAGCATCCGTGGGATACATTGTTGAACTCTAGTAACTTCTAGGCTGACTAAAGAGGAAATTTTCTATTTAAAAAAAAAAAAAATATATATATATATATATATATACACACACACACACACACAGAGACATATTTCTTGAATGACTTGGGTTTTATCTTACCTTTTTCTTCACATAAATTGTGCTGGATCTGTCTTGTCTAGTTTCCAAAACTGTAATGCAAAAGTTGTTCTTGGTTGCCATGGTTTGTGATTTGTCAATGGCAAACACCTCCAACACCTTCATTTTTCTAGAAAAATAAAAATAATATTAGTTCAAGGTTCTAAAGAGCTCATGTTTCTCAAAAATATTCCAGAACATGTGAAAACAGTTAAATAAGGACCTGAAATAAGTTATTTTTCACCACAGGGTATCTGGGCAAAGGAAAGTAGCATTTTGTAAGGGGGCATTGCCTTTAAGTCTATCGTCCTGGTTTAACTATTTCAATTTCTCCCTGAAAAGTTCACTCTAATGCGCCTTTCCTACATGTGATTTGTGTCTGTGGACTAAGATTTTTGTATTACTTCATTCTTTTTATTTCTCCTCACTCCTTACACCCACACACCCAAAGATACCAACCACAACCAACAACTTAGGTGTGGGGGCAAAATACTCATCAATCATTTTCATCCTGTAATATAGCTGCCTGTGTCTTGATTACAAACAATCTATGCTTATTTCATTTTCACTTGATTTTAACATTTTTTTATGTAAGGGTTAAAGACATATTGTACAGAGAACTTCTGTAATATAATGTTGATACTTCTTGTGTTAAAATTGCTTGGCTTTTGGAGCTACATCAAGAAGTCAGAATGTTTTTAAATGTTTGTATATAATTCCGTGCACTGTGGGTTGTCATTCAGATTCCAATTACCGAGAATGAGGGTTAACCAAGTTCTCATTCCTCTGGTTGACCACTCCGAATGTTTCATCACGCATCAACAATTCAATCAAGTAAAAATGAAATTCAAACCAGACAATACCAGTATGTATTAGGAGCAATACTTATTATTTATTTTAATTTTTCACATTTTAAGTTTTAGTCCAAATGCCCTAAGCATAATTGCCAGCATCTGATGTAACCTCCCTCATCCATTACCTGCGGGTGCAGTTTCTATTCTTTATTACCAGGCAACCAGTAGTTAACTTCAATTATCAAATCTGCATGCCACATTTTATCTAGGAATTTTAGAGAAATTGGACCTAGATATTGATACACTTCACATAAAATGGAGAAGTACCCCTGTCCTGATGCCTTGTTGATGATAGGTTTATAATAAATAATCATAAGTGGGTGAATGATTTGCTCATACCCAGACAGGGAGCATGTGTAATGGCTGTATGCTGTGAGCTCCAGGGCGAGGACAGAGGCCAGGAAATGAGTTGTTTTTATCCCTTACAGAGTGCCATAGTGCTAAGAAAATATTGGTAGACTCACACGTGCACCATTTCTATGCCTAATTCATATAATCTCTGCCTCTTCTTCTCTTGAGCTGTTCTCTGCTAACTCTTGCTTCTCTATTTGACTGTCTGTAAAATTGGGATTAATGCAAGCTTTTCTTGGGGGAAAAAGTCTCCGCATTTGACTCGTGTTCAGAGATGTGGTTTGTTTTTGTTTTCTGTTTGAGTTTGAGGCATTTCTCTCTCTACTATTTTGTGAACCGAGTTTGAGGAAATGGAGAGAGGGTTGTTGTCAGGACGTGCAGGAGGAGCTGGAATCGGTCACCAGCTGCACAGGGTGTGCCGAGGCTGCGAGCTCCCAGGCGTGCCCCGGCACCCGGCCCGTGCACACGCTCATTTAGCCGGAGACCTCTTTTGCTTTTTCACATTTTGAACAGATACAACAGAGGAAGCTGCATATTGAATGTTGGAGCTGACTTGGAAATGAAACCCTCATTTTGTTCACAAGGAAAGGATTGTTTTTAGCCTGGGTCACTGCTGCAGAGAGAGAATTTTTTTCTCTCTCTCTCTGTAATGTTTGATACTTGAGGGAAAACAGCTGGGCTCGAACATACTGAATCCCTGCAAAATGAAACGGGATGCTAGGGAATATGGACTGTGCTGTATGGCTGAAAGGTCAGCTTTTTCCCTTGTCTGTCTTGGAGGAATGCGAGGTCTGTCCTCACGCTGGCCTTGTGAGCCCTCGGAAGGAGCCAGGAGAGGCGGAAGGCATGGCTGCTATGTGGCAGACAGTCCTGACCAATGGACGAGAAGGAGGCTCTTTGCATGTCTTCCCCTTTCCTGCCCTGCTGTTTTTGATTTTCGGGGAAGCACTGGAAAAAGTCAACAGAATTTTGGTTTGGAGAAGTAGTTGATGACCACGTTACACAGCAAGTCCTGATGGGCCAAACCACAGCAGCGTAACTGGAATCGCAGGGCCAGCCTTGGAGAGAGAGTCCTGCTGGAGTTCTCCTAAAAGAGGACAGGGAAGTCGTTGAAACAAATGTCCCACATGCCACTCGAGGGCAAGGGCGTGTGTTTCCGTGCCTAGGACCTAATTCTACATGAATTGTAGACCTTACGCTGGTATGTGGGGCTTTGTAAACCTGTTGGGCAAACTTGTTGGTGCCCCAAGTTCAGTGACAGAGCTGCCAAGGTTCAGACTGGCAGCGAGGCCAGCTGCATCTGGCTGCAAGGGCAAGGCTCTGGAGCAATTATCTGATTAACTTTTCCTTTGTTTCTTTGCCAGTCAAGAGAACAATCGGATGATGAGACCGAGGAGTCGGTGAAGTTTAAGAGGTTACACAAGCTGGTAAACTCCACTCGCAGAGTCAGAAAGAAACTAATTAGAGTGGAAGAAATGAAAAAGCCCAGCAATGAAGGTAAAAAAGAAAAAAATAAAAGCAAACACCACTGTGGTTGTTCCAAAGGAAATCATTTGGGGTCAGTTTTTCAGTAGAAAAAAAATACGATTTCAAGTAGAAAATGGATTGAGTTGTGGTGGAGGCCGACAGGATTGTGTTTGCATGTTAGCAGGGCCCTGCTCAGTGTGATACGGAATGAAGGATCCTGGTGTCAAAAGCATTTTGGGTGCTTAGTAATTTAAATGTAACAAAGACAGGAAATGGCTAGTATATGACAATGAGATGTTCTCAAGGTGTGGTATAGCTTTAATTATGAGCTTATACCATTTTATATAAACTTTATAACTTTTTATAGCATAAGCCTCCACCCCCAAAAAGGACTCTAGTTCTTGCTCAGTGAATTTAGTCCAAATTTGATATACATACATCTTGAGCAAACATCTCATAGTCAAGGCACTTAATGTCCCTTCAGATCTCTCAGAGATGATTTGTTCTTCTTGTAAACAGTCTTAGGTCTCATTTCAAATGGGCCTTTAAGGACCTTCAATTCTAAAGGGACCTTTAAGAGCTATATGGCTGGGTTTAGCCAGATGAAACTATAATGTCAAAAGAGACATCAGCTTAGATTTATTGAAATGAATAGTGAACCTTTCAAGTATAATTATGCCGGTTTAAATCTCAACCACACTCATCTCTCTTGTTAGTAAATGTGCATTTGCAGCATCTTATAAATCCTCCCCAAAAAGGTAAAATAATTGAATAAGATTTTCCTGTTTGGAAAATGATAATACATGAATAGGAAAAAAATACTAGCGCATGCCTTTAAGAAAAAAAAGCATGTTACTTGTTAAAATGTCACATCTACATTGTGAGGAATTTCAAAATTTTAACATGGAGGTTTTGAAATTATTTTTGTAGAGGCCTATTTGTTGTATATAAATAAAATTAAACCATGTAAGGAAATGAACTTCCTCTTATTTGCAAAGGGTTTGTTGTTATTATTGCTGCTTTTTATTTTTGTTTGTTTATTGTTATTTATTGGTTTAAATCTCCTAGAATACTATGGAAGGTAAGGGGGTTACTATGGGACAGTAGGAGTTAGGAGGGAAAAGACTGGGGGAGGGGAGAGAGAGAAATGAGCTTCCCCGCCATCCCCTCTCCCACCGCCGGTCACCCAGGCTGGAGTGCAGTGGCATCATCATAGCTCATTGCAGCTTTGAACTCCTGGCCTCAAGCAGTTCTCCTGCCTTGGCCTCCCAAAGTGCTAGGAGATATCAGCTTTATGGCTAATTTGATAAACTTAGGGTTGTCTTTAATTCCAGGGTTTCATTTGGGTGTCCTTTTTCATGGTAATAATGTTTACTTTGGATACGGTGCTGATTTTACATTTGGATGTTTTGATACCTGCCTGGCAGTCATGGTTTCCACAGTATAGAATATTCCCCTGATTTTCTCGTACCGTGGCAGCTCTTACTGAAATCACACACAGAGTGTCAGTTGGTGCAGTCAGGGAGAACCGTATGGAATTGTCGACAGTCAACCTGAAGGCACAGTCCTAAACAAACTTCATGCCCACTTGCCAAAATCAAATCTCAAATATAACAAATAGATTGGTATGTCTTTTCCATAACTGAGATACAGTAGGTGAAGTACCCAGTGCTGGGCCTGTCACCCATTGGGCCCTTCACACATGATGGCCATGTGCACTAGAATAACATGTTTAAAATGACATACATAGCCTAATTTGCATATTTATGTCAGAATAAATCAATCCAATGATCTCTGAGAGGCATAGTTATAAATAAGAAAAAATGTACCAAAAGAGGTAACTCTAGGGTGAAAAGTAATAACTGTATGGACTTCTGGCTCTGAATTTTAATCCATCTGGGCATAAATTAGGTTTCACTGATGGATGATGGACTTAGCTTGAGTCCCAAGTTACAGTCTGGTGTCTGATGTGTCAGGAGCTGAAGTGCCACTGGCCAGATTGTCCGTATCTCCTGGACAGGCCTCAGATGTGTGTGTGTGTAGCTCAGGGTACCTGCTTTGGGCTGCCCCCAACACCCTGCTAGACTGGCACTCCCTCCAGCCCCTGCATAATAGAACTCTCTGAGGTTCCTCCCTGGCAAAAGAACTGGTACGTGGGAGGGGCTCCCTTGGTCCCTGTTCTTCCGGCAAAGCAGGAAGAATTCACACTGCCAATAATAACCCTTCCTCCCGGTGCCCTTGAACTCACAAAGAGTTGATCCTTTGACTTCCCGCATGCATGCCTGTGCCAATACTACATTGTCTGCATGGTAATTACCATTTATTCTGAGAGCATTCCATGAGCCAGGCACTCCCTAAACACTTTAGATTTTATATTCCCTTTTAATGCCACCCTCAGAATAGCCACCAGAGGCAGGCAATTATACCACCCTCATTTCACAGATGAGGAAGCTGAGACGCAAAGAGGCTTAGTAGTTTATTCCCAGTCACCTAGCCAGCCAGGGAAGGCCCAGAGTGGACGCCCGGGCAGTCCGCCTCCCTCCAGCAGCCTGTGTGTCCACTCTGCTCCCACCTCTTCTCTTCCCCGTGAGCTCTGGAGCCCTGGGGAAGCCAGGAGAGTCCTAGTTCTTCACTTGATCTCACCCTTGTAACTTGGGTTTCTAGTTTCTATCGTGGCACAAATGGCTCTGGACAATATTTAATACAGGCCACATTGGTGCCCTTTGTCTGCCCATTTCTGTGTCTCTGCCCCAGAAGAGACACTCTTCCCATCGCTCTGGCTCAGCTGTACATGGTCACGCAGCGTTTCAGCTGATTGAGGACCATCACATATCTCTTTACACGTAATGTTGTCGTCATGGTAGCCTTGCCAGGGATTCCATGTAAGGGTAGGCGTGATTGCAGGTGACACAACAGAGGCTCCAAAGGAGGAAGGAATTGCCCAAGGTCATGGTGCTGGAGTCTAGCACATGAATCCACATTCTTGGCAGTAGCCCACATCCTACCTCTCTCCCCCTGCCAAAATCACCTTACTTTGGTGTTTGGGTCTCAGCTGACTAAAACGGATAAAAGTCTGTCGTGTGAAGCAAGTCACACCAAAGGGGATGGACAGTTGTACTTTTAAGTCAGAGGAGAAGGGAGAAGTGATGCTCCAAATCCAAGGAATCCAGGTCCAGGCTGGGATGTCAGGCCAAGGGCCAGGCATAGACAGAGGACCTACGGTGCACAAGGCCTGCTCTTGGCACAGGCCTTGCAGCCACTTGGGAAGCACTTGCAACTTTCCCCTTCAACTCCTTACTAGGGGCAGACTTTCCAGAACCAGAAAATAGAGCCACACGTCATGGGCAGGCATGCACCAGCTGCATACAGACCCAGATACGACACAGAAGCATTGGACTCTCTGATGACAACTTCAAACATAGAGGCCAGAAGATGTCCAAGCCACTGCCAAGTGGCAGATCTGTAGAATTTCCAGGGTAGACCCACCTGGCTTCCCTAAACCCCCTTAGGACTGTGGGTGGATAGAGGCCTTTGCACATCTGAGTGCACACCTTGGCTGAATGTAAAGCTGTGACCATGTCCGACTTCTTTTATGCAGAAGCCCGCTGTGGGGCTGCCTCTGCCTCTGTGCCGTGACTTGGCCACTTCCTCCTGGCAGTGGAGTTTGGGCCGTATCTAGAAGAGGTTGCCATTTTTACTTGTAACAACATAAAGACCCCTGATCTCCCCACCTGATTAGTATGGTGTCCTGAGGAAGGAACAGGAAACTTCCATGGTATTTGTTCACCGCCTCTGGGCTGACGAATTCCCCTCAGGACCCTGGACCCTGCTTTCAAATTCTTCCGAGAGATCCCTGAACAGTTCTGCAGTGGACTTTGGACTGGACCTGGTTTTGAATACATCTCCTTCCCCACTACCCCTGCCCCCCACCATCTCCTAGACATTAATGTGAACCTGATCTTGGGCTGTGCTGAATAGTAGCCGGCCCCTTTTCTTTGTATTCGTAACTGCAATTCCCATCAGTTGGAACATAGGCCCTCCTTAGAATTTTAAAGGACTGCTCCGGTTCCAGCCGTCTCTCCCCTCTGAAATGAGCTTTCCTCCCTCTTTATCTCTGACATTTAACCGCACTAACCGCACACTGACACCCTTGTCCCCGCTGGTATATTTAGTGCCATCCTTCTGTCCCAAGGAACTGTTTCTTTTTTCCTCTTCACAACTCAGCGAGGGGAAAGCTGCGGAGCTCAAAAGTTTCCCTCTAATTAAAGGGCCACGGCCAGCGGGGATCACTACACCCACAGTTTGACCTACTTCTTTTCTCACATCTGTTCATATAACACATCCAGAAAAGAACTCAGTTTTCCTGCCAGCACGTCCAAACCTTTCCACTGGGCTCCGGAGGGCTTGGCCGCCACCTGGGTCCAGTGAGGGTTTCACGAGCTGGAATCCTTGAGCTGAAGTAGGACGCTCCATGGAACTGCCTGCGTGTCAGGGGCCTTAAATGCCCTTGCAGCATCCTAGCAGGGCCTGAGTGGGATATCCGGCCAGGATCACCCAGTTCCCTAACTTTTTGTGTTTGGCCTGTCAACAGGAGATCATTGGTCAATCATGTCTGCAAGGACATGATTTTTATGTTGCTTCACCCCACCCAAGCTTCCTTGGAGATTTAATCACTTAAATGGCATATGTACCAATAAAAAAATCACTCTCAACCACATGGCATTCATCACTCTCCAACTATAAAAAGCCACGAGAGCCACCATAAAGGAGGGCCTTTGAGAAAGGGGAAAGATTCAAATTCCTAGCTTCTGAGGATTGCACTTAGACACTGGGGAGAAATCACCTTGAAATGCTGAGGCATATCCTGATCATGGCTGGCTTAGATTTTGCAAACGGCATTTTCCATGGGTCTGTGGAGGTGTTTGGTCTACAAAGATATTTAAAGAAGGAGAAGAAAACACATCTGAAACCTGTTAACATTAAGCTTATGTGAAACTGTGCATTCGCACAGTTTATTTTCATTTTTATGTGCATCTTTCGGTGGGAGCGGGGTTTATGGAGAGGGTGATGCTCTGCGGAGGGAGGTCGTTGTGGTCTCTGTGTGGACTAGCTGGTTTCTGGCAGGGCGGGGAGCGTAAATAAGTTGTACGAGAAGAGTGCAAAGCTTGTGCTCACGGGGGACTCTGTGCTGGTTCCCCTGCAGGTGGGGAGGAGCACGTGTTTGAGAATCCACCCATCCTGGACGAAAGGGCTGCCCTTTACTCTGGAGTGCACAAGAAGCCATTTTTCTTCGACGGCTCCCCTGAGAAACCTCCGGAAGATGACTCGGACTCTCTCACCACGTCTCCGTCGTCCAGCAGCCTGGACACCTGGGGAGCCGGCCGGAAACTGGTCAAAACCTTCAGCAAAGGAGAGAGTCGGGGCCTGATTAAGCCCCCCAAGAAGATGGGGACGTTCTTCTCCTACCCGGAAGAAGAAAAGGCCCAGAAGGTGTCCCGCTCCCTCACTGAGGGGGAGATGAAGAAGGGTCTCGGGGCCCTGAGCCACGGGGTAAGTACGGATGGTGTTTGCTTCTATGACAACAACCGTCGCAGGCACCACCTTCTGGTGTCCCTGGAGGAGGTTCAGAGTGTCCGGAAGCAAATCCGCTTGAAGAAAACGGATACTAATTATTCCTGTTCCAGAGCTTTTCTCTGCCAGCGTCCCTCCAGAAAAGGCGTTCCCAGCAGCACCTGTGACCTGCAGCTGCTCCGGCAGAAACCCAAAGGGGGAGGCAGCTGCGGCGTCCCCAGCAGAAGGGTGCGCGGGCGCTCCGCCGTCAGCGAGCTCAATATCACCTACGTGGTGGAGCGGAGTCTGTACAGCCACCTGAACCTGACCCAGCTAGTGCGGCCTGCCTCAGACAGGACCCTGAGCAAGGCCGAGAAACAGGACCTGAGGCGGTGCTTGCTGGAGGAGGAGGAGGAGGCAAAGAGGAAGTGGGCTGCCACAGTGGACCGCTGTACTAAAAGGGTTCTCTTGAGAATCCACCAGAAGTCTGTGAGTCACAAAGATGGTCCCAGGACGGCCTTGTCATTTCTGTGATGTGCAGTCAAGCATTGTGGCCTTTCTTCGGGGGAGCCTGGCTTCTTCCTCCCTCTCCTCTTTCTACTCCTAACCTCAGGGTCCATTCCACCGTCCCCTCGCATTTCGAATCCTACTGTCACGTCGAGGTGGCCTTTCCTCCTCGTCCATTTACCCCCTTGCCAGTTGGTGCTGATCCAGAGGGGAGCTTCCAGGGCCCGGGGTGGGGTTTGGCCGCCTGTAGGAGCGGCTGTCTTGGTCCCCAGCCATCACGTTACTTGACCTCAAAGAAGCTGATGCAAAACAGACGGGCATTTCGCCCTTGAAAGAGATGCTTACTCTTTCAGTTAATTAAAGCAATAGGAGCTCGATCACGGAAAGTCTGTCATCATCACAGTCACCAGCTCTGTGATTCGAAAACATTGCAGAGGACACGTCTTGTATTAGTGGGACAAGCGGAAAGTGTGCGAATCTACCCAGAAAGAAAACATCAGAGCTCTTTTGTTTTACTTAAGGTTATTCAATGTTCTTATCCTTTTAAACAAATGAATTGACATTTGGAGATGCCTCCCGCTGCCCTGGAGGTTCTTCTGTATAGAGCAAGGAATAAAGTACTTACTTTCACGTAGCAGAATGTTTTTCAGTTTTAAGACCACATGATCAGAGACCTAGTAAAATTTATTTTCAGGGCATGACTTATTTTGAATTCCAGAATATAGGTATTTTTCCTTCTGAAATTCCCACCTTTTAGCTTGTACAATGGCCCCTATAAAATGGTGCTGAGTGAGGAAGAGTGTGGAGTTCCTGGCCCTGCTGCCCTCTGGCACGTTGCTTCATCCCCTTGGGACGGCCAGCTGTGGGCTGCTTTTAAAGATCTGAAAGGATAGGGTATGCTTCCATCACAGAGTTCCTTCACATTCATGAATAGGATGTTCTTCCCTGGACGATTACTGTTATTTAAGTTCATTCAATCAAGTCCTGCTTTTGTGAAAATGAAGACTGACTTGTCAGTGCCAACCTTAGAGTGACCTTCTCTATTCTGAAAAGATTGTTAGGCCCTTCCTAACCCTTGGGTTTTCCAAATATTTCCACATGTGCTGACTTTCTTCCTAGATCTTATTTTCTATCTTTTCACATTTGTATAATTCTTGCAACACTTTTAACACGATTAGTATGTACTAGAAACTTTTCTTCTGGCTCTGCATCATGGCAACAGTTTTTTGTTGGTTTTGTCTTTATTTTAAAATAAGAGAATTCTCTTTCTCACTCATTCACCCTCTGGTCTGCTGTGACCCACCGATCTTTTGTAAAATACCAGTCTTGGTATCATTTATTCTTTTACCTTCAGAAGCCTTCCACCCAGTTCATCTGCCTTCGTGCCTTTTGACATTACCTCGGTAGAACAGATCCACTTCTCTGTTAATTGATGACTCACCTCTGTGAGTTTAAATCATGAAATACTGAGAATTTATCCAATTTCAGCACCTTGAGTGGCTTATGTGCCTCTGGTGTTATTTATTGCCAGATTAATAAGATAACTTCAGCAGGACTTTCTCTCCAGAAGTTATATTTCTGAGATTTGTGCTAATTAACATTGTGGGCCAGTGATTAATTCTCCACTGACATTGAGTGTAGACATTTACGCAGCCTGTTTCTAAGCACCAATCTCACTGTCCCTCCCACCTCCACGCAAGCTGGTACTATGTAATCTCTATCCCAAGTATCAGTCTGAGACTGAGTTATTTTTTAGCTACTGTGAGCTTGAGGCAGTATTGGACAGTTTTAATACTTGCTACAATAAGCAGTCAATGCTGAATTAGAAGTTTGCACATACCTTTTATTGTAAGTGCAATTATGTAATCAGGAAAATAAATTTTAATTTTCTTATTACCTCGAGAATGTAAGAGCAAGTAAGGGTTTTAATAATAGAAAGAGAGCTCTTTTTTCTTTAAGAAAAGGGTTAATCTTACTTCTTTGCTAAGTTTATTTTAAGAAGTTCTTTTCTATTCTCCTTGTCGTATATTTTCTTCATTTTATCCAAAAGTTTCCTTTAATCTTCAACCTTGATCTTTTGTCTTTCAAAAATGCCATATTTGCTTGATGACACCTCAGGGAAATGATAATGCTTTGTATCCACTGGAAGTGGTCACTTGTCATTGCTTTTTATTTGGTCATTCAATTTTTGTTTGGGAGAACAGACATGCATGACATTTTGGAATTGTGTCCATTTTTAAATTCAGTCCCCCCAAAACATGTTTCCAACTGCATGACCATTCCATTGACTATGCTCCTCATCCCAAGCATCTATCTAAAATGTTTTTATAATTATCTGTACAAGAGATGTATGCACTAAAAAAAAATCTTCATCTAGGTTTCATTTGTTTACATCATCAAAGTCAAAGACTGGTTTATTTACTTTTACTACGCTCTTTACAATCCACGTTCTCTTTTGAAGGAATGCTGCTTCGAGAACTACTTGATCTTATAGAAAAAATTGGAGATTAATTCAAGCAATATTCATTGTTATATTTTTTGTCAATCCTCCACTGATAAAAAAGAATCAGTTCCAGATAACTTAGCATATCACTGGGAGAGATTTTAGTTGGTAGTTAAAATCAGTCTGTTCTTTAAGCTTTTCATTTTAGGAATAAATGCATACGCAGGCATATGAAAACATAAATGAGCTTCTGATTTACTGCAGTTATGGTTTCCACATAAATTTTTTGTCGGTTATTTCATGTGCATCAGAAATAACGTGCTGGGCTCCAGCATTGCAGTAGAGGCTGTAGTTTAAAGCAGGGACGTACGTGCAAAAGCCATAAAGTGATCAGGCATCTGGGTGCCATACTGTGTCTGTGCAGCCCTGAGTCACAGCAAAGGAACTAGAATCAAATCACTGATTTTGCAAGAATGAGCAAACTTATTTGGCATTATAAGCTGGAAAGGGAAAGTCAATGTTAAAAATTAGCCTTGAGGAATAGTCATAAGATGACTTGCTCCGGTAGGTAATTCGGTGAGTGTTTTGTGTAGAAAGGTCTTTCTCTTTTTATAGAGTAGATATAGGTCCAGTTAAGTCGGCTATAAAGGAAATCAGATTCCCATTGATATTTAACATGCAATTAGGGTAATGACCGCTGGAAAACAAATCAATAGTAGGTTGTTTAATACAGCAGCAACAGCATTGGTGAAGAACAACAGATCTGTGATATCCTGAGATGTCTTCGTCATCTCCTGCCTGGCCCTCCTTTTTGCTACAACTGCCATTTCTCACTTTGTGGCCCATTCCTGGGGTGCCCTGGTTTTACAATTGAACCCCCAGATTGTAAGGCCAGGAACAAAGCTACAGCCGTTAATTTGCATATTTGTAATGTTGACTAAGACTTCAATATAACAATTGTCAGAGCGAGCTACCAAATTCTCAGTGTAGCCTTAATGATAGGTAATGGGAGAGACCAGCATTCATGGAGTGTATGCCCTGTGTCAGACAGTGCGCTAGAAGTCTTAAAGTATATGATGTAGATAGTAGTTTACTAATGAAGAATTCAAAGCTCAGAGAGTTTAAGTACTTCACCTGTGATCACACAGCAAGTAAGTGGCAGAACCAGGATTTGGGTCTATATCTGTGTGATTCCAACAACCTAGGCCTTTTCCTTCAGTTAATCAATATGTATCTAAACTATATTTATTTTAAATAAGCAATGCTTATAGTGTATGTTGTGCTTTTCTGTTCATTTTTTCCATTTAATAGCTGGTGCTTAGGGCTCTCTATAAAACTGGTAATGTAGAATGGTAAAGCCCAAACCTGCTGTTCAACTTGTATTACCAATTTTCAAAAAAGATAATTTGTTGTAACAAAATTACAGTGCTTTGGGGGGGGTACGACGGTCATTGAGTGACTTTCACTAGAAAAACAACAGCGAATTTGAACCAAGTTCTGCAAATATAAGAAAAAAAAAATCACTGAAATTTAAGCAGGTCCACAAAGTTAGAAACAAACTAAAAGGACAGTGAAGTTTTCATTCTGTACAACATCAGCATTTTTCCTATTGAAATTAAAGGATTGGTCAAAGACAGTCATCAGCCTTTTTTCCTGGGCAAATGTGGTGTCTCCACTTCATCCACTGTGAGAAAAGGGGTTGTCATTAATTAAGTGGGGCAGTGAGATGGGAAAGTTATCAGCATTTTTGGCTAGGATGGGGAAGCAATGAGTGAGTAATCCTCTTGGCTTGATTGGACTACTATAAACATAACCTTTTCTCCCCCCTTCTCAGCGATTTAAAACTAAACAAAACAAAATCTGTTAGAAAATCTTGCTGTTGGTGTCAGAGCTGTAGGATTTCAGACCGGGTTTCCAAAACCATGGAGCACATGGATCCTCTAATACAAATCCCTCCATTTTTACTGCTGTTTGTAGCTGATATCGAAGGGAAGTTCTGTGCTAAGAGACAGGAATCTTACAGCACTAAACTTGTGTTAAAGTCGTGGAGGTTTTCTGGGATTTTTTGGGGAGGGTTGGTAAATGGTTGGTTTCTGCATGTTAAGGGGGTTAAGATGACTGTAGACCTCTGGTATAGGCAAAGTTCCAGTGGCCTGTGAAAGGGAAAAATTAGGACACTTCCTTATGACATGAATCATGTGTTTTTTTTCCTCATCATTTCTTGTTTTCTACTTTCATCCTTTACACATATTTGTGATTCAGAGCTGTCCTGCCAATGGGAAGTGGGTTGGTGCACTGCCTACTAACTTAAGCATAACTGAATTATTTCTGCCCTGCCCTCTCTTTTCCATAGAGAACCTGCAGTTTTGGAGGATTTGACTTGACAAATCGTTCTCTGCACATTGGCAGCAATAGTTCTGACCCAATGGTGAGTATATGTCAGAGGAAAGCAAAAGATTTGGATTCAAACAGTGTGTTTGACGATAGTTTCCCACTTGCTATGTTTGAGAGTGGATACTGGGTAATGTTTTCCTTGGTAAACCTTAATCATATTTGGAAAGCAATCCTATTTCACCCATCTTAAAGACTCTCCTCTGTACCATGTGGAAGGAATGATGACCACTCTGGCCACCACCTCCCTCCTGGAAGTAACACAGTTCCTTTAAGGCTTTTGTTTCCAATTTTCTTGAAGTAACAAATCCAGATGAGTTTGGCTTCTCTGGTCTGAGTCATTTGTGCACATGGTCTTTTTTTCATGCTATTTGCAAGCACATAACTATTACACACACGTAGTGCAACAGGATGGAGCCCTGTGATTTGGAGACCAAGGTCTACACTAGCATTTCAAAACAATCAGACTTACTGTGGGCCCAGTACCTGGCCCTGAAGGGCCTAGGCCTTTGTGATCTGGGATGTTCTGGAATAAACCCAGTCCCCCTGGGGCCAAAGCAAACCAGACCCCTCAGGGCCAAGGTTACTACCTTCTCAGACCTGCTTATCTATCATAGTTTAGGAACAGACCACCACTGTGGTGCACAAGTTTTGTTCCCTGAAGTTTGCTTTCTCAGGCCTCAAGGCTGGAGGTGAGTCTCATACACAGTTTTGCTTATCCCTTGTGTATTTTGTCATGAAACTGTAAAATGAGGATTTCATGCTTTATATGTATTACGATCGTGGGTCAGCTAAAATATCCCTCTGTGATATAGTTGAAGTGTTTGAGAATTTCTTGGAAGAGAATTAAGATATTTTATTTAAATATCAAGTTTGATTGATTTTTAAACCAATAATTGTATGTAGTCCATCTTTTTAAAAAATGAAAGTATGATTTCTTTTCCTTTCCCAGGGGAAAGTTTGGGGTTTTTAAAAAATTTTTTCCTAATGCAAAACTGAATAAGAGGTGACCACAATCTAGCTTGTTAGGAGACGGGAATTTACACTCTTAGGGGTTGACCACACTGAGCCGTGCAGTGACAGAAATCCAATCAGATGTTGTATTTCTAATGACTGGGCTCTCACCAATGTGATCTTACCCCTTTCCTCAGGCGACTCAGTGGTATTTCCCACTCTTCTGCCACACTCCTGGGATTACGTGAACATTGGTTCAAGTAAATCACTCTTTGATGAAATGAAGTCCCCCTGGGTGTTTAAAATGATGGAAGAAATAAAACTGGGCACGAATGTACTAAGATTAAATATAATAAAAAATGACTGATATCCTACTTTGAACAAACAAGAAGCCCCTTAGTCAATAGGTTTTAATTTTTAATCAAAGAGATGAGAAACAGCACTGAGTTAACATGAGAAAAACTTGAAGATCTTGGGGAATGCTACTATTTTTCTGAGAGCTAGAACATTAATGGCTTGAATAATAAAACCTGTTTCTGGGCTTCATTTTCTGTGACTAACGGGACTTGGAACATTCTGTTTTACAGGGTAAAGAAGGAGATTTTGTGTATAAAGAAGTAATCAAATCACCCACTGCCTCCCGCATCTCCCTCGGGAAAAAGGTGAAATCAGTGAAAGAGACAATGAGGAAAAGAATGTCTAAAAAATACAGTAGCTCTGTCTCTGAGCAGGTAAGCAGCTACCTAGCAGAAAGCCTCTGGGTTCTTCCCAACAACAAGGAAAGCCGAGGGTGACCCGTCTTGAGATTTTAAGTGGTGCTTTTAAATGGTGCTAAATATGTATATTCCCTGGCATTAACCTACTGCAGGACCACGCTTTGTTTATATGGATAAACATTCAATTCAACAAGCATTTGTTAAACACTTCGGGTTGTTCAGGCACGGTGCTTGGTGCTGGGAATATAAAATACAGTCTCTGCCTTGGCGTCCTATGGACAGACAAGAGGAAAGACACTCGTAAAGACAGGATTATCCTTTTGTACAGTAAGCACTAGAAATTTCCACACAAAGGAGGGATTTTACTTTCTAAAATATCCCTTGCTACAAAATGGATGTCGCCAGAATCAAACCTAAAAAAGTTTTCTGGACAGCAGAGTTGCCGAATGTAGCATAAATTGTTCTAGAAGCACATAGCTGGTCTGAGAAGTAAACTCAGAAAGTACTTCCTGGCCACCGGACTTCAGTAGTAATCACGTTTCTGAGGGAGATATTTTCGCTTAACTGGCCCTATCTTAGCCATTAAGAGATCACCGAATTGATTTTTCCTCCCTTTATTCTGTAATTTCATCGCTAGAAATATGACCTGTTTCTGTTTTAGTCGCATGGGTGGAGGGAATAAAGACACTTGGAGTGCAGGGCCTCGAGGTTATTTTGACCATTAGATTTTCAAAACACTCTCTTCTGGCACCTTTACAGTAAGCTTTGTAGCCTGTTGAAGTCCCCATATATGAGCTGGTTGTCTACTTGAGATATGTAGGAGATGCTGCTTTATCTACCAAATAAAACAGCCGGGAGAGCAAACATTGTTGCTCAGCTGCTGCCCTCTGGTGGCCAGAGTGAGCTCGCACCAAGCACCGCCCCGTGTGAATCGCTCAGCACTGCCAGCCACTACGCTGGGATTCAAGCAAAACCTGGGGACAGCTTCAGTTTATTACAGTGTTTCTCATGGGGGAGAGGGGATGGGAAAGAGCTATGATTTTAAATCCCTAGCCCCCCACGGGGCAATGTCTAGTGTTATCTGTGATTGGAGTGAGGTGCGTGTTACTGGCATCTAGAGAGCCAGAGATGTGACTAAATGTCCCTGCATGCATGGGATGGCCCCATAGAATTCCCCACCCAAAATGCCAGTGGTGTTCCTGGCTTGTTAGACCTGCAGGGGAAGTCTGGGCTGCCTTCAGTGTGTCTGCACCGTGAGTTTTTTCCTTATTCTTTACATTTTCTTGTCCCTGTGAGTGAAGACATGATGGTGATTCTGTTTCTGCCTAGCAATGCAGTAAACTGTGCACACTCCTCTGCCGCTGACAGCCTGCCAGAGAAAGAAATGCCACTAATTTAAAGCACTTTATTAAGTTTGCTTTTACCCACAATTGAAGCAGCCACTAAAAGCCCTTATAAGCTTATGTTCCCAGCAATTTTCTGCTTTATGGATCATGAGCATAGAATTTTAATGTCATTCTGAGCATTTTTCTATAATTTTACTACCTTATGGCAATCTTGTATTGTTAGTGCTCTGGTTTTTTTTTTAAAGCAATCATTTCACATAAGTTAAGGAAAAAAAGAAACAATTGATCATTATAATGCTTTCTGGAAAGAGAAAATTAATGTGAGATTTTGTGTGGTTTCAAAAAAAATTTAGTAAATATATCCACCATTATGGTAGTGATTTTTGTTTTCTGCATTCCTGCTATATGCCCAGAACCTAGACTAGTACCCGTTCTTATAGGTAATCAATAAATAATGTGATGAATAAATTAACTTTTTAAAGCATTTGAGAACGTATATCAGAGATTATCTATTTAATACTGCTGTTTTTCAAAATCTGTGCTTTTCCCAGAAACATTACAAAAAGTTTTAAATGGAAAGATCACTTATTTCATGATTCAGAAAGGAAAAATGGAATTTTTTTTAAGGAATTCATACTTTGCAGGTTCAGTAACTTCCCAGTAGTGGCAATTCTGTTTTTGAGGCTGTTTCCTCACTTTCCTTAAATGTAAAGCTCAAGTGTGTGTTGGATCAGAAGCTGCCACAGCCGTGGTCCTTAAATTTGTTTGCAGGGCAGAATCGCATTAAGCCCTTCTGATGACTCAGCACCATGCAAATAACAGGTTTCCTTTAGACGGTTTTGTGCTCACGTGGCCATGCAGCATGCCAGGCACTTTTCTATCTTGCCAAGTAAACAATGCTCACTGCACACTTTTTGAAGTGTGATATTGTCTATTGATATAGCACCGCTAACCAAAAGCATGTTATACTTATATGTGCAAATGAGAAGCTGCTGAGTTGACAATACCACCCCAAAAAGTGAAAGTACTGCTGAGTCACTGCTGTCAGCATTCTGATCTGAAAGAGCCTTCGTAGCTTTTTATTAACGACACGTAGGAAAAAAGTGAAAGAGGCTAAAATCATAGAATAATATATGGAAATTTTATTATAGACTGAAAATAGAATTTTTGCCGTATATCTGAGGCTTAAGTTGGTATTTCTTTAGTGGATTTCCATAATTTGTATAAATGGAAACATAAGAATCTGGCCAATTTTTTTTTCAAGGAGTATACTTTTTTTAAGTGTGTTTCCCTTCAAAGTAGATTAAATACCATCTAGTGGTCCTTCCAGATATTACATTAATAGTGGGTTGTGCTTGATCTACATTTGATATCCACTCTCGTTACTGGACTGTTGAATATGCTAAGAGTCTCTAAGCCTGTAACTAAATATTTTGTCTGTATGGTAGATAGATTTTTCTCAGAGATTTCATGAATATCTATTTGAGCATGAAAAATAATTTTTCAGTGCTTAATAAATAGTAACATGGCTTAGAATTAAACATAGCTTTAAAATTAAACAAGGGTATAGATTAAAAAGGAGGAGAATATTGGTTATAAAATCCAATATGGGTATAAGTATTGATTTGATTGGTTTAGCTGAGGACTAAATTGCTGAGAATTATAAAATAACACCTGTCCACTCTGATGAAACTTACTCTGTTGAACCCTTTTCAGGACTCTGGCCTGGATGGAATGCCCGGCTCTCCTCCCTCTTCACAGCCTGACTCTGAACACATGGACAAACCCAAGCTCAAAGCCGGGGGTTCCGTAGAAAGTCTTCGGAGTTCTCTGAGTGGGCAGAGCTCCATGAGTAAGTCTCGTTTATAACTGTAGATGCTTTTCTTTGGCGTTTAGATCAGACATTTATTGAGTGCCAGGTTCGGGCAATTCAAAGATAACCAAGACCACGTTCCAATCCTACGGTTGCTACTAGAGAGTCAGACCTGAAAACTCTCCGGACTTAGAATCGTAGTTGTTTACTAGTGGACATACAGCAGTGGCACAAAAGAGGGGGTGACTAATTTTCATCAGAGAAGACAGGGAGAGCCTCTCAGAGGAGGGATCTAGAAGGATGAATAAGCTAAGGTGAAAAGCACACGAAGATAACCAACAAAATAAAGGGGTGGGGAAGGGAAATGTCGTTGAGGACCAGTGCTGCGCAGCTAGTTCAGGGCCGGTGGTGGTTGGTGTTGGCCAAATGATATGGGCGAAGAGACCACGTTTAAAGCCACCGTTTTAAGTTCTTACCCTGGGGCAAGTGACGTGACCTCTCTGAATTTATCTCCTCATCTGTAAAACGGGGTGGAAGTCGAGTGTGTTGCAGATGAGAGCCCGGGAATGGCAAGGGCAGTCTAGTGCGCAGTAAGGCAGTGTCCTCTGTCAGGGAGGCTCCATGTCATGTGGGTAACTTGCTGTGAGTCCCCTGTCCAAGCAGGGGCTTGATGAGGGGTAACAAGCAGAGAACTGGAGGCTGGGCCTGGCTCCGGTCCCGACATGGTTGCAGCCCACGGCCTCCGTTCTCGGGGCCTTCGTGGGCTGATCGGTAATGCCCTCCATACCTCCCAGCTTTGCCGTGTGGGCAATCTGCATTTACCCCGGTTCTTCCTCTTTTTCCCATACAGGTGGCCAAACAGTAAGTACCACCGATTCCTCGACCAGCAACAGGGAGAGCGTCAAGTCGGAAGACGGTGATGATGAAGAGCCGCCCTACCGGGGCCCCTTCTGCGGGCGCGCCAGGGTGCACACCGACTTCACCCCCAGCCCCTACGACACAGACTCGCTCAAGCTCAAGGTATCTCCCTCCCTGGCCTCAGAGCCGTGAACTGGGCTCTTTTGTTTTTTTAAGAGTTTTTCTTTCCACCTTACTGTCGAATGCTGGGCTGTTACGGTGCAGACGGGACAATGTCTATCTACTTGATCCACTGGTCTCTGTAGTGAAAAACAAAACCACGAGGCAGCCAGTGGTTGAGGCAGGAGGGTCTTGTGTTAATCCCTCTGTTGTGACCGCCTTATCCCTGGCCCTGTCCTCTGACCTCAGCTTCCCTCTGGAATTCCTGTTGCCTCTCCACCCCTTGGTTTCTGTGTTTTCTCCGTCTAAAGAAAGATGACTGCATTCTCTGTGTGAACAGAGGTATTTATGCAGGACGGATGGAGTTCCACAAGATGCATGCAGCGGTCACAGGACAGGGACTGCTGCTGGCACGAGGCTGGTGGGAAACCCTTTCTCCAAGGAGTGGGAGTGCTCTGGATGGGGGAAGGCGTTCAGGGTGCTGGGTGGCAGCCTGGCTAAGAGCGCCAGAGACGCCCCAGGCACGCCTGGGCCTGCGGGTAAGAAGGTGGAGGGGCCGTGACCTGGGGCCAGTCAGAAGTGCCCCGTCTGGCCCCTGCTGCCCTCCCAGTCATCTCCTACCTGAGTAGCTCGGGAGGGTGACTTGTGGAGCCCTAATTCTGGCCTTTGTAATGTTGTTACATCTGCGTGACTCACGCATCTGACTGATTCATGATTTGTGCTTAGAAATGTACCTAATGCAAAGCTGTTTGCTCTGTGGGCCACAGAAAGGAGATGTCATTGATATAATCAGCAAACCGCCCATGGGGACCTGGATGGGCCTGCTGAACAACAAAGTTGGCACGTTCAAATTCATCTACGTGGACGTGCTGAACGAGGATGAGGAGAAGCCCAAGCGCCCCACCAGGAGGAGGAGAAAAGGAAGACCACCCCAGCCCAAATCTGTGGAGGACCTCCTCGATCGGATTAACCTGAAAGTCAGTCACTTGTGTTCTTGTCATACGTTGCCTTTGCCTCTCCCAAACTAAGCAAGTGAGGGCACGTTTAGAGTGAAGCAGGGGTTGATCTATGTTGCCCAGTAAAGGGGGTCCATTGCTGCCTATGATGAGTTTGCATTCTTCTACAGAAATAGCATTATTTTAGCACTGGCCTTGACCTCAGCTGTGGGTGACAGCCTAAGCCCCAGGTCACTGGAAGCTGGAATTCCTGGAATTCCTGGAATTGGAATTCCTACTGGAAGGGCTGTAAGCAAAGCCCCTGATGCTCCGCTCGTGGCCAGCTCCAAAGGGGAGCTCCCACCTCTCTCCCACCATCACTCCCAGCATCTAGTAGTGTTGGGGTGCAGTGGTAGATTTCTCTTTCCTCCTGGCAAAACACTCTTGCTCCTCAGAGGATCATGGGGCTTTCTAAGTTGGATTTTAATAGCCGTGTAAATGAAGGCAGAGTCTCCTCCCCTGTGAGCCATGTGGAGTTAAAAGAATTAGCTCTTATCAAGGGCACAGTTATAATGCAAGCTAGCAGAATCCATCACAGCCTGCAATGTGCATCTTCTTAACCCGTGATTAATAAAACGACCCTCCTGCCTCCTGAGCTGGAGGACTGGAAGGTACAGCATATATCACAAATGATACTTGCTAATCTTTTAATTAGCATACAAGTGACAATGGGGGGAAGCGTGGGGCTTGGAGGCACATTGGTGGTGTATCCCACGGCTGGCCCAGCTGATCCACCTCTGTCTCCTTTCTCCCTCTCCCAGGAGCACATGCCCACTTTCCTGTTCAATGGATATGAAGATTTGGACACCTTCAAGCTGCTGGAGGAGGAGGACTTGGACGAGCTCAATATCAGGGACCCAGAACACAGAGCTGTTCTCTTGACAGCAGTGGAGCTGTTACAGGAATATGACAGTAAGTCCCGCCACACACACAGGTGTTCTCTGTCAGATCAGCCAGGTGCTTCAGTCACCGGCAGGCCTGCCTGATGCTGCCAACATGTGCTTAGGTCCCTGGAGTCACTCACTGGGCCCTGCTCTTCCTAAAGCCAAGGTCAATTTCGTATTATGTCAAATAGCACAAAGACATAAATTCCCAGTGCACACATTCCTGTTAATGTGGGAGCAGAGGAAAACCTTACTTCCCACTGATACCTTTCCTGGTGTGTTTCTAGGTAATAGTTGAGGATAATGCTGCCCCAGCTGTCCAAGAGAATTGAATTATGGTTTTGCTAAGCAATGAGTAGACTCCCCCTTGGCTACTGTTGGGATGTGCAGCCTTCGGCAGGCCATTAGGATACCTGGGCACAAAAGTGACCGGCCAACTGGGAGTTTCTCCCCCAGCAAAGGGTTAATTAACTTCTCAATGCACACAAGGAGTTTTTTCTCATCAAATAGATTGGTTATTGAATAAATGAAATTCATCAGCATCCGTTAAAGAAGAAGGAAATGGCTCTCTGAAGTGAATGTGTAGCGCAGAGAATTCCTTATTGATTGGCTTGCAAATTCCCAACCTGAATGACAGCTTATTTTTACAGCCCGTGAACAGATTTATCAGCGAGCTCACAGCTTCTATGGCTTCGTTTTGAATACACTGTATCCTTTGCTCCATTAACCCAGTCTTATCTTGCTCTTTATTCTTCAAGCTGACATCAGAAATATTCCTGAAATCATTCTTCACGAGGGGAGTATCCTTTCCAGTTATTGAATTCAAATGTATTTTCTTTCAAGGGCTCTGCTTCGAGCACATCAGTAGCTAATGGCATCTCTATCGCTAAAAGACACGCCAAAACCCTGGTTAATGGTGGGGAAAAAAAATTACACATTACTGAATGTATCAGGCCCAAGAGACGCGGAAGCAAGTGCGTCATTAGGTTAAATTCACTTCTGCTAAAGAGGCACTCCCTAAATTAACTGATAACATAGAGGAACACACACCATCAAACAGATGTCTAAGCCCAAGATAAACAGGCTGCCTTCAGGGGGAGATTTGGAGGGAATTGTGATTCATGGTTGATATCACTTTATAACCAGTTCTTTTTAGTATTTGAATCCCCCGAAGAGACACCTCGGGGGTCTATGGCCAGGTTGTGTGTAAAGAGCTTCACAGTGACTGTTACAGCTGACCAGCTCTATTAATATGAATTAATATTATATATCATTTATTCTCCTGAACCATATCTCCTCTATAACAGAGCTCATTTGCTCTTCCTCAACCACTGAGAACAGCTGGTCTATGTATACTATCCATTACGTTTCCTTTTTCATTTGCAATGGAGGAGGAGCAAAGCTAAATCCTGATTGTAAGTAGGGACCTGTGCTTAGTCGGTTTCATGCCGCATTGGCTCAGGCTCATTGTCCCTCCTAGGATCACCTCCTGGTATTTGTAGCCGGGGGCACTGTGTAGGAGAGTATCTTTATCCATCAGGATGCTAAGTCAGAAGGCTAAGAAGGCCTCCTTGCTTCTTCAGAAATCCCGTCTTGGATCTATGCTGCTCTACTGTTTAGGACTTCCCTGATAGATAACGTAGTACTTACTTCCTTTTATTGATTCTAAAACAAAGGCTTCCAGGGCTCAGGGGTACCAGTGAGTGCCCAGAATGTGGGTCCTGACATATCCTAGGGTTAGAAGATGTCACATCCACTGCAGTTAACTTTATTGTGGTTAAGAAGTAGTCCCTTAAGTATCTGATAATTCAGAGGAACACAATAGGTTTCTGTCAAACTAAATTTCTGTGCACTAGAGAGATACAGAGGTCTATTGAGATCTTGGAAGATATGTAGGGATCTTGAAAGTTTTCTAGCTCAGGCTTCCACTGAGAGCACAATGTCCTGCTTGGAAGTCAGACTTGCCCAGCCTCTCTCAGTGGGGAATGCCCGTCTTCATACAGGTTCCATCTGGAGCAGACTCTTAACTGTCACATACGTCTTCCTTGCACTGAGCCCAAACCCACTGTCTTACATCTGCCAAATGGAAGCTCCTTTAAAGAAATTCTTTAAAAATTTTTAATTATAGTAAAATATAGATAATTGAAAGTTTACTGTCTTAACCATTTTTTAAGTGTACAGCTCAGTATAAACAATAATTTTATAAGAATTTTAATTAGGCATTACTTCAAATACACAGAAAAGTACAGAGAAAATTCAAACAAACACAAATATATGTATTTTCTGAATTCAATTGAAGTTAGTATTTTGCCATTTTTGCTTCAATTCTTATTTTTTTTAAGAAATATGTTACAAGCCTATTGAAAGTCCTGCTACTCGAGAATCCCATTCCCTTCCCTTCTTCTTTCCCAATGTAACTGCTCTAAAAAATGGTGTGTGTCCTTGTGCACCACCTTTTGCAGTTGAAGATCTCATGGGTGTCTTAGCGTATTCTCCGTGTGGGTGTGTGTGTGTGTATGCACGCACATGTTGGGGGCAGGTGGGGACAGCGTTAGCCCAAGCAGACGCCCTTCAGGTCATGCTCAGAGGGGATTTCCACCCTACAACCCAGCCCTTTGGTCTTAATTGACTGCGAAGATTTTTAGGGTTCTAGCTCATCTTGTTTCTTGTCTTTCTCACTTGGCACGAATGCAGGTTAGTGGGGAAAGCTTATGGTGTTGATTCTATACTGCATATAAGAGGCACCCCACTGCTTTTTCTCCCTAACAAAGACAGTGACTCTAGCCTCTTGCCTTTACAAATTGAACTCTTGGTTTCCAG
The DNA here is from genome assembly GCA_028533085.1 of Varecia variegata. Classification (NCBI taxonomy): domain Eukaryota; kingdom Metazoa; phylum Chordata; class Mammalia; order Primates; family Lemuridae; genus Varecia; species Varecia variegata. The sequence continues at coordinate 13,828,512 of CM052441.1, read as the reverse complement.
GCAGTGGGTTGGATCCCTTCCCTCCCCATAATAACTTCAGGTATCCTGCGGTGTCTTCTGGTGAGGCTTGGCACCCCCAAGATGCAGACACAGCACGCATTTCCATGCAGCGCCAGGGAAGGTTTCTGTGTTATTCCCGTCGGTCAGCACTCTGCAGTCTGTTTTGGCCACTGCCGTACCCTGAGCTGTTGTCACCAGGGACACACTACACCCAGGTTCCTCTTCCTGGGTTGTAATGGATAGCTCAAAGCCCTCATTTTATAAGTATCATTTTTCTAAATAACATGCTAGGCTAGAACAAAGGCCACTCCAAATCCACAACCTCTTCCACACAATGAGGACATCGCTCTAGAATGTTCCGCAGTTTGGTGGTGGTGGGGGGCAGTGTTTGCTCTTGTGCTTCCAATTAGTTAATTTTTCATTAATCGTTTTAAAAATAGCACTCTTAATTTGGGATTCTGATTTAAGGACTCGCTCTGCGGCCATCTCTGCCGTAATTCGTGTTCCAGAATGCTCTCCCTGTGAGAAACACAAACAGGAAGTGGCCAGTGGACCCGAGGAACAGCTGGCACATACGTGGATTGGCAGCCCTCTGCCTCCCCACATTTTTGTTTTGATGGCCAGAGGAAAGGCATCACATTTCTGGTTTATTGATTTTTTTTTTCTCTGTGTGTGTGGTTGGAAGGGTGGGGGTGGGAGGTGAAGAGAAAGGAAAATCAAGCCATTCACTGCAGCAACTAGCTATTTTATGTAGAAAAGGTTTTCTTGGTTTGTGTTTTATGTGACCAAGCACTTACTCTGCATAATAATGCGAAGATGTTCTGCATGTAGCCTCCGTGTCCCATGTGAGGCTACACGTGCTGTCTGTGTAGAACATGGCGGGGGGGGGGGGGGTGCTGGGGGCTTGAGGCCCACATGACTTCCCACGTGGTCCACTCCCGGCAGACTCACGCAACAGACACAGCTCGTGCTTCTCTTGATTTCCCGTCCCCCCAGCTTTGTTGAGGTACAGTTGACAAATGATGATGCTTCTCTGTAACAGCGTCCCTCAGAAGGAGGATGTTCAACTTCCAGTCCTCCGTAAGCGTATCTGTGACTCAGCTTCCAAGTTAGAGGGTTTTCTGAGCTTTCCCTGCCTTACCCTGACGTGTGGCAAATAGAAATGCTGGCCCAAGACAAGGGGGGAAGCAGGAAAGAGAGAAAACCTGTGACTCATCCCAAACCACAGAAACAAGCAAAGATTTGCCACTGGCCCCTCATCCGCTTAGGGGTTTGGCCCCCTCCTGCCAATCTCACTCCTGCTGAGATAATACAAGAGCCAACACATGTCCCCAAGGGCTAAGAATGTGCCTAAATGCTAATACAATTTGAAATTTCACTTGACACTTTATTAGCTCCCAAATTTGGAAAGCTGGTGATATAAATGGCCTGAAGCACAAGTCTTACAGGTCTCTGAAGAGCATATGCCCTAATCCCACCTTGCGAATGGGGCATTTGTTCACCCTTTGCTTCTCTTCGACTGTGCCGTCGGTGCCATGGCTCGGAAGGGACTAGGACTGTTCTCCACTGGCAACAGGACAAGTTGCATTTCCCCTCTCCTCGTAGCCTTGAGGCCAGAGTCAGCCTCTGTTTGGGTAACTTAAATGGGATCAGCATATTCCAACTACATACTCCGTCTCCAAATTTATCTCCATGTGATTGACACTTTTACTTGAAAGAAAAATGTTCTGATCTCAACGAGTTTATTTTGATCTTATTTACTTTAAAACAATCTGTTCTGTTCTAAAAGTCCAAGGCTCCAAAGTATATGGCTGTATCCGAGGATAAAATCGAGGTCTGGTTGACTTTGAACCTTTGCCTTTCTCTCCGCTGGTGATTCCATGCCCTGCCTTCTCCTTCTCTAGGCAACAGCGACCAGTCAGGATCCCAGGAGAAGCTGCTCGTGGACAGCCAGGGCCTGAGTGGATGCTCCCCCCGAGACTCGGGGTGCTACGAAAGCAGTGAGAACCTGGAAAATGGTAAGCAATGGTCAGCACAGGTCACCAGGACCCCGCTTTGACAATTACTGATTTCAAAAGGACAATTTTCTCCAAAAGAATAATGCTGTTAGCATTATGAACTCGGTGATAATCTTTTCCTTCCTGACCTCTTCCCCATTCTAGCCTGTAGTTAGCCTCCCTGTCTGTTCCTGCCAGCTGCTGTGTGAGGTTAATAAATTCCATCTAAAATAGCTGCAGCTGTAAAACCTAAATTGTATGTCTCCCATGCCCTTTTCTTTACGCAATAAAAACCAACATTTGAGTGTTGGGAACTATTAGGTCCATAAGGAAAACCACTTACCAGGTAGGCCATCCATCAGGGTCACACCAGCAGTGGTGTCTTCAGTGCCTCAGCTGCATGACAGTCACTGCAGAAGAAGATGATTGGATGGTCACGTTTTGTGTGTTGCTTCCCTGTACTAAGCCGTCAATATGAAATTTCAGAAAACATACTTGTCTCAAACAGATGAGGACTCTTAAGTGCAGTAGGGTCAGGTGGGTTAGATGTTACCATGGGTGGCTCTGTAGTTTGCTGTTGTGACCCCCAAATTCCCATTACAGTGAGATTAGAAGCAATTGCAAAGGGTTTATGCTGCCACAGTGACCCCAATCTCTGTCGAACACTTGAAGACTATCATGGAATATGCCCAGAGTTGATAGTTTTTAGCTGCCTTTGGTATCCCAGCTGGGAGCCCATGTGTTAAGATATTTATTATTGGACACCTACCTAAGCAAATTTTTTAAAGTTCAGCTCTTGAAGTGGACATCTGGTTGCTCTGCAGTCACCCATACCCAGGGCTAAGTCTCAGGCCTGCAGTGAATATCCTGTTACAATTCGTTAGTGGGTTGTGAAATCAGTTCAGTGGGTCATGGATAGTAGTTTTATAAGACCAAATAGAATAGAAAATATCAGGATGCATTCCATAAGGTAAGGGTTAGTGTTGTTAGTATTGTCACTAGTAATCTTTGTTTCAGTTTTGTTTGTGTGTGTGCACATACATATCTGTGTGTACTGGATGATGAATGTAAAATGTGTTTATTACTGGAGATCATGGCAAAAAATAGTTTGGGAGCCATTGTGGCACCAAAACCAGGGCTAGGGTGAGGCAGGCAGGTTTCCAGGGTGCAAACTCTAAGAGGTGCTCACTTCCAGGTACCAACCCTAGGCTCTCATGACTGTGAGTGTGAACACCCCCTTAGAGTATGCCCTTGGGGCACCTTGTTGATCTCACCCTAATCTCAATTCTGATGGACATCTTTGGGACCTCAAAATTTGACCCATGAGCCCTGTCATTTGGGATGTTCTATCAATTTGGGAAGAGAGTAGCTTTCCCCAAACCCTGATATTCAGGTAGCCTCTGGTCAAGCTCGGATGCCAAACCCAACTATGTCACAGAGCATGCTCAGTGTCAATAAACATCAAAATCCTCATGTAGGTTCTGAAGATGTTTCTTTTCTGTTAATAACCTTTCCACATCCAGCAATTTTCAGTAAATTAATCCCCTAACTGTTCTGGATTGGTGAGGATTTCGCAGATATCACTGGCAGAATTTTTAATACCCCAAAGAATTCAGGTGCACCTGCTGAAGAACTAGATTAAAGAAGCTGGTGGACCATACTTTGAACTCAAAGTCAATTCAGGGATCTTTCTGACGTAAGTGGAATGTGAAAATAGTACTTAATCTGTGCAGTTTATAGTGGGAGTTAAGGGGAAGGAAAGCCGTATTTCTAAAATTTATGCTAAAGAGGTTTTAAGAATTTTCTATTTCAACTGATTTTTAAGCTTTAATGTGATATGTTTTCTGAAGAGGAGTTTTCCTTTTCCATTTATCTGTGATGATTTAATGATAAATGGGCCATCATCAATATATTCAGTAGGAACTAACGTTAAGCTAATGATCTCCATGTAACAACAAAATACTAACCTACAAATGCCCAGCATATTGCTGTTTATCAATGTGGAACATACAGGTGAGACAGGGTTTGAGGTCTCACGTTATTATCCATGAGAGGACAAATGGCCATTTGACCATGTCTCTGCTTTGTCAAATGCAAAATATTTCACATGTTAATTTGTGTCTTTATCACAAGGATGGAATCATTCATAAAAAATTTGATTGAAGAGACACTGTTCTTTAGGGTTTTTTCTTTTTGTTTTTGGACAGGGTCTTGCTTTGTCTCCCAGGCTAGAGTGCAGTGGCCCAATCATATCTCACTGCAACCTCCAACTCCTGGGCTCAAGTGATCCTCCTGCCTCAGCCTCCCGAGTAGCTGTACCACAGCTGGCTAATTTTTCTATTTTTTTGTAGAGACAGGGTCTCACTATGTTGCCCAGACTGGTCTGGAACTTTTGGCCTCAAGCGATCCTCCCAGCTCGACCTCCCAAAGTGCTGGGACTATAGGCGTGAGCCACCGTGCCTGGCTCAGACCACTGTTCTTATACATCAGTCTTAAGTGTCTGGAATTATGCTTGATACATTTAATATCATCAGTTTGAAATTAGAGTGAACTGAATAGAAAGCTGTGAAATCATGGAAGGAATCTCGTTCTCCCCCTGCTGATAACGCCCAAACCACCTGTAATGCTACAGCCCCAGGTCTTTCCTTTCTGATCCCTCTCCTCATCCACACAGCACACACATAGAGACTTTGTCAGAGAATTTATCTTTCATTTACCCCAAAGTAGCCATTTCCTTCTTCCCGTGGGCACTACTCAACCCTTTCTCTCCCTTCCCAATCAAATCAGCCCACGGCCTGATTTCTCCTTGTTGCTTATTTATTGAAAGGGTGAGATTACTTAATGGGGAGATATCAAAACCCTAAATTAAATGTTTAGTTTAAAAATGTTTACTGAAACAAGAGATTAGGGAGAAAACCTTTTCTTACAAGACAGTGACTTTCCAGAGATTGGAGCCAGCATTTCTTGTGCCTTCCAAACCAGAAGTGGGTTTAGGATTTTCCTCTTTTTCTCTGGGCCTAGAATAGTAGGATCTCTGGGCTCATGTTTTGTTATCTGGGGTTTTCCCCTTAGGCATCTCAGCCCAGTGTCAAAGCACACAACAAACATGCTACTAACCAAAAATGTAACAAGGGACAGTTAGTGTGTGTGTGTGTGTGTGTGTGTGTGTGTTTTAAGTATTGATGGCAGCAAAGCACAGAGCACAGTGCCTGGCCCATGGATAGTATATTCTCGGTACAGCTTATCAGGCTTCAGTGGCAGCAGTTACTATATCAGTCAACAGTCATCAAATAAGTAGATTGCGTCTGGTGGACAGTTCAATTATCAGTGTGACAGTTTATATTAACCAGGGCTGTTGCTTCACTGGGACCTAGAACTATATCAGTATTTTACAGATCGCCTCTGGGAAAGTACTCACATAAGTTTGTTTACTTGTCTGTTTCAAGGTTGGTTGGCTGTTTCTAGGTTAAATTTATTAGAGGGAGCAGCTTCCAGAAAGGTGTGGTTTGAGTATTCACTGATCATCTTACAGGGGGCACCACTCATAGACCCTGTTCCAGAATTCAGTCCACCTCAACTTTCCAGTCATGACTGTAGGAAATTATACTCACCAGACAGAAATCCCATCAGCGTGGCTTCTCCATGGGGTATGGCCCATCAGCCTCCTCCCACGCCCCCTGCAGCTAGGAATGGACCTTCAGCCTAGATTTATTTTACTGCCTGACACAGCGTATTTCCTTTCCATGTAACCCAATTAATTTCAGTCTCCATGAGTCCTTTAATAAGACTAAGAAGTCTTTCTAAAAATAAAAATGAACCATAATAACCTTATATCACCTGATGTCATAAAATGGTGATTTTATGTCCTTAGTGTAATTCAACAATAGGATATGGGAGTTGGAGATTTCAATTACGTTAGCACACCTTCGTGCATCAATGTGATTGATTCGCTTTTAAAATGTGATTGTAAAACATCCCTTGTGTCTCGCAGGCAAGACTCGGAAAACCAGCCTCCTGTCTGCCAAGTCATCCACCGAGCCCAGCTTGAAGTCTTTCAAGAGGAGCCAGCTGGGCGCCTACCCGACACTGCCCCTGACCAAGTCCGCGGGCGGCGCACTGAAGCCGGGAGAGCGGGAGGGCAGGCTGGGCGGTGGCCTCCGCCCAGACACCTCCAAGGACTGTGACCCGCCAGGTGTGACTGGTTTCACTAAAAACCGAAGAAGCCTCCCAGTTTCCATCTGTCGGAGCTGTGAGACCCTGGAGGGCCCCCAGACTGTGGAGACTTGGCCCCGTTCCCACTCCCTGGATGACCTTCAAGGAGAGCCTGGTGCTGAGCAAGATGTGCCTACTGAGGTGACAGAACCCTCCCCTCAGATTGTCCCGGAAGTGCCACAAAAGACAAGCGCCTCTGCCACGAAGGTCCAGCCTCCCACGCGAGATTCTGCCGTCGACAATGCACTGCTACTGACCCAAAGCAAGAGATTTTCTGAACCTCCGAAAACGACTACTAAGAAACCGGAGGGCTCAATAGCAGCCCCTCCCCGCGGCTCCGCACCTCCTCAGTGCTTGCCCAGAAACTACGATGCTCAACCTCCCGGAGTTAAACACGCTTTCCCAAGGACACCTCTCGAGGGTCACAGAAAAGGACATGATTTGGAAGGAACATACCATCCCCCCAGCACCAAAGAAGGGGTAGAGGCTGAACAGAGGGTCCCCGAGGCCAGAACGCAGCCAAAAAATCCGTCACAGCCTCCACCTGTTCCTGCCAAAAAGAGCAGAGAACGCCTTGCTAACGGACTGCACCCTGTTCCTGTGGGCCCTGGCGGGACACCCCCCAGTCCCGACGCTCCCTGCCTGCCAGCGAAAAAGGGCAGCCTCGCCAGCCCCGCCAGCCCCACCAGCCCCGCCAGCCCCAGTGACTGTCCCCTGGCGCTGGCTGCGAGGCCTCCCTCAGGGCAGGAGCCGGGCAGCCCACCAAGCACAAGACCACCCCCCTGGCTCTCAGAGCTCCCGGAGAGCGCCAGCCTTCAGGAGCACGGCGTGAAGCTGGGCCCGGCTCTGACCAGGAAGGTCTCTTGTGGCCGGGGAGTGGACCTGGAAATGCTCACTGAAAACAAGCTACACGCCGAAGGCATCGATCTCACTGAGGAGCCGTATTCCGATAAGGTACCGAAGGCGCTGGGCCCATGTCACAGGCCTTTAGTTTTCTAAGTCGGTGGCCAGGTGAGATGAACCCCTCCAGTTGGCCCCGGGCCAGCCCCTCCGCACGGGCTGTTCTGGTGGCACAGAAGGAGCCACAGCCGGTGCTGCTGTCCACCACCAGGACACTTGGCGTTCTGACGAATGCAGAGCACGGTCACCACATCAAGTGCAAATACGGCCTCCGAATTTTCTTTTCTTTTGCTTTCACTTGGTTGTGTTAATTTGGGGCAGCTGTCCTTTGCAGGGAGAACGATCAGTACCAGAACTGGTTCCCGAAAGGGATGGTCTAGTGGGCAGGGGAAACCTGAGTGCAGGGGTCCGTGTCTCACCATGTACGTGTTCAGACTTTAATAACCTCTCCCCACTTCATTTCCCTGTATGTAAACTGGGGTTAAAGATAAGCTCCAGAACTACCTCTTAGAAGGATTACTAGGAACAAATAAAATAAATGTGGACATACTTTGAAAATTGTAGAACCCTATTCAGATGTTTATTTGACATTCAGATGACATTTGACATTCAGATGACATCAGATGACATTCAGATGTCAAATTATACAATTATCTCTACAGGTAACAGAGGGAAAAAGATAATATAAAATCACCCCCAGTGTACCAAAAATGTTTAGATTTATAATGAAAAATTATTTCTCATTTGGAGAAAATATATAAGATCTACCAATACCAAGTGCCTTTGAAGACAAATCAATGATAATAGATGTGGCTGTGCTTTGCTTCTGGAAACACATGTTTTGTTATAACGCATTCCCAAAGTCCTTGTTACAAAATTCTCATGACCGTGAATGCGTTAGAATACGATCCTCCTCCTCCTCCTCCACCCTCCTTGATATTTCTTGAATAAACCCCTTTAAATAAAAAGTAGTGAGAATTCTACTCCACAGTAAATGCTGGCCTAGTGATGTGGTGGTATAACTCTTAACAGATTAAGCACAAACAGTAGAGTATCTGTAGAGTAGAAGTCTGTTATTTTCTCCTGCAGTTTAGAGGCTGTCTTCAATAACATCCAAGGAATCATGTTAACATTTTGCAAAATGGGTTGAGTGAATTAAAGGCATTGGCCCCAAAAATAATAAGATGATAGTGTACTGCCTCAATTATGTTTCAAACCGTTTTCCTAGAGCTCACCGTACTTGGGAAATAAAGATGTAGAAAGTATTCCCTCTAAAGCACCCATCCTGACAATAAAGCAAATACATTCATTTCAAATTAAAACTTTTTGGTGGTACTTTCCAGTAGTTCCATGTCTTATCCTACCTTATGTTTGGTGTAACTTGGAGAACAAAACATCCTTACAACCTCTGATGCCACATTTCTGTTCTCCCTGGCAGCACGGCCGCTGTGGGATTCCTGAAGCCCTGGTACAGAGATATGCAGAGGACTTGGATCAGCCCGAGAGGGACGTCGCCACCCACATGGACCAGATCCGGGTGAAGCTGCTGCGGAAGCAGCACCGCATGGCGGTAAGCAGCCCGCACTGCCGACGTCCCCATTTAGTCTGGTGCTCAATGACGAGCACCACCGACAGCTGCCAAGTAGGCAGGGTTCACTATAGCTATAGCAAGGACACCTGGGGGGGAAGTAATACACAATCAGCCTAGAACTGTTTCAAAATACAGTTTTGGAAGGGGGGAAAAAAAGAAAAGAAAATTATCCATATTCCCAGCACTGCAAAGAACTTTTTAAAAAGCTGTCTAAAGGACCCAAAAGTTCAGTTAGGAGGCATAAGTTCAAGATATCTGTAATATATTGACTACAGTTAATAGCAATAGATCATATACTTGAAAATTGCTCAGAAGTGTTAGCAACTTTATAGTGTTCCTACCAGAAAAATATGATAAAGTTGGTGAGATAATGCATGTTAAATAGCTTGATTTAGCCATTCCACAGTGTGTGCATATATCAAACCATTGTCTTGTATACCATAAATACATAAAATTTTTACTTGTTCATTAAAAATCTGTCTAGTCATTTCTGTACACATGTACAACAGCAAATGTACAGTTTTGAAACCCGATTGTTTTTGATTATCAGATCATGAATCTGTTTCTCTATTAATAAAAAATTATTTTATATTATCAGTACAGTAGTCCCCCCTTACCCAGTACTACCCCCTGGGTATATGTTCTGAAATCCCTGGTGGATTCCTTGGGCCCTCTCATCAGATAATGCTGGACCCTACATGTATTATTCATGTATTTCTTTTTCCTTCTTTCACAATTTCATGGATAAAAGATTTTTTCCTTACTGTAGATCTCAGCAACCTCAGCATACAATTGTTTTCTTTCCTTAAGTCAAGAACTTTTGCCTTTTCACTTAAAGGAAGCACTTTATGGCTTCTCTGTGGCATATCCAAGTTGCCAGCATCACTACTCTTGTATTTTGGGGCCCTTATGAAATCAAACAAGGGTGTAGTGACACAAGCCCTGCACTGCTGCGATAGTTTGATCTGGTAACTGAGATAGCCACTAAGTAACAGGGGCAGGGAGTGTAGACGGCGTGTATTTGCTGGACAAAGGGAAGATTCACATCCTAAGTGGGATGTAGCGGGACTGTATGACATTTCATTCCACTGCACAGAATGGTGAACAATGTAAAATCTACAAATTGTTTATTTCTGGAATTTTCCATTTAATACTTTTAGACCACAGAAAATGAACCCATCCAGGGGAGACTACTGTATTTCAAAGTATTCTAGTAGGTAAATGTAGTATCATGAAGCCAATCCCATAGTTTTGAAATGTTTAGACCTTTTCCAGCCTTTTATTTTAAATAGCGTAAAGAACAGCCTTGTTAATAAATCTTCATAGACTTCCAAGGTTAATTTTGGAGGATATATTTTTTTAAAGAGGGTTTGCTTCATCAAAACTGTACAAAGTCTCAAGAATTTTCACACTTGTTAGCGAATCACCTTTCGGAAAAGTAAAGCCCTTTTATACCCTGTAGTCAAGGTTAAACATCCAGTTCCCTGTCCTAGCTAACACTTGATATTTTTGCGTTTTAAATTCTTTATGATTATATTCGTTAAATATTTAATTTTCTGATTTTTAATGTAGATTCAAAATATAGTAGAAAATCTACTTAATAAAACTCCCACCCATTGAGTATCCTTTCTCACACTATCACACAGGTGACAGGTACATCTCTTCAAATCACCTTAGGGCTCTCCTGGAAGAGTATATCACAGTGAGACAAAATAATAGGATATATAAATGCTTAGTCTGGAGAGTTGGACATATTCAGGTTGGATCTAATTCCTCCAAACACCTTCTAGAAACTTGTAGAAACTTCTTTGAAGATTTGTTTCATCTTTTAGAATTCTTCCTGCTAGACTGGATCTTTGACATCTCACCACATTATCACTTTCTGATAAGAACCCACCAATGCAGTATTTCAGTACTATTCCTTTAGACATGTAAGAAGTAGCCCTCCAACGGCACATGTAGAGTTCCTGTAATGTTGCTTTCTTCATTTATCCAGATCCCAAGTGGTGGGCTCACGGAAATCTGTAGGAAGCCCGTCTCTCCTGGATGCATTGCGTCTGTGTCAGACTGGCTCATTTCCATCGGTCTGCCCATGTACACCAGCACCCTCTCCGCAGCAGGGGTCAGCACGCTGAGCCGAGTGCCTTCTCTGTCCCACACTTGCCTTCAGGAGGCCGGCATCACAGAGGAGAGACACATAAGAAAGCTCCTATCCGCAGCCAGACTCTTCAAACTGCCGCCAGGCCCCGAGGCCATGTAGCCAGGCCCTCCCTGGACAAGAGCCACCCTTTCACTGTGCTTACGATGCTGATGCAATTCCTCCATCTCTGGACATGCAGACCAGATCCAGAAGAAAGGCCCAGCGTGTGGCCAAACGGAGCGGGAAAACTTGGCACGGGACTGAGGACCCTCTCTTCCAGAAAAGCCCCCTCAAGGAAATTAGTGCGGCTCTCTTTGACCTTCAAAGAAAAGACAAGCACTTATTTTTATTTTCAGAAGGCAGAAGATGCCAACTGGCAACAAATGCTGGGCCCTCCAGTCTGTCTTTGTGCACTGGCAGAGGCTGGGAGGAGGGGGAGGACAGCCTGTTCCATTTATGATAGTGCCCTTGCCCTTCTGTCACCCTGAGGACGCCGAGGGCCAGACGGGCTTAGCTAGGCCAAAGGAACAGACTATTGTATACTATTGACCATGCTCATTTGTTCAAAGGATAGAACATCTGGCTGCACCAGGAAAAAAAAACGTCCTATTCTCCTTTAGATAAACAAGAGACATTTTAATAATTGCTTTCTAGCAATCAGCTTTTATTTGCCTTAATATAAGCTTTTAAGCAGTTATCTATCTAGTGCCCACAACCCTGTAACCGTAGTTCCAAATCTTCAGCTTAGACTGCCATCTAACGTCTGGGATGTTTTCAGCAAAAGTGGGCTTTTCTGATATCTCATTCTAACATGGCTTATTTTGTAGAGGTGTTCGTCAGGCACACATTTCATCTTGGCTTTTGGTTTTTAAACTAACTACAAATCTAGTAAAAAGCTATCTGGAATTTGCAAAGATATCGTGTGTGCGTGTGTGTGTGTGTGTGTGTGTGTGTGTGTGTGTGTTTATAGTACCTGCCTTTCGTTTTAATCAGTTTAGTATTGTTACCATGTTGGTCATTGCGCTGCAGTATTGACTTGGAACCTGACCATTTCCATTCCAAAATTCATTCATCAGCTAACAGATCACCTTTGCAAAAGGTCATCGTAAGGTTACATATTTCAGAAAGAAGTGCTTAAAAAGGGAAGTAGTTTATAACATGTTTTTTAAAAGTTTTCTCAGTTTTATAATTAAGATGTTCTCCTTATTTAGATAATTCTTCTAATTCAAACAAAGGTTCATTATGGAGCCAGACAAACTACATTAGCCATGTGTTAAGTATGTGCATATTTCATTTGTTTTCCAACTGATTTCAGCATATTCTATCCTCTTTTAGTCTAGTGTCAGATTTTCTAGTAAATAGCAAATTTATACAACTAAAAACTATTAAGGTTTCCATTTCTTACAAAATGAGTTTCCTTTACATTCGCATCATGAGCACTATTTTAAGCATCCAGTGTGATCATTTATAACAGAAACACCTTGAGCGCAGGGTCTTGGTCAAAAGTCCTATAATATTTCATCTACTTATTAAAACAAATGATTTCCCTGGGGGCAGGGGGAAGTGAGTTAATTCATCACAAAGCCATTCTGAGCATGTGCTTTATCTCTGGATCCACGTTTCAAAGGAAAAGGACATTCTCAGGTGATGTATTTTTTTCACACTTTGGTATGCATTTTTAAAAATAATGTTTGTTTCTTTAATAATATTCACCTTCTATAAGATGCCATGTGACGATGTTGTGGACACGTAGAATAAAAAGGTAAAGCTGCCAAATTTCTATTGAACTCTTAAAAACAACTCATTGTTGTCCTCTTGGGTTGTGGCCTAGCCCATTTGGAATGTAAGGAGGCTGCAGGGTTCTCCTATAACTAGAGCGTTCAAGCAAATTTCACGTGCAGTGGCGGGGATGGGTGCGGTAAAAATGGGCTTCTTGTCCTGCTTTCGCAATACCTTGGCCTGACGTTCTGATGTTCTGATGAGATTCTGCTCATTGTTTAAGCTGAGCAAAAACACCACACAAAAGAAGTCATGTAAAAGGTAACGAAGGAGAGAGAGAAATCTCATGTGAATTTCCAAGTTGTAGTTCATTCTCAGTGTAGGATTTTCATTTAGGTAAAAGTAACACCAGAAAAGGGAACTTTCTGGAGTTTTTGAGAATGCCAAACCATATTTTTATCACTATTCTTTGGAAATCAATGCCTTTGCAAAGCAAGTCAAATTCAGGGACCGTAGATAATTTTCAGTGGGAATGTCTAATCTGAGGGGTCTGAGGTTGTTTTTACTTTATTTTGTGGTTTAAAAAAATTTTTATATATATATCTTTAGTGTTTCTTTGGTCTTCTTTTGCTTTAAACTTTTAATTTGGTCTGAGAAAAGCCTGAATGTTTGTGTGTGACATTTGACTGAGGTGGGTTAGGGCCACCTGTGGATGTTAGCAGACAGGTGGTTGGCGTCAGCAATATCCAGTTTTAATCAGTTGTTTTTGGTACAGAATTTTGAGTAACAGTGAAAATTGTTGTCTTTGGAAAGCACAAAAGAAACCTGGAAAGGCAGTTCGGCTCAGGTAGCTACACATCACATTGTGTATAATTTGTACGTCAAAGCTGGCTGGACGGAGGTGCAGCCAGCTCCAACTACTATTTACATTCCCAGATAACCAAGGAGCAGATACCTTTTCATGGCCTTGCCTTAGTCAGAGGCCCTTTTCTCTGTCCTGACCCAAGGTGTGGGTGAAATTGGAAATTACTAGTCCAGTGGAAATCAGTTCCTGATACAGTAACGTTTGCTTTCGTAACTGCAGCAAAAGAGGTCACCTTGCCAAGTCACTGCTGCATGTGTGTACTGTGTTATTTTCAGAAAAAATTTGATAGTCTGAATCCAAGTTATCTTGATTTTAAATTGATAGAGAAAAGAAACTGTCAAGCAAGTTATATAACAACTAACATTGCACTTTCTGTATATGAAATCAATATTTAAATAACTTATTTTTCTCCATTGCTGTTCTTAAACATTGTAAGTAGCTGTAATATACCAGTACCAATATGTTCTTGCAATTGCTTCAGCCCAAGAAAGCTGTGTATTGTTTTAAAAATTGTAAAAATTATTGTGACGATTCATTTAGCAAAAAGAAAGGTGGACAGAGGGTTTCCCTATGTATCAAAACTTGTCTATAATTATGTCATCTATGTACCTAGAAAAAAAAAGTAAATAAATTCCTTCAGTTGAATATGCCTCTTTTGTTATTCCTTGAGTGGAAGACCAAAGATAAATGGAGTAGAAATTAAAGGGAATTTATAAAGTGTGGTCAAAGAATGCAATACATTGTGGAAATAGTTGTGTACAATTATTTCTGCCACATCACCAACACTCTCCTGACATGCACCCAGATTCTCTTTGCCAATTTATTGCATTTTTTCAGATATGCAAAGTCAAGTCATATAACCACAGCATCTTAGATCAGAATACGATTTTTGGAAGTCATCTTTACTCTAAACTTATCATTTTCAAATGAAGAATCTGAGTCCACACAGGTAGTTGACTTGCTCAATATCATACAGTTAAATGGTAACACAACCCACATCTTCTGTTGAGAGAGAGAAAGGGAAAAAATACATAGGTCTGGATATTCTAGAAATTAACCTGACAAAGTGCGTTTTCAAAATTGTACCACAATTAATACAAAGGTACATTTTTTTGTTAGTGGAGGAGGATGTTTGTAATAAACAATATTGAGTAGGTAATATATGCACTTGAGATAATAATAAAAAAATCACCCTCTCCTCCCAGCCACCTCATTCTTCTCAATACAGGCAACCATTATAACCAGCACTGGCCTCTTTTCAGAAAGACTATTATAAATATAATTGTGTATGTATTTTTCCATACAGAAATGGTAGCATGTTCTTCACGCTTACTCAACTCTGCTTATAAATTAATATATCTTAGAGATCCTTCCATGTCAGCATCCTTCCATTCTCTCAAAGGCTGTGTGGTATTCCTATTATGCAGGTCATTATTTAATCTGTATTCTATGAGAAGTATAACCTTTTCCTGTTATAAAAAAAAAACTTATGGAGATTAGGAAGATGGCGGAGTGGTAGTGACCTCCTGGTTTCGTGCTCCCGGAGAGGAAGGAATGGATCTCCATCTGCCACGATGCTAGAGGATTGCTCCCCCACAAGAACAGCGATGTGAATCCATGGTGAATCAGTGAGGGACACACAATAGCAAGAAAAAACAGAGGTGAACGGGAATTAAGCTCGTGAAAATCTGGAGAGTGCGGGACGGACAATAGAGAGCAGAGCGTGGGACGGCTGTACCCACCTCACCAGCGAGTGAGGTGGGCTCAGCCCCACAGGGGAAGTGGCTTGCTTCCCCACTGACTTCCACACCCGCTCAATTAGGGATCAGCCTGAAGTCAGTGCAGTATCACCACGGGAGACGTGAGGCTTTGCGGAGACGAGTTATTTGGGGGAGGCATTTTTGACCCTGGGGATTTGTGCGTGGGCTCCACCTGCTGCGGTTTGCACTGGGCCGCAGCTAAAGGCAGCTAGGAGACGTGGTTCGATTTCGCTTAATTGGCAGATTTCTAGCCAAGACTGCGGGCGGCTGGGCTCCCTCAATCCCCGGCTCCTCCAGCGCCCGTCGGACCCTCAACATTCACCCCCAGCGCCAGCGAGCTGCGGGCAGGCAGCCGCCATTGTCCAGGTCCACAGCCTTGCCGCTGCGGAGCGACTGGGTCCCGGGGGGCTCCCTGGGCAGCTCCCTCCCCTGGTCCGTGGACCCCTACTGGGAGCTCCACCTTTGCGTGAACACTGAGTGCTTCCCCAGTCGTGACAGAGTGGTGTGTGGACCTCATGGGCACTGGAGTGGGCCAGGCATGTGCCCGCGGGAGCTGCAGCAGCAGGGGCGCTGGGCAAGTGAGGGCTCCGTCCCCTCCCCCCTAGCCACTGTCTTTCGCGTGGAGAGAGGCAGAACCCATCTCCGGAGAGGAAGAGACAAGAAAAAGACGCTTTCCATCTGCAACCAGCACAACCCAGTGACTTAACTCATCAAACCGGTATTAGGTCAAATTAATTCTCCGGGGCTGGACCCATCAGGAGCAGCCTCCCCTAGCTGAGGTAGTAAAATCCTAAACAACACACAACAGGCTCCCCCTAGTGGCAAAGGAAGCAACACATCTAAGCTGCTACACAGCCTAAGAACAGCGCGGCGGCGTGCCTCTATCCAGAATAAAGCTGAAAGAAGAGATCTAACGATTGATCCAGATGGGAAGGGCTCAGTGAAAGAACTCTGGGAGTATAAAGAATCAAACTGAAATTTTGCCCCCAAAGAGGAATACCAGCTCTCTACCAATTGACACAAACCAGATTCAAAATAGCAACATGTCACAGGAAGAATTTCAAACATGGATCAGAAATACGCTGAAAATTATGCAAGAAAAAATGGATAACCATCACAAATAAACCACAAAAAAATCCAGGACTTGGAAGAAAAATTCACTAAAGAAATCGAATTATTGAAGAAAAATCAAACTGAACTCATGGAAATGAAGAATTTATTCAGGGAGCTACAAAACACAGTGGAAAGTCTCAAGAGCAGGGTAGATTAAACAGAAGAAAGAATCTCAGAGATCGAAGATCACAATTTCCAATTAAATAAGTCAGTCACAGAGATAGAGCAAAGAAATAGGAGCAAAGACCAGAGTCTACAAGAAATGTGAGATTATGTGAAGAAGCCTAACATGAGAGTTATCGGCATCCCTGAGGGTGAAGAAGACAATAAGCAAGGGTTGGATAAGCTATTTGAAGATATAATTGAGGACAATTTCCCAGGCCTTGCCAAAACCCTAGATATACAGGTTCAAGAAGCTCAAAGAACCCCTGGGAGATTCATACCAAACAGAAAGACACCACATCATGTAGTCATCAGACTGACCAAAATATCCACTAAAGAGGCCCTTCTTCGAGCTGTAAGGAGAAAGAAACAAATCATATTTTGGAAAACCCATCTGAATTACGCCAGATTTCTCAACTGAAACCTTACAAGCAAGAAGAGATTGGGGCCCCATTCTCACTCTTCTGAAACAGAATAATGCCCAGCCTAGAATCTTGTACCCAGCCAAGCTAAGTTTTGTATACGAAGGAGAAATTAAGACATTCTCAGATAAACAAAAACTCAGAGAATTCACC
>CM052441.1:13791330-13810978 GCA_028533085.1 Varecia variegata | reverse complement strand
TATACCTACATGATGAGTGCGATGTGCACTGTCTGGGCAATGGACACGCTTGAAGCTCAGCCTCGGGGGAATGGGAGGGACATAGGCAATATATCTAACCAGAACTTTTGTACCCCCATAATAAGCTGAAATAAAAAAAAAACTTATGAATATCCTTATACTTACATCACTTAAGATGGGAAATAGCTATATTAAAGTTACATGTGCTTTAAATTTTGATACAGACTATTTTAAACCCACTTTTGGGTTTCAGTAAAGGAAACTCACTATGGTAGGCTTCATTTTTAAATCCCACTTCTCCAATCCATTTTATAAATGGGAGTATTTCATGTATTCTTACAGTGGGGACTCATCAGAACTGCTGCATTATTTTAAAGAACTAACCATAAATCTCATCTAATTTATCCCAAGCTAATCCCTAAGATTAAATAGATCAATTCAAGGAAGAGATTTTTTTCTTATAATTTCTAAGAAAACTTCAGCAGTGTTTATTCTAACCTCTCTCTTCACATGTGGGTATCTATGTTGCGTTCACTTAGAAGTTATAAAGAACATAAATTTGATTAAGGAAAGGAGAAAAGAGAAGGAGGTTGGTAGTCATTCTTTAACCACACAACTCATTTTGGAGCTCTTAGAATGATAACTATTTTCACTCTCACCTGTGAGGACCCTCTCAGGGCAAACTGTACACGCTACTTCTCTGGACTTTGAGCGCGCATTCACGCACGTGTGTGTGTGTGTGTGTGTGTGTGTGTGTGTGTGTGAGAGAGAGAGAGAGAGAGAGACAGAGCTAGAGAGAGAGGAAGGAAGAGAAGGGAGGGTGAATACTCATTCAGATGTAGGTCTGTACCACTCATCGGGGGACCAGGAGCAACCTTACTTGGAAGCATTCCAACCCCTAATACAGCACCCCTGTCCAATGCTAATTCAGAGAGGAACACTGAAAAGCAAATTTAGATGTCACCTTCTGTACACTTAGCACCTGAAGATCCTAATCTAACTGGGTTTGAGTTTAATATGGTAGGATCCCAGGTTACTTGTGTAGGAGCCACAGTAGTTAAGGCTAATCAGATTGGAATTCACCAACATCCTCATTCATCCTCAACAGACTCCCCAAAACTTGGGTAATAAATATGGCTGGAGCCATAAAAGAGACGTGTACAAAAGGCTGTGGGAACTAGAGGGAAAACTGACTCAGTCTGGGGAGAGAAAAGGCCAGAAGAAGTAGTTGTATGAATTATAATGGTGTGCCATATACTAAGAATGTTAGACTCTGTTAAAAACACAAAAGTCTTGAAAAGTACAAGAAAATAATTAAGAAATCTCATCTTCTGTGCTCCCAAACTCCTGATCCACCTGCCCCCAACCCTGGGTGATTCTCTTCCCCACTTAGTAGACTGACGGGAACCATACACTGGGCCTCACTTGCAAACACCCTCCACAGCCTCATCTGGTCTTTCCTCTTTGCTCCTGCCATGACAAGGGAGATGTCCCTCCATCTGAGCTCAGGATCCTGTCCTGGGACCCCCACATCAACATTTTTTCCATCACTGCTCTGTAGCTTTCCCTTGGACATGTCTGCAGTGGCTGATGCTGTTCTTTCCCAGCCAGTGTATATTCCTCTATTTTGATATTTACACTCTGCATTTCCTTTGGGAGAACTGCACACTCCACATTTGGAGTGGTTCTGGCACAAATTTCAATCGTAGTGTCCCGCATCCTCCTCTGAGCAGAGCACAACTCACACCAGGCCATTCAGGCTCCCTTTCCTTGGAGCTGGGCTCGGTTTGGAACTGAATCGTGTCGGTGGTGGTGCTGACAGAGTCCATGGAGACCAGCAACAAGGCACCATCTGTCTTTCCGCCTTTCTGATGCTTGTTCAGCCTGTCCTTTGATTCCTTATATCAAAGGTCATCAACCATTTTTGCTTGTGTACCCCTAAAATAATATTCAAAAACTAAGGACTCCCTCGTACATTTTAAACTGCCATCTAAAAGTTCTTAATCATAAGTTTAAATAGCTGCAAAACTGTAAATTTCTGGCTTACTGTACATATTTGCATTTTAAAATAAAACTGCAAGATTGCTTTAAAACATACATGCAGTGGAAAATAAATACCATAGCAGTTTGATACCAACCATTGCCCATTTAAAACACACAAGAACAAGCAATTTAAAAATGTTACTCTTCCCTTTTCTCCTTGAGACCCTGTATCCCTTCTATTTCCTCCATAAATTTTATCCCTAATGCAATAGATTTTTATATGTAAGAGTTTTAAATCATCCGATCATATTTCCCTGTAATAAAAATATTTATGAATTGAAATTTAATTTCTTTGCATTTCTTTTGATCATTTGGCTCTATTTGTGAAAAATTCTCCCAGATTGAGTTATCCATATCATTGTTATCAAATAATTTATCAATTACAGCTATATTACAATTTTTAATAAATAATAATGAACTAGAGAAATTAAAGCGTTTTTGGAAACGTCTCCCACTGGATGGATGGTGGAAGGTAGGAAGCAGCATATGGCGTTATGATTATAGATGTTGCAACACCAGTTATATCAGATTTGCCTAATTGTGCGGCGCCTCAGACATTTTTTACAATCTGTTAAGATGCATGCATTTCTGTGTGTGTGACGTGAGAAAAGGATGTTTATGAGAGAAGAGATGGGAAAGGAGCTCCAGCAGGATAACCAGGCAGATCAGTTTTAGAACTGTATTGATCTAGAAACAGATTCCCTTATTACAGTCAATTTTAGGACTGTATTGATCAAGAAACAGATTCCCTTATTAAAGCTGCCTGAAGCAGTTTTGGAAAGAATCCCAGACTGAAGACCTTTTCGATAGCTACATGGGATTCTTCCCAAACATCCTTTGCCTGCTCATGAGCCAAAATTGTGTATTAGTTTTGCCTATGAAGAAAGATCTGTCAACTAGAACAGTGTTAACCATTCTTTCTTTTCAAAATTCCTCTCTCAAGCCCACATTCCCCTTGTCTAGAACCGACCCTGCCCCCTTTGCTTTTCACAGCCAAATGTCTTGAAAGACTTTCCCATCCACTGTGTCTTCTTCCTTAGCCTCCATATATACCCCTGCCCACTGCTCCCTGGACGTAACCCAGGCCACCAATGGAAGCAATGTTTCTGGTCATTAAATCCCTGCCTTCCACCTCTAGGCAGCATTGGACGGTGCTGGCCTTCGCTCTCACCTCCCCTTCCTGAGCTCCACAGCCCCCACCCTCTCTTACCCACCCCTGTCTTGATAGCCGCTGCCTCTCTGCATCCTTGGTGGCGTCTTCTTCCTCTGCCCACCCTGGGAATGTTTGGGAACCCCAGACTTCCATGCCAGGGACTCTTCTCACCTTTGGGGATCTCCTCTCTGTGGTTTACTTTCCATCTTAAAGGGTCAGCTTCAAGGGAAAGAAGTAATCTCAGACATCTATCACCTGACAGCAAACAGTGCTGTTAACCAAGAGGATGCTGATTATAACAAGAACAAACCACCTGTTACAATGCCCCCCCAGCTGTTTGCTTGTTGGACCACCTATGTCTCCTCAAGCACCATCTCAATTTTTGTCATTGTGCTGGGTTTGGTAGCTGGGTTTAAAGCTACCAAAGAAGCAAAATCAGAGGCTGTATTCGGCTGTGGAGGCAGCAAATCATTCTATAATTTTTTTTTTTTTTTTTTTTGAGACAGAGTCTCACTCTGTTGCCCAGGCTAGAGTGCAGTGGCATTATCACAGCTCATTGCAACCTCAGACTCCTGGGCTCAAGCGATCCTCCTGCCTCAGCTTCCCACGTAGCTGGGACTACAGGCGCATGCCACCATGCCCAGACAAAGCATTATATTGCATGCTTGATTAAGGCAACCTATGCACTTTATTCATTCAGTGAACACTAAGTGGTCATTTATTATTATCCCTGTTGTACCAGAGTTTAGACTCCATGAGAGCAGGGATTTTGTTTATTCCTGTGTTCCCAGCACCCAGAACAGTGCCTGTCACATGGAAGTGCTGAAATAATACATATTGAATAACAAGGTTCAGAGACGTTAAGATGCTTTTCCAGCCTGACACAGCCAGTAAGTAACAGGACCCAGATTTGAACACAAATCCACCCGACTCTAGAATCCGTGCTCATCCATGAACAGTATAATTATCTCCAGCAACGACTCTCCCCTGAGTTCCCTGAACTTTGCACATTCAATTCTCTTCACAAATAGACATTTTAAACTTAACATGTTTCAAATGGGACATCAGGTCCTCCCCTCAAACCTCTGCCCCACCCACCCTGGTTCCCATCTCAATGGATGGCAGCTTCCAGTTACTCTGCTCAGAACCCTTAGTCACCCTGGTCTTCTTTTTTCTCTCACATTCCACATTCAGTCTGTCAGGAAATCCTGTTGCGCCTACTTTCAAAGTCTCTCCAGAATCTGACACTTTCACACCACCTCCAGCTCTACCATGCACGCCCAAGCCACAGCCCCACCCTCACCTGGATTGTCCCATGGGTTCGGCTTTCCTTGCCCCCATCCCACCTCCCCTTGCGGTTCAGCGTGGACAGTCACCTGGGTGGCCCCGCTATGGACCGAACGTTTGTGTCTCCCCCAAAATCACAGTTGAAGCCCCAACCCCTGATATGGTGGTATTAGGAGGTGGGGCTTTTGGGAGGTGATTAGACTTGGAGGAGTCAGAAGGGTGGGGCCCCCAAAGTGGGATTAGTGCCCTTCTAAGAAGAGGAAGACACCAGAGCTGGCTCGCTCTCCCTCCACCATGTGGAGAGGAAGCCAGGAAGAGGGCCCTCACTGGGAACCGAATCTGCCAGTACCCTGATCTTGGACTTCCCAGCCTCCAGAACTGTGAGACAATAAATGTTTGCTGTGTAAGTCACCCATTCCACCATACTTTGTTATGTATGGCAGTTAAGACACAACCTATAAAAAACATGAGGCACATGATTCCATTCCTCTGCTCAAAACTTTCCAGTGGCCCCATTTCTTTCAGGGTCAACGATAACTCCTTGGCAATAGCCTAGCAGACTCTGTGGAACCGTCTCCTGTCACCTACTGGCCTCATGGCCACAACGCGCCCTTCAGTCACTCTGATTCAGCCCTACAGGCTTTCTCTTTGGTCCTCAAGTTTATCAGACAGCTCTCACCTCCCATCTTTGCTCAAAGGCCACCTCCTCGCAGTCAGCCTGGCCCGACTCCGTGGTCTGAAACTGCCCCTCCCTCAGCCTTCCCCGGGCACAGCTCTCCACCTGCACTATTTTCCCCGTAGCGTTATCACCTTCTAATACACTAAGCAGTTTGTTTCTTTATGTTTATTGCTTATTATCCGTCTCCCCTGCTGCAGTGTGAGATCCAGGAACGCACAGGTTTGCTCGCCAATGAACCTGAACCCTCTCCACTTGGCGCATTGTATTTGTTGAATGAATGACCTTCGCAGAATCGTAAGGCCTTGGATCCTAAATGCTAAAGCCGGAGAGGATCTTTTTTAACCCTCTCGTTTTGTAGGTGAGGCGACAGAGACCCAGAGAGGTGACAGGAGCAGGTGAGGTCATACACTAGTGGCAGGATAGAAAGGCAGCTCCTCGCTGCCCATCAAAGCCTTAACTGGAGCACGTGGGCTTCCGTGGCTTAGAAAGAAATCAGAGCAACCAGGACAAACCCAGAGCTGGTTTCAGCCGAGGAGCTGTCGCGGAGGGAGCCGCTACTGCAGCGTGCGGCCACCGGAGGGCACTGCTCCGCCGGACTGAAGGCTGAACCTGACCGCGGGGCGGCGGAGGGCGGGAGCGGGGAGGAGGAACTTCCCGGGAGGAAAAGGAGCACCCGCGGTGAAACGAAATGCGGCGGCGGGAGGGAGAGCAGGACCGCCACGACCCTCCACCCTCCACCCTCCACCCTCCATCCTCCAACGCTCCAACCCTCGGACCCTCCGACTGATCAGCGAGACCTGAGCCCTGACACCAAATCACCCAGTAAAACACCCTAGGACAATGATGCTGGGTGACTGATAGACCTCATTACTCCTTTAATACCAGAGCTGGGAGACCCGTCTCCGTGGCCTGCACCTGGTGACGTTGTCTGTGTGCCGGCAGGTGCCCTCCTTCCTATTGTAGGAGCGAGGTGAGGGAAGGCAGGGTTTAGGTGACTCTAAACCAAAGTCCTAAACTTTAGATGTCAAGCAATGAGAGGGAACGCCAGAACACCAGGCTTGTTTGTTTGTTTGTTTGGCGTCTCATTGCTCCTGGCCCAGAATAGCCTGATAGTACAGTAAGAGCAGCTGCCACCATTCAATCCAGATATGCAGTGAACTTACACATACCTGAACAGTGTCTGTGCAGCAGACACTGTGATTCCCATTTTACAGCTGAGGCAGTCGAAGTCGCGGAGGTCATAGGTAGAAGAGATGAGATCTGACCTTCGGTTATTTTACTGTGAAATAACCACTTTGGCCTAACCACTACTGAATAATCCCCTGGTTCTCAGCCTGAGCTGCGTATTAAAATTACCTGGTGTATCAGGGTTCAGTCAGAGACACAGAACCAGTGGGAGATACATATGGAGAGATTTAGTTCCTGGAATTGGCTTATGCAGGTGTGAGGTCTGGGTAGGCGAGTCTGAAATCCGGGGGGCAGCCATCAGGAAGGGCAGGCTGGAACTCTCCCACACCGGCCCAAGCTGTTCTCCACAGTGGACGTTCTTTACCCAGGAAGCCTCAGCTTTGCTTTTAAGGCCTTTTACCTGGTTCAATCAAGGCCACCCACACAGTCTAGGATAATCTCCCTTACTTAAAGTCAACTGATTATTCACAGGTTAATCACAGATTTAATCACATCTACAAAATGCCTTCACAGCCACACCTAAGTTAGTGTTTCATTGAGTGACTGAAGACAGTGGCCACGTGGACACATCAAAAACACCGTTACACCTGGGAAGCTTCTGAAAAAGGAGGCTGCTGGGTCTCGTGCAGAACCAGTTGAATCTGAACCTCAAGGGGTGGAGCCTGGCATTCCTGAGTTTTTTCCCAAGAACGCCAGGGTTTTCTGATGCATAGTGAGGGTTAAGAACTATGAGTGTCCTCAGTGGAGGCGTCCCTGGGCCTTGGAATTTGACTTGAGCCCCCAGCACTTGGCTGACTGTGGCAGGATCTCTGGCTCTGTGCCTGCTCTGTGACCCCAGGCAGGTCCCTTCAGCTCAGCCTCCTTGTCATCATCGGTGCAAACAGGTGCTGAGGGGAAAGGCCCCATGCTCCACCCACCTTTATCCAGCAGCTGTCCCTTGCTATCTGATGACAGAACTTCGGTATTGTATGGCCTCTTCATTCCCAGCCCGAGGGCATGAATCGTGATGGGCCCAAACCCATCCTAGCAGTGTTGGTCTCTTCCCAGAACCCCCTTCACCAGTTCCCCTTGCAGCCTGCAGTGGGTACAGGACCGGGTTCTAGCCAACAAGGCACAGGTGAAGTCGGCTTAGATCTTTGGGGTGACATTCCCTCACCAGCAGAGAGACTCTCCTGCCACCTGGCGGGCAGCAGTGAGGGTGGGAGCAGGATGGCAGCCGAGGGGGACCATGAGTTGAGGGACATAAGCCCGTCTGCCAGGGAGGGAAATGAGAAACTAGACAGAGCTTGGGTCCTCGATGGCACTGTGGGGCCAGGGCACCATTTCCCACCTGTGGGTATGACGTACTTGCTCAGAGCACCTGCCCTGATTAGCAGGGGTCAGAGCAGGGAGAGGGACGGAATGATCTGCAGCCGTCTCATTACAGAGGTTTGGTGCGTGTGGGGTGGGGCCTGCCGAGGGATTTTGGAGGCAGAAGATGCTCAACTCGATGATTAGCTGAACGTGGATTCCACGTTCTCTATGTGCCTCCACCTAGAGAAAAACCTTTTATTTACCACAGGCTCTGTCAGGAACTAATAATTAATCCTGAAAGGAGCATTCAAGGCCCTCCACAATACAGCCATTCCCTATCCCAGTCAGACATGCTTTGTCTCCTCAATGTCTCTGGAATCTTCTGTGGTGATTCCTATTTTCATCCTTGCATGAATTTCTTTCCCAGCCTAGAGTCCTCTCGCCATCCTTCTGTCTGAGCCCCACAGTCTGAAGTCAAGCCGCCTCCAGCAAGCCTCACGTACCTTCTGTCAACACCAACCTTCCCGACAGCCCACAGCTGGGCTCGTGGTGCCCTTGATCTCAGACTCACAGAAGCGCCTGCGGGCGGGGTCCAACTGCCAGCCCAAACCTGCAAAGCATCTCATTGCTTCCTCTGTTTCTTCCTAAAAAATCAATTCCTGAAAAATCAAAACCGTGTTTGAAAGTATCACAAATTAGCTGAAATTCTGTTCAAGGACATTTTGCTATCTCTCATACATGTGCCTCAGTTTCCTTAAATATGCCGTTCATCGAAAGGACCGATAATAAAAGTAAGAGAATCCTAACAGCTTTGAGTTTGTCCCATCTCTGAAAATAACTAACCATTTTGATCTGCTTTCCCAATGTGAGGTAGTCTTTTTTCTATTTAATTTAATTGTCTCAGTCCTCACGTGCCCAAATTACAAGGCATCTTGTGTCTCTCCCTCCGATGCCCCTGCAAGAAATTGCCTGAGAATCCCAGGATTTACTCAACTCGAAGGCGCCTGTCTTGCTTCCAAACAACAGGCTGAGATAAAAGTCAGAGAAGTCTGTCCACCATTGACGGGTTCCCATTTTCCAGCATCGTAATTTTTTTTGCCACAGAGTCACTGTTGAAAACTGTGTCCCTGTGGTTCAGTGTGCCGTTGCTGTCATCACTCCAGATGAACTCAAAACCATAGCGATATTTTATTTTAAGGCAGGGCAAAGGACAATCCCAGTCTCTCCAGTTATGTCTGTCTAGGGTTTTAAATCCCCAAAGGGGATTTGCACTCAGCCTCACAGAATGCTCTCTTTGCCTGGGTAGTTTGTTGTTGTTGTTATTTTTAAAGATGAGGTCCTACTCTGCCATCCAGGCTGGAGTACAATGGTGTGATCACAGCTCACTGCAGCCTCAAACTCCTGGGCTCAAGTGATCCTCCTGCCTCAGCCTTCTGAGTAGCTGGGACTACAGGCACATTCCTCCCTGCCTGGCTAATTTTTTTTTCTTTTTTTTTTTTTTGTAGAGATAGGGTCTTGCTATCTTGCCCAGCCTGGTCTTGAGCTTGGGTAGTTTTATTGGAGGTACTTAAAGCCTCAGTTAAATAATCTGCCAAAACCAGCCCCCAAACAAAACTTCTGGTGGGGCATTGAGCCCAAGTTGGTATCCAAACTCACACTTCCCTGGAATGCTTTTCTGATCGGGTGCCCAGGGCTACTGTCTGAACCATCTCAGTCTAAGAAGTTCTGATCACATTACATTCTAGAAAGGGAAGAGTTAGGGGACTCTCACCCTTTCCTTCCCAGGTGGCAACTTGGTCCCTATTTAAGAATATATTTACCTACATTCTTCCAAATGACCACTTTGTATAACAAGGGATATAGCAAGACAATTTTTCTAGCCACAAACATCCCAGGGTAATTAGTGACTACAGGTGCCACTGAAGTTACTGCACAGGAGTGACTGGCATTTCCACCTAGACAGAGGACTGGCTGATGCTTTTTATTTGGCAGTTTCTTCAAGTCCTGCTTAGCCAGACTGGTCAGAGTTCAGACTGTAACTCGGAAGGGGGTCAAGCTCCCTGGCAGGGAACTCTGGTCAGATTTCAGCAAAGCCAAGTGGGATAAGTCAGGGACGTTTCACTGCCCCTGGCCTCTCCCCTGGCTCTCCTTCCTTCCATCATGGCCTCAATGCATCTCTCCCACGCAACTGTCTGGGAGGGCAGACCCGGAAAAGTCCCCCCTCGGGAGGACGAGGCCCCTTTCTGAAGGTCAAGTAGAGACAGGGCGGTCCCAGGATAGCTGAGAGCAGGCTGAAGGCTGACCCCTGTCTCCTCTTGACATGTGGTAGGACAGGGCTTGGGGACTCCACACCAAGACCATCAGGGCATGTCAGACTAGGACCGCACTGCCCCTGACCCCTATATAGCTCTTTTGAGGTTAATTTTTGAGGTTAATTTCAACCATTTCCTCGTTGGCTAATTCCAATCCTCTCCCAGCTCCAATAAGCCTCCTCTCGTCTCCTATCTCTGTGCCAAGCTGAAAATCTGTTCAAGGGATGGTTTGTGGAGCAGTGAGGAGTGGTAGTTTTAGAGGGAAGGAGAATAAAGAGGGAGACCTTCAAAGTTGCCCCAGATCTCAGAACCTGAGACTTGGACCCAAAAAAAGTCCCCCTTTCTCCTGGTTTGAGTTTATTGCCTCAGAATTGCTCACTACTGCTGCCTGGCCCAAGCGTCTGTTGGAGGCCTCCCTGGGACAGAGGAAGGCTCCACCTCATAGAGCTGCAGTTCCTGCAAAGCTGTGCAGTTGTTTGCAGACCAGATTCAGTGCCGTCGTGCTGCACACAGAGACAGTGTGTGCATTTCTTCCATCTTCCTAGGGGAGGTTTCCAAAAGTTTTCCAAGAGCCCTTTCAGCTGTGGTCTAAATTCAGGGCCTTGGCACCACCCGAGGGAGGAGACTCATTTACTTTGGCACTTGGGCACTTCCTATTTAGTCCCAGGCTCCGAATGTATGGATTGGGCTTTGCTGGGAGGCACCCCATAGTAATTCTCCGTGCTGTCAAGACAGATGGAGACCGAGGCTGCCCAAGCCATCGGGGACCTCCCATCCTTGCTCCTCAGAAGCCCTTCCCTGCTGGCTTTGAGGTTTAAGGGGGTTGCCCACAAGAGAAAGTTTGATGAGGGGTTCATGTTGGTTGGATCACGGAGGATGTTACAAATACTCAGATTTTTCTTGCAGATATTTTTCCCCTCCAAAATTAGAAAAAATGCATAGCGTTCATTTGGAGAAGCTATTCAAAAAGATGCATGAAGAGTAATTTTCACAATTTTTTTCTTCAGGCACAGACAGGTGAGGCCAAATATACGCTTGATGCAGGACCACTGGTATTGCTCTTCAACTCTCTAAAAATGTACAAATTGGACAATTAATTTCCTCTCTTAGTTTTGGCAAGTTAAGGAGAGATGGACTTGCCAGCACCCATTACTTTTCAACAGCCACGACCAGAAGTGTGTCAATTACTTG
This sequence comes from Varecia variegata, assembly GCA_028533085.1. Taxonomy (NCBI): domain Eukaryota; kingdom Metazoa; phylum Chordata; class Mammalia; order Primates; family Lemuridae; genus Varecia; species Varecia variegata. The sequence goes on along the minus strand of CM052441.1, from coordinate 13,799,832 downwards.
GGTGCCATGAAGGTCACCAATTGTGCTAGTGTCCAGGTTATCAACTAGGGCTTCTCTCTCCTATTTTTCTACCCAGGAAAACAAGGAGTCATCACGAAGAAGACACCTAAGAGGCTGTCCCTCCATCAATACTAGTAGAAAGGCTACTGTGTTTCACCCGAAGGCTGAGGCTCAGCCCTGTGGTCTCTCTCTCCCAGATTTCCCCAGGGAGTGGGGTGCTAAGCCACATCAGAGCTGGCCTCACTTCTAGCATTTGCGAAACCACGCGGGCTGTGGCTGTGGTGGGTGGCGTGTGAGCTCTGAGCTTCTGTCTCCAATCCCCTCTCTCATCGCCCGGTACTGACTTGCCCACTTTTCTCAAAGGGATGGCAACCAGAATTCGTCTTCCAATTTAGTTGCTTTATGGAACTTTATAAACTGTATTATATTATCCTTATTTTTGACTTCTTGGCACTTTTATTGACTTTGGCAGGGGATGAGGCTGAGCAAAAAGGTGTCTTGGAAGTGGGAGGTGGTGGAAATTGAGCGCTTTCTCAAGGAGTGATGACAAGTAATTCAGTCTCCACTCTTTCTCCCTGACTTACTATTTGTTGCTTGTTTTTCTGTATAGGATAAAATCCAAAAAAGGGAAAGTGGTCTAAAGTTTAGAGGTTTTTATTGGAATAGTTCAAGTAAAGCATTTTGCACATCATTTTTTTTAAGTGGAGTTCTTCTTTAATGGGTTGAACGGGCCTCCTGCTCCCGCAGTGCTGAGGTAGGCTTCAGAGCCTGCATAGGCATCACACCAGACTATAATTATTTGCCTACTTATCTGCTCCCCTCCCTAGACGGGACTCCTAGAGACCAAGGACTTGGCTGCTGCATCGTTATTCCCCCACCATCCAGCACTGTGCCGAGTCTATGCCAGGGCTCAACAGATACTTGTCAGATGAACAGTGCACACTAATAAAATATGCCAGTGCCCTTTTTTTTCTTTTTTGGGAGGCTACTCCAAGGGAGGGTGGAATTGAATAAAAAAAGAATGTGCAGCCTCTGGACTTTAGTTCTGTGCTCCAGCCTGGCCTTGCCAGCCTTGGCTACTCTGTCCTATCTTCTGGTTCTGCCTTCTGGGACATTGGTTTACAAACTATACAACACAGTTAAGGACCTCAGTCCTGTCCCTATCCTCACTAGCCAAGTGGTCAGTGGGTCAGTTATCCCATCCAACACCACCCATGCAAATAAACAAGTATTTCCTCTTTACTGACTCACTTGGCTAAGGCTCGGGCAGAACCACACGACCCTTCCACCACAAGTCATGAAGTATGTCATTGTGTTTTCATGTGAGCAAGCATTGTGAGGTGGGAACTTTCCTCTTCCTCATGTTTAAAACTCACGCACTGGTGTTTTGTTTGCCTCCCCATGCAGGAGGCAGCAATTAAGGCAAGGGCAGGACAAGAGGAGCAGCAGGGGACTTTCAATGGGTCCCCCAGAGAGGCACCTAAAGCTTCCAGAACAGTATTTTATGTGCATATACAGGGCATACAATGGCTGACAGTTGTGTTTGGGTGATTAGTTTCCCTGACGTAAACTTCAAAAATACCTGACTGGTATGTAGCGAGATCTAGGTCAACCTCAACGCCAACCCTGAAATTGGCTTTTGCACAGGGGTTTTTAACTCAGAGGGTCCACAAAGTTTAATAGAAGAATTAGATTCTCCCCACTAAATTCTAAGTGCAATTTAGCATTTTCTTCGATTATGAATGCAAGCAACAATTGCCAGTATTGGCATCATCTACGAGGTCACCAATATAAAGCACAGCTATTTTCATATCACTTTACAGTAGCTACAAGTACCCTGTGATGTCTTTTACACAAGTCACTACTTAGAAATTATGTAGCTATTGGGCCCACTGCTAGATCTTCTTTTTAGAGCATGAATAAAGAAGCACTCATATTATTGTATGTACTAGAGTTCTCCGGAGAAACAAAAACAATGGGAATATATATACATATATTATATATATGTACATATGTGTGTATGTATGTATACAACATAAGGTATTGGCTATCACAATTATGGAGGCCAAGAAGTCCCACAATCTTCCATCTTCAAGCTAGAGACTCAGAAAATCTGATGGTATAGTTCTGAGAACCAGAGGACCAATGGTGTAAGTTCCAATCAAGAGCAGAAGACTGATGTCCCAGCTCAAGCAGTCAGGCAGAGACCATTCCCTCTTCCTCTACCTTTTTGTTCTATTCAGTTCCTCAATGGATTGCATCAGAGTAACTAGACAACCTACTGAATGGGAGAAAATATTTGTCACCAAACATCCAACAAAGGACTAAGATCTAGAATCTACAAGGAATTCAAACAAATCAGCAAGAAAAAAATAAATAACTCCATTAAAAGGTGGGCAAAAGACAAGAATAGACATTTTTCAAAAGAAGATATACAAATGGCCAAGAAACATATGAAAAAATGCTCAAAATCACTATTCATCAGGGAAATGCAAATTAAAATCACAATGAGATACCACCTTACTCCTGTCAGAATGGCCATTGTTAAGAAGTCGAAAAACAGTAGATGCTGGAGTGGATGGGGTGAAAATAGAACGCTTATACACTGCTGGTGGGAATGAAAATTAGTACAACCTCTATGGAAAAAAGTATGGAGATTCCTCAAAGAACTAAAAGTAGATCTACCATTCAATCCAGCAATCACACTGCTGAGTATCTATCCAAAGGAGAAGAAGTCATTATATCAAAAAGGCACCTGCACTCAAATGTTTATGGCTGCACAATTCACAAATGCAAAGATATGGAATCAGCCTAAGTGCCCATCAACTGATGAGTACATAAAGAAAATGTAGTGTGTATATATATATAGATACACACACACACACACACACCCCATGGAGTACTATTCAGCCTTAAAAAAAAAGAATGAAATAATGGCTTTTGCAGCAACCTGGATGGAACTGGAGGCCACTATCCTAAGTGAAGTATCTTAGAAATAGAAAAACAAATACCACATGTTCTACTTATAAATGGGAGATAAGCAATGGGTGTGCACAGTCATGCAGGTAGTATAATGGCCAATGGAGACTCAGAAGCAGGGAGGGGGTTTGAGGGATGAAAAATTACTATTGGGTACAATGTACACTATTCAGGTGACAGTACACTAAAAGCACTGACATGACCACTGTACAATTCATCCATGTAACAAAAAAACATTTGTACCTCCTAAACATATTAAAATAATTTTTTTAAAAAAACCATTAATTTGAGAAGAGATACACAGGCTTCACCAGTCAAAGGGGCTCACGGCACCAAAAAATGTTAAGAACTCCTGTGAGAACAACTCTGCCATGTAGCCACCCAGACTTTGCTTGGCCATTTCCTTTGTGGGAACAAATCCTTCTCAAAATTCTATTTTATCTTCTTTAAATACAATTAAGAGGCTGGGTACAGTGGCTCACACCTGTAATCCCAGAACTTTGGGAGGCTGAAGCAGGAAGATCGCTTGATGCCAGGAGCTCAAGACCAGCCTGGGCAATATACTGAGACCATTGTCTCTGCAAAAAATAAAAAAATTAGCTGGGTGTAGTGATACGCACCTATAGTCCCAGCTACTAGGGAGGCTGAGGCAGGAGGATCGCTTGAGCCCAGGAATTTGAGGTTACAGTGAGCTACGATTGTGCCACTGCACTCCAGCTGGGGTGACAGGACAAAAGTCTGTCTCTTTAAAAGACACAATTAAGGGAAGAAGGATTGAGCATCTACCAATATATTGCCCTCAGCTCTAAATTCACTTTCCAGCACTTACTCCACCTGGAGCTGAGTATTGTGAGCGCATCTCCTTTGCATGGTGTTGAGCCCCATCAGCAGTGGGCACTGGAGGGTCCCATGCAGAAGGAAGAGGCTTCTCTTCCTAGTGCATAGCATCCTTCCTTTCTTCTCTTCTTGTTCCTCCTCCTGCATGGCTACCAGTGACAAAAGAAGTGGTAATCCACTGTGCTCCCCCCCACTAAACTTCAGTGGCACCCCACAATTCTTAGTGAGTTCCATATTGCCCTTTTCTGCCCACCAGCTGCAGCCCACTGGCTCCAGCAGGAGGTTTCAGGAGCCTTCCAGCTGCCAGGCTACGAGAGGCGGTGGCTGTCTCCTACCGGCTCCACCCTGTGACTTGGATCAGTTCTGACCTGGGCCAATTCAGCAAACTAATTTATCATCCATTGGGCAACAACCACACTCTCCCCAATGAGGCCTGACATGCAGTTTGGGGGAGGAGGCTTTCTGTGATAGTTTGCTGGGGTTGCCATAACAAAGTACCACAAACTGGGTGGGTTAAACAACAGAAATTTATTGTCTTACAGTTCTGGAGGCTCCATATCTAAGATGAAAGTATTGGCAGTCTTAGTTCCTTCTGAAGGCTAGGAGAGAGACTCTGTTTTATGCTTTTGGTGGTTTGCTGCCAATCTTTTGCATAAAAGCCTGTGTGTCCTCTACTACACGGAGCTTGCTGCCTTTCTAAAGATTCCTGTATCTCCAGCAGGCTGATCTCAGCCCCGTAATGGTGGTCACAGTTTCCATGCAATGGAAATGTTGGCCTCGGCTCTCTTTTCCAATCTACTGGGAGAAGGAAGAGAATTCTCAGCAATCAGACTGTTGACATTCCAGAAAATGGAGACGACACTCGGAAGGGATGCACAGTTGTTGTGAAGGGCCCCAGAGGAACCCAGTGGGGGGACTTCAGTCACATCCATGTAGAACTTGGTCTCTTTGGACAGAAAAAGAAAAAAAAGAAGAGGCTCTGTGTTGACAAATGGTGGAGAAATAGAAAGTAACTGGCTACTGTTTGCGCTATCTGTGGTCATGTGCAGAACACAATCAAGGGTGTTCCACGGGGCTTCCGTTACAAAATGAGGTCTGTGAATGCTCACTTCCCCATCAATGTAATTAATTAAGAGAGTTGGTCTTTTGTTGAAATCCAAAGTTTCTTGGGTGAAAAATACATCCACAGGGCTCAGATGAGGCCAGTGGTTGGATGTTCAATATCTCAAGGCCAGAAAGATGAGTTAATCCTTGAAGGAAATGACATTGAACATGTTTCAAATTCAGCTGCTTTGATTCAGCAAGCCACAACAGTTACAAACAAAGATATCAGATAGTATCTATGTTTCTGAAAAAGGAGCAGTTCAACAGCCTGATGAAGAAGATCTAAGAGTTGTCCAGCTACAGAAACAAGATGCCAGATGATTCCCAAGACATATTTGTGACATTTTAATGATGCAATAAAAGAACTTTACTGATTTAGGGGAAAAATGTTAGCCTCATTTATTCCTTCATTTGCTCATTTATTCAACAAACAGTCACTGTGTATATTTAATACTATATGGTAAGTTCTTTATGCTCCGGGACATAGAGATGGCTGAGTCCCATTCTCCAAGAGCTGAAAGTATAATGGTGGAGACTGACAAGGAGAAACATGTTAAGTGCTGTGCCATGGCTTTTCTGAGAAGGTGGATCTTGAACTTGACTCTTGAACTTGGCTCTCGAACTCTAAGTCTTAGAAGACAGCAAACCATTGCCTCATTCCCGAGAATGAGGGAAGAACACTCTAGACAGAAGAAAGAACAGGAACAAAGACATGAAGAGAATTGGGTGTGGTTTGTTAAAGAAACCATATCAGGAATAGTTGAAGGAGGTGAGAGTGTTAGATCTACAAAAACGATCATGTTTCTCAACACATGGGATTCCCATGTCCTTACATTGCTTGTGCTCTGAAACCATGTGCAGTTGCAGTAAACCAGTCACACTCCCAGAATGTCAGCCAAGTGTGCACATGTGCAGACAGTGACCCCCACATTAGGACTGCCACTAGACCAGGAGCAGGACTGACAATCCAGCAGCTTTGAGATGCAGCCAACTTCTGAGATGTACAAACGTAAAACAATTATGTGTCTTAGGAATGGTAAAGTGGAATATTCATGGAATGAAAAATGGAGCTGTAGGAGGGCCACTTTTATAGAAACTCATGGCAGCATAATATTAAGAACATGTGCTTTGGAGTCAGTATGACCTGGGTGCAGATATGGGCTCTGCCACTTACAGTTATACAATATAGCACCAGTTACTACACCTAGAAAGTCTCGATTTCCTCATCTGTAAAATAGGGGTGATTTTTACCTCTTAGAACGAAAGGAGATAAAATATGTAAAGTTCACATTTGCTATTAAAACCATAGCTGTGACCAAGGAGGAGCATTAAGGGTTACAGTGTGGCTCTTTGCTGGGCCATCCCAGACAGCATCACTCTCCCTGTACTCAATCTGCCAGGGGGTCAGCCTGGCTCAGTACGGGAGGGGACCATGCAAGAGTAAAGACACCAGGAAGTAAGGATTGCAGAGGATCATTGGAGGCTGACCACCACAGGAAGCTTCTGAAGCGTGTGCCGGAAAAATGAGAGAACAGGCTGGGGAAAAAGAAAATATAAGAGCCAGGAAACAGAGAATCCAACTCAGCAAGGTAACAAACTCCCAGGATGGACGCTGTGTGGCAACCAGATCAGATTGTATGAGGAGGATGGAGGACGCTGGGAGGGGAGTCTCCAGGAAAAATTAAAAATAATACAAAATAGACCATCGGATATTCTTAAGCATTTAAAAATAGGTTGATATATAAACAACATGATAGGGGTAAATGAACCATTCAGTATTTAGAAAACCACAAAGAGAAAAAAACAAGGCAATTGTAAGTTTAAGAAAACAAAACATTTTGCAAGAAAGAAAACGTAATGATGGTAGATTACTTAGGCTTTGCAGTGAATATTACTTACACAAACACTAATCTCAATACCTTTGTTGATTTAGCTAAAAATAGGATAAACTATTGGGAGGATGGCAGGAGAGGAAGCAGGGGTGGGAAATATAGGAGAACTGGATCTTCATTTAGCACAACAGAAAATCAGTAGATAATGTCCAAGTTTAAAAAACCTCACATAGCATACCACTTAGAAATCTAGAAATAAATATCAAATGAAACAGTTGAAGAATTAAAAATGTTCTCCTCTAAGGATGAGCATGGGGGTGAGGCAGGGGCAACTCTTTCTCATTAGAAACCATTTAGTACCATTTCATTTCCTTTGTCATATAAAAAAGAAGACTAATGCAAACAATATGTACAAAGTAGGACACCTAGGAACTAGCAGGTAGCATTGCTGAGTTCCGACATCATGCTTTAAAATGACAACATTAATGACTGCAAATATATTTAGAGAATAAACCGCCACTGTGATTCAAATACAAATGTTTTTACCATACCACGTGTAGTCAATTATGGGAGCTGAGCAGGATTAGAAACATAAACAAATAAATGACCATTTAAATTATCCATTAAAAAATACATATAGCCAACCCTTTAAGAAATCACTGCTTCTGCCCCTGGGCTGCAGTTTGTTCCCTTTCTGCCTTTTTCTGTATTTCTTAGTCCTGTCCACCAGGATCTTCTTCAATAATTCCTCCCTCTAGATTTCATTCAACACCTATTCTTTGCTCCTGCTTCTCTCTCCAAGTTAGGAGAAATCGTTCTGTCTGCTTAAGTCCTGTAGCACTTCGTTTAGGACGTTTTAAACTTCATCTTGTATTATTTGTGTCCGTGTCTTGAGGACAAGGTCTGTATTCCATTAGCACTTTTATCCCACTAATGTGCTTCTAACATGAGGTGCTCCAGCCACACGTTAAGATTAATGTAGTGCAGAACTGAAATGAAAATGATCTGAGCATGTCTTTGCTGTTCCCCCCCCAGACGGACACTGGGACTGCATGTTTTCTTTTCTGTGTATTTTATACTCAGTGTTTCAATTGCTGTAATACGTTTTCATAAGCAGCCAACTGCCCTTATCAAAGCTTAAGATGGTCCATAGTTACTGTGTAACGAAAAGAGTGGTTTTTAAAAAGTTATTGCTTAGAGTTCTTATCAATATTATTGGAAAGCTAGAGGATCCTGGGGAACATTTGAAGGGAGATTTTGGTCAAAAGCTGGCTTTCTTTAATGACAAATTTAGGCCAACGTTTCCTTTCTCCTTCTGATGTGCTTCAGAAATGAGGTACTCGAACAACAAGAGGGCCTCTGCCCTGGACTATCACTGTGAGTCACCTTCACCCAAGTCTGGTGCAAATGTGCTTGATTAAAGCATGCATAGGTGTCATGTTCTTAAATGGAAGACAAAAAGTGCATAACAGTCTAAGGTAGAACAAAAGAACTCAAGGAAATGCCTCCCTTGCTGTGCACTGGCCCAAGCTCCCCTTTCTTTTAGAGACACCAGGAGCCCAGGCTCTGTCCCCTCTGCCTCATTTTGGGAAAGGCTGAGAAGCCAGAGTGTAAAGGTCAGTCCTTTGAGGATACACCTGAGTGGGGTGTGAGGGGCAATTCACTAGAATGAAGGGTAAAAATATAGAACTTCAGTGTGTATTTAATCTTTTTTTTTTTTTTTTGAGATAGATTCTCACTCTGTCACCCA
>CM052441.1:13749819-13790830 GCA_028533085.1 Varecia variegata | reverse complement strand
TTCACAGGTATTCAAAAATCAGGCCAATGTAAATCTCTAAATTTCTTTATACATTTAACACTTTCAAAAGCCCGTGTCAGAACAAGCATTTATTTAAAATGTAAACTTTGAAGACGGAAATAAAGGCAATGAGGACCATTCAAAAGGTTACCAAGACAGCTTGAAATTAATTCAAAGGGAATAGCAAGCTGGAGATTTGTTCTGATGGCCACGTAGCAGGCAGAGCCAAGAGAGCCACCCATCCCCATTCTTTGGACACCCCTCAAGCTGCTTTTGTCGTATTCTATGCTTTTTCCCCATCTATATTGTTAAAGCTATATTATTACAAATATCTTACTGTCTTAGAGTACTTTATAATTTTCCAATGCTTTTGCTAAAATCCTACTAAGCCTTTGACAGTATATAAGGTAGAGAGATAGAGTTGGTGGTGTAATGCCCATTTTTACGGGTAAGGAAGCTGGAACTAACGTGGGTTTAATGGTTTGCTGGGAGTGCCACAGCTGGTTGGCAGCCTCAACAGCTTGGAAGAGGAGAGCTTCTCCACTGTCAGTAGTGTTTTATCTTTTTCTCCCATAACTCCTTGTCTTTCTTTCCCATTTTACCTCAAATTCTTTTCTCTCCTCTTCTTCAACATGATATCTATACGATGATTTATATTTTATACAGAAATATATTATTTTTGATAGATATAAAGTCTGTTTTCTGGTGTTAGGTGATCATTTTAAATGAACAATATTATAATAATTATAAAATGGATATATTATATTTACATTGATTATATTTTAATAGAATTTAAATATAAACTGAGTATAATATAATTTTAATTTATATTTTAATAAATAAATAACTTTTGAAGTAAAATTATTTTTTTCTTGAAACATTTTTCTCTTTTACTTGTACATGGTTCTCAGCTTTCTCTCCCCAACTCTACCCTGAGAGTCGTGGGGTATTGGTGAAAGGGATTCCACTCCTGAAGGAAGGTTGAAATGGCTCACCTAGGACCTCTGTCTCCCAAGTTCCTGTTCTAGGTTCACGTGAGCTTCAATTTCAGAAAAACTGGTACTCATAATTCTGAATGTATACAAGAATTTAGGAGAATGAAAGTGGGGCATAGTTAACTACTTTCTCAAAGATTCTTTGACTTACAAAAAGGGTTCCCCACGAGATTTGTGTAAGTATTAAGCTAAGTGTATTTTTAGTTCAATTCAATTGCCATCAGTGCAACTCAAGAAAATCACTTGAGTTTCCAGGCTCTGATCTACTCCAGCCGATCGCCGCTGGCTGTCAGAGCCTGACCACACAGCGGTGCTGACGCCCTTCAGTGACACAGGGCACAGCTCCGCAGCACCTCAGGACAGGGTGAAGGAAGCAGGAGCCCTCAAAGCAGCACATGGTTCTGAGCTCTGCCTGCCTCAGGAAAGAACAAGGGTGAAAATGAGTGCCAGCAGTAACTCCTCACCCCGTCACCTCCATCTTTCTTGGTTAATGTTTCTTGAGCTCCAGCACATCATTCCTGCCAGCCCACAAATACAGACTACCTGTACACGCGTGGAAACTTGTCCTGAGTGACTGCTGTTTGACTCCTGATTTGACAGAGACAATTCTCTGCAGGCGACTGTGCCAGGCGGACCCAATCCTGACTCACAAACCTGTCCGTCCTGGGGTCCGTTTGGCCCACACACGTTTTGTTTGACTTCTAGTATCTTTTAAATGCTGTACAATAAGTATCAACGTTTTAGAATAAAAAGAGTCCTGATTTTCCATTTCTTTTGAAAAGTAGGTATATCTAGCAACAGTGGCCCCAAATTCTTGCAGGCAGCTGTGGGGCTGGACTGGGCATGTGCTCCTCAGTGTCCCGCAGGCCCCGCCAGGTCCTGCCAGCCTGGGGCACTTAGGTGCTGCCTGCACACTGCAGGGTTGGCATAAGTGACTCTTGTTCCAGCATCTTCCTGTAAGGACCTCGTGCCCTTCTCAGTCTAGGCTGTGCGTTTTGGTCTGGTTTTGGGTGTCCATGTGTGTGTTTTGGGGGGAAGAGTTCAGCCACTTCTCTGTGACTTCATTATCCTCTTTTTAAAGATAAATTTTATTGTGCATATTTAAGATATAGAACATGATGTTATGAGATACACACAGACAGTGAAATGTTTACTGTAGAGAAGCAAATTAACATCTCTATCATCTCACATAGTTATCACTTTTTGTGTGATAAGAGCAGCTAAAAATCTACCTACATAGCAAAAATCCCAAGTACAATACAATTTTATTAACTATAGTGCCCATGTTGTACAGTAGATCTCTAGACTTGTTCATCCTACACGTCTGCTACTTTGTATCCTTTAACCTACGTCTCCCCATTTCCTCCCCATCCCCTCATGCCGGTAACTACTATTTTATTCTCTATCTCTATATCTGTATATTTCCCTTTTTTTTAGATTCCACATATAAGTAAGATAATGCAATATTTTTCTTTCTGTGTCTGGCTTATTTCACTTAGTATATATAATATCCTCCAGATCCATCCATGCATGGCAAACTGCAAGATCTCCTTTTAAAAGGCTGAATAATATTCCACTATATATATGTATATATACAAACACACGGCATTTTCTTTATCCATTCATCATTGATAGACACTTAGATGGTTGTTTTCATAGCTTGGCTATTGTGTACAAAGCTGCAATGAACATGGGAGGGCAGATATCTTTACGAAGTGGTGATTTCATTTCCTTTGGATGTATACCCAGAAGAGGGATTGCTGGGTCATATGGTAGTTCTATTTTTTAATTTCTTTAGGAACCTCCATTCTGTTTTCCGTGATGGCTGTGCCAGCCTGCATTCCCACCAACACTGTACGAGGGTTCCCTTTTCTCCACACTGTTGCCAACAATTGTTATCTCTTATCTTTTTGATAATAGCTATTCTAACAAGTATGAGTTGATGTCTCATAGTGGTTTTCATTTTCCTGTTGATTAGTGATGCTGAGCATCTTGTCATATACCTGTTGGCCATTTTTATGTTTTCTTTGGAGAAATATCTGTTTAGGTCCTTTTCCTGTTTTTTCACTTGGGCTACTTGTTTTTCTGCTATTGAGTTGTAAGTGTTCTTTATAAATTTAGGCTATTAACCCCTTATCAGATATGTGATTTGTAAATATTTTTTTCTAGTCTATAGGTTGCCTTTTCATTTTGTTGATTGTTTACTTTGTTGTGCAGAAGCTTTTTAGCTTGATGTAGTCCCATTTATTTATTTTTGCTTTGGCAGTCTGAGCTTCTGGTGTGAAAATAATATTTAAAAAATCATTGCCAAGGTCAGTGTCCAGGAGTTTGTCCTGTACGTTTTCATCTAGGAATTTTATGATTTCAGGTCTTACATCTAAGTCTTTTATCCATCTTGAGTCGATTTTTCTGTATGCTATAAGATAAGGGTCCAATTTTATTCTTTTGAGTGTGGAAATCCAGTTTTCCCAGCACCATTTACTGAAGAGACTGTCCTTTCCCCATTGTGTCTTCTTGGTGCCCTTGTGGAAGATTAGTTCACCATATGTGTTTGGATTGATCTCTGGGCTCTGTATTCTGTTCCACTGATTTATGTGTCTGTTTTTATGCCAGTACCACTAAGACTTGCTGATCCTTGAGTCCTCACTTTCTTCTGCCAATTTCCGCAGGTGCAGCAGACTCTTAAAAACCATGTATAATATCCTTAGTTGTTATCCCCTAGTCCTCTGAACTAGCTCGTATGGCTCCACCTGTGGTTCCTTGACTACGCCAGGAAACTCTCCCCTCAAACTTGATAAGATCATCAAGTATAGGCATACCTCATTTTATTGCACTTTGCAGATATTGCGTTTTTTACAAATTGAAGGTTTGTGGCAACCCTACGTCTAGCAAGTCTCTCGGCAGGCACCATTTTTCCAACAGCATGTGCTCACTTTGCGTCTCTGTATCACACTTTGATAATTCTCACAGTATTTTAAACATTTTAATTATTATTATATCTATTATGGTAATCTATGAGTAGTGATCTTTGATGTTATTATTATAATTCTTTTGAGGCACCACAAACCACATCCATATAGGATGGCGAACTTAATCAATAAATGGCGTGTGTGTTTTGACTGCTCCACTGACCAGCTGTTCCCATATCTCTCTCTCCTTCTCCTCAGGCCTCTCTATTCCCGGAAACAAAGCAGTATTGAAATTAGGCCAATTAATAACTCTACAATGACCTCTAAGTGTTCAAGTAAAAGGAAGAGTAGCACCTCTCTCACTTTAAATCAAAAGTTAGAAATGATTAACCTTAGTGAGGAAGGCATGTCAAAAGCTGAGATAGGCCGAAAGTTAGGCCTTTTACACCAGTTAGCCAAGTCGTGAATGCAAAGGAAAAGTTTCTGAAGGAAATTAAAAGTGCTACGACAGTGAACACACAAATGATAAGAAAGTGAAACAGTCTTATTGCTGATATGGAGAAAGCTTGAGTGATCTGAATAGAAGATCAAGCCAGCCACAGGATTCCTTTAAGCCAAAGCCTAACCCAGAGCAAGGCCCTAACTCTCTTTAATTCTACAAAGGCTAAGAGAGGTGAGAAAGCTTCAGAAGAAAAGTTTGAAGCTAGCAGAGGTTGGTTCATGAGGTTTAAGGAAAGAAGCCGTCTCCATAAAATAAAAGTGCAGAGTGAAACAGCCAGTGCTGATGGAGAAACTTCAGCAACTTACCCAGAAGATCTATCTAAGACAATTTGTGATGGTGGCTGCAATAAATAACAGATTTTTGATGTAATGAAACATTCTTCTCTTGGAAGAAGATGCCATTGAAGACTTTCATAGCTAGGGAGGAGAAGTTGATGCCTGGTTTCAAAGCCTCAAAGGATAGTCTGACTCTGTTGTTAGGGGCTAATGCAGCTGGTGACTTGATGTTGAAGCCAATGCTTATTGACTATTCCAAAAATCCTGGGGCCTACAAAAATTATGCTAAATCAACTCTGCCTGTTCTCTATAAATGGAACAACAAAGCCTGGATGATAGCACATCTGTTTACAGAATGGTTTACTGAATATTTTAAGCCCACAGTTGAGACCTATTGCTCAGAAAAATATTGCTGCTCACTGACAATGCACCTGGTCACCCAATAGCTCTGATGGAGATGTATAAAGAGATTCATGCTGTTTTCATGCCTGCTAACACAACATCCATTCTACAGCCCATGGATCAAGGAGTAATTTCAACTTTCAAGTCTTGTTATCTAAAAAATACAGGCCAGGCACTGTGACTCATGGCTGTAATCCTAGCACTTTGGGAGGCAGAGGCAGGAGGATCACTTGTGGTCAGGAGTTTAAGACCAGTCCAGGCAATAGTGAGACCCTTTCACTACAAAAAAATTTAAAAATTAGCCAGATGTGGTGACACACACCTGTAGTCCCAGGTACTTGAGAGGCTGAGGTAGGAGGATTCCTTGAGCCCAGGAGTTTGAGGTTGCAGTGAGCTATGATAATACCACTGCACTCCAGCCAGGGCAACAGAGCAAGTCTATCTCAAAAAAATAAATAAATAAATAAAAGGAAATTGAACCTCCCTCCACACTCCCCCCTTAATAAAAAAAGAAAAGAATTTGCCATTCTAGATGCCACTAAGAACAATTGTGATTCATGGAAGGAGATCAAAATATCAGCATTCACAAGAGGTTGGAAGAGGTTGATTCCAACCTTCATGGATGACTTTGAGGGGTTCAAGACTTCAGTGGAGGAAGTAACTGCAGATTTGGTGGAAATAGCAAGAAAACTAGAATTAGAAGTGAAGCCTGAGTTGCTGCAATCTCATGATAAAGCTTGAATGGATGAAGAGTTGCTTCTTACAAGCTAAGCCAAAAAGTGGTCTCTTGAGATAAAATCTACTCCTGTTGAATATTCTGTGGACATTGTTGAAATGACAACAAAGGATTTAGAAAATCATATAAACTTAGTTAATAAAGCAGCAGCAGGGTTTGAGAGGTTTGAAATAGAACTTTGAAAGTTCTATTGTGAGTAAAATACTATCAAACAGCATTGCATGCTACAGAAAAATCTTTCATGAAGGTAAGACTCCATCAGTGAGGCAAACCTCATTGTTGTTTTATTTTAAGAAATTGCCACAGTTACCCCAACCTAATCAGTCAGCAGCCATCAACATTGAGGCAAGACCCTTCACCAGCAAAAAGATTATGACTTGCTGAAGTCTCAGATGATTATTAGCATTTTTAGCAATAAAGTATTTTTAAATTAATGTCCATACATTGTTTTTTAAGACATAATGCTATTGCACACTTAGACTACAGTATAGTGTAAACATAAGTTTTACATGCACTGGGAAACCAAAAAATTCATGTGACTTACTTCATTGTGATATTTGCCTTATTGTGGTGGTCTGGAACTAAACTTGCAGTATCTCCAAAGTGTTCCTGTATAAACCTGGACCTTAACCAGTGGGGAAACTGATGTCCAACATGGTAAAGTTTTCCCAGGTCAACTGCAGCTGGAAAGTGTTGGGACTGGGACAAGCTGGGTGCTGGTCTGCCTCCAGCCCTCTCTCTGCTCCAGTCGACAAGCTTGTTTCTCCTGCAGCCCAAGGGCCACCAAAGTGACGGAGGCTGGCTGTGCCTGTGGTGACCCTGCCTGGCTTCACACAGAAAAATGGATCAGAGTGGAACTAAATAACAGTGAAAATGAAAGTGGTGGAAGAGGAGGGAATGAGGCTCAGAGGGAGGAAGAGGGGTGCACAAAGGGAAAGATAAGAAGAAGGGGGACGGGGAGCTCATTGCTTACACAGGTTGCCTCGCCACAGCGCAGGCACAAGCTGTCCATGCTGTGGATTCTGTCTTGGGACATGTGGCTACTCAGAAAATGCCATTTGTTAAATAAATTGACCACCTATTGTTATTTGGCCCTCCTAGATGTGAAATTTTTTGAAAAAATAAGTAAAGAAATTCAATTTTTTTCCTCCAAATAAACTGAGTATATTTTATATCACTTATGGTGTCCTTCTCTATAGTGGACCAGACTGCTAGCTGTTCACCTGACTTTTTCCTTTTCATGGACCACAGCTGGATTGCATTTCCCAGCCTCCCTTGCAGGTAGGTGGGTCATGTGATGGAGTTCTAGCCAATGGAATGTGAGAGGAAGCCAGCTTTGGTCCACAGAACCTCTCACACTCGTTCCCCTTCCATAGTGACATCAGAAGTGTGGATTGAAGAGGGCAGAGCCACAGGTCAGAAAGGAGCCCGATTCCCTGAGTTACAGTAGGCCCCTTGTATCAGTGGGTTCCTCACCCTTGGATTCCACTAACCTCATTTCAAAAATATTTGAACCAAAAAAATGACAATAAAATAATACAAATAAAAACAGATACTGTATAACAACTATTTACATAGCACTTGAATTGTATTATGCATTATAAGTAATCCAGAGATGATCTAAAGGATGTATGTAGGTTATGTGAAATACTATACCATTTTATATCAGAAACTTGAGCATTCATGGATTTTGGCATCCATGGGGTCTTGGAACCAACCCCCCACTGATACTGACGGATGACTGTACTCTTCTGTGATGTGTTTGACAAGTTTACATCCCTAATCACCATTAAGGGGCAAATCATTCAATTTTTCTGTGCCTCACTTTTTCTCATCTGAAAATTGGGGATATTGCATCTTGGGGCTTCCAACAGCATTTAATACTGTTGGAAGTATTAAATGAGTTAATATTTATAAAACACTTATGTCAATGGAAAAGAACCCAAACTCTGCAAAATAATTTAAAGGGGTTTATTCTGAGCTGAATATGTGTGACCATGGCCTGGAGAGCCATGTCCAACAACCCTTAAGCAAGTGGTCTTGCCATGGTTGGGTTACAGTTTGGTTTTATACATTTCAGGGAGACAGCAATTACATGCAAAGTCATAAATCAATACATGAAAGGTGTACATTGGTTCGGCCCTGAAAAGCAGGGCATCTCGAAGCAAGGGGTTACAGGTCATAGGTGGGTTTAAAGATTCTTTGATTTGTGATTGGTTAAATAAATGAGGCTTTGTCTAAAGGCTTGGAATGTTTTAAGTTAAGATAAGGAAGTTTGTTAATCAGAGAAAAGCCACTGGACATATTCTGGACATATACCAGACTCAAGTGATCTGTTAAGTAAATTGATGACCTACCTATAGGTATGATTTAAGTTTCATCTTGTACAAACTTAGGTAGGCCTGTTAATGAGTTACAAATAATATCTCCAAGAAGGGAGGGGGGCATGACAAAGCATGTCTGACCTCCCTTCTCATGGCCAGCCACTCAGCTTTAGGGTTTTCTGGGGTCCCTTTGGCCAAGAGGGGTCCACTCAATCAGCGGGGAGGCGGATTAAGATTTTATTTTAGTTCACACTTATAATAGTGCTTTGCTTAGGGTAAGCACTACATAAAGATGTGTTAAATAAAATCTTGAAGGCTCTATAAATATTATAATACATAACCCTTATGGTTGTTAGGGACTAAATGTTTGTGTGCCCCTAAAATTCACATTTTGAAGTCCTAACCCTCAACGTGACCATGTTTGGAGATAGAGCCTATGAGAAGGTAATAAAGGTTAAATGAGGTCATAGGGTGGGTCTCTAATCTGACAGAGCTGGAGCCTTTCAGAGAAGAGGAAGAAACACCAGAGCTCGCTCTCTCTTCATGCATATGCACCAAGAAAGGCCAAGTGACGGCGTAGCTAGAAGGTGCCATCTGCAATCCAGGAAGAGAGCCCTCACCAGGAACCAAACCTGCCAGCACCTTGATCTTGGACTTTCCAACTCCACAACTATGAGAAAATAAATTGCTGTGTTTAAGCCACCCAGTCTGTGATGTTTTGTTATGGCAGCTCCAGCAGACAAATGCACTGGCTATTCTAAATATTTTAAGAAATTTCTTTGAATGGTAATGAGAATAACTTCGGCTGATAGGTTTTCTTTTTTCTGCATAGCATAGAAGTTAGGAGTCAAGGTTTAGCCATCAGGTGACTTGGCCTGAGTTCAGATCTTGGCTTTGCCACTCACCAGGTGTAAGGCATGAACAATTTACTTAACCTCACTAAGTCTCAATTTTCTTCTTAATAGGACCATAATATCTGCTTCATAGGGTTACTGGAGGATTAATGAGAGAAGGTTTGCAAAAAGCTCAGTGGAGTGTCTGGCATGTAGTGAATCTTCATTAAATAATATTGCTCCTAGGCAGTAAGTGATAAGAGGTCATGTTTGGGAAGGGGGTGCCCAGAACAGTTGTAATTAATCTCTGAACTTCTGTCTTTTTTTTTTCTTTCTCTGTGTGTGTGTATGTGTGTGTGTGTGCCTGCCTACGAAACTCTTCCTTCAAGCAAAATCTTAAATACCCAGTCTAACATAGATGGAAGCAGTGGGGAGGGTTGGGGAGGGAGGAGACCCTCTCTCCACCCACTGGCTTCCTCTCGCATCCCCTCTCCAGGGTGTCCCTGAGTCACCTCTGTGAAATTCTGGGGCTACACAGCACAGTTTGATCATTTACAGGACTTGAAGTTCTCTAAACTATTTTGTTCCAGCTCTAACATTTTATGACCACGAGAACTGGCATCTGGCCATGGAATAGAAGTTGAAGTTGAAATTATACTAACACAACCTGTTCCCTATGTTTGGGCCTTTCTGACTTAGCAAATTGCTTCCATCACTGCCTCTCAGGCTCACCAGGTAAGCCCCCGCTCTCGGGGAGCAACCCCTCCCCTTCCCACCTGTTTCCACTGACATGATGCTGCTGTCCTGCTGTCTGGGGCCCCAGCTAGGGGTCTGGGCTCCAGACTAGGAGTGGGACCACACCAGATTTCATCTGTACAGCCAGAGGCCAAGTTTCTGACAGATAAGGCCCTCAGCCAACTGCAGGGCATGGTTGTGAAACTAAATTATCTACAGAAAAAAATGAGCTGTATCGATATTCCAATGCTTTCATCCATTAAGTTAAATGATAATGTAACTTTTCATTCAAAGTTAAACTGTCACTCAAATTTCCCTTCTCTAGCCCTGCTTGTTTGTGTGAGTGTCAATTATATTATACACAAAACTCCAGTCAGCTCTGCCTGGGCAGCGGCAGCTGGATTTCCCTGGCAGAAGGTCAGAGGAGGTCACTTTGCTGCTCAAACCCTCAGGGGACTTCCACTCGCACTGAGATGAAATTCACAGCCTCTACCATGGTCTCTGCCCTCATCTCCCTCCTGGCCCTGGCTGCCCCGTCACACTTGCCTACAGGGGTTCCTCCGGCACAAGAAGCATTTCTGCTCTCTGGGCCTTTGCGTATGTTGTTCCTGTGACTTTCCTCCCAGAGAGCCACACGGCTCCATTCTTCACCAGCTGCCTTCCCAAAGAGGCCTTCCCTGACTGTCCTACCTTAGAGAGCATCCCCAGTCCCTTTCTAAAGTTGTGCGCTGCTTCGCAGTCATAGCTCTTACCTCCCTGCCACGAGGAGCATGGACAATCCTGTCTGTTGCCTGTCTCCCATTCCCTTCGCGGGCACAGAGCAGAAACTTGGTCTCCTGAGCTCGTTACTGTATCCTCGGGTTCTGGAACAGCTCGTTACTGTATCCTCGGGTTCTGGAACAGTGCTAGCACACAGGAGCTCCGTGAATGTAGAATGAATGACTAGGTGACTGCAGCTGTTACTTGTGCCTCTGCAGGGCATGCAGAGGAAGGCATTGGCTGTTGGCTCTTGGTACTGTGTCCAGGCTTAAAAATGCCTGGATTTGGGTGTCAGGATGGCCGAGTAATCTAAAGCACCAGATTCAAAAATGCCTGGATTCATGGCCTTTTTAAAACCCATGCAGGCCCAACAAAATTCAATTAAGTGTGAATCACCCTAGCAGGAAGCTCATTTAGAGGCCAGATCTGCATTAATTGTTTTAACCTTGGAATCGTGATTATACCTCTGGTCCCCATCCTTGCCTGGGCCAGTAGTTCCCATTCTATTCCTATTTCTTAGCCCCACATTTTCTTCTCATGGTGTAGTGGCTGTATACTGTGTTGACTTGGCCCAGCCAGAATTACGTTTCCCAGAATGCCCTTCCCAGGATGGTCCTGAGTCAGAGTTAGCCAAAAGAAAGTTGGCCAAAGCACCCTCTGTGAAAAACAGACGTCGCGATGCCAGTTCCTGCCAGTTCATCCTCACATCTGACTCCAGCCCCTCTTCCTGACTGCTGGTCCCACTACCCAGTGTTGACCCCTGGCCCAGCACCAGGTGTAGGAGGAACAGCTCGCCGTGGACGTCCCCACCAGCTCTCTATGGTGGGTCCTCTCCAGCGTCTGGACATGTTGCTCCCAGATTCCCTGCAACCACCTGCCCCAGCGCTTCTGGAGGGCTGGCTAGGGGACTTCCCCTGAGCCTCCAACTCTCTCGTCAGACCTTGACCTCCAGCTCCTCTCACAGTTGTGTAAGGTCTAATTCCAGTGATAAAGTCCTAGTCCACAATACTCATCGTCACTCCTCTTCCCTGATGGAAATTTCACTCAAACCCATGAAAAGTGTCCCATATTCAGCCTGCCAATTAATGATTGTTTCTCCAACATAATCAACACAATTGAGACAGAGCAGGGCCCCCTCTTAGGGGCCTGCCAGGCCCCCCAACTATGGAAATAAAGGAAAATCTTGAGTCCCTTCAAGGGAAGTTCCAAGAACCTGGCTAGCCTTGAAAAGCAAATGGGCAACTTATTGAGAACCAGGGCCCTCCAAGCCAGCCAGGGTCAGATGTTTTGGTTCCCTATGAAAACTGAACGATGGCATCTCAACAGGAGTCCTTGAGTTGTTTGGCAGAAACTCCCATAGATAGAAAATGCAGGTAACGGGAAACTGAAGACTTAACCCTGACTGCCAATCTTTGTTCTAAATTCCCCACCCCCAGGGGCCTGTCACACTTGCCTCAACATTCCTTTCCACTAATCCAAAGACCGCTGAACCCACTTATCCACCCCCACCCCCACCCCTGCCACTTCATGATATCCCGTCTTTGGGGCCGGGCCAATGTATAACCTCCATATATTGACTACAATTTTGCCTGCCTGATATATACCCCTATCTTTAAAAACCCTGGCTTGTAAACTATTGGGGGGTTCAGGTCTTGAGCATTAGCCACTTGTTCTCCTTGCTTGGTGCCATGTGATAAAGTCGTCTCTTTCTTCTGCTGTAACTCTTGGCTTCAGTGTCTGGCAAGGGGACCCGAATTTGGTTCAGTCTTTGGTCTATTTCTTTCCACATATTTACTATCCCTGCCTTCCTCTACTTTATAGCATGACCTCAATAATGATCTCATCTAATATACAATAAATAATGTAATTTGTTATTTTCCAAAATACACTCTGATGCTTTTAGGTGGTAGGATATAGACTAATGCTTCTTAAAAATTATTTTAATAAATACAGTCATGCATCACATAATGACGTTTTGGTCAATGATGGACCACATACTCGACAGTGATCAGAGCAATAGCTATAACAGGTAGTCAAGGTGTATAATAGGCTATACTCTCCAGGTTTGTGTAAGTATACTCCATAATGTTTGCACGACGATGAAGTCGAAGTCACCCAATGATACATTTCTCAGAACGTATCCCTGTTGGTAAATGATGCATAACTATACCATGGAGTAGAAAATGTAATTAATGAAGAAACTCATTATTTCATGGGTATTCTTAGTCAAGATGGAGCCAAATTTATTGAGCTAAAAGAAGTAAGTAAATTGGAGAGAGAGCATAAAGAAGCTATGAGAATGACTCACATTTGGGAAACTCAGGTCCAGTCACCGATCTGAGAAAAGCTCTGACTTTGGAGCCAGGAGACTGTGGCTGTGCCAACCCCTCCAGAGGATGGAGTTACAGAGGCAGATGGGTGCTCTGTGCATTCAGTGCTGGGGAACCTTCTAGAGCACCTGGCCCATCCTCCCAGATGACCCATCCAGTCCCAGCCTGCCTCTGGGTCCTCACCAACCCCTAATGTTTCAGCCTGCACACTCCCCAAGTACTCAGCACTTCTCCAAACATCTGCAATTACTTACACACTTATTAATATTTCCACCACTTCTCTCTCTTACTTCCTTCCTCCCCTGCCACCCACAACTTGCATTGTCAAAGTTACCTTCTCTTTCAAAGTTACCTTCTCTTTCAAATTTACCTTCTCTTTTCATATCTTGATTTGTTGAACCATATCTGAACTGGTGATTAAGAAGAAAAATGTTCTTAATGGCAAAAGAAGTAGATGCTCATAGAAGAAATGTCAACAATAAACATAAAGTGTAAAAGTTTACCATTGCTCTACTTTCTACTGGTAAGTACCGTTACCACTACTTTCACTCAAATCTCATTCTCCAAGGGCAACTTCTTCCCCAGTTTGATGTACTATCTTCCAGAATTTGTTTTGCACTTTAGTAATTGCATATAGGATTTTTAAAAAATAAAATGAGGTATTCTATGCTTGCTATTCAAGACTTTCCCTTTTGCATTCATTAATAACATGGATATTTTTCCATGTAATATACAAGCCCACCTTATCTTTTTTAACAGATGCATAGAATTTCACAGTATGTGCTGTTTGGGAATGACTTGAAGACCACTGAGCCACTTCCCATGTGACTTCCTCAAGTGCAAGACCTGCCTTAAGCCCGAGCCCTGAGTCATCTGCGATGGATTAGCTTCCTCCCTGAGTTGTTATAGCCTTACCAGGGTCACTGCCCACAACTCAAGAGGAAGCCAATATACTGAGACAGCAGGGGTTACAGCAGAGAAAGAGTTCAATATCACAGGTGCCATGCGAGGAGATCGGAGGAAGTTCTCAAATCCATCACCTGGAGAATTGGGGAGAAAGGGGTTTTAAAGGTAATTTGGACAGCAAAGGGCAAGGCAATTGAGTCTACTGATTGGCTGGGTTCAGGCTAGAATCGTGGGGGTGTGTAGAAATTGTCTTCTTGTGCTAAGTTAGTTTCTGGGTGGGGTTCACAAGACCAGTTGAGTCAGTTCCTTGGTATGGGGCACTGGTCTGGGTGAGTCAGCCATTCCTCCAGAATGCTCGGCCTGGAAGATAGCTTAAAAATTAGCCTTAGGTTTCACAAGGATGATGTTATCTATGGGAACAAGGAAGAAGGCTAAGAATCTTGATGACCATCAGCTGTAGGACACCTGAGTAGTAAGCAACTGTAGAAAAGCAAGCTAGGGAACAATAGCTGGTTACAAATGTATTTTAACTATGCCTACACCTTGGCAGAGTTCAGGCCCCAACCACATTTCCCACCTTGTGGCCCTTTTTTAATTTTATAAAGTGCAGTTTCAGAGTCTCTAGAACGATACTAGAATGTAACATCCTTGTGAGAACTGAGAAAATAGGCATTCAGATCATTTCCTGTGTTCTGTGGTTCAGATGAGAAATCCCACTTGAGAAAGACTAGGTCTCAGACATAACTTTGTATTCTCATCCCTCTCTGGCCACAGGATTCCCCCCAATTCCCCAGTTCCTCCAGTATCTCCTGACCCTCATTTGGTGAGCCATTAACCCTGGGAATTTTTTACTTCCTCCATAAAGACTTCCTGAATCAATAGATGAGATCAATATCCCTCCGAATAGACACAGCTATCACATACACATATACCTATTATAGGGGAGAAAATAACCTCTTCCTGTATCCTCTTAGGTTCTATAGCTGGGACCATGGAAATTAAACCTACGAAAGACAGATTAACAAGATAAAAACAGTTTATTCACACACACAGCATGCACACTTGCAGGTGAAACTTAGTGATCAGTATTTTAAAGAAGCGGTTAGAACTCGGGGCTTATATAGCAACTTAACAAAGAATGACAAACTTATAGAAAAGTGACATGTCAAGGAAAGCGAGTTTAGGCTTCAGGAGTGGAAAGGTAAATTATGGGAGGAAGATAAGGGCTGTTTTAGTAAGCTTTGGTATGTAGATTCCACCTCTGAGCTGACAGGAATTTGATTATTAAGAGTTTTTCTGCCCTTCCTGGTACAGGGAGGGCACCTTGCTCACGGGAAATTTTATATTCTGCTTTTAGGCAGAAAAGGGAAGGTCAGAGAGTCTTTCCTGCGTCTGCTGTTTCTCAAGTGTCTTCAGCTCAAAATAATCCTATGCTAAAGTGGTATTTTTGAGGGGGTATATTCCATCCCCTACAACAGCAGTCCCCAACCTTTTTGGTACCAGGGACCGTTTTCATGGAAGACAATTTTTCCATAGACCAGGGTGGGAGGGATGGTTTCGGGATGATTCAAGCACATTACATTTATTATGCACTTTATTTCTATTTCTATTACATTGTAGTACATATGAAATAATTATACAACTCACCGTAGGTTGGGGACCCCTGCCTTGCAATACATACAAGATGGATTAAATTCTACCTCTAATACTATTGCTACCTCTAATATTGACTCTTACTATTAACATTAATAATTTTAGCTTATACTTATTGAACACATTGTATATGACAGGCACTGTGCTAAGCATGTCATATAATCTATTTCATTTCATTCTTTCAGCAACTTTATGATACTCCAAGGGGTTAAGTCTGTCTGCCCACAGTCACACAACTCTCCGTGACTACAGATAGATAACTTATAGTTCTCCACAGCCTGACCACCGCTGTTGGGCTAAGCTCAGCCAGGAGTTGGAGTGAAATTATCTTTACTGTGTTTGTATTTTGCTGTGCCAAGCACCCACTAAGGCTAAAAGACTTGCACTATTGATCTTAACTTGTTAGCCTTGAGACATGAAGAAGGTCTTTGCACACAATGGGCACTTAAATCCATTTGAATGATAGCTTTGCCTCCTTTATAACCTGACAGCGGTTAGGACTAGAGTCCAGCACTCTGAGTCTGCTGGATAAATCCGTGGGAGTGATTGCTGATGGCTTGTTTTCTTTCACTTGCTGGAGTATTTATAGAAGAACTTTTAGCAAGCTCCAAAATGTAATACTCTCCAGAGATACTTTTTAGACCTTGAAACTATATCCTGGGATGAAAAAAAATTCACCTGGATTTCAGATAAGGCTCAAATATTGATTTGTGAGGACCTCTCAGAGTACTGAGCTATACCTAGTTGAATTTTGTGTTATTCCTATCCAATTCTACTAATATTTTTAAAAAGCTATGAACATAGTTAAATAAATTGTCTAAAGTAAAAATTTAACCTCATTTTAGTAATTTTAGTGTCAAAAATAAGTTGTTGAATTACTTCAGACTCTTCTCAGAATCCAAGAGTCAAACAGGACATTTAGAAACCATGTAGTCCAATACTGCTATTTTAGAATAGGACAGAGGTGCAGTGAGGGGACTAAATTTGTCTGATGTCACAAAGCTAGTCTTTGTCTCAGTAATAAGTAAACAAATCAAACTCAATGACTATAATAGATGTTTTTGGATGTGGTTGTCCTTTTTCTGAATTTATTGCTATTTTTGGATCTTCAATGCCTGGCATAATACAAGCACAATCCAAGTGCTCAAGAAATGTTTACTGAGTTAGATAAGGTGTCAAAAACATGATCTATTTCCATATAAAATATTTGCTTCTATCAGTTATTGATCCAAATAATTTTTAAAACCAAAAATGTACAAGCACAGTAAAATAAAAATTGTACCAGACAGAGTTAAACAGTCAAGGAAGACTTTATTCAAGACTATTGCAATAGGGGAAAGAAATTGAACTCAATTCCACTAAAACAAAAGGTGGGGGAGTTTGTAAACACTGGAGTGAGCTAGTGGAAAAGTACTGGAAGGTATTAAGGATGGGGGACATTGGTCAGAGTGATTAGGCTTCTGTGCTTGCTAATCTGTGCTTATCAGAGTTAGGTTCACCCTGCCTCCACCCAGACCGAGCAGTAGAGACAGGGTCTTTCTTGATGACTACATTTCAAAGGCACAGCTCCCAGGTCCTTGACAAAGACATTCCTGGGTTGTAAATCTGACAAGAGGCTGAGAGATAATTTACTTCTCAAAGGGCAGAGAAAGAATTTACAATTGCAAGTTTTCTAAAGTAAATGCTCTAAGAAAAGGGAGGTCGTGGGTATAATGAGGAAGAAACCTGTGTAAAGTTGAGTCTAGCTGGGAGAACAATAAGGCCATCTTGGTCAGTACCTCTTGGTAAAGATGGACAATGAAACACATGTATTTACTTTCACTCTCTCCTAAAACCCCAATAAAACACTAGCAAAAAGATTTTTGCTGAGGCTTAAAACCACAAGAACAAATTGAACAGGAGTGGAAACAATAGTGGCAAATTTTAGAGACTGAGAAGCAGATAAAAGAGTAGAAACTGACCCTTGGTGGACTGAGAAGCTTCATTCCCAAACTGTCTACATGGAAAACCACGAAGCATCCCATTTACATGGCAAAACACCCCAGAAAATGTTTAGGAATTGGCCACATCAGGAGTCTCTGAATGTATGGGTGAAGATAGGGCTAAAACTGGGTGATTGGTTGAAAAGCAGAAAAGAAAAACTCAAATGGTTGGGAGATAACTTTGAGGAAATTTAATGGAATACAGAACAAAAAGACAAAGAGTTTTAAAAACAGGAGAGAAAATATAAGAAAATTAAAGAACTAATGATACCTAAAATTGAGTATAAAAAAGAAGCTCTAGAAATAGGACAAAGAATATAAAGGGAAGGAAATAACCAAATAATTCAAGATAATTTGCCACTAGCTTCCAGATTGGAAGGACCCACCGAGTGTCCGGCACCATAGATCAAAATGCTCCCATGCTAAGGTGCATCGTTGTGCAATTTTAGGATGTTGGGGGAAAAAAGAAGATCCCACAAGCTTCCAGGGAGGAATAAACAGGCTACATATAAAGAATGAGGAACCAGAATGACAGCAACATTTAAAGGTGAAAAAGGAGCAATGCCTGAAAATTTTGAAGGAAAATTTTTTGAAGAAAATTATTTTGTAAAAGAGAATTTCTACCTATCCAAGCTATCATGTATAAGTGAAGTTCGGCTAAAGAGAGTTTTGGATGAGCAAAGTCCTTGAAATTTTACCACCCATTCAATTTTTCTCAAGAAGTTAATGTGCACTAGCAAAATAGGAGAATGAAGCAAGACAGAGGAAGGCATGGGAAGTAGAAATAAAGAGATCCCGTACAGGGAAGGGGAGCAGCACATCCCTCAGTGGACAGGGCAGGTGGTCCCCTGGTCACAGGGCTAGTTTAGACTGAGAAGGACTAAAGGATTTCCAGTAGTATTCCTTATGAAGAGTAACGTGATAGACTCCCTGAGAAGCGATTGAGATATCTGATGATGATTTGGGGGTTAAATTAAGAATAAGATCATAGAAACCTAGAGACTGAATATATAGTTCGACAATGGCCAGACCGTGTATAAGAACAGAGCTCTGACCCACAACCTGCAGCAACCAGCCCTTGAAACCAACCCATTATAGTCAGTAACCAGCCCAGGAAGCCAGCCAGCTATCTGTAAGTTAGACTTGTAGAAAGTCAGGCTGCTCTCTCTAGCAAGTGGTCCAGGAAGGCAAACAATAGCCCCTATGGCAATCAGCCAACAAAGCCGGGATTGGATTAATAACTGACAAACTCTCTAAGTTTTGTTCCTACTTCTAACTTTGGACCAATCAGAGAAAGCCAAATAAGCTCCTTTAACTCATCACATAGGATGTCCCGCTTCTAGTGAGCCCGCTCCAGCTTTCCAATGCCAACGGCTTCCAACCAGGGCACATCTGAAAGAAATCTCTTTCTTCCGCTCTTTCCGACTCCTCTGTCCGCTTTTTTTTTTTTTTTTTTTTTTTTTTGAGACAGAGTCTCACTCTGTTGCCCGGGCTAGAGTGAGTGCCGTGGCGTCAGCCTAGCTCACAGCAACCTCAAACTCCTGGGCTTGAGCAATCCTTCTGCCTCAGCCTCCCGAGCAGCTGGGACTACAGGCATGCACCACCATGCCCTGCTAATTTTTTCTATATTTTTAGTTGGCCAGATAATTTCTTTCTATTTTTAGTAGAGACGGGGTCTCGCTCTTGCTCAGGCTGGTCCCGAACTCCTGACCTCAAGCGATCCACCCGCCTCGGCCTCCCACAGTGCTAGGATTACAGGCGTGAGCCACCGCGCCCAGCCCTCTGTCCGCTTTTGAGTTTCCGCCAAAACGCAAGTGATGGTGGCCAATTCCGTTGCTATCGAAAGCTTTGAATAAGTAGCCTTCGTTGGTTCTCATTGGTTGGTTTTTGTTTATTTCCACAAACCTAAGAAGAAAAAAAAAATTTTTAATGCATGGAAAAGGTAAAACAACAAAAACCTACTATGTGACTTAGCTGTGAATAGCAAGCGCATAATCAATATAATGCAAGCATTAAATACTAACCCATATTTTTACTTGTTTTCACTGAGTGGATTAAAAAAGTGCATCTAGTCCATTGCACTGCAGGAGATAGAAGCCTCTAAACTCTTGTTTTTGAAAAAAAAACTACACTATTGTGACATAATTTGTATATAATAAAATGCATCCATTCAAGTGTAGAGTTTAATAATTTTGATACATGTATTCACCCATGTGGCCACGACTGCAATCAAGAAAGTTGCAGCACCCCCAATAGTTCCTTTGGGCCCCATTGCAGTCAGACCCCCTCTATACACTTAGCCCCAGGGAAACACTGATTTTCTCTCTCTCACTATGGATTAGATTCCTCTATGAAGGGATTTCATATAAACGAAAGCGCACAGAGTCATTGGCCTTCCCGTTTATTAATACATCCTCACCAGTAATGTCTGTGAGCAGCAGTTGCTTCACATCAACTCCAGTCAGTCTTGTCAGTCTTCTGAATTGTAACTAATCTGGTGAGTGGATAGAGGTATTTTTTTTGTTTTAGGGACGTAGAACAAGCTTTTGTTCTCAAGGTATTCCCTGTCACATAGACTTCCAACTATTTCCTTTCCTTGAATGAGTGAGGAAAACCTGGCATGAGCAGACAATACATTTCAGGGTATTTTTTTCCAAGTGTGGAAGTTACTATATACATTAAGTTACTATGGTTGGGTTAAATGGGGATCTTGCTTACATGGATCTTGCTTACAAGTCCAGAAGCTTCTGGGCTTGTTCAGATGTAAGATGAGAGATGGTCAAAGACCTTCTGTGGTGAAGTCCTGTGAATCTTTGGAGCCCAGACAACACTGCTCCCTATACTGTGTAGTAACCACTTTCCTTTTATTGTCTACTTTTTTCCAAGTCAGGTTTATTGAGATATAATTTACAAATGATGATAGTCACCCTTTTTAGGTGTACAGTTCAATAAGGTTTAATAAATGTATATAGTCCTATAACTACCACTGCAATCAAAATATAGACTATTTTTAATCACCCTCAAAAAGTTCCCTTGTGGCCTTTTGTAGTCAATTCCCTCCCTCCACCTCCAGCTACTGGCAACTATTGATCTGATTTGCCTTTTCTGGAATGTCACATAAGTGGAAATTTACCATATGTAGCCTTTTTAGATAGGTTTCTTTCACTTTGCAATATGCATTTGAGATTCATCCATGCTGTGTGTATCAGTAGTTTATTTCTTTTTATTGCTGAGTAGCACAGTATTCCACTGTATGAATGTACCACAATTTGTTTTTCCATTTATCTGTTGATGGACATTTACATGACTTCTGTTTTTGGAAATTATGAATAAAGCTGCTATAAAATTGCATGCATGAATAAAGTTGTATGCATGTCTTTCTATGAATATATACTCTCAGTTTTCTTAAGTAAATATCTAAGAATGAGATTGCTGGGTCAAACGGTATGTTGAACTTTCTAAAAAACTGCCACACTGTCTTCTAAGGTGACTGTAAAATTTTGTATTCTCATCAGTAATGTATGAAATTCCATTTGCTCTGCATCTGGTATACACTGGCATTGTCAGTTTTTAAAATGTTAGCCATTCCGGTAAGTGTGTAATGATTCTCATTGTGGTCTTAATTTGCATTTTCCCAGTGACTAATGATGTTGAGTATCTTTTTAAGTGCTTATTTTCTAACTATATCCCTTCAGTGAAGCAACTGTCAAAATTTTTGCCAATTTTTTGTTTTTGTTTTCATTGAGTTGCAAGTGTTCTTTATATATTTGGGATACAAGTCATTTTATGAAGATGTGTTTTGCAAATATTTTCTCCGAGTTTGTTGCTTGTTTATAAATTTTCTTTAGAGTATCTTTTAAAGAACAGAAGTTTATAATTTTCCCATAGTACAATTTATCAATTCTTCTTTTATGGGTTGGGCTTCTTATGTCTTAAGAAACTTTTGCCTATGACAATATCACAAGGATTTTCTCCTATGTTTTCCTTTAGAAGTTACATAGTTTTGCATTTTACATTTAGTACTATGACCCAATTCAAGCTATGTTTTGTACATGGTATGAAGTAAGAGTTAAGGTTATTTATTGATTAATTATGCATTCAGATGTCCAGATTTTCTAGCATCATTTTTTAAAAATGTCTTTCTCCATCAAATTACCTTGGCAACTTATCAAGCAAATTGATTATATATATGTGCAGGGCTTTTTTTCTCTTTTGCAATATATTTATTAGAGTAACACTGGTCTTATAAAATGAATTGAAAAATAATCTCTTCTCTTCAATTTCTTGGAAGACTTTGAGTAGAATTGGTATTCTTTCTTTCTTAAATGTTTGCTAGAATTCCTCAGTAAAGCCACATGGCCAGTACTTTTCTTTGTGGGAAATTTTTTAACTACAATTCAATTTCTTTAATAGATGTAAAGAGGTTATCATTTCTTCTTGTATGAACTTTAGTAGTTCAGGTTATCTATTTCTTCTTGTATGAACTTTAGTAGTTTTATATTTCAAGGGATTTGTCCATTTAACCTAGGTTGTCAAATTTATTAGTATAGTGTTTGTTAGTATAAAGTAGTTCATAATATTCCCTTACCCTTTCTCATACTACTTTAGTTGCACCTCACAATTGTGGGAATGTTGTGTTTTCACTTTCATTTGGTTCAAAATACTTTGTAATTTATCTTTTGATGTCTTCTTTGAACCATGGGTTACTTAAAATTGTGTTATTTAATTTCCAAATATTTGAAGATTTTTCCAGATTAGTTCTGTTATGGATTTCTAATTTAATTCCATTTTGGTCAGAAAATATACACTTTGTAAGACTTGAACCCTTTTATATTTTTTGCGACTTGCTTTCTGTCCCCAGAATATGCTCTGTCTTAGTAAATGCTCTGTGTCCACTTGAGAAGAAAGAGTACTCTGCTGTCATCCATTGAAGTGTTCTATAATAGTCAATCAGGTCAATTTGGTTGATAAAGTTGTTTAAACTTTCTAGACTGTTTCTGATTTTATATCTACTTGTTTGGGAGCATATTGAGTAGGGGTGTTGAACTCTCCAATCGTAATTGTAGATTTTCTATTTCTCCTCGCCATATTTTCAGTTCTGGTCCATGTATTTTGAAGATCTATTATTAGTTGCATAAAAATTTAGGATTGTTATGTTCTTTTCATTAATTAACCTCTATTGTTATGAAATAAACTTTTTATCTCTGGTAATATTCTTTGCTGTAAAATCTATTTTGTTTGATATTAATATAGAAACTTAAATTTTTTCTTTTTTAGTTATTTTTAGTGTTAGTATGATATATTTTGTTTTATCTTTTTTACTTCCAATATATTTGTGTTTTTATGTGTACCGTAAGTTTCTTGTAGGCATCATATAGTTGGGTCTTTCCTTTTTTATCCAATTTGAGAATCTCTATCTTTTAACCAAATAATTTAAACCATTTACATTTAATATGATTGTCATTCTTTATAAAGTTTTCTGGAGCTCTCTCCATGCACTGCCCCACACCTTTTAGTACTCTGTCCCACAAGTTCTATCCAACTCAGCCTCCCTCAAATTTAATTTCTGTCTCCCCAAGTAAAGTGAGATTGCCACGCTCTACATGGGATCTTTCCAAGATTCATGATCCAGAATGCAACTCCAAGAAGACAGCTGGATTCACCTTATTTGTCTCCATTCTCTCAGGGATCACAGTCCTGTGTTACTTGTTGTCTAATATCCCAAAACTGTTTCCTCATATATTTTGTCCAGTTTTCTAGTAGTTTATGGTGGGAGGGTAAATCAAGTCCCAGTTATTCAATCATCACTAGAGTGGACATCTCCCGCAAAATCTTTTTAAATTAATAAATCAGCTAAAAACTTTTGACCTGGATGCTGCCAAATACTGTCTATAAAATGATATAAATTGATATGCCTATATCAGCTTAATACAAAATGATAGAAATGTGGCATTATAATATCTACGTCACTATGTATGACTCCTCATTTACTCCCCATATCCTAGCATTGGATTCTCTCTCAATGTAATGGGAGTTGGCCTCCTCTTATACTTTGCACTTTTCTGTAGTGATGTGTGATGTGATCATGATGTAGATGTGTATTTCCCCAGATATCCCACTCTCAGATCAAGTTTTTTCAATGTGACAGAAATGATTTTAATTATAAAAGTAAGGGGGCCAGATGTGGTGGCTCATGCCTGTAATCCCAGCACTTTGAGAGGCCGGAGGATCAATTGAGGCCAGGCGTTCGAGACCAGCCTAGGCAATATAGCAAGACCCAATCTATACAAAAGATTAAAAAAATTAGCCAGGTATGGTGATGAGTACCTGTAGTACCAGCTATTTGGGAGGCTGAGACTAGAGGATCCCTTGAGCACAGGAGTTTGAGGTTACAGTGAGCTGTGATTGTGCCACTGCTCTCCAGCCTGGGTGACAAAGCAAGATCCTAGCTCTGAAAATAAAAAAAACAAATCATAAAAGTAAGAGTAAATTGTTAAAAATCACAGTCCAGGACTTATAATGTCCCAGCCCTGAAGATAATAGTTTTGCTTCAGCTACTTTAGTTGGATGTAGCTGTCCTCCCATATTCACATTGTTTTGGGATTGGTATTCTTTATTGCTAGTTTCTGAGAAGTCTATATGCTCTTTCAATCTAGAAAGAGCCAGGAAAGATTTGTTTTTCACAGAGTGCAAATGATTTCTGCTTTATGCACTTCATTTGATATGCTTTTTTCTTCCCAACATCATTTTCTTCTTCCTCATTATTGTTATTTTAATAGCAATTTTTTTAAATTAAAAATTGTTTAATCCTTATGATTTAGAGATTATATCATTATATACTTATTATAATTAATACAACAATTTTATAAGGAAAGTAATTATTAACTTCTACTTTATAAAAATGAAATTGAACTACATAAATGTTATAAGATTTGCCCAAGATCAGGTTGATATTAATAGCAGAGCTAAGACTAAAGTCCAGATCTTCTGATTCCAAATCCTACATGGTTTTCTCACCATGCCACAATATCTTTCTTCCAGTTCCTCTCTTAATTAGGGGTCAAATTATTTTTTCTCAACTAGCTTGCCTTCAAAATTCATGTTTGATGTAACTTATAAAAAATTTTTCAGAGGCTTTTAACAGTCCTGGAGTCACAGAATAGTAGCCCTTCTATGAACATGTTAGGAGAATCTCTTTCTGAAGAAGGTTCACAACGCAAATGTTTGTTGTCAACCCTTCTGCCTTGATGACATGTAAGGCTCTTAAAAGCCATTTCTAAGTCCATTTGTTTGTGAATCCAAAGCATTACTTTTGAGCTAATTAATGTATCCATGTCTGTGTAAAGTTGGGTTTCTCCAGAGAACCTAACTGGGCATTGGTGGCATGAGTTCAGAATTTCTTACTTTCTTAGCTCTCTTCTTATGCCTCTCATCACTCTTCCTGCTTTGTACTTTTTGGACATGATGGAGTTAATAATGTTAATAAACTAATTCAAAAAACACAAAATCTGGCCTGCAGATGTGCATGTGTTTCATCTGCACAGTGCTTTTATAAAATGTGGATTAGATGCCAAATTAAAAAACCAAGAGTGTTCACATAAAAGTCAGAATTTTCACACGAATTTTTACACCATCTTGAAAAATCAGAATATCTTGCAACAGTGGGTCCCCAATCCTTCCTGATGACAATGGTCTAGAGTTGAGATCTGGCTGCCTTCTCTTGATCAGCATGCACTCCACAGTCTACCACAGTTTTACCCCCTTTTGTCTTACGTGGGTCTCACTTCATTCATTTACTTTACCTGCCTGAGTTTATGATTCTGGCCACAGATTAATGAATTTAAGACTAAAATGTCTGTGCACAATCATGGTGCCACCTGTTGGTGAAGAGTAGAAATGGTGGACTTTTGCTTTGAAATGGAGCTTTGTTTATATGTAGGAATAGGGTTGAATGTAGGAATATATGTAGGAATATATTACAATACAATATATGTATATATGTAGGAATATGAGTTGAAAGTTTGTAAATAGAAAAGGACCTATTTTTATGAAGTATGAATTTGTAGCAGGATAATTATTCCTCATGCATCTCACACTTATGAACCTGCGATGGACTATAATTCATCTCCTGACCTTCGTAGCCCTTTCAGGAGATTTGTGTATGTGTGTGTGTGTGTGTGTGCACATGCACAGTGGAATACAAGAAGTGGAAAGAAACTAGCAGCCTGCTTCCCTTGAAAACTCTTCTTGGAGATCTAGCATTGTAGAAATTTGTTCATCTGGATTTTGAGAAGAGGTCCCACCTTTTCTGAAGCACTGTTGAACATGAGTTCTCATCACATAGCAGAAAGAGCATGACCTTTGGAACCAGAAAACCTTGGGAACAACCTTATTTCTACCATATACTATTTGATTTGAGGCAAGCTACCAAATTTCTGTGGTCTTTGGTTTTCTTGTCTAAGAATTAGGATAATAATAACTGTGCAATTTATCAAGGTAGTTGTGATATAATGTATGTCACAGCCCCACATAAATCCCCCTGTACTTAGTCATGGCATATTATTCTAAAAACAGAGATGGTGAAAGATGTAAGTTATGCCACACACCACTTTGATTCATCTAATGCTTCAGGCTGGGAGTTTGAAACACATTCTATTAATTCAAAAAAAATTATTTTTTAAATTTAACAGAAGTCAATACATTTTAAAAAACAGCTCTCTCACAGAGTTTTAATACTAAAATGCAATTTGATCAAGTATGGTGAGATTATGTACACAGCTCTGTCATTGTAACATCTCTCAGCACCAGACAGACCTTCCGTGTGGAATATAACTGGTCTTCAAATTCAAGGGATAGTAGCAGTAAAGCTTCACCCTGTGCCTCTGCTCTTCTTTCACTATAGAGCCTTTCCTTGGACCCCTCAGCCACACATTGGGTTTCAGTGTCACATTCTTGCAGCTGATTCTTTTCATGACCTCTCCCGAGAGCTATGTACCTCATTGATTGTCTAAGAGATACTTTAATCTGGATTTCCCTTTATCATCTCACAATTTATGAATTCAAAACCCAACTCATTTTCTTCCCCAAATAGAATATCTTCTAAAGTCTCCTCTTTATCCGTGGCATCAATATTCACTCAATTCAATATAATGTAGAAATCAGTGATTCAGGTACCCAGGTATTCGGTGATTACCATGGGCACAGTTGCTAGGTTTGGAGTAACCCATGACCCATTCTTGTCTTTTATTCCTTGCATCTAGTCTTGATAGATCTTTTTCAATATCATTTACATCTCTCCTTCTTTTTCCATTTCACTTATACCAAGTTAGTCTAAGGCCTCTTTGTTATCACTTGAATCATAATGGAAGACCTTTAGTTTACCAGACATCTTATCCAGCCTGAGCTTCCTGAAACTTAGCACTTTGTCAAAACCTTTCAGTGGTTTCCCATGGACTACTCCACTAAGTCTGAATGCTTCTGCTTGTCTTAAAGCTTTCCATAGTCCAACTTTATGTCTTCATTTTGTTGCATTCCCTACCAGTCAAACCCTCCCCTCCTCCAGCCTGACCTTGGTATACATGCCCACCACACTCTCTTCAATATTTTCCCTACGAGGACACTCTTCCTCTGTGTCCATTCAAGTCCAATAAGACCTCGGAGGTCTAGTCATCTGCCATTTTCTTTCTACGATTTGTCTGACTATTCCTTCCTATACTTGTTTCCACTTCCTGAACTTCTACAACAGCAGCAATTTATGCCATGCAGTTATCACACCTGTTTGTCTATGCTTCTTGCTCACAATTCTTCATGAGTTGTATTCATCTTCAACTAAACTGCAAACTCCTTGAGAAGAGATATCATGTCATATTGAGCCTCTGTCTCATCAAGTTCCTTGTGTGTGACAAATATTGATTGAAGGAAAAATTGAATGTCTTGTTGACTTATTAAAAAGTGAAGTGAATATTAGATTTATTGTATTTTGACAAGGCTTAATTTACATAATTTATTTACTTAATTTATATAATTTAATATATATATCTCCTTCTGGGCAGGTAACTTACATTCTTTAATAAGCTGAAGAGAAGAAATGCTGTAACCTACTTTTAAAGTAAAAATTGGGACTCAATATGATGAGTACAGAATGTACTTTAAAAGGCAAGGGGACAGGATATTTGAAATCAGGCCTACTCTAGAAAAATCTAAGCTATTTGGAAAAAAATATCATTAGATCCCCTGCATTCATCGCATTTCTAATACTTAAGTACTGCTAGCCCCAAGAAAGGAGAACAGGATGATATTGGCTATAGAGGCTGACAATGGGATTGATGGCCCAAAGAAAGTGACAGGAACCTTCCGCCCACACAAGTACCATGTCATTTTTCCATGAACTGGGCCTGCAGTGATTAAGTATGTGTACTTGAGAATGCTTCCAAAGGCTTGAGCAATCCATCTGGCAAAGGCGTTTGACACTATGGGATTTGTTATTGTGGTGCTATGCCAGCACCAAGACATATTTAATTGCCTTAGTCATCAGGCAGCAAGCAGTGCCACTAATCTTGGATCTTACTGAGTGGCGTCTGGCTTGTGTGCTTGAAAGACCAAACAAACAAAACCAAACAACCACAAAATCTTCCACATTTGAGTCTAAGGTCTGGAGGTCCTGACCCCATCTCCCAACCAGAGCCACAGTAAAACTGTCAGGGTCAACCATGTGCAAAAGAGGCATAATTGAGGGCAAGATGACAAGAGTTGAAGGCTTCCAAAAGGCTTGTGCACCCGGAACACAATTGCCCTGTCACAAAATTAGACTATTTTCTGTCTATTTGATCAATGTGTCCAAGAAGCCCATTTAAATACAAATATATTACCTGGACTAGTTCCGTGTTAACCCCTTAGCTCTCTGCTCACATCCATAAGAACTAGCCAGCTTCTTTGGGTTGGACACTCAGAGAATTGAAGCTGATTGTTTTGATGAGTTCAAAAATGCAAAGGCTATGACTATGGGACACTGTGGGCTAGGAACAGTAGATTCAGAAAGATGTGTGGTGAGAAAGTAGCCATCATAATGGGGGCAAGAGAAGATGGCAGGGGAGAGCGCTTCCTACTTCGTGGTTTTGCCTAATCCGACCTGACAATCAAACCCTCGTACACCAGAGACCATTAGACGAGAGCCCAGTGAGTATTCTGTCAAGCCCTTTCACGTAGCCAGTCAACACATTAGAAACTTGCTCAAAACTTCCTCTCAACTCTAAAATCTCAGCCAAGAAAAAAGAAGTCAAAAGGCAAGGCAGAGAAGATAAAAAACAGACATTCTGTTTCCAAAAAACATCAACTTCCTTCTTTCTTTTGAAAATCTCCCTTTCTGCAAAGTGTTCTACTATTGTGGGAGATGTTGTCCTTCTGCCTTAGTATCCCCTGGAGCCCTTCCTGCACTCTTTCCTGATATCTCTAGGATACAATAATCCCAGGACAACCAAACTTCTTGTTGCCTATCGCAGGAGAAGTAAAAAAGTATTTAGAAGTAAAAAAGTATTTAGAAGTAACTGAGGACAGCTTAAGATGGAGACTGCTGTGGGTGGGCAGCCTCCCCCAGGAGGGAGAACTGTCCAGAACGTGGGGCTCTGGTGGGAAAGTATGAGGGACAGGACACACCGTGAGCCCCAACAAGTGATTCTCTAGGAACACAGACCTCTGATTTAGGAAACATAGTTTTAATATCATTTAAGTATAATATTTTGGTTTACCCTAATGGGTACACAGTTGTTAGTTAAAATATCCGATATTGCAAAATTAATTATGATATAAAATAAACACCACCACCCTCGCACCCCTTCTAAACTGCCACTTTTCTGTCTTACAAGAAAATTGACTTTTCTATTTTATTGACTCTGATGGGAAAAATATCACTGAATACGAATACAAATATAATTCACATGTCTATGAATTTGTTTAAAAGTGGAAATCAAGGCAAACTTCATTTATTAGCAAAATAAATGTAGGAATTATTTCTTCACAAAAATAAACTTTTGGATGCCCAGATTACATTAACAGGGAAGGAGAAGGAGAAAAAGGAGAAGCAGGAGAAAACTATTTCTAGCTTGCCTCTTCTAGAGCATTCTCTGGCCGCGGTGATGCACTGATCTTTCACGTCCAATCCAGGCTGGACAACCTTAGCCCCTTCTGCCGAGCCCGGGAGACAGCAGATCCATTGCAGCTGGTACACAATGCAGTCACTGGCTCGTCTAGGTGGAGCTTAGGAGAAACCTCAGTCTGGATCTCCAAGATTTTGTCCTCAAAATGATCCCATAGAGCTGCCACTCTGACAATACCAAAAGGTCTTGAAAAGGACAGGGTTTGTGACACTATAGAATCATATAAGTGCTTCCTTTGCAACTCATCCTTCTCCTTGGCAGGCACGCAGCCTCAAGTTCAGTTCAGGACTTGCAACGACCAAGAGACAAAGTAGATTTGGCTCCATTGACCTGGAGTGGATTCCTGGCCGAAAACCCAGGGCACTGACTTGAGTGGTCAGGTTTCCAAAATACAAAAGGAAACAGCAAGGGGAAAGGAGTAAGAGAATGGGGTGTGTGTGTGTGTGTGTGTGTGCACGTGCGTGTGAGCGTGCAGTTTCAGAGGTGCGTGTGGGTGGGGAAGGAGAGTGAAACAAAACAGGTTGGAAACCATGCCTAGCCCTCCACGCTGAATTCCCCCATCCCCTGTGCCAGATGTTTCTTGTTTGCCTCTCCAGGGTGGCTCTTCACCGTTCCCTCACGTGACCGTGCCCTGGGACGCTGACCTCTGTGGATCAGCAAGGAGTTTCTGAGGGCTCCCTGGCCGTTCTGGAAGCTGGAAGAGAGTGAGGTTGTAGTTGGCAGGGGTCGC
Organism: Varecia variegata; assembly: GCA_028533085.1. Lineage (NCBI taxonomy): Eukaryota > Metazoa > Chordata > Mammalia > Primates > Lemuridae > Varecia > Varecia variegata. Next base: position 13,760,607 of record CM052441.1, on the reverse strand, counting down.
CTGTGTCCTTCTGTGAAAGCCACAGCTTGTACCAGGGAGCATCTCCACATGACTGTCTCTGTGTTCTGATAACTCCATTCCCATTTTGTCCTTCAGACCCAGGGGTGGTGATGATGACAATGGACCATTGCTGCTGCCAGGTTGAGGATCCTGCACTACTCTTTGTTGGTCCCCCTAGACCCTGTCCACATCTCTGTAACTAAGCCCTTTTTTAAACTCTCCCCAAACCAAATTGTTGGAGCGTGCCATTGGTTTCCCGTCAAGACTTGGACAGATATATTCCATGAATATAGTTTTTTCAAAGCGAGTGATGGAGGTTGAACTTGGGAAAGGCAGGTTAAAATCATGCTAACATTGGTCCCAATTCTAGGACTATGGATGGCATTGGAACAGGCTCATCCTTTATCTCTACACGGGAACAAATGGAAAAAAGCAGTGATGTGGAGGTCAGAAGACTTAGGATCTAGTCTGGGATTTATCCCACACTAGCTACATGGCCTTGGTAAATTAATTTAACTTTTGTAGGACTCAGCTTTCTCATTTATATAATGGAAATAATCTGCTCAACATAGTTCCCAGCACCGTTAGGAGATTCAAGTATCATAATGCTTTGAAAAAGGCTGCTCCATACTTATCTATTATAAAAATCCACTATGTTTTTCCAGGCCTGGCAGTAATATCACTTCTTTGACAATTTCCCCAAGTCTCCCAGAAAGAATTATTTCTCCTTCCTCTGTTTTCTCAAAATTTGAACTACTTTGCACAGAGACTTATATCAGCCAACAGAGCTTAGAAGCAGGAAATTAGTGGAAACCTGGGACTGAGAGTGGATGTTTTGGAGACCATGAAACGCTGTCGAGGAAGCTGAGAGAGCAGGCTGTAGAGAGAGAGAGTGGAGGAGGCACACAGGGAGAAGTCTACACTGGAGAATGGAAATTCTATTCCGAGGAGCTTTGCAGATGCAACAGAGAAGGGTTTTATTTTGCTACCAACCTTAGATTCTGTGGCACTTCTCAGAGTCCTTCTAAATCTCCTCTGCAGTTGAGCTAGCTTCAGTGGGTTTCCATTTCTTGGCAATCCAGGGAGCTCTGATTGGAGCTGTTCTTAGTGACCTTTCCTGGTCCTGGCAGGGTTGCTGAGACAGAGAGTGAGGGAAGCGGCCAGATTTGTGCCAACTCGGCTACTGGGGGTCTGCTCTGGTCACTTTCCGTGTGTCAGATATGGTTTATGGTTTGACATATTTCTTGTATTCTTGGACTTTCTTCTTGCTCATGAGGTTTCCACAGCTTGCAATGAATCGTCTTTCTTTCATGTCTGCTGGGCAGATGTCCCCCTCCTTTGCCATCAAGTGTCACAGTCATTTTGTTGTTGGCCACTTTATTCCCATGTCATTGTTCCTTTTCCCCATAGGTTCTTGCATGCCATACAACTTCTGATACCTCATAAGTTTCCCGGGAACAAAACAGAATAAGGAGAATAAATAAAAAAATGAAGCCTTTAAGCAAGAATTAATGCAGGCCAGTCCTAAGCTTTGGGGACCTCCAGTCTCAATCTTGTCTCCCAGATCTGAGTTTGGGCCTGTCCTTGCTGGGGGATCTTGGTTGACAGTGGTTCCAATGGCCACTCCCTTCTTGACTTTGGGGTCTGATGAAGGGAAACCTTAAACCAGGTCCCAGGGCAGTTGAAGAACCACCTGAATTCCTCCAATGCTTAGAACCATCCAGCTCTTTCTCATTTCTTAGGATGGGAAAGTTTCCAGGGACAGTTCTAGCACCTGGAGATACTCAGCACACAACCCTAATTTCATCTCAGCTTTCCGTAGCGGTGCTTTGAGAAGTGTTGGAGCAGAGAGGGGAAAGCAAGAACCTACAAGAGGAAGAAGAGAAAAATGGGGCTTAGAAGCAGATGTGCTACATTATTGTTGCAAAAAGTGTTACTTTTTAGAAACCGTCTTGTTTATAAAGCAGTTTCCAAGGGGGAAAAAAAAAATCACATCTTTGAATTACAGTTTAAGTGCTTGCATTCTGCTTTTAGGAACTTTATGCTAATGGATTTCATTAAATAACTATCCATAATAATAGATTCATTTCATGTTTGATTAATTATTAAGGAAATGAAGTAACATCCAGTTATAGAGTCCACTAATAGCCTTTATAAATATTGCAAGTTGCAAACTTTCTGGGAGATGTGGTGTTTTTAAATTTTTCTTTCTTTCTATCGTTTTCTTTTCTTTATAATGACTTTCACAATAAGATGATAGTACCGAGGAAATATTGACTGTATGACCAACGGCTTTGCTTTACTTCCAAGGATCATAACTGATCATCAGAGGTTATGCAATGGCACTTGAGAGAGGGAAAAACCGAAGTAGGAAATCTAAATTCTTCAGCCAGATATCCTGTGTGCACCCACCAGACCCCTCTCACCAGCTCGCTCCTCTGTCTGTGATCAGGATTCATTGCAGGCAGCTGTGTTGTCCTTCAGCACATGAGCAAGCAACTACTCTTTGACCCTCAGAGTGATGCACATCACCTCCAGTTACAAAGGGGTTTGCTCCTTGCTATAAAGTGAGAATCCGAACCTTGAAGTTTATTAAAAACTTTATTGCAAAAACAGTGAGTGATAAAATACAGGTCAATGTCACGGTTAAAAAAAAAAATATATAGGCATCTTAAAAAAGAGGTAATGATAAACACATTTAACCTGTTGGTGCCTATTGAGCTGTAAATCAAGTCCTGAAATCTCAGAGCCCAGGGGTAACCATGGGAGCTCCGGCAAGGATGCCTGGAATCCCATTCTGGCTACATCACAAATTAAGCATTGACTTAAGGCGATTATTTAGTGTCTCTAAGCCTGTTCCCTTATCTGCCAAAAAAAAAAAAAAGGAAAAAAAAAGGAGAGTGATAGTATCATTTTGGGGGGTTATTATGGAAATTAAAACGGATATTTTGTAAAAATAAAATGCTTTCTGCAAAAAGTGGCACACAGGAAGCCAATGGTTTGCTGGTAGACATACTGCCACACATATGGCCATGTATTCCAGTTCATGTGACCCACCCTCAGCTCCCTAAGTTATGAAATCCAAATAATGCGATGTCCTACTTATGTGAACAGCTCATCTCCTCTCTGTCCTGAAGGCCACCTTACAGCAACCAAATCACAATCTGCCCTGGGCTTGGGCCAGTCGTCTGGGAAGGGGACGATGATTTGATCCACCCACTGGGGGTGATTCAAGTTTTGTGCTTCTTGTTGCCAGTTTTTCTCTGCCTTTTGCCACACCGTAGTTCACTGCATTCCATCCAGCCCTCTCTCCTTTATTTTTCTCTGTCTTCCCCCTTTCTATCTAATCTATTTATTTCCCTCCAATTTCCTAATCGTGGCTTATAAGCATAAGAATAGTACTAAGGATGGCTGTTTTAGAGAAAAACTGGGTATTGACGTAAAAAAGTGCCATCATCTTATAAATTCTTCAAAAAGGCCAAGCTAAACCCTCTGGGTTATTGCAAAAGTCTCCATCTCTCTTTTTTCCCCCCTATCCCCAAGGTTTCTCTTTTTCCTTAATTAATAACATTTTTTCTTTAGACATCAATATACAAGATAAAATAAAATACTTAAAACCTAATTCCTCAAAGAGCTATTGGGTTTATTCTCTGTTTCATCTGTTTATTCTGCAGATTTAATTCTTTGATTCAATAAAAACATCGTGAGAACTAACAGACCAGGGGAATGTCGATGTGTCCTGCAGTCACTGAGCCGAGCCACCTTAGGGAACTCACAGTCTCGTCGGAAAGACAGACACTGACAATTCAGAATGACAAGTTCTTTAGTAGAAGTCGGTGCTGGAAACTAGTGAAGGGCTAGTGGATACCAGGTGCAGTGGTTATTAAAAAAGAAAAGTATTTTCAAAGTCTCCTTTGAGATAGGTTTATGGATTAGAAACCATATGTGAAATGTGAGCTGAATTAGAGAAATGTTAGATAGTTTTGCAGCTGACTGGCTAACTAGACCCAAAGGATATTAATGAATAGTAAGGTTAACTTGAATGGTTTCTAGTGGTGGGCCACAGGGCTCTGAGGCCTTGTCTTATTTAGATTTTGTATTAATGGTTTAAATAAAGCCACAGAAGGTATACTCATAAATGTATGCAGAGGATACGCACCTGCCAGAAACAACTGATTCAAAAGATGTCGGAATCAGGATTTACAGCGGTCTCAATATGTGGAGACATTGCATCAGAATAAATCAGCTCCACTTAAAAGGGAGGAAGTCTTCATTTATGATTGCACCCTTGGGTCCTTCCCATGAATATTATTATTTGGGCTAGGTATGTGAATTTCTCTTCTAGCAACCAAGGGATCCCAAACTAAGACAACTGATAGCACTAACTTCTCAGGGGCCCTAATCGCAGGGGAAGTGTGGAGCTACCAGGGAGAAATGACGGGAGCCTATCGGGACCCTAGGCCCTGGTCTGCTCTCTCACAACACAGGCAAGCGAGGTGTGCTAACTAATTGCAAGTTGACAGTGACATAAATAAAACTCAAAAACAGAAAAGAACATGCATTGGTTACCATACTTACAAATCCCGGAGCTAAACCTACTTCTAGCATAGCTGGAGCCCAGTGCTCAATGCAGCAGGAATCTGCCTCTCTCAATCTCTTGACCTTTGTCTCCTGTGTGTTACAATCACGTTACAGTAACATAACCCTCACCTATGACTTCCATTCTACTAGCTTAGCAGAATGAGAACCTCATCAGAATGAAAACCCCTTTCCCACTGGTTCCAGCGGAGTCCTAGGCTGGGTTTGCATATACCTGGCTCAGGTCACAGCCCTGAACCAATCAGGGTGGGGTGGCCATATGTAGGTCACGTGCCCACTCCTAGTTTGGAGGGCGTGCTGGCGGCAGATAAGATTATTTCTATCTAAGCCACATGAGATAGGTTCCTACATGAGAGAGGAATCCTCTGAATAAAAGCAGAGAGAAATGGATACTAGACAGGTGAGTACAACAGATGTCCACCTGGAGGTAATATTTCCATTGTACTGTGCAAGATAGCGATTGAGAAGACCCGATGGGAAATATTTAGAAGAGCTGGAGGTGAGGAAATGAAGGAGAGGCACAAGAGCTTCTTTAAAACCTGTGAAGACTGAAGAATTTTCACGGAAAAGAGGGCGCCGACTTGGTTCCTTATGTTCAGGGGACAGAAATGAGAGCATTGGGTAGAAGATTCTGGAAGGCTGATTTTAGTTCAATATGTGAAAAAAACTTTATAATGACTCAAGTTGTCCAACAAGGGTCCCGGCACTGAACAAGCCCTCCACAAAGAGGAACAGGACAGGCACTCTTGGTGACGAAGAACCTCTCTGGGTGAGAAGCTGAATTAGATGACCTTGAGACATCTATTTTATCTTTAAGGTCCTCTCACTCTTCGATCTTTAAGCGACATGACAAACATCCAACATACTGCATAGACAGCCTCGCTGGGGTCTGGCTACTGCGAACTACCAAGGCCCAGGGAAATTGGAGCCCTGTGACTGAGTTGCTTACGGGTGTCTGTGCACATGGGTGTATCTCGACGTTGGTATAAACGTCATCTTTACACAAGCACTTCTTGTTGCTGCAAAGGCCCAGGTCGCTGCTGGGGAGTTGTTTGTGCATTTCTTGACTTCAGTTTAAGCATGAAGAAGTCTCAGAAATACACCCTATGACCTAACCTGGAGGTTTCTATTTATAAACACTCTGGTCACATTATGACTGAAGGAAGTTGGTTAAGAGGAAGAAAGATCAAGTTTATGTTCTGCTAAGAGCAAATCTGGCGAGCTTGGAAAAATTCCATGATGAATGTTTCTCTAACTCACTTTATAGTCTCTCAATGATGGCAATGATGATGATGATAATGACTGTAACTTCAATTTATTGAGTATTCACTCCTATTAATAGCTAACATTTATTGCTATTACTAAAAATTGCTGATAGAAAGTACCAGAAACAATTCTAACTACTTTATAAGTATTATCTCATTTAAAACTCAGAAGCTCCCTATGAAGCAGGTACTAAAATTACTGTCATATTACAGATGAGCAGATGGAGGCACAGAGTTTAATAACCTGCCCAAGGGCATATAGTTGTAAGTAGCAATACTGGGATGTGCCAAAAATATTTTCAGATGTGTTGTCTTCTTTAAATTATACAACCCTATGAAGAAAGTATAAATAGTTCCATTTTATAAATGATGAAAACGGATATACTTGTCCAAGGTCACATCACCCAGCTAGCAAGTAGCAAATCAGAATTTGAGTCAATCTGCCTCTAAAACTTGTGTTTTACTGCCTTCCATATCCCCAAATTTAGAACATCTAATGCACCCCTCTCTGGAGTGGTCCTGGCCCCTGGTGTGAACTACTCTTTTCTTTGGGGCAGGCTCCTACACTGGCCCCTGCTGGTCTGGAGCACAGCTGGTGGCATCAAGTGCCCACTGAGCGTGTTGACATTACCCTAGGGAGTGTAAACAACATGCAGACGCCTGAGTTCTGTAGATAATTCTCATTCTGTAGGTTGGGGAGAAGTCCAGAAATCTGCATTTTATACAACACTCCTGGGTTCCAGAGAGTGGCAAGAAAATCCTCTGAGTTTCTTGCCTGCTCTGTCTCCGGGTTGAAGTTCCTTGGGGGATACCACAGTTCTGTGACTCTTGGTCTCTGGGTTTTCAGGGCCTCTCGCAAGAGTGGAGTTTCTTCACTTTTCTGCTGTCAGGGACCATTACAAGGAGCCAAGGGTCATTACCCAGTTGACATGTCCCATTTTCCTGGAGCATATGTGTATGTAGTGATTCATAAGGATTTGGAGAGAGGAATGGAAGGCCAGCAGCCATGACTTATCTTGGTAGAATGTCTCATGCCTTATGGCAAACATCTTGCATTGCTAATCTTCAGAAGAAAATGAAGCATCTGGCTACCCAGGGGCCTCTGTATCCTTATAATTAATCTTTCGGTGGCTCTGAGGTGCTGAGCCATGTTATGTAGGCCCAGAATTCAAGAAAAAAATAACCTCCATAAATTGTCCTGAGTGATGTATATGACATCAAAAGAAATGTACATATAGGGTCTCTACTAAAGAATGTGTTCAGAATCTCCTTTGTTCTGTTCTTTACATGCCTTACTCCATGTTTTAATCTACGTAAATATTATTGTGCTGAATATGATGACTTTTCCCAGAGATCATCCTGGAAACAGTTCTCAAATGGTGATCATGACCTGGGTTCTGGGTGAGAGGGTCATCCCTGAACCCAGGGGTGGCTGTTCCTGAGCCCTCTCATCACAGGAAATGGCCACGTCAGTGTGGAGAACTGGACCAAAGTCATGGCTGGGCAGGCACCAAGCCAGGGGGCAAGAATAGAATAGAAATAGTTAGAAATGAGCTTAACAATAAAGTCTATGATAGATTTGCCAAAGATATATGACAGCTGCATTTTGTATTTGCATTTGTTTCTGTACCATAATTTTCATCCAAAGAGAAAAAACAAAGAAAACATACAAGCTCTTTGTAGTAGCTTTTCCCTTGTACATCTCCACTCAGATGGTATCATTCCTGCCCAGGCTTCACTTCATCTCCCAGCAAACAATTTTCTCAAAATGAAACAGTTCAGAACTTCAAAATGATGGAATAAACAAATGCACAAAAATTTAGACTCTTCAGTGTTGCTGTGCAAAGTTGAACATCATCTGTTGTTGCTATCAACTTCCTTAACCTCGGCTGTTGTCCAGGTCTCAGAGGCATTACTCATTACATTACTCCTGAGGCCCGGCCAAGGACTTCAGAGAGCATAGAATGCTCGTTATTTGGTTCCTAGTGTCTAAAAAAGTGTGCCCCAAAATCATGAAGGAAGAGAGCTCAAAGACCTCCCTGGTGATTATTTATCTAGAATTCGTAACCAAGCTGAAAGAGCTTCATAGACCCAACGATGTTATAGACAAGTTTGTCAAGTTAGCTGAGAGACGAACAATATTTTATTCATTTAATCTCACTTTAAATAACTTAGTACTTAGGTCAGTATACTTTGATACTTGTTTTTTTCAATATTTAATTCAAAGCGTTCGTTTTTTGCCTATAGGAGAAGTGGGTTTAATAGTGAAATAGCACAATGGAAATAAACCTGCCAATCCATTATTCAAAAACATGTAAGCTATTTGAGTAACGTCAACCTGAAAGTTCTCATAAAGCTTCTTGCTTGCCTGTGTCTGTGGGATACAGTTCTACTACACGTGAGCAATTGCCATTCCCTTCATGCTACCCCCTCCAAAATTAATTTCCTTGCCTCGTTTACTGCAAGGGTTAACTGCAGAGTGGGATGGGGCTTGAGCAGCAAATAGAAAAAAGGTGCTCAAGGCTGCCTTCCATGTGGTGCTCAGGACTTGCTTTGGCATTGGACAGAATGGCTCAAAGGGACCCGGTGGATTACAGAGTAACAGTGGATGTGCTGTGGATGAAAAGGAGAAATAAAAGCGAGAAGTGTCAAAATGTAGTTACACACGCTTGTTGCTCAGTGAATCCAAATGTATTTAAGTGCTGACCGTATGCTTGTAACCATGCTCAAAAGTCAGCATGGTGACATTGCCCTGGGGAGTTTAAACAATGCAAGGACTCCTGAGTCCTCCAGATAATTCTGATTGCATAGGTCAGGGGAGAAGTCCAGAAATCTACATTTTATACAACATCTATATGGCTCTGATGTAGACGGTTAGTGAGACATTTTTCAGAATGCTGTTTTAGGCCCCATTGGAGGTTAGTCTAAACCATGTTGGGTTTGGAATAGAAAAAATAATTTTATCATCCTATTTTTGTGTATGTGTGTGACTTGGTAATTAAGTTTACTATTTAATAAATGATTATCTTGTAGTACTATTTCTTCTTTTGTTCTTTTTTGCGATCATTGACAAAAAATATTACCAGGTGAATCGGTTGTAAAAACCATGGAAAATGAGTACTTTTACAGAAATTAACAAATTGGAAAATGCATGGGAGAAAGATGGTGTTATACAGAGAATTCGTGAAGGCAGAATGTGGCAGGGGTGGGGGGGTATTTAGTGAGCACTATGCCACACCTGCGCACAGAGAGGGAGCCAGCGTGGGCAGCAGCATTAGCTGCTTAGGAGTGAATAGGCTCTGATTTATTCTGAGGCAAATCAGAAATCCCAACTCAAGAGCAACAGCAAAGAATGCGCTTCAATCAGTGGTTTGCTGCTGCTACAGCTGACTTTTATCGGCTCAGTCACAATTGTGGGTGCTCTCGCCCCAGGGAAAGCAAATAATTTTTGAATGTCTATTTACAAAGAATTTTCACATAGATTATGAAGTTGAAGCCTCAAACAGTTCTGTAAAGTGAGTACCACTCCCCAATCATGTCAAAGAGTCTCAGTTGTAACAAGAAGTGCCTATTCAAGCTCGAGGATACTGACTACAAATTTAGTGTCTCTGGAAATAGCTGAATATTAATTATTTAGGTCAATTTTAAAAATTGGGATGACCCACAGTAAGAGTTATTCTTAAGAGATGGGTGCAATAACCTTCTGCTGGAATGAAAGTTTGCTTTGCAACAGAAATTGCTGATAATTTTGAAAATCAAGTTAACTGAGCCCTTTGGATAATGTTAAAAAGTATTTACCTAACCATGTTTTAAAACTTCATTTCCTGGAATGCAAGTGTTTAAATAACTACACCGTGGTAAACATATGAATGTAATTTTGCTAAAGAGTTTATTTTGTCCAGAAGCCATCAGATTGGTAATTAGTAAAAGGATGATGTAGTCCTTGGGGAGAAAATATTTAAATATGACACTTGAAAAACCTTTTTAAACATTAATGTTAAGCCTTCAAAATATTTAGAGACGAAAATTTCGGGGCTGTAACACTAGGGAAGTTGCATAACTTTCTTTATCTGTCTGAGTTCAAAATAATTATCATGTAATTCCTATAATTCATCCAGCTCTGAAGTAAAACAATTAGTATGAAATAAATTCAGGGAATTTGATAAGTATAAAGTCCCTTTTAGGGGCAAAAGAATTTATTTTGACAACATTTTTATTTGCACTGCTTGTTCTCATAAAGGTTAATTTTCATATTTCTTGAAATTATGAGGTTCTGACTTTTCTCTTTTATGGAATAAATCTGTCAAATAAGATAGTAGAAAAGACTTATTGAGCTGTCCTCAATTGTGTCAAGAACCTGAGATTACTGTAATTATTGAGTGAAAATAAAATAATGCACTTGAAAGCTCCTGGCACATAATAGAGCCTCAACAATCAAGCATTAAATTCTTCATAGAGCTGGAAATTTATGGCAAAAAATTATTTATTTGGAAGTTTTACTTTTGAAAATCTTAAACTTTACTTAGTTCCAAACTTTGAACAAACATATATTGTGTCCTTATGCATTTGGAAAGAACATGTAATGACATGCTGCTTTCCAACAACAATGTAGCTCATGTGCCAGTGATTAACTGCAAGCATTGTTTATTTTGTCTTCATTAGTGAGAGCTGACAAGAGACCCAGCTTTCTTAGCCTCAGGAGGAATGAGCTTTGATTAACTTGCGATACTTCAATTTCAGTCAAACAGTGGCATCGAAGACAACACATGAATCAACTGGTGTTTCCAAATTCACACGGAGGCGGTAGCTGGATTGCACAGGTACTCCATTGTTCGGTATAAAAATGTCAGATAATTCTATTGTGTACAGACCTCTGAGCCCAGTTACTTTGTCCCATCCTTGAAGCCTGAGAAAAGAAGTCTAT
>CM052441.1:13645859-13749319 GCA_028533085.1 Varecia variegata | reverse complement strand
ATAGAAAAAATTAGCCGGGCATGGTGGCACATGCCTGTAGTCCCAGCTACTTGGGAGGCTGAGGCAGTAGGATCGCTTAAGCCCAGGAGTTTGAGGTTGCTGTGAGCTAGGCTGACGCCATGGCACTCACTCTAGCCCGGGCAACAGAGTGAGACTCTGTCTCAAAAAAAAAAAAAAAAAAAAAAAAAAAAAAAAAAAAAAAAAAAAAAAAAAAAAAAAAAAAAAAAATTTGAAAAGGATTTCTCCATGACCAAAAATATGTAATTTAGTGACAGGTGTCAGAGATCTGTTAAGAGCAGTAATTCTTTCTTTAGGTATCAAACACAAGTATACTGCTTTAAAATGCCATAATTAAGCATATGTGCTGAGTTTTTCAGTGTGTGGTTATATTTCATTTTCTTCATTGCCATGTGAAATAGGCGTTGGTAGGTCCATTTTACCAAAAAGAAAAAAAGACTCAAAGTGTTTATGGTTAAGCAACATTCTCAAGGACACAGAGTCCCAAATGGTAGGGCTGGGACTTCAGCTCAAGGTCATTATCTTGCTGCTACACTACATTCTTGTCTGACCATAGGAACCGCCATAGAAAAATCAACCAAGACAACTATCTCCTTGTCATGAATATTTTATCAAATTAAGGGCAGAAAAATTACCAGTAGCTCCTACTCAAAGAAAATCTGCATTGCCTGATCCATCCTTCATCTCTATACTTCTATGTTCTCCCCTTTTACCGAGTAAGACGTGTCTGTGGCTCACTGCTCGTGTGGGAAGACAATGTCCTTGCCTGAAGAAATTACACCAAAATATTAGCGATGGTTGTGTTTGGGATAGGGTGAATTTATTCCTTCTTTCTACATTTCTACACTTTATAATAAAAGTGCACCTTTAAAAAGAAATATACATTTCTAAATTTATCGTTTTAAAAATTTATTTAAATTGACCAAAGTATTATATACATTTATGGTATACAACATGATGTTTTGATATATGTATACAATATGATGTTTTGATATATGTATACATTGTGGAATGGCTAAATCAAGCTACTTAACGTATCGATTACCTCACATACTGATGATTTTTTATAGTGAGAACATTTACAATCTACCCTCCTAGCAAGTTTTGAGTATACAATACATTGTTATTAACTATAGTCAACATGTTATACAATAGATCTCTTGAAATTATTCTTCCTAACTGAAACTTTGTATCCTTTGAGCCACATTTCCTCAGCAACCCCTCTAATTTTTTAAATTAAAAATTTATCTTTAACAAGGAAAAATAAAGGATTAAATAAACTATTGCCACGTAAAAATATTTGGGGAACATCCACTATCTGTAAAAGCCCAACTTGTAAACATCCCAGAATGCCAACGATCAAGAATGAGTTTAGCTGTCATCACTTTCTTGATTTAATTTTCCTCACAGCCTTTCAGTGTAGTTCCACATGTCTTATGGGGACATGTGACCAGTGCTAGGCCCTCATTCTCTAGAAATCAGGGCTCTTCTTGCCTAATCTTGCTGGCTTTAACCTTCCTACTCTTCCCAGTCCTTTATCTGCCTCCAATGTTTCCCCAGCATAGCAATAGTTTGACTTTGTTTTTTCCTGCTTTCAAGTATTAGGTCAGATTATTCTCAGAAGCTCCAGAGTACAGTTTCTATAAACACCCACACACATGCTTTTTTTTTTTTTTTTTTTGGTCCTATTAGAAAAGTAACATTTTAGATTAAAAACAATTGATCTAATAGAGACAGAAATTAGAATGATGGTTACCAGAGGCTGGGCAGTGTGGTGCAAATGGGGGATAAAGTGGGATGGTCAATGTGTATAAAAATGTAGTTACATAGTTAGGTAGAATGAACGATATTCAATAGCACATCAGAGTGACTGTCATCAACAACGAGTTAGGGTATACTTTAAAATAACTAAAAGAGTGGAATTAGAATGTTCCTAACATAAAGAAATGTTAAATGTCTGAGGTGAGGGATACCCCAATGACCCTAATTTGATTAATTCACATTGTGTGCCTGTATCAAAACATCACATGTACCCTACAAAGATATACAACTATTACGTATGCATAATAATTAAAAACTTAAAAAAAGAAAAGTAACATTTTGGAAACCTTAAGGAAAAAACTAGATAAACCAAAGGATAAAAACACCACATTTAACTTCATCACCCAGAGATGCCTTCATGTATTTCCTTCCATTACTTTGCCTGTTGGTGTGTGGGATTGTGGGTGCATGTACGCATGTGATCATAACAGACTGGACAGGATTTTAAGTTATGAAAAAAATCTCAATTTAAAATAGGATGTTTCAGTCTAAATGTAAAAGTGAAAATTTAAAGTATAGTTTTATTATACCATGATGGTTTTAAAGATGACCTTTCTACAGCCTACACTAACTCTCCAATATCAAGCACAAAATATCAAAAACTAATCTTGCCTCTCAGCTTCAATTACCTGTCCTAAAGGACTGTATTTTTCTTTCCTTGAACTCATGCTAATGCCTAAAATAAGAGCTTCATCTCCTCCACCAATATGTTCACCATCTCTAGGAAAGACTGAAAGAGGGAGCTTCTTAACTCTTCCCACCCCTTCACCAGCTCCTCTCTTTGGAAAAAGGAGTGTCCTTCTTAACCAGAGAATTGGGAGAGTGTGAGCTGGGCCAATGCAGAAGTGAAACCCAGCATCAGAGAGCAGGCCCACGTCTCTACCTCCTCGAGTTTCACTGTCCCTTGCGGTGAGCTCAGCAGAAAAGCAATCTCCGGGCCGAGGCTGTCCAGCTGCACTGCCTATGGCTGCGAGGCGAAGCCAGACTCAGCCAGCAGAGGAGTAGGAAGCCACGCTCTCCCTCCGAACTCTGCAGCACCCTGTGGCCTCCCATCTGTCTCCTGTCTGCATATCAAATTGGTCAGAGCCCAGAGAGGAGCAAGAGCATGATTAGTCAGCATCCCACAGCTCACTGCAGATTACGCTCTGTATTTTATAATATGCACATATGTGCTATGTATGTGTATGTGGTGTGTAAGTATACATTATTTCTCAGAATTTGAATTACAAGTAGATTTTTATAAGTTGCACACTTCCTTTAGAGCTCTGTAATTAAGCTTCCTAGAATAGCACAGAAAATAAATTTGCAGTTATGTCAAAGCTAACCTATAACTTTAGTATGAAATTTAGCAAAATATATGTTGGGTAAAGAGCCATTCAGATATACTCTAAAACCACCAACCCATGCTCACATAGATGAGAGCAACAGGGTAAGTTTAATTTACTTGGAGTTAGTTCAGTTGTTTTTAAGTTTAGGGGTTGGCTAAGGCTCCTTCCCTCCCTCCAAACACCATGAGATGCTCCCCAGAAACTTGCCTTCCCATTCTGAGTCTCAAATGAACTCTGTTCTTTTCAAAGAAAGAGGGGTCTTACCTAAGACTGAACTATGGCCACTCCTGGAATTCAGACACTTCTGGTCATGTCTGGTGAACAGGTAGGTTGAGATCATGAAAGTCTATTTGCAGAGACTAAGGAGCTTCCTAGGAGGTAATTTATCCTAAGGGAAGAAGCAGTCAGGCACAGTCAGCTTGATACTGTCCCAAAGCCTTCATTGTTCGTGGGGGTGGTAACTTGGAGCACAGTGTTGTGCCGGTCTCACAGATCTGCCGTCAGCACCCGGAATCTACAACTGGGTACTAGGAAGAGAAAGGGCTATACGTCATAACCAGAGGATTTTTTTTGACTCAGATTGGGCTATATTAGCCCTGCTAAGGTATTATACATCCCTAAAAGGATGTGATGTGACATAAATAGGGTAGGAGACATTGGCTACTAGATAGTGTTGGTGTCTTGAAGCTTCCTATGTGTCACTGGCCGCAACTGCAGCCTTGATCCTGGGCAGATGTCTGTGCACACAACAGCTCTGCCCGGAGGAAGACAGCCAGGCCTGGAGGGCGTGGTGGCTCTGCAGAGGCAGCTCGGGTGATGTCCTGAAGAGTCAAGTCCAGTGCCAATAGAGCAGTGTGTTCCCAGGACTCCAGGGCGGGGGGATGGGATGCTTACTAATCATACTGTCAGTCTGGACCTCTGGGTCCAAACTGCCGGAGGTTTACATAGGACGGAGAGCTAAGAAGAGCAAACAGGAAATACTCAGAATTGAATTAAAAATATGGGTGCCAATAGACCTTCTTTTTACTACCCATTGTGGACGGATGGGAGATGATCTGAAAGCTGACCAGACATGGTTCTAGGCACGTGTGAAACTCACATGGGGGATCCTGAACAGTAGCTGGGGACCCACATTAGTAGGTGGACACTCTTTTCACTAAAACAAGAATTACGTCAAAGCTGTACAAATTGAAATCTGTAATGGCCCAGAAAAAGTGGTGATGGGGGAGAGGAAGAAAAAGTGTCAAGGATTAAATTATATTTGCCATCTCAAAACACATTCTTCAGCAGAGCCTGGTGGTATAGGGGCCCATTTATGTGACTTAAAGTGTTTTGTTCAACCATAAGTGTGCAGGTTGGGCAGAGGTGGGGCAGGAGATTGATATTCATCACAGCTCAAGATCTTTTCTAATGGTGGAAACTAATTTCTGTTCTGAGGGTGTCCTATTTGCATAGCATACCCGGACTTTATCCCACAGGACATCTTAGATGGGACTGGGGTATGTGTGCTTGGAACAGACTAAGAGTAAGAACTGCAGTGTTAAAAGGAATTGTGGTTTGCTCGTTTGGTTTATCTTCCAGAAATAAAAATATTGTATAAAGGTCTAGCTGTCCCTTAGCACTAATTGCATTAAGCTTAAGCATTACCCAATGATATACAAATAAAAATGTCTCATTACTTTTACGGAAAGTAATTTAAAGCCCCATAAATTTAGTTATATTTATCTATGATTCTTGCTGCAGTTAAGACCCCTGCTGTAGCTCCTTCATTTCAGGGGAGCCTGGAGCTCTTTTGCAAATAAAAATGTTAACTTCATGGTCTCATAAAAAGGCTGTAACTTGGATATTCTCTAAAAAATAAATCTTATTAATAAAAATTCTTCCTAACATTTTACTTAGAGCTTGAGGATGCAGTATTTAATTTAACAGTATCAGTGTCATGTTTTTATAGTGGGGTTACTTAGCTTAAATACTTTACCTTCTTAATTATTAGAGAGACAGCATGAGATCTTGAGTATTAATAGATATTGTGAAATCTGCTTGGGATATCTATGACTCTCAAAGAGTCATTCTTGGGGGCGTTGAGAGAGCTGGAAGGACAACATAGACCCATATTTTTAACAGCTTTATTAAGATATAATTGATGTGCAAAAAACCCTGTACAGTTAATGTATACCTGTCCATCACCAGAATCAAGGTAAAAACATATCAATCACTTCCAAGTTTGTTTATGCCCCTTGTGTGTGTGTGTGTGTGTGTGTCTGTGTAGTGGGGGTTGTTTGTTTATTTGCTTTTGGTTGTTATTGTTTTGTGTTAAGAACACAGACAAACCCATCTTTAAGTTCCAGGCTCCAGTCAACTGGGGACCGTTACACACAAACTAGTAGTGATAAAATATTTAAAATGCTAAGGATAATTTCTCATGTTCATTCATATTTTCTTTGTTTATCTCCCTCTCCTTCTGACACCTTTTTTTTCCAAGCTCGACTTTGGTTCTTTCCCTTTCTCTTTTCCTAATTTTATTTATTTTTTCTTTTCCATTCTTTCATCTTCCTTTGGCTACTGTAAATAGGCCACTTGAAGATGTGAGGAAATTATGTGCTTTAAAGATGTTATGACCAAACTTTCAGGAAGCTGTTTCACAACACCATCAAAGGCCTCATGAATATTCAGTCTTTGAAGTGCAGTTCTGCCTTTAGAAATTTATCTTAAGGAAATAATCATAGATGATAACAAATAATAGTATTTATTGAGTTCATATCATGGACAAGGCACTGGCTTTACGTAGATCAATTTATTTAATCTTTACAACAACCTATGATGTATTATCCCTGTTTTGCACATGAGGAAACTGAAGAACAGAGAGATTAAGTAACCTGCTCAAGAGCACACAGCTGGGATTCGAACAAAGGAAGTCTAGTCCAAAGCCAGTGCTCTTAACCAGGGTAATCCTCAAAGTGTGCAAGCCCTGGGTTAATATTTTTTGTGGGACTCCTGTCTATGCAAACAATTTTATTTAAAATGTGTCACGAAAGTCATAGGCCTGTGTAAGAAATAGTGATTTATCACTGAAGATTTAGAATAGCAGATTGAGAGGAAATGCCTACATGTTTGTTTCTCATCCAGTCAATCCAATCAGAAGAAGATTCTTCATTGTGTCCAGGTATCATCTTTTCCTGTGCAGATCCAGGAACCATCTTTCCATACTTTATCATCAAATGCTCCATTCCAAGCCAATTTCCTATCTTCCCCCATGAGAAGACAGGAGCAATCCTGTTATTACTCACAATGCCATGGCTTTCAGATTGAAACCACATAGATCTTGTCTCTGCAGGTCCCTAGTAAAATCTGCATCATTCCTCACGACACTACACGGTCCTGCTTCTTCTGCCCATGAAAATTGGCATCCAGTGAGTCTCTCTGAGGCTGTGATTGGACTTTGTGGGGTGACCAACCTGGGTGCCAACAGCAGGAGATAAACAGGGTAAAGGAGTCCTGCCAACACCCCCACGGCACACCAGCAGTGGCTCTGTGGCTAGAACACACCTGGGAGGAACTGACGCAGGTGCCCCCCAATGCGTTCAATTCCCAGGGTGGGTGATAGATCTGCAGTGACCATCAGAAGCCCAGAGCCCTGAATTTGTCCTGTGTCCCAAGTAAGCAAACCCACTCCCAAAATAGGTTATAAAACTGCTTATTAGTTATACTGCAAACACATACAACAATCTGTGAATTTTTAAAGGGAAATTTGAGCTGGACGCAATGGTGCGAACCTGTAGGTCCAGCTGCTTGGGAGGCTGAGGCAGGAGAGTTGTGGAGCCCAGGAGTTTGAGGCTGTAGGCCACTGTGATCTTGGACAACATATTGAGATCCTGTCTTTAAATTTAAAAAATATGAAATTTGAATACCTCTTGCTTACTTTATTTAATTTGGTAAAATTGCCAGGTTAATATGAAGCTGCTAGAAGCTCTCCGAGAAAACCCTTCCATTGTTATTGCTCTTGATGCTGCAGTTTCTTTAGTAGATAATGGCATGTGCTATTTGTATACTTGTGTATTTATTTTAAAAAATAATTATTTGTGCACTTATTATGTGTCATTACTATTTTAATTGTTTCACAAATATTAATTCATTTAACTTTCATAACAGCCCTGTTTAATAGGCACTAGTATTATTCCTATTTATTTATTGACGAAAAGTGAGGCACAGTGGAGTTAAGTAACTTGCTCAAGCTCACACAGCTAGTAAGAGGCAGAGTTGGGATCCAGACCTGGACAGCACGTGCGCTTAACCACTACACTAAGCTGTGTCTATGGGATATAATCAATGCGTCCTCCCAAGGTGACCTGCCCAAGTCTTTGCCAAACCAGAAGCTGTCTTTTCTCTCTATAGGTATGTGTCAAAGAGAAATGTTGATGTCCATGAATTCCTAAACACTTTTACATTTATACATTTTAAATCAGAGGCTGTTTATTTCAGTGGTCTTAAAATTTACTGAGTAGTGCTACTTCAAGTAAAATAGCCAGGTTGGGGAATATCAGTAGAGACTGCTAAATAAAATATAACTGGCAACATCTTTCAGAGAATGTCCCCATGTATTTTGTCATTGCACAGCTTCCTCTTTCCGTGGCAATACAGAAAGGAGTTTCCTTTCCACCCTATTGATTGAGTTCTTTGATAATGCGAAAAAGAGCAAGAAAGATCAGGATTTTTCAATTACTTTTTAATAGAGGATAAAGGTTTTTTTTTTAAAAAAAAAAAAAAACTATTAACAACTGGCTATAGGTCCTTTCCCATCTACCAATACTCCTCTCAACTTCTAGATTGTGTAGAGGTGGATGCATTATCTAAATATTCATTATTGAGCACCTGATGTTATAGGAGTGTAAAAGATGTCACAAGCTGAAAAATTCTAACAATCATTAGTCTCCAGCCATGCTTCAAAATCATTGGTTATCTGGATATTGATGATGATTTTATGTTACAAACATTCTATAGTACCATGTAAATTAACTCAAAAGAAAAATTGCAATACTGGGCGTGGTGGCTCACACCTGTAATCCTAGCACTTTGAGAGGCTGAGGCAGGAAGATCGCTTGAGGCCAGGAGTTCAAGATCAGCCTGAACAAGAGTGAGAACCTGTCTGTAAAAAAAAATAGGAAAATAACTTAGCTGGGCATGACAGTGTGTGCCTGTAGTCCCAGCTATTCAGGAGGCTGAGGCAGGAGGATCATTTGAGCCCAGGAGTTTGAGGTTTCAGTGAGCTATGATGACACCACTGTACTGTAGCCTGGGCAACAGAGTGAGACCCTGTCTCAAAAAAAAAAAAAAAAGAAGAAAAGGAAAATTGCAAATCTTGCCTTCTATGTAAGATTTCATAAAGTCATTGAAAAGAATGCTAAAGAACTGTTCCACTCACAAAGCCATTGGCAAATAAAAATCTGGCAGAGTTAGACACTTGACAACTGAAGAAAAGAAATTTACGAGGATGATGATACTTGGAAAAGAATGATTTTAATAAAAAAGGATTAAGAAAAGACCTTGTAAAATATGAGAGAATCCTAGAATATACTTACCAAGAAAAATGACCCTCTTTCTAGTTTTCAGTGGAAGTCAAATGTGAAGAATGTCAAACTGCACTATCAGATAACTTTGTTGGAAAAATTATACCCCCCAAAAAGCAATCAGTACTTAATTCCTCTTTTATCCTAAGATTTATCACAATAGATGCAATTATAGCTTAAAATTTTTAATGCAATATAAAACTAATTTTTTTATAATTCTAGTTTCACTTTTCATGATAAGATCTTAATCAAACTTTCTTTTTTATTTTCTATTTACTATTAAGTATGGGTTCCCATTTTGTGCAGATTCACCACTAAGTGGATCTTTCCTGGTACTGATTATTCTTGGATAATGAGGACTTTCTGTACTTCATGCTGACAGAGCAAAGGCTAAATGGCGTTAGAAAGGTTAGATGCATGTTCATCTCAACTTCATTTAGAGAACAACAGAAGCTCAAAGGCAATGAGTTGAACCTCTTTTCACCTTGCTTCCCATCCAAAGTTTATCTCCTCAGGGCCGGCCTTGATGAAGGCCTCTTGCAGCCCTACAGAAATAGGGGTCCTAGATTTAATAGAGACTCAGTAAAGACTTGGTTCTCCAGAATAGCCCTGGTTGAAGTTAGGTCCTCAGTTAGAAAGATCCTTTCCTTAGAAAATTCTTCTAAAACTAAACAGCATGCATTGCCATACAGAGAGAAGTATTAATTCAGCAAATGCCTGCAAAAACCTCCTCTGTTTCTTTGTCCCAGAAATATGCTTAAGTTCTTACATACTATATTACTGAAAATGTGGGTAAAGTGGTCCCCTGACATGAATCAGTTATTTTATTTACTTATAGACATGTGATGATGTTATTTTCTTGCAAATGACTTAATAACAAGTAATTATTTTATAAAATGTCTCTCAAAAATGATTTATTATAAACACATTCAGCCACCAAGAACTCTACCTCTCCCTCAAAAACTGAACCTCCTTGTAGATTTTATAATATTTTTTTCTGTATAAACTCTATAATGATCTTAGTTGATGAGGGAGTGTAAGGAAAATGATGAATGCTAAAAATGAATCCTCAATTATGATAATTTCTTACTTGGAGAAACCCTATTGAAACTGAGAAAATATCTCCTAAAAAGAGCAAAAATTATATTTAGATATTCAACACACTAACTTGAAAGTGGAAGTTTTTCACATGAACATGAGTAACTTTCTTCTTAGTCAATTTTTTTCCTCTTGGCTGCTATAAAACGTGACTAATAAGTCAACAACGCCTTTCCTAAAAGGTTATAACCAAAAATATAATCTTTATTTCTACTGAACATGAACTGTTTGAGTTTCTTGATGACAAGTCATGTCATCTTTACATCTATTCAAAAAAGCCAAAGTTCCATTCTCCATGCAGTCAGAAACTCTTTATTCCATGTCAAAGAAAAGTTATATTAGAGGGCCTTATGCCAATGGTACTTAAACTAACATCATTTAAAAGGGATCCTTAATTCAAAGATTTAAAACAAACAAAAGGAAGACAAGCCCATTAAGAGGTAGAGCTATAGCAAAATCCTTACTCATCCCTATTAGACTATCAGTAATACTAGCATTAAAGCATCTTAGGTTATTGCCTCCTCTCAATGATTTAGGTGTTTGTTTGCCAACATGCCAATTTTCTTGTTCTGTTGCCAATCTGTTTTACCTTTGGATTCCCTTTCTTTTTTTGTTTTTGAGTTTAAGAAAAAATTCTTCCTTAAATTTATTTATTTTTTTAATTTTTATTTTTTATTTTAGCATATTAGGGGGTACAAATGTTTAGGTTACGCATATTGCCTTTGCCCCACCCCAGTCAAAGCTTCAAGTGTGTCCATCCCTCAGACGGTGAGCACTGCACCCATTAGGTGTATATATACCAATCCTCTCCCCCCCTCTCACCTGCCCAACACCTGGTGGATGTTATTACTCTATGTGCACTGAAGTGTTGGTCAGTTAATACCAATTTGGTGGTGAGTACATGTGGTGCTTGTTTTTCCATTCCTGTGATACTTCACTTAGTAGAGTGGGCTCCAGCTCTATCCAGAGAATCTAGCACCTCTTGTATTATCCTGTATTCCTTCCTTTCTAAACGCCTGGCTCACTAGAACATCCATTAGAAGGAGGATATAACAATAGGAAATAAAACTTGGATTTGTCAATTCCAATAGTTGTTTATAACACTCATTCAAAGAGCTCAATTTAAAGTGTTTTTATGAACTTCAATTATTTGTGTAATTCCTAATGAATTTCCTTTTTGTATGATGATGTGTACTCCTCTGCACCAAGTGTTGAAATGAATATGAAATATTATCATTAAATTTATTTTTTGAAAAATCAAATCAAATCTAACTTTGCTAGAAAACTTAATAGCAATCATTACTGGGACTTGACTCTCTATTTGCTACTATCTTTCCCCACTGCCAGCCAACGTCCTTTGAGGGCTTCTGTGGTTTTATAAAAAGCAGATCATTTGGGAAGCTCCACTGTTCTGTGCCCCATCCTGGCCACCCTTGATATTGCAATTGTCTAAGGCTTCGAAGGTCTTGAAAGCTGCTCCACAGTTTTGGTGCCACCCCTGGGCACGGGACTCCGTGCTCTGGGACCAGCTGCCAGAGGTAGCTCTTCTCACCTGCTCTTCTGAGGTTCTATACCCTCCCTCAGTCGCTAAAAATAAAAATCTAACTATTGTTCTCTTCTCGTCTCCATTAATCATTCACTCTTGCCACTTACCTTCTCCCTTGCTCCTAAACTGAGTACCTGTCTTTCCCTCCTCTGTCAAAATCTCTCCATTATTTTGTTTTCAAAAATAAAAGCCAGAAAGAAAGATTGTCCTCAGGCAATTTCCGCTTGATTTTGAAACATAAGCTGCCCTGAGAAGAAAAATCCCAAAGTCTATCTCTCTTCTTGGAAAAGGATAAAATAAATAAATATACAGGAAGAGTCAAATACACTAGATCTCAATAATTATCATTTATGATGTGGTTTATAATTAGATAAACAATGAGAAACATAAAAATGCAAAAACAAATTGCACTGAGTAAGATCATGGATGAAAGATACAAAATGAAGGTGGGAAAAAAGTTGTTGTTGGCCATCAGGAAAAACTAAGTTGTTTTGATTTCACCGGACCTCAGATTGCTGACAAAGATGGTTTGTGTTAATATGATTGCTGGACATTCGTTTCCAATTGAAAGGAGAATCTCCAGATTTGATATTTAATTTTTGGCCTGAAAAAAATCAATTCCAGCAACACTCAATGTTTCTTCAAGGATGGGCGTGTAAAACAAACGTCCTTTGAAATAGCCGAGTGCAGGTTCTTGGACCCTATCCGGTACTACGGCTCCCTGCAATACTGGTGATTCTTCATGGCTGTGGGAGTCCATACACTCAGGAGCAACACATGACCTAGTCAAAGCCAAGTATTCTTTCAGTCTTTGCCCAGTTTAAAATTTCTGTGCCACCCAGGAGCAGGGTGGCAGTTGATGCCCTGTGCACTCACTGGACCTGCCGGTGGCCCAGCCTCTTGGGCCTGGCCGCCCCAGCCCTGAGCCCTTTCCCAGGGCTTCCCTGAAGCTTGCTGCCTGGAGAACTGGACTCTTGTCAACAATTCTCACCGCATGCTTTCTGGGAAGGGGTTAGGGGCAGGGACTCAGGGTGCCAGGGGTGGCCGCAGTGTCCTGCCCAGCTTTTCTGGGCAGAAGGTTTTCTGGTGACATCAGGCTGGAGCTGATGGGACTTGTTTGGAAGTTGAGTTGTTGGGGCATCCATTCTTGTCCCCATACAGGTGACCAGGGCAAAGCCAGCTCCGCAAACAGCCCAGTCCATGAGCTCCCCGGTGTGGCCGAAGATCTGGGCCCTGGGGCAGCAAATTCGTTCCCTGCCCAGCTATAAACGTGTTTGTCCAACTCACCTCCGTGGTGGGGACTCCTGGGAGCCTGATTCCTAGCAGCCATGGTTCTGGACAGAAAACTTCTCTTGGTGGGGCAGGGTAGGGGAAGAGAAGTCCCTGGCGGTGAATATCAAGGAGTCTCTATGTGTGTGGGGGGCAGGGGTACCAACCTTGTATGCTGTGAGAACAGGGAGCTGTGACACTGGCACTATGTTGAGGGCCCCAGCATGTTGGGTGCACTGTGCTTTGCCTGGTGAACCCAGCTCCCGGCTCTCTGCACCCCTACGAGCAGCCTTCCAGGCTGGGCACCTGCTCTATCTCACCTCCCCTCTGCTTAAAAAAAAACCCATCTCAGCACTTCTGCCCCCTTCTCCAGCCCTATCAGACCCCCTCTTTCTGGCTGTCCTCATTTCAAGGGGCTTGCCTGTGCCTGGCGCTGGCAGCAACAGTGAGCGCCAGGTGAGTCGCTTACCTGATTGGCCCCAGTGGCCCCAGGTTGACTTTCAGTGGCTCTCTGGTTATTGCCACAAGCGTCACTCTGTCATGGTCTTCCCATGGGTAAGTCTTTGCATCCCAGAAAACATCAAAACACATTGTCCATAGAATTGTTATCTTTAAATCTTTAGTCCAGTTTGTCTAATGCACCGAGGGCTACCTACTAGGCAACGCTCTTCTGCAGCCCCTGACCAGGAGACACGACAGCTGTTTTCCACATTTCTCCTGCCTCTGAGAGCTCACCTCTGCTCTGCGCCCCATTTTATGCTCAGTTTTATCTTGGTATTTCGAATTGGTGTTATTTAGTGGTGTAAACTGCATAATAACTCTGGACAAAGCATTTGAAACCGAGCAGGTCCTCTCTAGGGAGACCTTGCGGATCATCCGCGGCAGAGCCGGGTGGAGAGTGAGAGGGCGCTGTTGGTTCCACTGGGACGGTGTCTGGCGGGACCGCCCTGTGCAAACAGAAATGATGACCACCTTGGTGATGGCAGACACTCCGAGAAGCACTACAGTGGCCAGTTTTTCTTTCTTTTGTGAAGACTGATCTCAACTTTCCCTTAAGCCTCTATTTCTGCTGATGGTTGAAGAGGCTTAATTTTGCCATTTAAGAAGAGCTTGATTCAGATTTAAAACTTAACCCAGTCTCTCCAGGGGCAAATACTTGGGCTCTCAGTGCCCATCTCTTTTCCTTTCCTTTTCCTGGTAACCTCTGGGTGCTGGGGAGGTTTCCTGAAGATTGAGCATTTAAGTGACGATCCTTTGGCCTGAGGGCTGCTCGGCAGTCCTTGCTGTCCCCACTGACTTTTAGTTGATGGGCAGCTCAATCCTCCAGGTCATTAGAAACAGGACTCTGTCCTGGCTGTGTCTGCCCCCCACATGGCCTCAGTGGAGCACCTCCCAGGCTACTGTCAGCACTCTCGAGGCCCAGTGGTCACCTGCCCTGCTATGCTGGCCCCAGCCTGGCTCCCACAGTGCTGCGGTTCCTCTGTCCCCACCTCTCAACCTTGCTTCAGGGTCCCCTTGACTTCTCCTGGAGCCCTTCCTGGCAGATCTCCTGCCCAGAAGCATGCACTGCCAGGGCATAGGAGAACGTCTGGACTTCCTAGGCTCCACCAGTGGGTTCTGGGTGGAAGGAGTGGGCCCAGGGGCAGCTGCTTCTGAGTTCTTAAATCCATGATCCATTACTCTTCTTTTTCTGACCCATCAGTGACCTCCTTCACTACTCTAAGGGATTTACCTATTTTAACTCTTTTAATCTTCACAGCAACCTTAGAGAATAGGTACTGTTAACACCCCTGGGTTATGCATAAAGAAACAGGCCCAGAGAATAGGTAACTTGCCTAAGGTCACCCAACAAATAAGGAACAGAGGCAGGATTCTGAGTTCAGAACCTGGTACCATGGTCTGTGCTCTGAGCCACTTGCAGGGAGGAAGTTCTTAAGTTTTGGGATGAGGCTGTTAAAATGTGATTATTGAACAAGAAGTTTCTCTTCTAAATAAATTATTTAGATGTTAAAAATTATTCTGACATGAACATTCTTGACACTCAATATTTTGTGGAATCTAGGTCAGATCTTTTACTCTATTAACCTAGTTATTCATTAAAAAGCAGCTTCTGCTATCATTATTACCAATAATTAAAATAAGGATGACAATAACTTTATGGACCCACTGCTTATAAACCACATGGATATAATGTATAATAAATAAATATAATTTCTTCCAAATTAGATGTGCTGACCTCTGGTGTCTTCTCCTCTTATAATTTTTATTGGATGTCAGCAAATATTGGAATAGTTTTTAGTGCTTTAAATATTTTTTTTAATGAAAAATCTTTTCCTTGAACATTTGTGGGTTTTCCTCTTGTCTCTCTTTTCTTTTCTTAACAAAGCAAATATTTATTTCAGACACAGAGAAATTAGTCATTCTGCTTTCGATATTCCCTTATTTTTACATCTCTACTTTAATCTTGTACTAATTCCAAGAAAATCTGCAATTTGGGGTTCTTCTGAAATACATCTCATTCCTTTCCTAAAGCTTTGGAAACACTCCACAATGTTTCCTTCCTCAGGCTTTTTTTCATTTTTTAAAACTCCCTTTCTGTTTTTGACCCAAAGTTTGCCCCTCTCCCAAATCTCTATATTTTTAAAATCTTTCTTTGTCTTATTTTCTAACTACTGGGTGAGTTTTATTTCTACCATTTTTCTGTGTCTTTTTTCCCAGATTGTCTTGGTGATTCCATTTCTGGGCTCCAAATATGTAGTTGCCAGATTTTTACTGCTATTGGCCATAAAATTCTGCCCAGTCACTGGGCCGTAAAAAAAGCAGATGCAAAATTTCTCCTACTGTCTGCCGCCAGCTGTGTGGCTCCGCCGTCGGGGGCAGGGAAGCAGACCTTCCTCTGCATTCCTGACGTTCAGGAGCCTGTCCAATGTGCATTGTCTACGTGACAACCCATGTAGCTGCCTACCAATAACCACCTAGGGCCTTTTATTTGTTTAAATAAAGTTAGTTTCATTTTCATCTTATTTGAACTTCCACATTGCTACTGCACAGAGAATGCTTCATTTATCTTTTTCAGTTTAAATCCTTGTTACCCTAATCTCACAAGTATGATGGTGCCACGTTGGCACGGATGTGTTGGGCGCACAGGTGCTGCTGGCTCTTTCAAAACAATGGTGACAGCATCCAGCTGAGCTTTGGCTGGAATTGGGAGCCCCAGAAGCCAGGCGGGGGACGGAAGCAGCACTGTGTGAAAGGAATAGAGAGATCTAAGAGGCAGCACCCAGGTAGGCAACCAAAACAAGAATCACCCATCTTGTCCAATAGAACCCACAATCCAAGGGGGCCGAGCAAGGAAAGAATCTACATGGTAGGCAATGGGGTAGACACCAGATAACATTAACAGCTAACACACACATCCATGTTCTCATTGGATTCTTATGCTCACCTTTAGGAAGGAACAAAGCTGGAATCTGACCCATGCAGTGTGACCAAAGAGCCTGTAGACCACGTCTATACTCCACCGCCTTAATTTAGTCTTTAAGGGGTTATTACCTGCCCTGTAGCATGTATTAGTACATGGGAACCCAGGCTTGCCACATGCTCTGTCTGGCTCCGGAGTCCGCTAGGTTTTCAAATACTCTGCTGGGGTTGGTGCAAACACCCAGAGAGCTCGCCCTGAGCTGGACAGGGGCTGCTGCAGTTGATTTTTATGGGATATCTGCACAGTGGGAGATTGGCCTGGATTGTACACATAGTCTCAGGGAGGGTAATTTTTTAAGGGTTATTTGTGCTTTTGTTTATATTGTGACCCTTTAGAATTCTCATTTTACTGCTTTGTGCTGGCAGTATTTATTTTTCTTTTATTTTGAGTGGATATGTTATTATATTTTTCTTTCTGGCTGCTTATTTTCCTACCTTATTTGGTTTGGGTCCAATTTACTACAAAATATAGATGTTCTCAGTAATTTTTTTTCATGTATTTAGGCCCCCTCTCATGTGTTCATGTATTTTATGTCAAAACTTTTGTCTTGCACAAAGGTTTATATGTTTATATAGCTATATTGCTCTCTTTATCCTATTTTTAGAATAGATTTCTAAATTTTTAATTTCTATTTTATTTAACAGACTTCACTTCTTTTTAGCAGTTTTAGGCTTACAGAAAAACTGAGTGGAAAATACAGAGCTCCCATAATTGGCCCTCCATCCAGCACCATTTGTCGAGAAGACTATCCTTTTCCCATGAAGTCACCTTTGCTCCTTCATCAAAGATCAGTTATCTTTATTTGTCTGGGTCTATTTCTGGGCTCTCTATTCTATTATTTATTTGTCCATTCTTTCACCAATACCTCACTGTCTTGATTACTGTAGCTTTATAGTAATTCCTGAAGCTGGATAGTGTTAAGTCCTCTGACTTTGTTCTAGTCCTTCAGTATTGGGTTGGCTATTCTGGGTCTTTTGCCTTTCCATATAAACTTTGGAACCAGTTTCTCAAAAAAAAAATTGCTGATATTTTAATTGGGTTTGCATTCAATCTGTCAAGTTGGGAAATACTGATATTCAACAATATTCAATTTTTTAAATCAATGTACATGGACTAGCTCTCCATTTACTTACACATTCTTTGATTTCTTTCGTCAGAGGTTTGTAGCTTTCCTCCTAGAGATCTTGTTCATATTTTGTTTAGATTTATACCTAAGTATTTCATTTTGTGTGTGTGCTAATGAAATTCCAATTGTTCATTGCTAGTATATAAGAGAGCAATTAAATTTTTTATATTAACCCTATATCCTGCAACCTTGCTATCATTGCTTATTAGTTCCAGGAGAGGGTTTTTGTTGTTGTTGGGATTTTCTACACAGACAATCATGTCATCTATGTACAAAGACAGTTTTATCTCTTTCTTCCCAATTTGTATGCCTTTTATTTACTTCTCTTATTGCATTCAATAGGACTTCCAGTATGATATCAAGTACGAATGATGAGAGGAGATATCTTTGCCTTCCTGATAGCAGATGGAAAGCAGCTAGTCTCTCACTGTTAAGTATGATGTTAGCTATAGGTTTTTATATATGTTCTTTATCAATCCGAGGTATTTCTCCTCTATTTATAATTCACTGAATGTTTTTATTTTAAGTGGATGTTGGATTTTTATCAAATGCTTTTTCTGCATCTCTTGATATGATCATATAATTTTTCTTCTTTAGCCTGTCATTGTGATTGATGACATTAGTTGATTTTTCAAATGTTGAACCAGCCTTGCATATATAAACTCCATTTGGTTGTGGTATATAATTTGGTTTATACATTATTGGATTCAATGTACTAACATTTTGTTCAGGACTTTGCATCCATTTTCATGAGAGATCCTGGTCTATCTTTTTGCTTTTTAGTAATATCTTCACCTGGTTTTGGTATTAGGGTTATGCTGGCTTCATAGAATGAATTAAGAAGTTTTCTCTCTGCTTCTATTTTCTCCTTATCTCTTTTTACTTCTAGCTTTTTTCATGAGTCCAAAAAAGGTCAATAATTCTAAACTCATGTATGTAAAACACCAGTCTGCCTCACTCTACATGTTGCATCATATTCTATATAAGAAAACAGAGACAACTATTAGCTTTTAATCATTTTATGGCCTTAGGCTTCAACACTGTGGCTTCTTTTCATAAAACTCCTCTCCAAGCCAGAAATGTCTTATTATCAGCAATAGCATAAAGAAAAATTTTCTGAAAGTCATCTTTGTTTTGGAAATGGTCCCGAGATTAACTGTCAATAAATGTCTATTTGTTTGGCATCATTACAAATCAAGCAAAGTAGCCTTCAGAAAATTCTCCTTATAGGGATAATGCTAGACTGAAGAGATATATATTCAGAAAATAAGCAGCCTTTTGTAAGGAAAATTTCTCTGACTAAAACTGCATTCAAAATACTTTGCAACAACAACAACAAAAGAGCTTCTGCAGGAAGAAGAAAAAAACAAAACCAACTCTGACTGGCTAATTCCAAGGCCAATGACACCACACTGCATATAATACAGTTTCTTTTGTGCAAAATAAGAGCATGAGCACAAAGGGAGCATTTATGAGAGCCAACATGATCAATTTGAGGGAAATAGCAGTTAGATACTGCAATCCAATTTTTTTTTCTGTCTAGAAAATCAATGAACCGCAAGCATGTAATAAATCGGTCAATTATACACAGATGCCAGGCTCTACAAAAGATGTAATAGTAGGTTTTGCAAATCATTACTGTCTCACAGAGATTTTTATGACGGTAAGTTCCACTGATTAAAATGTCAGTATAAAACATTGCCTTTCATTCAAATAACTAGTTCAGACTCACCCTCTGTAATGATGGAATATAATAATTAGATAGTAGGCAAAGACCACATGTTAACAAACAACAACCCCCAAAAATCAAACCGCTCAAAGAAAATTAAAGGGCTGGTGAAGCACGACTGAGGTGGTCTCAGCCTTAGCTCCCCAGCGAAACGCCCAGAGCAACGCCCAGGGACCTCCTGGGATGGCAGACACTGGGCCTGTTTGCAGGACAATTCCAAGAACCTGCCTGGGGACTCATCACTGGGTTATGCAGAGTTAGGATTTCTCTGAAACAGCAAATAGGAATTTTTTTAATTAAAGAAATATTTTAAAAATGCATAATTTCTAATTTCAATTAATTTATTCATATTTTAATATTATCAAAATTCTATGAGTGAAATTAATATTTTTATATCAGTAACGTTTTATAAACAAAGTATACTATTAAAAAATATACTATTTAAAAATTTGTACCCCTAATTTTAAAAATTAGGGATCATTTTTAAAGCCCTTGAGTTCTTGCTTAGCCTCATTGCCAGGGAGGGGTAGCACTGCACAACATGCTTGATGTCTTTATATTCTGTCGTCAGGCATTGCAGGATAGACCTGGGCAGAGGCCTCCTGACCTTACAGAATGGCTGGCTTAGTTTTCACTCACTCGTCACAAAGCCCCAAGAGTAACCCTGGACCTGATGACACGCCCCTTTAGGGGATGATTCCAGCCATGGTGGACCAGATTGAAGTCTTCACGTAGGGCTTTCCCTGCCTCTTCTCTTGGACCTTACACTTTCTGTGTACTGTCTTCCCCCATTGTCCTCAGCCCTGACTGCTCAGGCAACAAAAAGGAAATCTCTGTCTTTGGCTTCCTTCCTAATTATGAGGGGAAACTCAACTGAAAATCTACAGGACCCCTAATATTCAATATTGAGAGATGTTGTGTTCAATGCTTGACTTCAGATCATGTGTGACCTTCCGTTCCAGACTGGTGTGGCCAATGGCTGTTATGGACTGAACGTTTGTGCTCCTGAAAAATTCATGTTTTGAAGTCCTAAGCCCCAGTGTTGCTGTATTTGAAGATGGGGCCTCTAAAGAAGTAATTAAGGTTAAATAAGGTCCTAAGGGTTGGCCCTGGTCCAGTAGGATTAATGTCCTTATGAGAAGAGACACTGGAGAGCCCTCTCCCCACGCCCCTCCTGTGTGCATGCGCCGAGGAATGGCCACGGGAGGACGCAGTGAGAAGGCGGCCATCTGCAAGCCAGGAAGAGAGTCCTCACCAGAAACCGAATCTCCCAGAACCTTGGTCTTAGAGTCTAGCCCCCAGAACTTGGAGAAAATGTGTTTCTGCTGTTTAAGCCATCTAATCGATGGTATTTTACTATGGCAGCCTGAGCTGACTAATATAATATTCCCGTAGAGAGGGAGACAGCCGTCAGATAAGATTCTCTCTATCAAACACAGATGGTATCAGCCCAGGCAGTCCCAAAAGCCTGTGATAGAAAAACACCATATTGCTGACCTTCACGTTTGGAGTGATGGTATTTTCTCCCATATATACAAATGTGTCTGGAAATCCCAAGGTAAGACAGACTTTCTAGTGTGAATTCTGGGGAATGACTGCCCTGTTGTCCACCCGGCTTATGTGACAGAGGCTGCTCAAGCCTCAGGACATGACTCTTGGACACATTGAACATTGTCACAACAGCTGACAGATGGGGCACAGATGTTCAATGACGTCCACCAAGGCTGGGCAACCTGTGAGTGATCAGGAATGGAACCACAAGGGATATAAAATCTAACTCTGTGATTCTCCTTGATCCTTGGGTGCCACTTTTGGCCACAAAGTAGAGAATTTATTTTGACTTCTTCACCTCTATCAAGGCCTGTGGCCCTCTCTTACCATCTCATTCCTTCATCTGCAGCCCGTGCTGGGATGCCAAGATGTGACCGAATGGCCTCTTCCCACTAGGAGCAGTTCAGTGGAGTATATTCAAGTCGTATAAGGGGAGAGAAATTTGCATGCATTGGGCTGACTGTGATTCATTCATTTCTTAGAGTCATCAGTGACATCTTGATTGATTATTCTTATTTTAGTGCTCTGGTTGTTACCGCTTACTGAGAATATTCTTTTCTTCCATTTTTGTCTTTTTCCTACTTTCCAGCCTCCAAATGAACATTCTCAAAGAGATCTTTGATCCTGAATATATTTTTGAGCTTATTAGGTATTGTTTATGAAGTACAATACATTGAAATATAACTACTCATTAAAGTGTATCAGTGGTGACACCATTCTAGCTATTAATTTTAAACTAAACTTCTCTAGGGAGCTTGACTTTCATCCTCCTCAATGACTTTTCCAATGTTGAGTGAATGAGCACAATCTGTGTCCTGTTTTGGAACGTAACATTAGATTTTGTTTGAAGGAAATGCTGTGCATGGACCCCCTTGATTTCTCACTCGAGCAGTTCTATTGAAAGTACATCCGCCTGACAGTGATGTACCAGTAAATGTTTAAGAATTGGTGCTCAGGGAGCTATTTGCCAATTTTGGTGGTATAAATACTGCCACACAATCTATTTTGAACCACCAATATGGTGCCACCTAATGTGGAGTTGGGAAGAGATGCGGACGATTGGCTCTCCAGCTCCTGCACGCTGTGGATACTGGGTCTGGATACTTCATAGAAAGGAAGAATTGTACCTGCACCTGATCTTGGATAAAACTGCTGCTCCTAGGGCTTCCTTGTCCCTTAAAATCAGCCTTTGTTACCTGACCTTGCATCCCTGATGCATGCATTTGCTCCCCAAACATGATGGAGAAAATATAACAAGGATTTTAAAATGCAGCAAAATCTGAGAGTCTTCCCACAGCCTTCTTCCCCTAGGCCACACCCCTGACTTTTTTAGCTCAGAAACAATATTTCTCCATAGAGAACCATTTCCTCTGTGCCTATGTGATCCAGTTCATTCATTAAACACTGATAAGTACAATTTTCTTGTACAGGGGCAGATGGAATGACATTTGTAAAATAGTGATATGTGGTCAGTTTGTTTTATACAAAAGAAAAAAAAAAAGTAAGAGACTTTCTGTTGCCTGCTCACGTCAAAAATGAGAGAAAGGTTTATCGTATCTCGTGCATGGCACGTCTAGAAGTCAGTGGTGGGTGTAGGGACGGTGGTTTTCTCTCTAGAGCCACCCTGCACTGTGGTTTCAGGATTGTTCCTAGCTGTTCAGACTCAAACCTAGCTCTCCAGCAGTCCCCATTCCCACTATCCTTTGAACAACTCCCTTTCCTGCTAAGTTGAACCAAGTTTGCTCTCACTTGCAAAGAAGATGAATTCAGGCTCTAGGGCTAGACAGCTTTGGTTCAAATCCCAGATGCCTCAGCTATTAGCTTGTGTCCTTAGGCAAATTTTTCTCCACAACTCAAGTTTCTCATCTGTAAAAGAGAGATAATACTTCTTATGGAGTTATTCTGATGCTTAAATGAATTAGTACACACAAAGCCCTTAGAATAGTGCGGAGTACATGTTAAGCCCTCGATAGCTGTTAGCTATTATCATGCTGGGTAGATTTTAGCAAAACTTGGTTGACGTCAACCAATTCCAAATACAAAGGAGAAACAAACAGCCATTAAGCCATTGCTTTTTATGGTACATATTTTACATTTTCTCAAACATAAGAAAACTCTTCATAGTATAATAGCTTTAAACTTGGTACAGAACAGAGAATATGTATTTAGTTTTTCCATGGTAATCAGCAGTTTAGAAGTTGATCACTCTTTAAATCCAGCATCTGTTAATGTTTAAAGCAATTCATAGTTTTCCTCAGAGCACATGATTTTGGACAAAGACAGCAACAAACAAAAGTGCCAAAATGGGCTCACTAGCTAGTTTGCATAAAATGAAATAATTTGAACAAATTCTATGTATGTACCATGTATGTACTTATTCTATTCCATGTTAACAAAGCCTTTTATTGTCTTTCGCAAAAATTCCTCTGATACTTGCCTTTTCAAATTCTGGAATGGCTATGCTAATTTTAATGTCACATTCCTGTTTCCTTCTTGGCAAAATGTATTGTTTTGCTTTAGTGTCCCGAATTTTTTTTTAATGTTTCCAACATTTTTAACATGTGGGCAATTTAAAAAACTCTAACTTTTTACTTTTTTCTTCATTTTTTGCTGTTTCTTTTGATTTGACAAAAATAGGAAGAGGGGTTCCCCTTGCATTTTCTAAAGCCTATTTTACAATTATCAAGTTGTCTAACGGATTTTCTTGAGATGATTCATTTATTCATTCAACAAATAGACACAGAGCCCTTACTCTGAGCAAGGCAGGGCTAATGCCAGAATGTCTTGATGAACAAGGCACCTCAAAGAGCTTACAGTTGAGTAGGAAGAAAGACAAGGAAACAGGTAGTTCCCATACCCTTCAACTGGAGGTAGATTCACGGTGTTATGAGAGCACAGCACAGTGGCACCTAACGCACATCAGGGTATCAGGACAGGATTCCCAGAGGAAATGACAGTTAGCAGAAACTTGTATTAAGAGTTAGTCTAGTGAAGAAGGGTGTTTTTTTTTTTTTTTAACTTGCTTGTGGGAGAGTGTATAGTTAAACTATATAATGCTCTGAATATGTTTTCTAAGTCTTTTCTTTTAAAAAAGATAATCACACTTTTAAATGTCCTATAAACATTCAATTTCTTCTGACAGGCAGGATATAAATACAACAGATTCCAAAATTGAGAACTTTACATGTATTTGCAGCATAAGTTGTACTCCTGATTCCAAAATTCCAAAATACTTTTATATACTTGTCTTAGTCAGTTGGGGCTGCTATAAAAAAATAGTATAGATTGAGTGGCTTAAACAACAAACATTTATTCCTCACAGTTCTGGAGGCTGGAAGGCTGAGATCAGGCGCTGGCCTGGTCAGTTCTTGTTGAGTCCCTCTTCCTGGCTTGCAGATGGCTGCCATCTAGCTGTACCCTCACATGCCAGGGAGGGAGAGAGCACATGCTCTATTTTCTTCATCCTCTTATAAGGACACTAATCCCATCATGGGACTCTACCCTCTTGAACTCTTCTAAAGCTATTTACCTTTCAAAGGCCCCACCTTCCAATGCTATCACATCGGGCATATGGATTTTGGGAGGACACAAACATTCAGTCCATAGCAAAACTCTATTGTGTAGTTATTCTTACATTTTATTTCTCCTATGTGAGAAATAGCTAAGTTCATTTTAGACACAGGGCTCCCTAGGAATAAATAACATTTATTAAGATGAAACATTGAAGTTTGAAGCTCAATAAGCATAATACACTTTAAAGCAGATTCTTCAATTCACATCAAAAATTTGTACATAAGATTAAAACATTGATTTTTTAAAATTACAAATTAGAGGTATCTTTTTGCTCAAGATACTTCTGCAATGTGTGCAGTGGCTATTTTTTTTAAATACCATCTATGAGAAGATTTTGCACCCATATCTTATATTTGTTTCTAAATATCACATTTTTGAATTCTAACATATTAAAACATCTCAAATCAAAATCGTTTCCTCTCATCCACCTTGCCTCTCTCTATGCCCTGTGACACAGTGCTTCATTGGCTAAACCTCAACCCTAGATCAACTTTCTACTTGCAAAATGTTGAAAATATTCTTTTAACTGGTTTGACTAATGACATTTTATTCATAACCACAAACCTCAAAAAGCACTCAACACTGCCCAGTAACCCTAAGTTTCTTTAGTAAGTTTATTATTCTCCTCTGTGGCAGTATTTTAAATCTTTTCCCTCTGCTTAAACAACCCACTCACCGTTTCCCTCCCCTCTGTCACCTGATGACACTGGCTTATTTTTCATTGAAGTAGCAGAAATACAGTAGAAATAAATATCACAATAATAAATGCTGATGTGAGAAAATATACTTATTTTTCTGTAACTGAACTGAATTTTGCCTCTAACTCTCATTCAACTGACAGCAGAAGATTGAATTCCAGATGTTTTTAGTCACTTCAGATTTTCTCAGTACTTTCAAACTCAGTCCATTCAGGACTTTTGTCTTTCCTTTATTTTTCCCAGAGTGGCATTTAAGATCCAGGGGGTTTACACAGTGTAATCAGGCAGAGGCATATATTCTAGCTTTGAGCACTGAAAAATCCTGGAAAGAATGACCAATCTTGTAGCAATTCTGATCGAGATACAGTGTTTCTCACTCACAGATACCAGGGCTTCTACATTCAAGCTACAAGGTGTTAACCTTTGCAACATGAAATTTGTTTCTTCTTTTACTCACACTGCAAATCCTGGTTATCAAAAACAATGGAGAGGATGTATTAGAAATTCAAATAATTGCTCATTTGGTTGATTCTAAATTACAAATAAAACAATCTATGATGGACAATACCAGTATTTTTAGCAATATGATTATGGAAATATCTAAAAATTAATTTTTCTGAGAGCTCTTACAATGTTTTATAGTTATACTCTTTCTACATTGTCAGAACTTATAGTTGTTACTTACTTTTTTCTCACCCTTCTATGTCTCAGTTGTGTTAATTATTCATACAAGTATACATTCAGAGCTTACCACCAGTCCTTGTGTAGATGTTTGAAAATAATTTTGGTTGTCTGAAACCCATTCCCCAGTTTCTCAAGGAAGAACTCATGGGAACGGTATTTTCTAAGTTCTTGAATCTTGGTTACAGTTTATCCATGGTCTTTAACACCTGAGAGCCATTTTGGCTGTATACAAAATCCTCAGCTCCACGTTTGCTTTCCTTGAGCATTTTGAATATTATATTCCACTTTTCTTCTAGCACAAAGCATTGCCGTCAAAACTTGTGTGGACAATCTGATTTTATTCCCCTCGTTTGAGTCTTTGCTAGAGGATCAAGGGATTTTTTTAACAAGTCATTTTATTAGAATATATGTCAATGTTAGTCATTCTGGATTAGTTTTTCCCAGGATTGCACTGTGCCATTTCAATATGTAGTATTAACCTTACTATTGTTACTTAGAACAGGAAAATGTTTTTTGTTTTCTTTTTGGTTCTTTCTTTCTTTGAGTTCTTATTGTTTATTCTGTTCCTTAAATTTGGTTTCCTTCTTCAGAGCCTCCTAGTATATGAATTTTGGGTCTTCTTTGCTTTCCTTCTATGTTTGTCTCTTTCTTTCTATTTTTACCTTTTTATATTATTTTATATTTTTATATACTTTTATATTACTTTTAACTTTTTATATTAAAGTTCTCTGTTCAATCTTAATTGTTCTTAAGACATTATCTGTTGTACTTATTCCTTCTTATGTTTCTTCTGGCTTAGATGTTTTTCCAAAAATGAATTCTTTTGTTTTATTTTTAATTATATCCAGAGTTCTGTCTCCTCATTTCTGAATTTTTCTCCTGGTCTATTCCATTCTTTTAGCTATTGTATCATTTTCTTAACATGTTTGATGTTGTTTTGAAATATATTAGTTTATATTTTTCATCTTTTTTTTTTTTTTGATACAAGGTCTTGCTCTGTTGCCCAGGCCAGAATGCAGTGATGTGATTATAGCTGACTGCAACTTCCAACTCCTGGGCTCAAGCTTTCCTCCTGCCTCAGCCTCCCAAGTAGCTAGGACTACAGGTGTGCACCACCACACCTGGCTAATTTTGTTATTGTTGGTAAAGACAGAGTCTCACCATTGCCCAGGCTGGTCTTGAACTCCTGACCTCAAGCAATCCTTCTGCCTCACCTCCTAAAGTGCTAGAATTATAGGCATGAGCCACCACACCTGGCCTTTCATCTAGTTTGAGCTCATGTCTTTTTGGTATGCTTTCATTGTTTTTAGGCATGCTTTTCTGCATTTTTTTCTTAATAACTTTGTATGGGATTTGATCTTAATCCCTTTATATTGTTCATTTTTACATGAAATTAATTTTTCTGAACTTTAGATGAACTTTTTCAACTTTGTGGATCTAGAACTCCCTTTTCTATTGTTTTGTAAAGTGTCTGAAAATAAAATCAGCCTCTGTATCCATGGGTTCTGCATCCATAGATTCAACCAACCTCAGATTGAAATTATTTAAAAAAATTGCCTCTGTGTTGACATGTATAGACTTTTTTTTTGTCATTATTCCCTAAGCAATGCAGTACAACAACTATTTACATAGCATTTACATTGTATTAGATATTATAAGTAATGTAGAGATGATTTAAAGTGTACAGGAGGATGTGTATAGGTTGTATGCAAATACAATGCTATTTTATATCAGGGACTTGAGCATCTGCAGAGTTTTGGAATCCCAGGAGATCCTGGAACCAATTCACAAGGATACTGAAGGATGATTGTACAATGGCTTACTTTTTGAAATTTCTTGGCTCTGTTACCTTTTCCTATTTTTATCCAGATTTTCCTTTTCTTTTGTATCTATTGACCTTCTCCTGCTCAATTTTGATCTGATTTCCAAGAATCTCATCTCAATGTGAGGTGTTGTCCTGAAAGGGAGCTTTTGCTAGTTAATTTTGAGGGTTCACATGTCCAGACCATTCCAGCAACTTAAGACCTTACCATTGGCTTGCTACTGTAGTGTGAAAACTCTTCCCAGTTTTAGTGTCATCCTCAGATTGACTTACAGAGCTGTAGGTGAGAACCTGTGGTTATTTTGAAGTTCTTCAGTCCACCATTTGTGCAATTGCCTTCCTCTGCTTTCTTCTTCATAAATGGGGATTTTGTGCAAATTTTAAAGCTACCAGTATAGAACTCATTTATATTTTGGGGTTGATGATGTTACCTTTTCACTTAGTTTTGTTGTGGAGGTTGCCCCTGGTTTTATGTTTTTGTTATCCTAAATGCTGTATGCTTTTATAGGGGGAGGGGATTTGGGAAAATGAAAAACCAATAGCTTCTTCCACAGCTATCTGCCCCAAGTCCTCCCAATACAATTGTTTAACACTGTAACCCAGGAGGTGCCACTCTCTTGTTTATAACTTTTTAACGGTTTTGCCTCCTATTTAGAATAAAAGGTGAAGTTCTCACTATGACCTAAAAGATTATACATAATCTGGCCTCTGCCTACCTCTCCAAATCCATTTTATACCCATTTTCCCATATTCTCTATGCTACAGATTCACTGAACTTTTTTTGTTTCTCAAATAAACTAAATTTGTTCCTCCCTTAGGCTTTTTCACTTGCAGTTTCTTTTGTCTAGAAAACTCTTTAACGGGATCTTCTTTTGACTGCATCATTCTCATCCTTTAGCTCTCAGTATGATTGTCATTTCCACAGAAGGGACATCTCTAAACAGTCCTTCTAAATTATCACTTTCCTTCTCATTGCAGTTACTCTCTATCACATCACGCTCTTCATTTCCTTTACAGCATTTCTCCAATATTACTCTGTTTAGGTATTTATTGTCCTTATCTCTGTATTGGTGTAGTGGATGTGTAATGTATCTCCCTGAACCCTCTTTAGAAATGAAGGACTTATCACTCTAGTTGCAGGAAGAATTGCCAGAAAACAGCCCTCAGTTGTCAGCTATCTTCAGAAAGTGCCTCTCCAGTCCTTTAGCCTCGATTCTAAGGGGCCATCCCAGCTTCGGAGTTCCCTGTGGGGTCAGCTACATTGGGCCTTCATTGGTACTACATCACAGCCCCACTTAGCTATTAGTAGTCTCTGTCACCAGCCATTCCACTCCTGGCACAATGGGAGCATGAATGGAGTGAGGATGGTCACGGTGACACGGGATCTGCAAAAGCTCAAAAGCCTGGCCTCCCACTTACCAAGGCTGCTCTAGCCACTGCTACTGCCAAGTGTCCAACTCATCAGTTATGGAAACTAGCACCAATTCTCCACTACACGCTCTCCCAGAACGCCATCTAGACTCTAAGTCAGACCTCTGTACGGTGCTGTGTCTCCATTGCAGGAATATGTGGGCCCATGAACCAAGGGGTGGAGGCAGAAGCAGCCTGTTTACCATCACTCTTGATAACCTACTTGGGAAACCCATGCTTCTTGTCTCTGCAATTCTGTGCTATGTGGATTTGAAGAGTCTGATTCACAAAGAAAAATGCTTCTACCAAGGAACACATCAGTATTCCCAGTGATCTATGAGCTATTGTCCAGACACTTAGGGCTTCATGTGCCAAGGAACCAGCAGGGGAAAAAAGGAGTTACTATCTTGTTAGGGACACTGGACTCTGATCATTAGGTCGGCTGCTGTTACATGATAGGAGCAGGGAAGAATGTGTTTGGTACTTACTGATCCACCTGGACATCTCTCGTGTCCCTTGTCCAATTTTGATGGTTAATGGGCGAGTGCAGCAATGGTGGGCTGAGGAAGGCATGGTGACCAGCAGCTCAGACCCCTCAGTTGTGAGGATCTGGGTCACACCCCAGGCAAGCCACTGAGACCAGCAGAGCTGCTGGCTTGCTGGCTGAATGTGAGGGGAAGGTTAAATAGGTAATAGAGGAAGGATTTGCTGAGCTTCAGTGGCAACTCCAAGACCATATGCAGCTCTGCCTTTCTATTAAATATTTGCAGGGCTGTAGTTTGCCCCCTTAACCTTTTGCTGACAAATTTCTCCCAGGAGAAGAGGCCTGATGGAATCCATAGGGGTTACTCATGGAACTTGTATCAACAAACATACCCAAGTACATGTTTGTGAGGATGGACAGCTCTGGGTGCTACGTTGTACTTCCCAGATTCTTCCTGAGGAATGAGGTGCTTACCCCCCCAGTTTCTGAAAGTGCTGCCAGCAGAAAACCTCCTGTTGTCAGCCCTTTTTAGGAAGCAACTCAGCT
This sequence comes from Varecia variegata, assembly GCA_028533085.1. Classification (NCBI taxonomy): domain Eukaryota; kingdom Metazoa; phylum Chordata; class Mammalia; order Primates; family Lemuridae; genus Varecia; species Varecia variegata. The sequence continues at coordinate 13,719,571 of CM052441.1, read as the reverse complement.
GAAAAGAGCTGTCCTGCCTAAAGTCAGACCTGCTTCCCAGGGCAAACCGCACTCAGTGACTGGCATTGCACATGTAAAGGCCCAGCCCCATCTACCCACCTTGCAGGAGCAGGTCTGAAGGGCCATCCTGGCTCAGAGCTACCCATGGCCCACTCTTTCCCTCTGCCTGGTACACAGGTGTTGGCCCCATGGGCACTCCCTAATACACTTCCTGCATGAAAATCACTGCTTCGGAGTCTGCCTCCAGAGACCCCAACCTGAAGCCATCAGTTAGACTCACCCCTGGCTTCATATGACAAAAGCCCTAACACCAAGTAGGTGTTTAGGGGTCTCTAAAAAAGTGGTGCATTGTCTCCATGATGGCACTGAGAAACAGTTCCTTCTAGCTTCCTGCTCCACCACTATTCACATGTGGCTTTCATTTCCGTGTAAAAAGATGGTTGCTCTACTTCCAGGCATTGATCCCATGTTCTAGGCAAGAAGAAGGGTGGAGAGTGAGGAGCAGGAAAAGGAGCATACCTTTGAAACCTTTAAAGAAGTCCCACCTGACAACTTAGGCTTATGCCAAAATGGGTCACCTGGCCATCCTCAGGTGCCAGGAAGACTAGGCAGATATTTTCAACTGGGTACATCACTGCCCTGAACTACACCAGGGCTCCAACAGTTAATAACAAGGCAGAATGAGGTTACCGGACAAGCAACCAGTGGTGTCATCCTCCCCGCAGAGCATATGTACCCCTGAATGGCAGAGACCTTGCCTGTCTTCTTCACATCTCCACAATGCCTGAGCCAGTACCTGACCCCAAATAGTAAACACGTAGTTGATGAATGAATGATTGAATCACTTTTACTTGAATTGGGATGTATTTTATATTACAACATCGTGTTGAAAATATAATGGTCAGAAGCATATGTGGCTTGACCAGGGCAGAGGAAAGGAAACAGAAATCAAATTTTAAAGTTTCCTTATGGAAAGGATAATAAGAAATACTAAGATTAAGTCATTTAACAGGTCCTTTGCCGTTCTTAAATCAAAAGCACTACAAGATTTCAAATAGAAAGCAGGCCAGTCAGTATGCAAAGCATTTAAGCAACTTGAGAAGAGGGTGAGAGTTATTCGAACTCATATCCCTAGTGCTGGCAAGGGAGAGACCCCACGAATGCCTGTTGCATGGATGTTAACAAGATACGTGAGTGAATGGATGAGACCAAAGTAGTCTGGCAGTTCTCATGTTCTTATTTAAAATTATCTCTGAAATCTTTGAGAGAATGCACATATTGTTTAATCATATAAATTATGATATTAACATGTATACAGCCTAAGAGAATAAGAAATGGAAGCCAAGATGGTTTGAAAAACTTTGTGTTAATATAACACTGTTAAATTTTAACAGGAGTGTATTTGCATAAAGAAGTGCTAAGAAGATTTCTTCCCAGTCTTTACATATTGCTCTAGTGACATAGAAACAAGAAGTAACTGAAAGGGAACGATGAGGACAGCTCTTAGGAAAGCAGAATCTTCATCTTTGTTTTGCTAAGAGGCCGTGACTTTGGTTATGTGCTTACCTCTCTGTTTTCTTTCTCACCTGTTAAATACTTGTTTGTTTTTTTTTTAAAAAAAAAGGCCTGCTTTTGGATACAGAGGAAAGGAAAGGAAAGTTAAACTAAAATTTTATCTTTGAAGTAAGATTAACATCATTCAGTAGCTGTTTACCATGTTTGCAGTGTCTTCTCTGTATGACGTGTGGACCTGGCGGAGGACAAGGCAAAGATGACTTCAGCACAGTGCCTGCCCTTGTGAGGCTCACAGGAAGCTGAAGGAAAAGGCCAACTTCAGGGAAAATCCCTGAAAAACCCCAGAAAAAAATTATGAGCATTTACTTGTAATAAACAAAAAGAGAGGCATTATCTGCAATTTCAAGTGACTCTCCTTCTCTCGCCCTGTTCCCCTCCCCCCTCCCTCTCCTCTCTCACTCCTCAACTCTATCTTGGTCTCTCTGCACTACCTCAAAAACAACTATGAAGAAAAATCTAAACATTGGGAAAATCAAATGTGGTAATAGTTCATCAAAATACAAATGATAAATCCACTTAAATGGATTTGTGCCCAGCACATGGGTTTGTGTTTAGGAAAAAATGGAAAGAGACAAGGGGAACTTGAAAATATTTTGTATTAACTAATGCATTTCATTACTTAAATGTTAAAAACATCCTAGCAAGCATTTCTAACTTTCAAACCTCTGTGTAATTTAGTGGGAACGAAATTTGTCTGATTTTAAAACATTTAAACACCATTCATTAAAATACAGCTTTGTAACAGATTTAGTGAACACGTGAGGAAAAAAAATCCATTTTATAAGTAATTAGTATAGAATCACAAGAGTTTAATCCACATTCTGGAGAGCCTAACCTGGGAGGATTTTTTTGGATCAAGTTTTAAATTTGAAACCACAAAATTAAAATATTTAAAAATTTAGGAAAATGTCTGCTAACTTGTAAAAGATGTTAATAACTTTCTAAACATCTATTAATATTTGAAAGCAAACCCCTAATATATTCAAACCTGCTGTATGATACTATTTAGAGTCATGAATCTTGGACACCTATGCAACAAGAATTCAAACCATGGGACTAAGAGGTATGGATTCAGAAGTCCTCACTTGCTTAGGCATGTGTAGAGGGCTGTAGGGCAGGACTTCCAGAAAGGTATTGACGCGAAGAACCAAGGTGCGTGAGGTGTGAGAGGAAAAGGACTCGATGCTTTACGTCTGACCATTCAGTGGGCAACATCTCCAAGACCCCTCAGGCCCTGGGAAACCAGAGACAGCTTTTATCTCCTACAGAATCGTATTATGTCAGGCGGGGAGGGTCTCGCCCTAAAGCAAGAGTGTGGGGAAAATATTGAGGCTGCCAAGGAGGGACTGTTGAGTGTTTTTTTGTTTTGTTTTGTTTTAATTTTTATAATTGGATAGGTAGTTTATTTATTTATTTACTAATTTATACATCAAGCCTTGTAGGAGTTTCTCCAGACATTGTTATGGACAAAAAGCAAATATCACCACAAATAAAAATATATTTGAGGAAACAAATATTTGAAATAACAACTCCAAAAGTTTAAAATTTAGGGTCTAATTTGGTAGTATAGATAAGTGCAATCAGAGTTTGTGGATATTGCTTCATATTCAGTCTTTTTATTTATTTATTTATTTATTATAGCTTATTATGGGGGTACAACCGTTCTGGTTAAATATATTGCCCATGCCCCTCCCAACCCCCCCGAGTCTGAGCTTCAAGAATGTCCATTCCCCTGACAGTGTGCATCGCACTGATCATGTAGATATTCACCCATCCCCTCCCCCCACCTCTGTCCGATACCCAATTGGTGTCATTCCTAAATGTGCGGTACTTATATGTTGAGTGCTTTGATATCACTGACAGTTCAATTCCTATTTGGACCAAGGTTGGATTCCTAGATAGATACGGTGGCCCTGACAAAGAGCAAGTGAAATAAACCTGACATTCCCCGTTTCTCTGTGAAATGACATAACCACACCACCAATGAGGAAGAAGCATCTCTGTGAAGTAGGCAGGGCGGAAGTGTCCATTCACAGCTATGGAGAGGACATCAGCCAAAGGTGGGGCCAGGCAGGCTCCTGGTGCATCTGGAGCCCCTGGGACTGCCAGCCACCGTCCCTAGGATCACCAGGGACACCTGCTTACACGGAAAATTCCTGAGGCCAACTCTTTCTCTCTGTCTCTTTCATTGTGGTTAAGTACACATAAGATAAAATGTATCATTTTAAATATTTTAAGTGTTTAGTTTAATTCAGTGGCATCAAGTATGTTCACAATGTTGTCAACCATCTCCACCACTCATTTCCAGGTTTTCATCATCTCAGACAAAAACTGCACGCATTAAACAATAGCTCAGTAACAATCGTCCCCTCTCCCCCAGCCCCTGCTGAGCTCTGTCTCACTTTCTGTCCCTCTATGCATTTGCTGAGGCTCACTCTTGACTCCACCGAACTGGACACTCGGAGCTGGAATGGCAGAACTGACTAGGGAATCTGTATTTTTTAAACACATTTCCCAGAATATTTATATGTATGGGACACTTAAGAACCACTATGTAAATTATTACATTATGAATTCATAACTCTAATTTTTGATGATTTTTTCAAGTTTATACTTAAATAACTTGGAGAAGAAAATATCATTAATATCAAACATCTTGGTACAGATGAACTTACTGTGGGATTTCCAACCAGAGCAGGAAATGAGACCCCAGGAAAAAGCCAAGTGTGAAGGGGGTATCTTGACTACACAACCGTGGACTCCTTACCCAACCAGAGGGCCACACGTGCAGAAAATGTCCACCGAGCCAGTTGTTCATGATGAAGAATAATAAAGAGAAGTTAGGGGCAGAGAAAAGCTGAATGACACAGACCAACAGCACTGGATTGAGTCACCAAAGTAGATTAGGTTTGCTCCAGCGTTTTCTGGGATCAAAACTCACACAGCTGTGGCCTCAGCAACATTCATTCTGAGCAATCCAGGAAGTCTGTTGGTGTCACTCTTTCTCCAATGCTTCTGCTCTGCAGTGTCAGCTTTCCTGGAAAGCCACCCTCCTCCTTTCTCCCTTACAGATCACACCGAACATGTACGTGGGGGAGGAGGGTACCCAATCTTATCTCAACAATAACTCATGTAGAGAAAAACTAAGATTTCTTTATTTGGCCTATCACTAATACAGTCTTCAACATAAGGTCCCAATCACTGGCTAGCAGTAAAAAATTAATGAAATGTCCAATGAACTGTCCAATCTAAGCTTAAAGCTTACTTCAAGCCAATATTTTATGTTGGCTCTCTGTTAAATCAAATAGTTCTGTCTCTCAGACAGACTTCCCCTCCCCTGCCTCTCTCCCTAAGATAATGTAAGAATGTGAGCAGAGAAGGGGAAACCAGGGTCTTAAGTAAGTTGTCCTCTAGTCATTGCCTTTAGGCAATGTCCCCTGGATTGCTGGGCACCCTGCTGAGACCCTCAGCTGCCAAACTGCCATCTGTCCCTTTGACTCAGCCCTGCTCCTAGCACCACTCCCCTGGCTGGCTCAGCCTCACCCTGGCTCCTGCCAGCTATACACCCTCAAGCCATTGCCAGGGTCTCCAGCCAGCCAGCTGGATTGGCCGTCCATTCTCAGTCTTTATTGTGGGGTCACCTTGCCCTGTCCCAGGGGACCCACTGCCGGCTCCCCAGCCGCATTCACCATCCACATTACTCAGTTAAAACCAAGGGCTGCCTCTTCCTGACTGTGTTGCAGTATTCCATAGTTATCCAATTATACATTCTATGATTTGTAGCTACCCACAAATTTTAAGCCTTATTTAAATGTATACTTTTCTATCTTTATCTGAAGTACCCCTGAGCTATATATCCTCTTTCCTCCCCAGAAAACTCCCAGACTCTTAGCCTGCTTGCCCTCTGCCCCCCTCCTGGTTCACTCTTCCCCAGAAAGATCCTCTGGCTCATTCTGATTTGTAATATACCAAATCCATCTAGTTAATGTACAAATCAATATTTTAAAGGAGTTTACTTCACTCTACTGGTACCTAGGGATACTTTCCTATTTGCTTGAGAATTTTTAGCAAAAGTACTAAGCAGTATTCATTCAGCAAATATTTATTGATCACCTGCCATGTGTTGAGCACTGAGGATGATGGGGAAGATGGCTCCTTACAAGATAGATAGGATCTCTGATTTCACAGAGTTTATTTTGCTTATTTTCTCTCAATGGGCAACTGAAGTTGGCCCACCCCTGCAGTGGTGATATGTATTTCTAGAATGCATCAAAAGTTCCTGGGGCAAACTTCTTTTAACTTGTTAAGAATGGGCAAACAATGGTGAATTGGCTAGAGTTCTTTAGATTTGGGTACTATAATAGGATGCTTTGGGCTGTAAGTTATAGACTATTTAGCTTAAACAATAGGGAATTAACTATTCCTATTTCAAGAAATATGATAGTAGGGTTATGTCAGTGTTGGTTAATTCAGTAGCAAAGCACTGTAGGGGAACCAACTGTCCTGGTTATCCCAGGACTGAGGGGTTTTCTGGGACAAAGGACTTTCAGTGCTAAAAGTGGGACAGTCTCAGTCAAACTGGGATGCTTGGTAACCTGATCATATATTTTGTCCTCTTGGACCAGCTCCAAGTATCATATCTTTTGAAACTGTTGAAAGCTGGAGAGTAAGTGAATTTCTGTCAATGTCCCTTTATATGAGAAAGAAAAAAACCTTTCCAGAAGTTACCTAGCAGACTTATCCTTTTCTTTCATTTGCCAGGGTTATATCATAAGATCATACCTCTAATGATAATCTTCAAGGGGCATAAGTTACCACGATTGGCTAAGATTAATTAATATTCATCCCTTGAAACTGGGAAGAAATGCATGAAATATATATCTTTCAATATGTGAACACATTCTGATTCTATTCTAAAGGAAGAAGTGGAGAGAAGGACTTCTCTGTAGACAACCAATGGCACTATTTGCAAAACGTTAGGCTAGATTTTTGTTGCCATTGTCATTCATCCTGTAGGTAATACATTTGTAGGATCTCCACAACCTAATCACTTTCAGTGTTGCTCTTTAAAAGTGTTTGGTAGTTTGCAATTGTGTGGTTATACTTGTAAGTTCCTAATATGATGACAAAGTCTTTGTTAAATTTCTTTCCTGTCTCTGTGCATAAAACTAATAGAAAACTGAACACAATTGTTTAAAAAAAGCCATCACAAGGCACTAGAAAATGACCAAAGGCAGACAATAAGTTGAGGAAAGTTTACTCATGAAAAACTGCTATTGCATCAGGTAAGACCAACAGGCCTGTGGGCTTCTTACCTGAAGGGGCTCCCATCTTTTCTCTTTCCCAGTTCAGGTGGTAAAGACCATCACCCAGCAGTGGTAGACTTGTGGTGAAAACACAAGTGGTAGACAAGTGGTGAAAACATATATATATTTCCAACTGGACATGACAGATTCAGTTTGGGGTATGGGTACAAAACTTACAGTACTTACTATTTCAGTTCAAGGCAGATGGAAACTAGTTAGAAATTTAAGTGTGAGATATTGGAAGTGAGAGTTATAGAAGGGCTGAGATAAAACTCTCCACAAATGTCTGGATGATTGCTAAACTACACATGTATGGAGGAGATCTCAGAGAACTCATTAAAAGCAAAGTCCAAAGGAGACTGGAGAATTTGCTGTGCCTTTGAAAACATTCCTCAACCCACACACAGCTTGAGTGACAAAGGATAGAAGCTTTATGGGCTAAAAATGTCTAAGTACAACCTCTGCCAAATAGTTAGCTGACCACTAAACTATGTAGGCAAGGGAGACCTTATGGAATGAGGTTTTAAAAAAGCAAACATAAATCTGAGCAAAGGCATTAGAGGTTGTATGCCATGGTGTAGACAATTCCCAGCTTGAATGAATATAAGTAAGTCATTAAAACAAATAAAAACAACCCTTGGAAAAAATAAAACAGAGTATACTGTTGCTTCCATATATCATTTGCAATGTCTAGTTTTCAACTTAAAAATTAACAGACATTCAAAGAAATGGAACAAACATACAGGTTTAAAAAAAAAAAATTACTCAATGGAAACTGACACCAAGTAGGCCCAGATGTTGGATTTTAGTATAAAAAGACTTCAAAGTAAATATGTTCAAAGAATTAATGGAAAATATGCTAACAATGAGTCAAATTGGGAACTTTTAAGAGAAAAAAGAGAAACTATGAAAAAGGCCACATGGAAATTCTGGAGATGAAAAAGTACAATAACTGAAACTAAAAATTCATTACATGAATTCAACTTTAGATCTGAGGTGTCAGAAGAAAGAATCAGTGAACTTGAATATAGATCAGTAGATTATCCAGTCAGCTCCACCCAAAAAACCTAAAGAGAAAAGAGATGGGAGAAAAATGAACACAGTCTCATACATATGTGAGGTAATACCAAATATTTCAACATGTGTATAAATGAGGTCCAGAAGTAAAGGAAAGAGAAAAAAGAATAGAAAAATGTTTGAAAACACAATGGCCCAAACTTTCCAAATGCTGTGAAAATATTAAGTTACAAATCAAGAAGCTCAAAGAACACCAAGTTGGCTAAACACAAAGAGAACCACGTCAAGAAATATCACAGTCAAACTGCAAAAAGACAAGGAGAAAATTTTGAAAGTGGCAAGAGAAAAATGACAGATCCCATTGTAGTTAAAAACAATACAGGTAATAGCTGACTTTGTATCAGAAATAACGAAGGCCAGTCAGCAATAGAATGATATATTCAAACTTCTGAAGAAAAAAGAAAATATCAGCCAAGAATTCTATATCCACCAAACTAAACTCTCCTTCAAATGTGAAGAGGAAATAAAGATATTTTCAGATAAGCAAAAACTGATGTAAGTCATTACTAGCAGAACTGTGCTACAGAAAATACTAATGAAATCTCTTTAGGCTGAAAGGAATTTGCACCAGATGGTAACTTGGATCTACAGAAATAATTGAAGAGCAAGAGAAATGGTAAATATGTTTACATGTGGTAAAGATTTCTGTTAAAAATATAAAAGTTATATACTTAAAAATATATGTTCAAAGCAAGAATTAGGACATTGTATATTTCAATACTCCTTTCTCAGTAATTGATAGAATAGAAAATCAGTAGGAATATAGAATATGTGCACAATAATGTCAACTAACTTGACCCAATTGACACATGTATAATATGCAACCTCCAAGCCATAGAATATTCATTATTTTCAAGTGCACATGGAGCATTCATCAGGATAGAATATATGAAGGGACACAAGATTCATTTCAATAAATTTAAAAGCACTAAAGTTATAAGAAATATATTCTCTGACCACAATGGAATTAAGTTAGAAATTAATAATAAAAATAAATCTGAGAAATCCCCAAAGATGTAGAAATTACACAACATGCTTTTCAGTAACTTATGTGTCAGAAAAGAAATAAAAACAAATTTTTAAAATATGTGGAACTAGATGAAAATAAGAACACAACATATAAAAATTGTTGAATGTAGCTATATATAAAAGAGTGATCAAAGGAAAATCTACAACTTATTATATGAGTATGTTAAAATATAAGGAAGGTCTAAAAACATAATCTAAGCTTTTACCTTAAAAAACTAAAAGAGAAGAACAATAAAACACTAAGTAAAAGGAAGAATATTTTAAAAAGATCAGAATGGAAATTAATAAAATAGAAAAACCATACAGAAAAATTAATAAAACTAAATGTAAATTCTTTGAAAAAATAAACAAAATTAATAAACTTTGACTAGACTCATCATGAAAAAATAGGACAAATGCAAATTACCAACATCAGTTTTGGAAAAAAGGGATATTACTATAGATACTACAAAAATTAAAATGATACTATGGAAATATTGTGAACAACTTTATACCAATATTTTTGATAACTTGGAGGTAATATAAAAATTCTTAGAAAGGCACCAATTACCTGACTCAAGAAGAAATACAAAATCTGAAAAGATCTATATCTAGTAAAGAAATTGAATTACTAATGAAAAATTTTCCCATGAAGAAAAGTTGTGGCACAGATGAATCCACTGTCGAATACTATCAAACATCTAAGGAATAAATAATGCAAATCCTACAAAAAAATTCTTCCAGAAAATAGAGAATGAATAAAACTTCTCAACTCATTTTATGAGGCCAAGATTTCCTGAAAAATAAAGCTGGAAAAAGTCATCACAAAAAACTACAGAGCAATATACTTCATAAACGTAGATGCAAAAATCCTTAATGAAATATGCATAAATTGAAACTTACGACATAGGTTTCATAGGGGAGAAAAGAGACAGAGAGACAGAGAGAAAGAGTCACACAGGCAGAGAGACTTCCTAAACCCATATAAGTTTCCCAGCTATTGTCCCTCTCTCTGCTTCCCTGTATAGCAGAGCATCTCGAAGATGATTCTGAAGCCATTCTGGAACCATCTTCACCACAAACACGTACACACACCCTCTCCCAAATCATACCACTTCTCACCACCTCCACTGTTGTTATTCAAGTCCAAATCACTATCATCTCAATTACTTCAATCAATCAACAGACTTCACTGCTACCCCACATTTGGTTCATTTAACAGCAACAAGATGAATATTTTAAAGTGCAAAATCTGGTTAAATCCTCTATGATTATTTCAATGGCTTCCCACCACATCTATGAACAACTGAAACAAACCTCTTTCCCTTGTCTACAAGGACTTCAATGATCTTGCATCTTTCTTTCCCTCCAATTTCATCTCTTGCTGCTTCTCATCTCATTCACTGTGCTCTACAGCATGTCAGATTGCTTGCTGTTCCTGAACACATGAATTTCTGCCTCGAAGACTCTGGACTTTCTGTTCCCTCTGCCTGGTGGACACTTCCCCAGGATTTTCATGTAGCTTTCCCCTTAATCCCCATTCATTCACTTTAGCCCAAAAGCACCCTTCTCTGAAATTCCTCCCCTGGCCGCTCTACCTAAAGTAGCACTTCCTCTCCACGTTCTCAGCTTTATTTTCTTCATAGCACATGTCACTACCTGGTCTTCATATTTACTGGTTTATGCGTTATCTGTCCATGTGTTTGCATTTTGTCTCCTCCACTAGAATGCAAGTTCCATGAGGAAAAGGACATTATCTTTCGTGTTCTCTGCTGTATTCCAAGGCCTAGGACAATGCATGGCACATAGCAAAATCGCAGTACATATTTTGAATGAATGAAAGGATTAGCTCTTCTATCTACTCAGACCTCCGAAATTGTCAAACTGACCAATCAGCTCCATGGTACTTGTCTGTCATCTTTCTTGGTATGTGAATTAGTTATGGTCTAGGCTATGATGAGAGCCTCCAAAATGCAGTACTTCTACAGACAGTTTAATTTCCTTCTTTCACGAGGGAGTCCAGAGGAAGGTGGGAAAATCACAGTAGATGGGCAGCTCTGCTCCATAACAGCATTCAGAAACCCAGGTTCCTTGATATTCCTTAGAGTGATGTCCTTGTGTGCATGATTGAAGCTGAGTCACTTCCATGTCCACAGTCCAGCTTATGGGAACCAGGAAAAGAGAACAGAGGACTATATACCCAATATATTAAGGCCAAGTCTAGCAGATTGCATAAGTTCCTTTTTCTCACAGCCCACTGACTGGAACTCAGCCACATGGCCACACCTAGCTGCAAGGAAGATGGGGGGACGTAGTTTCTTGGGGTGGGGATGTGCCCAGCTAGAACTCAGTGGTTTCTATTGCCAAAAGAAAAATGGAGAAAATGGGCACAGGGGACAGTTAGCAGTCCTTGCCACAATGTCCTGGGAGCATTTGCCACAGTTGATCATTTTCTCCTTCCTGAAATACATTTGTTCCCTTGGCTTCGGTGACACAGCACTCTCCTGGTTTTCCTCCCACCCCTCTGCCTACACTCTTGGTCTCCTTTGCTGGCTGTGGCTCCTCTGTCTGACCTCTACATATTGAACTTCTCCAAGGCTTGGTCCTGTGCCATCTCCTATTCTTCCTCTCTCCATGCTTCTCTAGTTAATTTTATTCAAGCATATGATTTTAGATACCATATAGATAGAAATAACTTCTGAATTTATGTCTTTAGCCATGACCTTTCCCCAGAGCTCCAGACTCATATATCTGGCTGCCTACTTAACACATCTGATCATAACTCCTGCCTCTCACCCAAGCCTGCTCCTGCTCCAGTTTCCTGCACCTTAGGAAACAGCTTCAGCATCATTCCAGTTGCTCTGGCAAAAACCTTTGGTATTATTCTTGGCTTAACTCTCCTCTTCACTTCCCTCCAAGTTTATACTCTCAACCTCCAAAACACATATCCCGAGTTTGTTAACTCTTCCTTCATCTTCGTCACTATCACCCTGACCCAGCCGGCATCATCCTTTTTCTGGACTACACATCTTCCTGTTGCCACTTTTGCCACCAACAAGCCAATCTCACATAGCCCCCTAAGTGATCTATTAAAAACAAGAATCAGATCATGTCAATTGCCAACCCCCTTAAAGTTTCCTATTTCACATAGAATACAAATCAGATTTTCTACCCTGATCTCCAAGGCTCTACCGGGATGGCACCACCCACCCCTCCAGCCTCATCTCAGGCCACCTGCCTTCCTGGGGACCCCACTCCCATCATGGTGGCACGTACCAAGTCCATTTCCATTTCAGGGTCTGTGCACAAGCTGTTTTCTCTGCATGGAACACTTGTGTCCAAATCTTTCCCAGACACATTCTTCTTATCCTTCAGGTCGCATCTCAAATGTGTAGTCCTCAGAGAAGCCCCTGTCCATGCAGCCTGCAGTAGACTCTCCTTTTCAACCCAACACTCTTGGTTGCATCATCTCGTCTCATTTTCTCACTGGCACTGCACACTAGCCAGCACAGTGTATTTGTTTGTTTATTGCTCCTCTTCCCTTATAGTGACTGTAATGTCACAAGAGCAGGGCTTGGCTCGGGCCCCACTGTGAGGGAGCCCAGGGCCCGGCATACACTGGGCCCTCAGTAAGGATCTGCTAAATGAACACCTGAATATGGCTCCAACTTTGGATCATCATCAGCATCTCAGCAGTGTTTTAAAGACCATGACAGTGTGAAGAAAGAATCTATATTTCCAATGTCACTTAAAGGCTTTTTCCAAACCACTGTGGTGCCATAAAATCTGCCCTTCTCTTCTGACATAAGGAAGAAAAATTATATTCTCATTTGGTAAATGCTGTCAGACATATTCAAGAGAGACCACAGTCTGTAGCACAGGGGTTCTTAATCTGAGTCCATGGATCCCTAGAAGGTCCGTGGATGTGCTAAAATTATTAATATATGGAAAAATTATGTGCATTTTTCTGGGAGGTGGGTTTATTAGATGTGTTAGATTCTCAGAGGGGTCAGTGGTCCAAATAAAATTCACTTTAGTGTAGGAAAAGTAGTAGAGATGGATTGGCAAGATCTGCATTTGAGTTCTGGTGTTGTCACTCACAAATAATACCAATTTGTACCGATTATGTAATTTATTTGGATTCTAGTTTCCTTAGCTCTAAAAATAATCTTTTGTATTCTGACTTACATGTACCCACACTTAAAATGCTATGTGCTTTATTGTATCTCATAGATAACGACAATGAGGCTCAGAGTACCCTAGGCTACATGCCCAAGATCACGCCTGTCCCCAGAGAAGTTCTGGCTCAAGACCCATGCTTCCCCCACTCTCCAAATTGCCTGCTCTTTAAAAAGAGTCTGCACTACCATCATTCTGCAGTTCAATTTCCCTGGGTAGGATAGTTTCTTGGATCACTACACTGTAAGTACCAAAGAGAAAAGCAGCTAGCTGGTGATGTGGTTCCCAGACAGCTAAGTCTCCTCCTGAATGAGACAATAGCCCTCTGAGCTCAGGAGTGTGGGTCTTATTATCTACTCTTGATAGAAGTGCAAAGGGAAATGCAAAGAGGTTAAGTACTTGACCTGAGGTCAGAAGGCTAGCAATTTTCAGAATCGAAAGATTATGCTTCAAACTCTAATATTTTCTTAAATTTTCTATTAAGTCGACCTTGGGAATCCTTACTAAGATTTTTGACTAGAGAGCTCACTCTTGTCTTCACAGTTTCATATTTGGCTGTACTTCAAAAAATTATTTTAAAGTGCTTTGCAAAGCTTCAGCAGTATTTTTGGTAAGAAGACAGGAAGATATGTGACGTGCCCATTGAACAAGGACTAATGACATTGTTAGGAAGGAAGGAAAAAGGATACCACTTCTACATCGATTTCAGCTCTTATGCATTAACACCAGACAATGACCTCTAAAATGAGAAGAGCACTAGCTTAACATTGTACACTGACAAGGATCTTGGAAATGAGGAATTAAGCTTGGTGGGAGATTCTACTCTATAGGCACATGGCTGAGTAAGAAGCAACTGAAAATAACTTGAAAGCAACCGGTGAGTATTTGACTTTAAAATTTTTTCCTTTCACTCTGATTATGCCAATGGTCTAATATACTTCATAAAAAATAGAGACAAAACTGAGACAATTTCCAACAGAGCATTTCGGTGGCCAAGATTATCACAGTGGCCAGTCTCAGGAACAAGCTGTGCAGTGCAACTTTTGATTTAAAATACATTTGTTGTTCAGTCTAAGTCAAAAACTAAGTTTCAAAAGTTGTGTCCTTGCATAGGAGTTTAAATATAAGCAATAGCTTGTTTGTCCCTAAGTATTTGACTCTTACTGTCCTCCCATCCTCATGTGCCTTTAGATCACATGCCGTGGTCAGATACGCGAACAGAGAGACTGTTCAGGGAAGGGCAGGCACTAAACGCCCCAGACTATTTTCAGTGCATTTTCTGCCCCATAAACCAGAGCACTTCTCTGATTGCTTTCTTTCTCTCTCTCTTTTCCAAAGCCACAGCTCAGAGAGCTTGCTTCTCCAACAGACGGACTGCCTTAGTCCCTGAAATGAGCAACAGTCCTGCAGACAGGCAGTGCCTCTGCCAAGGTGAATGGCAACGCCAGGTAAGGCCCGTGGATTCACGTTCCCTTTGTGATTCCGTGAGGCATTCATAACCACAGGGAACAGCTGAGCTGCTAATTAAATTAGGGGTCATGGAGGCAATGAGGGCTTCATGCATTCATTCTTTCTTTCATTCTTTCTTTCAACAAATACATTCTTAACCTCAAACAATTCCTTTGATGACCATCTGAAAGTTCTGGCAGCATGTATGCCTGCTCCCCACGACCCCCTCCTCTCATCTGCTTGGCTAGACATGGAATAATGAGATTTGACCCACTGAACTTCACATCCTTTATATTAAAACTAAACTTCTTCATTCAATAAATATTTACCAAGTGACCCACTACCTGCCAGCACTATTCTAGCTGTTGGGGATACAGCAGTAAACACATGAGATAAAATCATGGCCTTCATGACGCTTGTTTTCTAATAGAGAGTGATACACAGCAAATACAAAATACTAACATTTCAGGATATGGTAAATTCTATGGAGAAAATTAAATGATAAGGAATGTAGGTGCGTATATGCATCATATATATGGTAGTCCTGGAAGACTCCTTTGATGAGAATGGAGCAGAACTGGAAGGAAGTCAAAGGATAAGCCACTGGGGGTCTGGGAAGAGCCCTTGCTAGGCAGAGGGAACCACAGATGCAAAGGTCCTGATGGAGGAGCAAGTTTTTTTGTCTGATGAACAACGACGATCGGGTTGAGTAGGGAAAACTGGTAAGAGATGAGGTCGGAGAGACAATGGGACCAGATCTCACAGAACCCTGTAGGCCACTGTAGGATGCTGGCTTTTACTCTGAGTGCATTGGAAGCCATTGGCAATTTTGAGCAGTGACACTATATTTTGGATGTTCTGAGGAGAACAGAATATGGGGTGAAAGGCTAGGAGCAGGCAGATCAGTTAGGAGGAACAGAGACTGGCTGCTAGATGCCCCCTGATAGCCATCTTCCCTTTCTCTCCCTAGTAATAGAACCCTGATGCTTCCTTGTGGGAACAATTGGCCCAGGTAGGGTCTAGACTTCATAGGCACCGCCTAACAATTGGACAGAGTCCTATGACTAAGTTCTAGCTCATGAGCTATAAGAAGATGGATTTGTAACTCTTTTTGGAGCACTGCTTAAAAAGACCCTACTCTGTTGGAAGGAGTTCTTTTCTCTTCTTTTGCTTCCTTCTGCTGTCATTCCAGAGCACAAACATGTGGCTGGAGCTCCAGTGGCCATCTTGAATCATAAGGTGATCTTTCCCCGCCTCTATATTCTTTTTGTTTGTTTGTTTTGAGACACAGTCTTGCTCCATTGCCCTAGATAGAGTGCCGTGGCATCATTGTAGCTCACTGCAACTTCAAGCTCCCGGGCTCCAGAAATTCTCCTGCCTCAGCCTCCCGAGTCGCTGGGACTACAGGCGTGCACCACCAAGCCCAGCTAATTTTTCTATTTTTAGTAGAGACAGGGTCTCGCTCTTGCTCAGGCTGGTCTCTAACTCCTGACCTGAAGTGATCCTCCAGAACCTTCTGCCTTTGCCTCCCAGAGTGCTAGGATTACAGGTGTGAGCTACCCACCCCACCCAACCCAATCCCCCCCCCTTTATTCTTATTTACTTGTGGTAAGAACACTTAAAATCTACTCTCTTAGCACTTCTTGAGTATATATTACATTGTTATTAACTATAGTCACCATGTTGTGCAATAGATCTCTTGATTTTGTTCCTGCTGTGTGGCTGAAATTTTGTGTCCATTCACTAACATCTCACCAATCTCTACCCCTCCCTGAGCGCCTGGTAACTATCATTCTATTCTCTCCTTTAACGAGTTAGACGTTTTTAGATTTCACATATAAGTGAGATCATGTGGTATTTGTCTTTCTGTGTCTGCCTTATTTCCCTTCACAAAATGTCCTTCAGGTTCATCCATGTAGAATGACAGGATTTCCTTCTTGAGGCTAAATAGTATTATCCATTCATCCACTGAATGAATGAATGAATGAATGGGCACTTATGTTGATTCCATATCTTGGCTATTGTGAACAATGCTGCAATAAACATACCAAAGACATCAAACAGTATCAAAGATATCTCTTCAGCACACTGGTTTCATTTCATAAGGTGACTTTACAAGGGAAGCCACATGCTGAGGACAGTGGGACAGAAAGCTCGGATAGGTCCCTGACGATAGCATAGAAATACCACATTAACTCTGGACTGCCTGTTTCTGGACTCGTTTCACATGAGAGAGAAAGAAACTTCTATTTTGTTTAAGCCATTAGGTTTTTTTTATTTGGGCTTTTCGAGTTATATGTAGGAAGCCACTGCAACAATCCAGGTGAGAGAGGATGGTGGTTCGGCCCAGGGTGGTAGCCAGGAAAGTCAGATTCTGGATTTTTTTTTTTTTGAAGGTAGTGCCCATAGGATTTGCAGGTGGTTTAGACACAGAAATTAAGGAAGGAGAAAAACTAAGACGACTTCTGGGTTTGGGGCCCAGGTGACTTGAGAGTGCCATGAGTTACAGGGATGCAGAAGCTAGAAGGAGCAGGTGTGGGTGTGAGGCTGGTGTTGGGTGGGAACAAGAGTCTAGGGCAAAAGTGGCAGGGACATGATAGAAACAATAGTGGGGGTGGCTGTCAAGAATTGGGGGCACACATTGGTGGGAAATGAGTGGGATCCTGTCCTACTGCTTCTATTTTCTCAACAAAGTCAGAGTCCAGGTCACCAGCTGAGCCTGAAGGGATGACAGTAGAGGGTGGAGATGGGAGATTTGAAGAAAGAGACGCTGGGGAACAGTCCTTTCGGAGAACGAAGAGCAGGAATCCTGGGCAGCAATGAGTGTGTGTACATTTGAAATCTGTGCTCTGTGATTTCTAGAGAAGCCAGTGAGCAAGGCTGTGTGTTTTTCTGCAATCCAGTCCAGCTGCACAATTGAGTTTAACCGAGCCTAGGTTTTGCCAGACAAGTAAAGAAGGAAGTAAACACATGAGGTGGATGAAGGATAAACGAGTTCAGGGTTCTTGCAAAGACTGAAAAATTGCTGGAGTGTAGGCTCTGGAGAAGCTCAGCAGAAGGACAGATGATGGTGATGGGCAGAGGGCTGGATGATTGAAAATGAGATTTTGGAGGAGATGCAGTTAGTCATCAGGGAGGATAAGGTCAAATGAGTCACTGAGGACAGGAATGAGTGGCTCAGGTGACAGAGATGAAAAGCACTGGGGAGAGAAGGAATTGAGAAGCTGAAGATATTGGATAGAGGTCAAAGTGTTAAATAAAGTATATTAAATACATTAAATTGCAAGTATTATTAAATAAAAGTTGTTTACAATTTCCTATAATTAGATTTATTATCTGCCTCAAAAAAAGATGCCATTCATTAGTATAAGTACTTTAAATTAAAAATAATTTTTGAAGGGACATCTATGGGACTTCAAAGAACAAAGTGTTACCCAAATATCTAGTTTTTATTGGGTGAAAATACAAAGCATTTTTTTTTCCACGTGAAACTTCTTTGTATTTTGATTTCTTTTTCTTCTGTGAGTTTTTTTAGGTGGCTAGTCCATTAACACAATCTTTTAAAAACTGACCTGATTATTCCCTGTAAAATTCTTCATGTCATTGCTTGTTTCTTCTAAGCTGGACTTTGCCCCTTTGTACTTGCCTCATAACTTTTTCACTGTTCTTTTTTTTTTTTTAACTCTTATTCCCATATTTACTTATTTTCTCCGATGTTTGCTTCCTTTCTTCCTGCTCCGTCTCCCTGTTCCTCAGATTCCTTTCCTTAGGAGAAAAAACTGGGAGGATTCCCACAGCATGCTGTGAGAAAAGTCTCTAGACTTCCCTGGGTGGGACTTGTGAGCACCGAGGGTCTTGCACACGATTTTACGTCTAGCGAGCATTCCGTTTGTTTACAGGGCCGGGCCTCGGTACCGGTCCGGTTTGTCACAGGTGGTCTCTGAAACATTACGAAAGTTGCTTTGCTCCTCCCATCTCCTAGTCCCTCTTCATAAACTCAGAAATTATTAATCAGGAGTCTATTCTGGGCTACTCCTTGTGCTGATTAAAGTAATTCACATCAATGGTCAATGACTGTTCTGCTTAATTCTCTCAGGGGCATTAGCATTTCTAAAATGTGCATATTAATCCAAATACAACTCCTGATGCATGAGATAAATGTGAAACAAACCATTAACACTCTATTCAGGATTTTCTGGGACCGAACAAAAGGGCTTCCTTTCTCTTGGGGCCCCAAAGCAGCCTCCTTATCCCTTAGCAAGTGGGCGAGGACATGTAAAATTGGGGAGTAGTATTTGTGTGCTTGCGTGTGTGGGTCAGCCGGTGGCAATGCCCACCTCATCTCTTCCTCTCTCCAGCTCATGATCTACCTGTCTTCTTTCCCATGTTTCAGATCATGAGCGGGAGATACTCACACATGGCTATGGTTAAGCCATATTATTCTCAAAGAGTAAATTCTTGATCTCAAGATCGTATTTCCCCATTTTCCATAGGAAATTCTTCAGATATTCCACTTTAGTTACTAAGGTTTTCAGTCTTAGAATCATAGAGGTTCATGGCTTGTGATGCCTCCCTTAATCCGGTTGTTTGTCACTGGAATATACAGAATGAGCAGGGAGCTAGAGATGAGACGCACCAGCAACAGGTTTCCGTTTCTCCACGTGGCCTGGGCTACACGGGTGACAGCTCATCCCCCAAAGCCATGCTGAGGCAACGGCCCTGCCCCAGAGAGAGTGCGCTGCTGTGGTTAGCATAGTGCGTTTGAGGGTCAGATTGAGTGCGGCTCCCAACCCGAGTAGGAACTAGCTCCAGCTCCGTGACCTTGGGCAAGCCACAGCAGTCTCAGGTGCCCCAGCTTCTGTAAATGGTGATACATGATTCTTACTTAAACTGTGGCTGATGGGAGCAGCCCTTTCGTGAATCACCCACCCCATCAGGGGATCTGTCTGCGATGGAGACTTTCTGCCTCAGGACGTTCTCTTTCAGGTCCGGAAGATTCTCGCTGTAAGGAAGAGAGGCAGCAGTGACACAGATATGGAAGGGGACAGGGCTCCTTCCCCTTCACGTCTGCCAGGGGAATGACCTCCTTGAGTCCGCTATGTACCTCCCACTGGCCTCTCTGGCCGCTACGTGGTGAAGTAGCAGTAGGACCAGGAAAAGCAAGAAACCATCCTCTGCTGCTCTTGCTGGGAGTCCGGGCGATGAGCCTGGCCCTCTGGGGCGCGTTTCACTCTAACTCTCGCCGCTTGCTCTTTTGCCATCTCAGCAAAGTCTTGAACCCATATCCTAGTACCTTTTATTGGCCTTCCGTAAGCAGCTCGTATGGGACACAGAAGGAGAATCAAGTTTCTGAACTGAAAAATATATAATAGTAAAATCAGTCGTGCTTCTTCCTGCCGCTGTTTACGAGAGGGAAGTCAGCGGGGCCCCAAGAGGTCGCTGGTGGCGCAGGAACCGCGGCCAGATTGTAGAGAAAAGGAGAGGGGAAAAAAAAAAAAAACACCCAGAAACTTTCTTCCTTGTTGTGAATAATCACCGCCCCCCCCCGCCCCCCAGCAGAAGCAGTAACGTGACACCCGAGCGAAAGCCGGAGACCCGAGCGGAGAGAGGGAGGGGACAGGGAGGAGAGAGGGCTGCGGAGCGCCGGAGGGAGAAAGGGGAGGAGAAGGAGGAAAGCCCCTGTCAAGGAGGTGGAGCGAGGGGATGGTGTCCGCCTCCCGTTCCTCCCTGCCGTTTTTTAGAGGAGCCTGAACCGGGACAAAACACGCCGAGACCGACAGACACAAAGCCGGGGGGTCCACGCTGGCGCTGGAGGCGAGCCCCATTGGCCGCCAGCGAGCCCGAGGCGCGGCGGGGCGCGGGGCGCGGGGGCGCTAGCGGGCGCGGGACGGGCGCGGAGCCCCGGCGCGGGCAGCGCCCTCGAACCGGAGCCGGGCATCTCGGCCGCCCGGGCCGCGGCGGCGGGGACCATGCCGAGGAAAGTCTCCTGAGCCCGGCAACTTCGGCCCCTCCCCGCCCCCACCCGGCTGTCCTTCGCGCGGCCCTCTCCATGTGCAGTCGGCCGGCCAGGCTCTCCTCCTCGCGGCGGATGGGTGACCTTTTCCTGGCACGGGCAGGCTGTGCGAGGCGGCGGAGCCGGCGATGAAGAAGAAGCAGCAGCATCCCGGCGGCGGCGCGGATCCCTGGCCCCATGGGAACCCTCTGGGGGGCGCCCCTCCAGGCCTGGGCAGCTGGAAGCGCCGGGTCCCCCTGCTGCCTTTCCTGCGCTTCTCCCTCCGGGACTACGGTTTCTGCATGGCCACCCTGCTGGTCTTCTGCCTGGGCTCGCTCTTCTATCAGCTCAGCGGGGGACCCCCTCGCTTCCTGCTCGACCTGCGGCAGTATTTGGGTAAGGAAGGGAGGCTGGCGCGAGGGCGGCGCCGGCTGCTAGAAGTTGTGCCGGCGGGAGAGGGGGCGCGCCGGGGACTTCTCGTGCTGCCACCGCGCGCCGCCGCCCCGGGACTCCCCAGGTGTGACGCCCGCGAGCATCGGTGCGGCGGCCCGGAGCGCCTTCTTCCTTCCGCCGGCCGGGCTGTCTGCACCGAGGCGGGGCGCCGCTGGGTGCCGTGTGGGGCAGGTACTCTGGGCGGGACACCGCATACCTTCCCCCCGCCCCCGCCTCCGCCATCCCAACTGGGGCGGAGTAAATGTGTGTTTTGGGGTGTGCATGAGTGTGTGTATATTCGGGCCTGGCGGTGAGGGGAGAGGCGAGAAGGGACAGTTTTCTCCGTGGCATTGTTAGTGACCACAGCCCAGGCCCGTCTGGCGCCCCGGGACGTGCGAGTGGGTTTAGATCCTCTCCGCAGTCAGTTCTGAGAAATCTGTCCCGCGGAACCCCCTTCTGTCCCCCGGCCTGAGAGGCTTCGCGCTGTCCCCTGGCTGGCTTGTCCCTTGGCAATCCCTGCCCACCCCGCCGCCCGCAGCGAGCGTGACGCGGGGAGCAGGCTGCACCCATGGGTCTGGGGCTGCCCAAGGGCGCGGGTCAGGCTGGCCAGCAGTGTCGCCTCCTGTGCTCTGACAATCCTCTGTGCTATGTGCGTCCGAAGTCAGAACTTTTTTTTTTTTTTGGTGGCTGGTTCGTTAGCAGCGAGGCTGCCTATCTTTAGCAGAAGTAAGGAAAGGACTGTAACGGGAGAGAAAGAGTCGCTCCAGCGAGAAGGCGTGACCCCTCAGCGGCCTCGTCCCGGCTCCGAGAGCCAGAGGTGCCAGGGCCCGGCGAGCGCACGCCCATGTCCCGGGGACGATGCTGGCTCGCACGTCCGGGCCAAGGGAGAATGCAAATGTCTCTCAAGTCTGTGGCCAGAAAGGGTCGTCCGGGGGTGGGGTAGAGGTTGGGAGAGCTCCAGCTTCTTGCAAACATCCGAGGAGATAAACCTGAGCGAACCGGCAAACATCCGGCATCTGTGCGATGACAACGATGAGAGCGGGCGCGGGGAAGCGGAGCCACTGAAGATGTGGGAACAAAATGGGCCAAGTGACCTGGGCCGGCTGGAGGCTGCCACATTTACTCTAAATGTCCCTTCGTCGCAGAAGCCACAGGTTTAGAGAGAGAGAGAAACAAAACCAAAACCCAACACATCAGCAAGTGACAAATGTGTTAGGGCATTTGGAAATGCAGACGCTGATAAAATAATGTTTTTTCCAGGCAGAGGAGCTCAGATTTTAAAAGTTACACTTCTATTTCGGTAAAAACTTGGGCAACTATAGTTTTGCAGGATGCTTTAGGGAAAATTAAAGGAAAAGATTGCCCAAGTAGATTTCCAAAGTACAATCTATAGCATCTAGTTTCGTGGTTTCATGGAGGATTTGGGACAAGATACCCTTTTATTAGGGAGTGAAACCTCTTCTTTCCCCGAGTTCTGTATTCTGGAGTCTCATAGCTTCCTCAGCCCTCAGACACCTGCTAGTGCCACAAAGGTAGCTGTATTTTCACCACCACAACAGTCACTCTTAACTGGCACTGGGAGGAAAGTGTTGTTGAGGCTGAGGGGTCTATCTCCACTAAGCCTAGTAATGAATTCTTACAGAATATATGAATTCTGGTAATGAATTCTTATGGAAAATATGGACTCCAGTGGTGTAAGGGAAAGAATAGTGAACTAGGATGGAAAGCATCTGTGTTCAGTGTCCTCAGGAGCACTTGACCTTGGACAGGGTACTCAGACTTCATGGGCCTTTTTTTTCAGGGTAGAATTAGGGGCTGGATGAGATTGTCTCTGAAACTTTCACCCAGATCCTAAAATTTTGTGGATCTGATACCCTTCTTGGGGAAGGGTGAACCTGGGAGGAGGATGGAGCAAAGATACTCTTGAGGATAAAAATCAAGAAACTTCAATGTATATCACATTAATCTTTTCACTATATAGTTCAAAAAATGAGGCCTGATAAATTTGGGTGGTCAGTTGTAGGAGAGTGAATTCTCAGCATTTACTCAGGGAATTAGGAAGAACTGACTGAAAGATTGAACACTGCTCCTATTACTAACTGATCATGAAGTTTCTGACTGATGTGATGGGCTCAAAATGACATCATTGTGAACTGAAAATAGGATACCCTTGGCCAAATTTGTTCCCTGTTATTTTGTCACATAAATATAATGATTTTCGGGAAAAGTGGGCTTGTGGTCTTTAGGATAGTCTAAAATATACCCTTAATATAAGGCCAAGGTATCTGCAGAATTACTTTCCCCCATTTTTCTCCATTTTAGTATTTTAGTGTCTGTCAAAACAAATTTGTGGTTGGTAAACACATCCTCCCAATTTCCTTAGTTAGCTAATTTCGGAAGCAAGTATTTTTCTTAAATGTAAGTTCATTTAAAGTCCAAATTTTCTGAATCAAAATATTCATATCAAACATTTTTCTTTATAGAGTATTATTTCAGTATATTTGTACAATATTATATGTCTGACACATAGTGGCTACTTGATAAATATTGGTTGAACTAATGACCAAGCCTATTGTGTCAAATAGGTAGTGTGATTTTTATTGAATATTCTCACAGGAAAGCCAAGAGATCTGGGCATTCCTGATAAAAGCTAACATTCATTGGGTGTGTGCCAGTCAATGCATATGCAGAATGGAATTTAATCATTAATCCACAAAGTAACACTGTTGGTGGGGTCTATTGTTATTCCCATTTTTTGATATGGGGAAAATGAGGGCAAAGAGTTGGGAAGGGCACACAGCAAGTAAGGCAGGACTTCAGCCCAAATCTGCCTGATTCCAGTACCCGTTGCCTAGCACTATGGGCAGTTTAAGAGAGAAAATGGAAATAGAGCCAAGATGCAAATGGGAATCTGAAGAGCTGACTGGCTAAAAACGATCATATTTATTTCCATAATTTCACTTTCCATTTTTTAAAAATTCACTTTCTGTTTTTTGATACTTTGAGTATCTTGAGGGGCCAGCAGAGACAGGAATGAATTCAAGCAGCTAATCTGCCCAAACTCTCCCTTCCTATTTTAATCTTCACCACGCTGCCTCTATTTATTAGGGAACTAGACCCTCCCTGAGCTGCACAACAACTGGGCTTCCTCTCTTTCTTTAGCGGTTGTGCTGTGTCTAGGCTAGGAGTTCTCAGGGTGGCTCCCTGGACCTGCAGCATCAGCATCACCTGGGAATCTGTTACAGATGCACAGTCTAAGGTCTTATCCCTGACCTACTCGATGAATCTGGGCATGGGGCCCAGCAGTCTGTGCTTCAGCGAGTCCTCCAGGAGATTCTGATGCACGGAATTTGAGACTTGTTCTAGAGGAAAGCAATGCTTTAGAGAGGCTTCCCATGTATTTGAGAGAAGAGAGGGTGTGAGAGGGAGAAAGAGGGGAAAGAGAGAGAAAGAGAGAGAGAGAGAGATTTATGAAGTATTTAAAAGTAATGTACACGGTTTTGTTTTTTAATTTCTACTTTAGAAAATGCATCTGCTTTGCTGCTTAAGCCCCATTCTTTCCAGGGAAGGACCAGCCCACAGAGGCAGCCCCAGCTGGCCTGAGACTTTCCAAGTTTAGGAAATGCCTGGAGTGGGGTGAAGTGGGGCAGCCAGAAAGTATAGTGTGAGGCAGGGAGAGAAAGGAGTCCACAGTGATGCTTTCTCTTCTTCCCCAGGAACCAGGGTCAAACAGTTCCTTTTTTCTAGTCAGTTTGGGGAAGAGCAGGGTATGTTTTCTTTAAAGAATTTTCTGCTGTAAACAAATTTGAAAAGAGGAAAGGTGGTTGGGGGGGGAAGGAAAATTATGAGGGTTCATTGTTGTGTTGATTTCCCACGCTCAAACTGGGTTGAGGGAGAACACAAACATACAATGGGGTAAATAGAAAAATAAAGCAATTGCTATACCTAAACTTGGAGACCGTGGTCTTTCCAATTCGGTGAAATTATTATTATTTTTAAAGCAGCATTCCAACTTTGATTTGCTATGGAAAACAAACAAAAATCAAATAAAATCTCCTCCAGAAATGAGGTTATGATGCAGCCTTGCTGCCAGTAGCCTCATCACTTGTGAGCTGTGGAAATATCAAAAACTTGGAATAACACTCATTACATTGATATAAACAGAATAAGCCAGATGGCTTACTACTGATCTTGTACAACCGGCAAACTCTAATGATTTATCTTCCAGACTTGGATATGTGATTTAGACTTTATGGGAGCTAAATGTGTTAGATTGATCTCGAGTTGATGTGCTTTCCTTTCCATTTTTAATTTATACCACTTTAAATGGAGATAACAGTGCTGTAGTTCTCAGAATCAACAATCTTTACATATATTATATAAGAGCCTGGCAGTTTAAAGTCAAAAAATGAAAAAGATGTCATTTTATTGAATTTGGAAGTCTTTAAGTTTGAATGAATTTAAAGGAAAATGTGAACACAAGAGGTCTAGATCTGTTACAACATAGTTTCTCTGAACCTTAAAAGTCAAATTTTATTTTTCTTCTACATATCACACATGGTTTAAATATAGTATCTTAGGCTCCACAAAGTAATCTAGGAAATAAATGCACAAAATTTGATGTTATCAATAGAAATTGTTGACATAGAAAAAAATGATATTCTTGTTCATAGCTGCAATTTTATGTTGTAGGGTTGATTGGGGACACAGTATCACTGTATTAGAGGAAGGATAGAAAATAGAATTTCACTATGGCAGTCTTTGTTCTGTAGACACAGCATGAATGGTGAAAAGCACTCTGCCTTGTAAATTATTTTTAATGTGGACTAGTCTCAGTATGAATTGTTTAAAGATATATATAAATATGGATTATCTAGATAGTGTCTGTCTTCACATTCCCTGTCATCAATCCAGGTTTAAGACACTAGTTGGTTTTGTTCTGGAGAAACTAGAAAGAAAGTTGTCAAGCTTTTTTGGGTCCCAAAAGAAATGGTGTCTTTTGCTTCTGCAGAGAGAAGCTGAAGGAACAGAAACAGTATCTTGCTTTGCAGCTGTTCTGGTGGATATCAGTGATGGACACGAAAAGGCATCTTATTTGATGGATTGTAGCTGCTAGAATTATTAGGAGTTACTGTTTTTTTTTTAATTTTTTTTTTGTAAAGAAGTGAGACTTGGCCACAAATAAATTTTGTCTTACCTATACGTATTTGTATTATGGAAACTCACCTTTAAGCAAACAATGATATACATAATTGTTGGAGAAACAATTATGGAGAAACACTAACATTTCATCAAAAATTATTATTTGCAAAAGTCAAAAGAATGTAGCAACTATTCTGCAAGACAATTCCAAATGAAGTATTAATACATTTCAGTATTTGCTATTTAATTTTTTAAACAGCTTTCTGAGATATGGTTCATATACCATATACCTCACCCATTTAAAGTTTTTAATAGTTTTCAGTAATTTTTAGTATTAATATATTCATAGATATGTGTAACCATTAACACAGTCAATTTTAGAACATTTTCCTTACCACGAAGAGAAACCTCATACCCTTCATCTATCACCTCACTATTGCCCCATCACCCCCAGCCGTAAGCAACCATTAACCTACTTCCTGTCTCTATAGATTTGCCTATTCTGGACATGGTATAGAAATGGAATCATATAACATGTGGTCTTTTGTGATTGGCTTCTTTCACTTGGCATAATGTTTTTAAGGTTCATCTATGTTACAGCATGTATCAGTACTTCGTTCCTTTTAATGAATGAATAATATTTCATAAGAATTATTCTTGTTATGGAATAAGATATTCCATAATATTGTATGGGCGTACCACAATTTGGTTATCCATTCATCCATTAATGGGCATTTGGGTTGTTTCCACCTTGTGTCTACTGTAAATAGTGCTGCTGTGAACATCTGTGTGCAAGTTTTTGTTTAACCACCTGTTTTCTGCTCTTTTGGGTATATACCTAGGGTGGAATTGCTGAGTCACATGGTAATTCTAAGTTAACTTACTGAGGGAACTGCCAAGTTGTTCCACAGTGGCTGCATCATTTTACAGCCCCACAAACAATGTATGAGAATTCCAATTTCTCCACATCCTCACCAACATTTCTTATTTTCCATTTTTGTGATTATAGCCATCCTAATGGGTATGAAGAGGTATATCATTGTGGCTGTGTTTTGCATTAGTGATGTTGAACATCTTTTCATGTGTTTGTTGGCTATTTGTATATCATCTTGGGAAAAAAATGTTTATTCACATCCTTTGCCCATTTTTGAATTGGGTTGTTTGCTTTTTGATGTTGAGTCGTAAGCTTTCTTTATATATTCTTGACACTAGACCCTTAACAGATATACAATTTTGCTATTAAATTTAGGGTTGGGGAAGATGATACTGACTTAAACACAATACTGTCGTATATTGTTCTCTATATCACAGATATGCTTCTTTTCAAGGAGCAAGAAATTAGTTTTACACTTTATTCACTCTTAAAGTGCTAAGTACAGTGTCTGAATATATAGTAACACTTAAACTCTTAACAGTGAATTGAAAACAAGGACCTCTTCAAAAGAATCTCTGGGGTCTTGCTTTATAGTTTTGGATTACTTTGAATATTAAACACTTTGATTGTCTGCATTTATCTCTAAGGTATGATAATTCATGGATGGTTAGTACTTAACTCTTTTAGAGATGTCACAAAGATTATTGTGATTTTTATGTGGAATATGAGAGTAGCCAATTTTGAACAACAGATTATAGTACAGTGGATGTATTTTGTCTTTGTGTTTGCTCACTAGAATGGAGCTGATGAACTCAGCAGGGGAAAATATTTGGGTACATTATGTTCCTTATATGCTTACCATGAAGTAACTAAGTAAATCTTGAGCAGTCTCACAAAATTGGAATTCATGTGTAATATATTTTGTATTCACATTGTGGTATAATACGCAGGGCAAATATGTAGGAACAATATTTCCGATATGTGTTTCTCTTTAGTAAAATAACATGAGTTTTAAGAAGAAATATTGTCTTTCTAAAAGTTTGAAATTTTTAGTAGGTTTTAAAAATATGTATTATCAAAATAAGAAACTTTAAAATAGGAACAGTCAATTATATGCTGCCTAGTAGAACCTCGACTTGAATAATTTGTAAGACTCTCATTCAAAATTGCCAGGGAACTAGATGTAGCTGTTTAGTGTTAAAGCTCTGCCATACTTCTCGATCTGTCTCAGGTTTTGTATTAGTTGGCTCCAATTTCCCAAAGATTGCCACCAGCTCCTTTTTCTTGTCTCACTGCCTGCCTCGGCTTCCCTGCTAATGCCTCTGTGCTGACTGTTTGGGAAGATAAAACTCCAATTATGATCTCTGAACTCTGTAGTATTTATTCCATAATCTCTCCTGAAGTTTTGACATTCTACCTTGTATCGCGATTGTGCGCAAACTCCCTGGAGAAAAGGCGCTTACTCAGCACTTCCCATCTCCACTCTGACACCTCCTGGGTGCCCTGTACAGGCCTCAGGAAGTGGCTGTTGATTGGGTGTATTTGCTAAGCAACTGTTCTTCGCTGGGATTCTAAACCCTGCTTTGTTTGTTCTCTATTTTAAGCAGAGAATGTGGTGAGGGACCTCAGGAAAGACTCTAGCCCAGTTGATGTCTTCCGCCTATTTCTTCCTTGTTATTTGAAGTAGATGCTCCAAGAAAGTATATTAAAACCATTTATAACATATAGTTCTATTAATATAAACGTTTCCTTCTGTGCACAGGGATAATTGGCTACCCTCTTAACTTTGGGAATTTGGAATTACATTTTAAGAGCTCTCTCTGTAATTAAGAATACTTGAGGTCAATCTACAGGTTTGCATGCATACAACTAGAGTGTGAATTTCTTGTTTCTTGTCATTTTCCTGAATCCTGGACCAATGAGTTGTTTGGGGAGTTTGCAGAGTAGTGGTTTATTTCTCTCTCTAGGTCCCAAAAGAGACATTAGGTGGCAATTTGTGTTAAATTAGTCAGTATGTTTCAAGCATGACTTTAAGCCTTGAAAAAGATGATACCATGGGATGATGTGATTATTGAAATAGTGGCTGAGCAGATTTTAACCTAGAACCACAAAGTGACCAGACTATTAACATTAGGGCTCAGTGCACCAACTCATTTACCCTTGTTTGGTGAAAGATACTGAAATAACCTTAAGTCATGGCTTTGAGCTAGTAATTCTTAGTTCATTCATTGATAGATGATTTAAATAGCCAGTTACACTTAAATGTACTGCATTTCTGGAAACAGCATTGATTTTTTTCTATTTCAATGATACAACTTTCATAATCTTTTTTTAATATTATTTATTTCAGCTTATTATGGGGGTACAAAAGTTCAGGTTATATATATTGCTCATGTCCCGCCCATACCCCCCCTACTGTCATAATCTTGATGAAAAGTGAAAGTATTCTGAGACAGGTTAGTTCCTTTGTTTAACCATTCAACAAATATTCATTGAAGGCCTTCTGTGGGTCAGAAGGATTAGGCATTAAGAAAGAATATGGGTTTTGGAGCAGAGCTCTGGGTGCGAAGTACTGTATTAGCACTAGTTAGCTGGGACAACTTGAGCAATTTTATTACCTTCTCTGAACCTCAGGTGTTTGATCTATACAATAGGATGAAATGGGATGAATAGTTACTGTTTTATAGAGTACTTCTCTAACCCAAGGCTTGGCATTTGAATTCAACAAATGTCACTTTTCTCACTACTTCTTCATTTGGAACACACGTGTGCACATACACACACGTGCACACACACAAACACACAACTAGGGGAAGTATGCACATTCACTTATGACTTGGCTTCCAATTGAAAGAACCACTCTAACCCAACAATACAAAATTACTTAACTAGTATCTTTATGGCTTATCCTGTCACTCTCAGATTGGTGAAGGCTCTTCAAGAGCTGACAGGTTCCAGTCATTTGCCCACCCATTAATTATATACACACAAATCTTCCTATTTCTTATCCTCTCTGCTGCCTCCTAGAAACAGTCTTTAAAGAACACATTCTTTGCACATCCTGATTTCCTCTGTTTTGAATTTATCCACACTATTTTTTCCCCTGCATTCACAAAATAAAAATAGCAGTGTAGAGGGAGGGAGTATGCTGTAGTTTACCCCATGGGATGGCCAGCTGTTCTAGGATTGGACTAGTGATCCATAAGTTACACCCTTTCAAAAACAATCATAATACCAGGCGTACGCTGTGACTGCTACCAGAAAGAACTTCTGCGATTTATGGTGGAACCGCCACATCCAGTAACACGGCTACTTAGTTTTCTCACTTTCCACTTCCCATACATTGGGAGTCAGAGCAAGAGCAGTGAACCACAGAAGCAGATTATGTCTTTGCCAAGAGGCTGGGGAACTTGCTTCGGTTTCCCATTCTCAGCTTCTCTGCGTTGCCCTGCTTTGCCCATCCTCTCATGGGTGTTGTGGCAAGTGAGAGCCACAGTGTCTGGTGTAGCTAGTCGCCCAATTCCTTGAGCAGTTGAAAGCAAATGCTGATTTTACATTATTTCGTAGAAAGTTGAATTTTATTTAGGGACCTCGCCATTCCAGCACAGAGCTTTCGGCTTTGACACAAAGGCTATTTGACGATGTGAGTGCCTTCCCATGGGACAAGCAGAACTGTCAGGGTAAGGCATGCAGCTGGATGGAAGGGTCACCGGGCCGGGGTCTGGAAAGAGGCCGAGCCATATCTCAGTGGTCAGTGTTGTTCAGTCAATCAAGCCTCCTAGGGTTCAGTTGTCTTTGTCTCTGAAATGAAGGGGTTTGATTAGATCTGTTTTCTTCCCTAGGACCCTCACGAGTAGCAGTGTTTGCATGTGGTCTTAACCATCCGTCCGGGAATAGTCCCAGTGGCCAGGAGAGGGGAAAAGGGCATGGCTTTGGGAGTTCTTTAACAAAGTTCTCTAGGTGATCTTTATATGCAGTTCTGGGGAGAGTGCTGCTTTTCTCTTTAGAATCGGTAGAGTGCATTCTTCCTAAAGTCCTTCTATTTTCAAAGTCGTGTGCTGAAAGAGACAAGAGGTCATTTAATTGCAGCAACTGAAAAATATATAAGGCTATTTTCTCTGGAGTTAAATGCTCATTTAAAAGATTGCAGGAGTCAAGTGACTCAGGCAAGTAGAATACACAGAAACATTTTAGGCCATCATTGCTCTCACTTTTCAAGTCTTAATCATAATTAAAAAAATGTTTTCTGTTTTAATTAAAATTAGCAGCGCTTCCCCCAACTGCGCCAGAACTTGCTCCAGAAATTATGGGAAGTGGAATATCCCTAGGAAGGCTAAGAGAGAGGAAGAAGAGTAAGACGTGGGTTTCCAGAATTCAGAGTCTCACGATGTGATAGGAGGAAAGAGGGAGATGGTAGGGATAAGAAAGCTGTGTTGTCAAAGAGGATTCTCACACCCTCGCCAGCCACCTGCAACCAGTTGTCCCATTCCACTGTGGACAGCTCCAGTGGCTAAGAGGGTTCTTTGCTGTGTCGAGAGCCACTTCTTTATAGCTTCCACCTAATTCTGCTAGTTCTTCCAGGAGCTACATAGAACAGTCTGCTGGACTTCATAGTCTTTCAGATAATTGAACATATGAAGATGACTGTCACGTCTACCCCTCCCCCCACACATATAAATCTTGTCGAGACAAATAGGTCTGCTTTCCCGTAGTTTCTCACTGGAAGTCATTTTCAGACACAGAAAGTGAAAACAATGAAGGAAAAAAATCTACATTAAAGTGAAAGCTTCTGAACAATAGCACCCTATAAACAGAGCAATAAAAGATGCAAGCTGGGGAAAGATGTTTCCCTAGGATGTGGGATTAATATGCAGATATTTAAAAGTTCAATGTGTCAATATGAAAACGATGAAAAACTCATGAGACAAATGGGCAGAAAACACAAGCAGGCAGTTCACAGAAAAGGAACCACAATTGGCCCAGAAGCACATGGAGAGATGAAATGGTTTTAATTTTCTCCTGTATCTTAGTCACCTTCCCCTGTCTATGTGGCCCTTCACTGGGAGTTTTCCAATTCCCTCGGTTTGTGGGCCTACTGTGTGCAGTAGTATATTCCTGTCAGAAGTGGCCCTCTTCTAAACTGTCATCTTTGAGAGTGACTGCCACTTGCACCACTGTTCTGTGGGTGTTGGCTTCAGGTCCTGAATGCATGCGCGGCCGAGTTCTTGGAGCCACACTGGTGTTGGATGGGCGTCCCCTGAGACGGCCCTTCCCGACGCCCAGAACCACAGCACCCCGCGTTCTCTCTGCACCCCTCCACCTAGGAGCCTTTGCTGAGTTCCTGAGAAGCGCAGGACGGAAGGGGTTTGGGTGGTGCTTAGAATGCAGCATGTTGCCTGGAAGTATTTTCTCAGTATCCGAGAAAACAGTGGAATTGACTCATCTGGTCGCAGTTTCATAGAAATGTGATTGCAGATCTCTGCAATTTCATTCTGCTTTACTGAGAATTCATACAATGACATGCCAAAAAAATGTGTGTAAAATCACACACAGATTTAGACACTTCCAGAGGAAGTTATTTTTACCACAGTGGGGAAGAAACCAGAAAGTGACGACAGGCGGGGAAGGAGGGCAGGTGTCTGAGCAGCCCGGGCTTGGCCACGCTGGCCCCTGCAGCCTGCCAGCCTGGCAGGGGCTGCGGTGTGCTCACCTCTTAGCAGGTCGAGGGAGGAGTTCCTGTGTGGAAGATCTGCCCGAAGGAGGAGAATGTTGACATAACCTCTGAGTGTGCAGCCAATTTAAGCAGTGTGGGGTTAACACTGGTCGCTCCTGAAAATGTGTCGTGTGCTCTCCCCGGTGGCCCATAGAGGCAGCTCTAACTCACAGCTGTACAGGACATGGAGGTAAAGACAGAGAAAGGATTCCAGAAAGCTACAGAAATAAAAAAACCAAATGGCGCAGCGTCTTTATTTTGCTTTAGCAGTTGACAGGGTTGAGGCCATCTTGTTTTCTTTGCTCGTGCTTTTCCCAGCTCAAACGGCTGTTCTTGTTTGCTTGCCGAGCAGAGATCCAAGGCCTGACGGAGTCCGAAATGTTTGTGGTCATGTTCTTCTAGTCACGTGCTGCGAGATGAAGAGGTTCCCAGAAACTAAAGGAGGGAGAAGGAAATGCTTGTTAGGATCTGTAGCCTCTACCTTTTGCTTACCCTTTTCACCTGGGCAAAGGATATCTAGAGCTACCGTTCTGTGATAATATTTTGAGTCTCATAAGTTTACAGTGTGATGGTGAACTTTTCACCTGCATTCAGAAAACACTTTATTATTCACCTGTATCTCTGGTGTCCTGTTCCTTCTGGTGGGGAGAGGCGTGTATTTTCTATGAGACTGTGTCTTGAAATGTGTGCAGTTACAATGGTGGTCCTCTGTTTCTGTCCTGAACTGTAGCACAGAGTGTGTGTTTAGGCATGTTGTTGGGATGCTCCCTAGCTTGGTTGGGAGAACCTACTAGAATCTACTTTGGTTGCTGGGCAGACTTCTAGCTTTGTGCTTCATTTGCTTTATGGCATAATGCATTGCTGTGCCAAAGTATAACCCATCTTCCCCAGATTCTTTCCTGATCACCTTGTCAAAATGATAGGTGACTTTGTTAATTTCAGGGTAAGTCTTGCTCAGAAGGCTTATGCTAAACTGAAGTCTCACGTTAATGAGACTTACAGGATCAGAGACACGTGTTCTCCTGTTGCTCTCATCTGCCCACCCTCCTTCACGTTTGGCTGGCAGTCTTCATCTCCGTCATCTGTGCAGGTTCATTCCTTCAACACGTGCTCATCAAGCACTAGTTATGTGCTAGGTGCTGGAGGTAGAATGACTAATAACACTGTCACTGCACTCATGGGGCTGCATTGTACCTGGAAGGACAGAGAAGGACTTAGGATCCTGTGTAAGGTACAGTAAACAGGGGAAGCTCTAGGAGGCAGGCAGGGATTGGCTGTGCCTGGCTGTAGTTAGACTGATGATCTCTTTGGTTAAGGTCCTGTTTATGCTAGCAGACCAGGGGTTCTCAAGGCTGGCTGCGTGTTAGAACAACCTGAAGAGCTTTGGAAAATACTGATGTGTATTTATTTGGTCAGGGGTGGAGCTGGGCATCTGTATGTGTTAAAAACTCCCCGTGTAATCCTAATATGCAACCGAGATAGAGAACCACTGTAGTAGACAGTGGGCTGGGGAGTTTGGTGTGTGCATCGTCTTCCTACGGTACTAATTAGGGATGCTTTATCTTAATCGATAATCATTTATTTGGCTGTGACTTACAACACTTTAGCGTGCAGCTTCTCTGCACCAGCATTTCTCAAAGTTTAATAGCATTCAGATCACCTGGGGATGTGTTAAATTGTAGACTCTGACGTAGCAGGTCTCAGGTGAAGTCTGAGACTCTGCATTTGCAACAGGTGCGTTACCAGTTGGAGGACCACACTTTGATTATTAAGAGTCTGTACTGTAGCATTGCTGGGAAATAATTACTGCTTGTAAATAAACAAATGTGTTGGGGTTCAGCCTAGCCCACTAAATATCTGTGCTATTAAACATTTTATAAATTTCTTTTTAATTGATTTTCATTTACCAATTTGGTTGTTCGAATTTAAGAACATTAGGTTTTTCTTAAGTGAGAATCACACCCTTATATGATTCAAGTTTCAAATGGCTGTTTTGATTCATCTCTGCAATCTACATTGTTGAAATGCAGGCTGTTTGGAGTTTTGAACCTACAGAGTTTGCCCTCATGTCAAGGTCTTTGATAAGCATAGGAAGGGAACCAACTGGTCTTAGGGATGAAGTCTCTTCAAAAAGTTATTGCAGATTCTTGTGCTGTTTCAAATTTCTCTTGTGCTGAGAATTCATTACCAAGCATCCCTAACATCCAAATACTCTAGGTAAAGTTTTTTTTTGTTTGTTTTTACGGCCAGGGAAAATAATTGGATGTAAACAGAACAAATAATTAGAATGACTTAGTGTAAGAGGACGATTTAAAGAATTAATTAAAATCCTTAATACATGCTCATTGTAGAATATTGGGAAATAGAAAAAAGCACAAAGAAAATAAAAAGCATGTTAATTCCTTTATTCACAATTGCTTTGGTTTGGTTATATGCTTCCTCTGTTCTATAGCATCACAAATGTCATTCCACATCTTTACACATTTTTCTAGAACATTGGTTTTTATGGCAGCAGAGTATCCTCTGAATGTACCATAATTCCTTTAACAAGGCCTGTTTGATATTTAGCCTGTTTCCAGTTTTTTATGATTGTAGATAAAGCTGTGATGAACATTATTAAATTTTTGCACACTTCTCTCTTTCCTTTGGGATAAATTCCCGATTGCTGGGTTCAAGTGTATACCCATTTTAAAATTGATTTTAGTACATATTCCCATATTGATTTAGATTTGCATATTTCACTGAGTCTATTACCTGTTTTGCCCACATCCTTATAAACACTGGGTATAATCTTTTAAAAACTCCTTACCCACTTGATTGGTTAAAAATGATATTCTTATTCATTAATTTGCATTTGTTTGAATATTAGTGAAAGTGAACAGTTTATGCTTATAAAAGGTGTTTCTTCTTTTGGGAATGACAATATTAAACCTCTTTCCCATTTTTCCCCAGCTGGTGTATTCCTCTTTCTCTTATCAATTGTAAGAGTTCTTTAGAGATGAAGGGTATTAGCCCTTTGACCTACGTTCAAATAATAATTTCTTGGCTTTTCATTTGCTCTTTAGTTTTTAAAATCAGTTTCTTTTACTTTTCCTGTGCATTAATTACTTTTTTCCCATTTATTGATTTTTCTTTGCTTTTATGCCTGTAAAAGTCTTGTATCCCAACATCAAACACATATTCTCTATATTTCCTCCTAGTTCTATTGTTATTTCACATTTCCATTTAACTAAATCCTTTTGACATTTGTTTCGGTGTAAATTAAATCAATGATTTTGCAAGTCTAGCTGGAGACAAAGTCATCATACACAAATGATATGATTCTTTCACAGTAAATTCATGTTTCAGACATTAAACTGATTTGAGGTGAGCTATGTTTAGAGGATTTGAAAGCCCTGTTTGTTGTTTGATCCTAAGTTTTGGGGGTGGGTGTGCTTCTGAGGCCATCTGGTATGGGCACCCGTGCGTGGGCCTCTCCGCTTCTGCCATCTCTCCCAGCTGCACCTGTCTATGCAGGTCCCCACCTCCCCCATCTGGCTGCCCTGGGCTCGGGAGAGAAGTCTTGTGCCCACATGAGTGGATCCTGTAGTCACTGGCACTCAGGCTGGGCAGACACGACTGCTCTCCTGGCCTGCTTTGCCTGGATCGCCCATGTGCAGGACTGGGCAAATATATAGCTTGCAGCCTCCTGGGTTCCCATTAGGTCTTGAGCAATAAATGAAACCCCTGGACAGGCGCTTGTAGCCCTTTTGTACACAAGCCCTTTGCATGAACTCTTTGGCAACAGCCTGGCTCTACCAGTCCTTAGCCCTTTCGAGTATCTTAGAAATAGGAACAGCACTCATTTTAACACTATTTTATAAGCAGCTAGATGGTAATTGGTTGTTTAGTTCCTATGAATTATTATCCTTTTAATGTATATAAAATTCAAGGGACCACAGACATTTATAGGCCACAAAGATGGACTAGTAGAGCTACGTTTTCTGTTTAGGAAATCACTTTTCCTTCTGTGGAATTTGTCTTTAACAGGGTGCTTAATATTAGAGAAGGCAGTGTAGTGTTAACAAAGCATTGGGCTTCAAATGAGAAGTCCTCTGTTTGTGTCCTGGCATTGCCACTGTGCAGCTGTGTGACCTTGGGTAATTCACTTAACCTCTCTGAGTCTCCATTGGAACTTTAGAGGGACTCTTTCTGTTCTAAAACAACAACCACCAATTTGTAAAGAGAATGCTATCTGTTACTCTTCTGCCTGGAATACTGTGAAAATTTGCATTTGTAATATCGGCTAATACACATCTTCAATTTAATCAATCACACAGAAGCCTGAGCAGAGCAGGTGGCAGATGAGAGTGTAGGAATGTAGGAGCCAGTGTCTCTGTGTGTGTGTGTGTGTGTGTGTGTGTGTTGTGTCTTCAAAGAAACAAACCCATCAAAATTCTGCCTCTAGGTATTCACACTGCTCTTTCTGTCACTTATTTTTTTTATAGGAAGAAGACATTGTAAGATTACGTAAATTACATTTTAGTTTATGTGTAAACTAATGCATATTTTTATGCACTTCCTATTCTCTCAAAGGACTTTAGATACAGATTTTCTGTATGTCCTATGACCTCTGACTGCTTCACTTTAAATTGTAAAGAATAGTTTGGTGATTAAAAGTTTTAAAACATTTACCCTGTGATCATTTGATAAGATTTTAATTTTTTTCAAGATTTTTAAAAAATTGAGCGTACTGATGACATAAAGGTTCTTGCAAGAGCTGTTAGCCTCTGATACAGATGTATATAAATTCATCATTTTCATGCAAATATCTGGGCTGAAGAGATTCATCCACCTGCTTTGGGAGGCACAGGGGAGGGAGCAAGTTAGGGATAAGGGGAGGGATTCATGGAAAAGGTGACCCTTGAGCTGGGTGTCGAAGCACAAATAGGAGTTTGCCAGGCAGAGATGTGGGAAAGGGCACTACAGATGGAGGAACTAGCTTGTGCAAAGGAAAGCCACTGGGCCAAATTGTGGCACCTTTGGGTGCACTGAGCAGTACGGGAAACCGTGGCGAGGGAGGAGAGGAGGAGGTTTGCTGCAAGGGAAATACCTACGGTAAAAGGGTGGGTTATAAAGGAACTCGTAAGTTGTGCTAACTGGCATGCAGTGGGGAAACCACTGAACGTAGACCACAGAGCAATAGCAGATTTATTATTCATTAAGATAACTCTGTAAACAGAATGGAAGAGCTGGAGCCATGGAAGAGCTTAGGCAGGCGTCCGACGTGGTCCTCAGATTCAAACAGCACTTTACACTTTATAAGTCCTTGCGCCCGTGTTATCACATGTAGCTGAGAGCGAGTGTTACACTCCCTTTGCAGATGAGGAGCCTGAGTCATGAAGGGCCCCGGGGTGCTCAGCTGGTGGGTGCGAGAGAGGAGGGTCTGCTTCCTACGCACACGTCTTCTCAGGCCAAAGTGGTCTTTTCCTTTTCACTTCATGCCACATGGAAGCATATTTCAATCAAAGTTCAGAAATATTTTCCTAACTCTTTTAATGAGAACCAACTTTCAAAGTAGCTTTAATCTTGATAAAGAAAGTTTGACAGGGCAAACAACTCTTTTCCTGCAGGTATTTATTTAATATCATAGAGTCGTGTCTAGTTGCCTCATTGCTGACACTTTCCTGTTAACGGCAGCATTCTATAAGCTGATGGTTTATTTTTTCTGATTAGCTAAAATGGAAAGAAAAAATCCCCGCTATTTTTTTATTAGGATAGGATATACCATGTCTTGCATTTATGTTTCAGTTGTTTTAATAACTTTGATCATGCCAGTTTGTCATAGATTAAGTTGGCATTGAGGCTGTAATTTCTTGCTGTTTAAACATGACTCTTCACTGAGTACGGCAGATTTATTTTCTCTGTGTCATTATTGAGGATGATAGAAGTGGCTCCACTTCTATCTTACCTTAAGTTCCCTCTGCTGGGGCTGTGCAGCTTGCAGTCTGAGCCTAGCTTTCCTTAAAGCTGTTCAGCCTTCCAGCCTCTGCTGAGAGATGTCCAGCCCCACCCTGTTCTGCCACCTGCTCTTGTGAGGTCTAAAGCAAAATGTTCTAGTTGTTTTTGTTTTTTGTTTTTTAAAACCAGAGACTGGTTTCTAAATCTTTAGTTTTGTTAAAACACAGTTGGAGGAAAGCATGTCTAGGTTACAGAAAATTGAACTGTGCTACCATGTAGTGAGTGGGTGGATAGTCCTTGAAACGACGACTTGACTATTCGAATTTGAAGGCATCTAATAGAAAAGGGATGAAGAGGAGAAAAAGCTCAAATGGATGCTCTGTACTCCACATGAGCCTGCCTGAACTTGCACAGGGTCTAGCAATTATTGGGCGATATATGTGTATATGTGTACGATTATAACAGGTACCCGAAGTAGGAGAGTTTTTGCAGCTGAACATTGTTTATATGTGAATTTTCGGGAGGGCAAGGCAAAAAGGGAGTAAAATGTGTCATATGTTACCATTATCCGAGAAGCATACCCGTTCATTGGGCAAGGGTGGCGTCTCTTTTCCTACTTCCCCAAAAAGGAGACATTTACTAGATCTTAGGGTATTATAATGGACATTATCGTCTATGGTATTTTTCCCCTGATAATGAGGACATGTTCTTTATGACGCTGTGCCATACACTGGTGCTTTATAAAAGTGAAAAGCATAACATCGAACCACAGCTCAGGGGTGGTATTTTCCTGGGAGCTGAGCCCTTATAGTTTAGGTATGCTGCCTTTCAGTGTTTTTGTGTTTAGAAAAGTCAGAGCAGTGGAATATTGAGGATGTGCCTGAGGTTTCTCTCTGTTGGTTTCTTCAGCCTTACTTTTGGCAGGAGCAGGAGAGCAGTCCGCTGAAGGATGCTAAGTGCCTGCAGTATAGGAATTCAGTGGGAATCAAATGGTGGGTGAGTAAGGAGCCCGCGGTGTTCAGCTGGCTCATTCACCTTCCCTAACTGAGCAGCCTGCTTGGGCCCTGCCAGGCCTGGTGGGTTCAGGACCTACCTCGGACAGGGCCCTCTGGAATTCCGGGGTGATTCCTCATCTCCAAGACATGGGATCTGGGCCAGAATCTTTCTCAGACAGAGAAGTTCTAAATAAATGTATTTTGAACTTCTTAAGACCTCATCTATTGGAGGACTTTATTTTTTAAAGATCAAATGTACTCCCAATTTTACAGTAGTTGTCAATGAGAGAATGGAATTCATTTTACTGACTTTTTTCCTACAACTTTATTAAAAATTTTTTTTGAGAACCCCCTTTTCCAATTTGGCAGACTTTTGTTAAATCTTGCCATATTCTAGGCACTCTCGAGTACATGATGTCACAAAAATGTGCGAGGAACTTTTCAAAAAATTATAGAATTCTATAATTCTATAATTAAATTATAGGGGATAAAATTATAGGGGCCATTCTGAAATTAATTATAAAGTAGGTTACAACTTGGGACTTAAATTTCTTTCCATATCTTTAATTTCACCTAAATTTATATGAATTTTACAATGGTGATTATTTTTCATGTTTGGAATTAGAGGACATGTATTTTAAGAGTCTGATTTATTTTTTAAGTGTAAATGAAACATCAGAAGACTTTCAATACACACACACAGACACATATACACATCACATTTTTTAGTATACAAGAAAAGGTAAATATTCAAGTCCTTTCCTTTGGGAGACATTTTGTTGAAATATTTTTATGAGACATCCATAGTTTTCTTTTTTTTACTTTAAGAAAGGGACAGTGTAATGGACGGATATAAGAGCATATGTATGGGCCGGGCGTGGTGGCTCATGCCTATAATCCTAGCACTCTGGGAGGCCAAGGCGGGCGGATTGTTTGAGCTCAGGAGTTCGAGACCAGCCTGAGCAAGAGCGAGACCCCGTCTCTACTAAAAAAAAAAAATAGAAAGAAATGATCTGGCCAACTAAAAATATATATAGAAAAAATTAGCCGGGCATGGTGGTGCATGCCTGTAGTCCCAGCTACTTGGGAGGCTGAGGCAGTAGGATCGCTTAAGCCCAGGAGTTTGAGGTTGCTGTGAGCTAAGCTGATGCCACGGCACTCACTCTAGCCCGGGCAACAGAGCGAGACTCTGTCTCAAAAAAAAAAAAAAAAAAAAAAGAGCATATGTATGAATTTGCACCAAATTCCAGGTGTAGGATTCAGAACAAGGTTTTGTATGCCTTGGGGCAACATGCACACAAAGACTTCCAGGGAGTGTTGAGCAGTGATTGAGAGAAATCAAATTTTCAATCATCCCTTTCCTACTTATTCTTTTCTAAAATTGATCTCCTTGAGTACTTGTCATGTGAGTGACCCTCAATCCCCTTCCCCACTTTATAAAAGAGGTTTATCTGTCTTCTGGGTGTCAAACACTTCCAGGTGCTAAAGGAAGAATTTCAGACACTGGCGTGGAGAAAGTGAATGACTAGGGACTGAAACACACCCTCTTGAGGGGCAGCTGCTTTCCATTCTTTGCTTTTAACCCAAGTGAAGGAGGATCTAATCAGGTTCTCTCTTCAGGTAGATAAGCAACAGATCACTGCAGAATTTAGGAAGACATTAAAGAAGTGAGTGTCATTGCTATAATTAAAGCCCTTCCATTCTCATATGTTATTGATGTGAACAAGGTTTCTCACTCTTGATATCTATTAAAATGAAAAATAGAAATAAATTTGAAATCAGTAAAATTCGGCTACAGGCACAGCCCTATTCATCTAATGAATCAGTGCATTTGGGATCAAATTTTCCTTTTGATTTTTAATTATCATTTGTGAAGTTTGTAAAATCTTTATGTTGTTTTTATCAATTGTGAACCAAAGGTAATCTTAATAATCACTCGATTCAGAGTATCTGCTTTAAACTCTTAAAACGTTATGGTCACAAGGAAGTTTTAAAAATCAATTTTAATTTACATAGATATTTTTGTTTTATAGAAATAGAATAGAGTGGTCAATAAGTTATGCTCAAGCATAAACATCTAATCTGTTAGAACAAAAATCTGTGGGGGGAGAGTGGAATGAGAATACAAGCTGAAAAGTTTGTTACTCATAATTTATTTTCTGCATTTTTAAAAGGATATGTGAATTTCAGAGAATAATGAATGAATGAAAGAAAAACTTTTTAATTCCTCCTTCCCTTCATAATGCACTCCCCTCTAACTGGGGTTTCCTAATACTGAGAATAACTTAAACATACCTGTGCTAACCTTTCCCACCCATCTCCTGGCTCTGCCTGAGGTAACTCGTGTTCTCCGTCTTGTATTTATTTTCCTCTGCCAAATTTTGTGGGGCTTGAATATTATACAAATTTGAGAGCTTTCTTTAGGTAAAAAAATAAAGAAGTATGAGTAAAAATGCCCACTCCAGTCAATGTCACTCAGTAGGAGGGATTGTGTGAGGGAGGGGAAGTTAGAGTGGAGGGAGACCGTGGTCTTTACCAAGTGCAGTGAAATAGCTTTCTTTTGCAGATTTTACAAAAACTTGTGACCATGTGAGTTTGTTGTTAGAGCCCCTCCTCAGATTTGGGAAGGAGCCCATGCAAGTAGGGGCTCCTGAAACTTAAGCTTCTGTAATTTCACTGTGAAACTACCTATGCTCGTGTGTGTATGTGTGTGTGTGCATGCATAAATCATACAAACACACACACACATGCACATCTCTGAAAAGTATGTTAGTTTTAGTTGATTTTAACTTGATATGAAATATATTTTGATATTCATGACAACAGGTGTCATATCACTGGTGTGTATGTGTTCTGTTGGAGAGATATATATGTATAAATAATGTAATTTTAAATTTTCAAATGTTGATCTATATTATATGGGAACTCACATCCCTTGCATCTTTTTAAACATTTAATGAAAATTTCTGGATGTTAACTTAAAATATAATAGGACTTATAGAGTTTTTCAAAATTCTTATGGGGTTTATGTGAGCACAAAAGTTTGAAGGCCATGGTGGTGTAAATTAGTCCTTGCTGTCCTAAACACTGGGAATTCAGCTGAGAGAGCTCATGATGTACTACCAGGGGAGGAAATGAATCCTATGATGTGTTCAGAGATTTCTGAATGGAGGAAACTCTCCTGGTCACCAGGGGCTATTAACAAGTCTGGACACCCGACAGCATGGCTGCACATCGAGACATGGCCTGACTTCACCTCTGCTTGCCAGGGAGCCGTGGAAAACCAGTTCCTGCACCCGTCTTCCCCTCCCTCCCATTGCTGCCTTTATATGCCTCCTCTCCTTCCCCAACCTAGCATTGTTCTGACTTATACCCTTGATTGAGTACAAAAGTTTAAACAATGCAAGTTTCTATCTGCAAGGTTGTTTGATCTCATTTGGAGCCTTTAAGCTCTCTCTGAGCCCTTCC
Organism: Varecia variegata; assembly: GCA_028533085.1. Lineage (NCBI taxonomy): Eukaryota > Metazoa > Chordata > Mammalia > Primates > Lemuridae > Varecia > Varecia variegata. The sequence continues at coordinate 13,676,421 of CM052441.1, read as the reverse complement.
AAGCTTGGCATTCTCACACCCATCCTCTAATGCAGCAAATAGAAAGTCCTTTAGTTAGCTGCTCGTTTCTCAGAGGCACCAGGGATTATAAATAGCATATTATTACTTTTTTATTGTCATAGTAAAAATCATTTTCCATTTTGGTGGTGGTGGTGGCAGGTAGAACTTAACTGATCCTGCCAACTCTTATTGGACATTATTTAACTGTGCTTACTGGATGTTCACGATCATCAAAAATGACACCTTTCATGATTGTCACAGTATCTGGTACTATATTAGTACTTAGCAAGGAAAGTGCAATGCAGATAAAATTAAATTGGAATTTTATTGAATTCAAATTATATTGATGTGTTCATTTATTAAGAAATATTTATTGAACATCTACTGAACGCCAAGGGACTTCCTGGGACTTACAGTCTAGTGAAAACAAAACAAACAAAACAAATGTTTATAGATTGTCTACTCTGAGTTCAGTCTCTGGTTGTCTTATGTTTTGTTTGATCCTCACAAGATCCTCTGAGTGATTAGTCCTCCCATTTTACTCACTGACAAACTGAGGCCGTCCTTAGAGTGAAGAGTAGTTGGCCATGGTTTTGAACTTGTTGGAAAAGAACCCTAAATATGGGGACTATTTTTATGATGTCATAATTAGTTATCTACACTCGATAAAATACAAATTTTATTCCCGAGACAGTATGAGAACAAGACATGTATCTTTTATCGTTGTTGTTGTTTTTTAACTTGGAGGAACTCTGAGCTGAAAATTTTGTTACTTACACTTTATTTTCTTCATTTCTTAAAGGATATGTGAATTTCAGAGACTTCTTTATTTTGGCTGAATTAATAGGGCAAATTTACCTCATCCGAAAGACAAAAACAAAAAAGACAGATCTTATCTTTAAACACCAGCACGACGCTATTCTGGTTTAGAAGAGCTGTGGTCTTTGCTGCAGACATGCAGTCCTGGTTTCCGGCAGCAGCATGTTTTCTGCTTCTCACTCAGGCACTTAGTGAATCTTCCAAGTTTTTAAAAAATATAACGGTTAGCTTACATTTTCCAATGCATTCAACCCTTTCTCAGCAAAAGTGTTTGTGGTAGATTTTTGCGGGTGGGAGCGTGGTCAGTGATGTAACTGAGAATTTCAGGGACTTGGAAATAAAGCTTTTTTTTATCGTGACTACCAGTTTTGTGCAGAATCATCCAGTTTTTTTCTACACGTGGTTAGTTTTGAAGTGAAACTTGAAGTTTAACAAGATACAGCAGTTGGAGTTGGGCGATTTGGAAAGAGGTAGGGACACATGATTGTAATGAAACATGGTATAAAGCTGTAGTTATCTGGAACACCAGGGAATAAAGAGCTCCAGATAATGGTGTTTTCTAGAAAGTGAAGATTTATACATTTAACCATCATATTCGCCTTTTCTTTAACCATTTGTTGGAAATATCTTTAAAACACATTCCATGTTGCTTTCTTCTCAAATGGAACTGTTAGTCATTGTTTGAATTTTTTCTTGGGTTTGGCAGTGATTGGGCTGTGTCCTCTGGGTGTGTCACTGCGGGTGGGGCTCACAGTCCCTCCCTTCCCTGCCCTCGCTCTGCCCTGCTGGGTGAACTCTGGGGGTTTGTCGTGGCTTTCTGGGCTCTAGTCTTGTCACTCAGCGCTCCTCCCTGCGTGCAGGTGGCTGGCAGGCAGTAGCAGCAGCTCTTCTCCCTCCTGCTAACTTGCTGCTTCTAACCGGAAGTGAATTCAGAGAGCAAATAACAGAACTTGTTGCGGCTGTTTGTAAAACAAGGAGGAATGGCTCTCACTAGAGCTCTGCGGGTTTGTGTTCTACCCTGCAGACAGGCACCAGGTGTGGGTTTGCTGTCATCTTACCCTGGGCATGTGCCGTGCAGTGACCACACTCAATAATGGCTGGACTTAATGAATAAATGAAAGCATTTGTGATCTTTATCTCTTTTACACTTTAGGCCATTAACTCCTACTTTTAGCTGTGTTTTAGATAAGCCAGCTTGATGGATAACTCTAAATAAGTAATTAAGATTTAATGGAATTATGCAATTTTCAGTTTTTCTGAGATAATACCAAGTCAAACCAACATGAAGCCAAACAAATAGAAATGATTTGTTTTTCTCAAACAAGGCACAGTGTGAATGTTTTTAATCGACTTCCTTTACATAGTCATGTGCCGCATAACAACGTTTTGGTCAAGGATGGACTGCGTATATGACAGTGGTCCCGTAAGATTATAATGCTGTATTTTTACTGTACCTTTTCTGTATTTAGATATGTTTGATGCACATATTCAGTTTCAGTACAGTCACATGCTGTACAGGTGTGTGGCCCAGGAGCGGTGGGCTGTCCCATATAGCCTAGGTGTGGAGTAGGCTGCTCCGTCTAGGTTTGTGTAAGGACACTGTGATGTTCACACCCCATAGAAATCCCCTGCCATGGCATTGTCAGAACTTATCCCCGCCATTAACTGATGCATGACTATAGTTGGACATCGACAAAATTAAAATATAAAAATAATGTACTAATTATAATGATAAATTGAACTTTCATTTAATTTTTGATTTAGAGAGAGGCATGGAGGGCTGGTCTCCCTTCCCATAAGGATTTCCTGGAGTACAGAGCCCTAGTTCCCAGTGTTTTTTTTGTAGGTCACTCAGAAAGGGTTATTAAGCTTTTTTATTTTCTCTTTTAAACAATAATTTTAGACGAAAGGCAAGGAGATTTTGACTATAAGAGATATTTTTGTCTTATTTCCTTTTACATCAAGTGATGTGACTGAAGGATTTCAAGTCCTGAGGATCCAGGGCCAGGCAGACAAACGGGAGCTTTGTGGGAAACAGAAAAGGGCGTCTTTGGGACGCATTCCAGAGTGGTGTCCTTCCCGGGGAGGGTGCAGCACTAGGGCTTGCCACAGACATGGTGTCCCTCTCAGCCCCTGGCCCCTCCTCCCAGGCCACCCCGGGCAGCGCACCCTGGCGTGGGCTGCCGTCCTGTGAGGGTCCCTGTGTCGGGGTGACACCCGGCAGGAGCGTCGTAGTAGGCTCACAGATCTGAGTCCTGAGGCTTTCAGAGTCCCTCCAGGGTACCTGTGGTCACAGAAGACATCATCACTGCCCTTGTGTTGACTTAAGGACTGAAACCCAGGGCCCTCGGGCAACTTGCCAAAAATTACAAAGTCGTCGCGTGGTGGAGCCTTGAGCTAGAGCTCTGGTCTCCTCGGGCATCACCCGGGCCTGTCCGCTGGGTCCCGTCCAGAATGCGTTGGCCACAGCACGTGTCCCACTCTGTTCCCTGTGTTTTCCGTCCTCATGGAGGGCACAGCAGCCCGGCCCCTCTGCCCTCTTCTGCAAGGCCCGTGCCAGCCGCCTGGGCTGCGGCCCCCAGCTGTGCCTGTCCTTACCCCTGTGTGGGACTTCTCTTTTTCTGCAGAATGACTAAGCTTTCACTTTACCAAAGAATGTTCCTTGTGGAACAGTTTTTTTTTTTTTTTTTTCAACCAGAAAGTGCTACCTAAAACCGTCTGGAACATTCCTCATTATTTCGGAAACACCACTGCGCTTCCATTGACTCAGCGCGTCTGTCTCATTTTCAAGTGCGGCTCTCAGACCCTTGTCGGAACGCTGGTCATTTCACCGAGGAACTGAAATAAAGACGTGGGGAGAAGCATTATGTAATACTAAATTTCATCACAACTCTCTTCAAGAATACTTTGAGGCATCCAGAATGTTTTCAAGGGAATCTCTTTGACGTCAGTTTCTCCTCTAGGTTCCTCACTGGGTGTTTTCCAGGAAACCCCCAGCTCTGGAGCACAGATGGGACGGACGGCCTGCAGAATTTAGCGGACTGGCACTGGCGAGGGGCCACATCTGGAGGAATGAGCAGGGCTGAGAGATTGCGGTCCCGGCTCTGCCCCTGTGGCTCCCGCCATCCCAGGGCAACGATAATCACTCCATGCAGCCCACTCCTCGAAATGAGATGCGATATATGTGAGAGCACTTGGAAAGGTTAAAGTGGCTCTAGAAACGCAGGTATTCTTCATTCCTGGAAATACTAATATGGCTTTGAGACAAAAAAGGACACTTGGTCAAATAAGTTTAGGAAATAGTAAATTATTTTCTCCTTGGGAAGCTCTCAATACATTTTAAGATATTAAAGTCTACCCTAAGTCCTAGAGGAAAAAGGTCTTATTTAATTCTGTGTAACTTAGTGTTTCTCAACTGTTTTTTTCCCTCTCTTGTTAGCTGCCTCTGTGAACTGCTCCAAGCAGAGCTCTTGGATGGCACATGAACTCCAGTGGGAAGCCTTTTTGGTATTTATTTTGGCTGCTTATTTACTGATACTCAGGTTTATTCCAGAAACAAGAGGTCTCCAGACACTGAATTATAGATTAGTGAGGTGTTGTTATATTTTATTATATACATATACATATACATATACATATATAAACACATGTATGTATATACACACACATATATGCAGGAATACCTCATTTTATTGTCCTTCAAAGATATTACATTTTTTACAAATTGAAAGTGTGTGGCAACCCTGTGTCGAGCAAGTCTGTGAGCACCATTTTTTCAATAGCATGTGCTAACTTAGTATCTCTGTGTCTCATTTTGGTAATTCTCACAATATTTCAAAACTTTTTCATTATTATACCTGTAGTGGTGATCTGTGATCAGTGATCTTTGATTCTGTGGTTATAATTGTTTTGGGGATCCATGAACCACGCCCGTGTAAGATGGTGGACTAAATCAATAAGTGTTGTGTGTGTTCTGACTGCTCCACCTGTCGGCCGTTCCCTTGTCTTTCTCTCTCCTCAGGCCTCCCTATTCCGTGAGACACAGCAGTACTGAAATTAGGCCAATTAATAATCCTACAAGGGCCCCTAAGTGTTCAAGTGAAAGGAAGAGTTGCACCTCTCTCACTTTAAATCAAAAGCTAGAAATGATTAAGCTTAGTGAGGACAGCGTATCAAAAACTGAGATGAGCCAAAAGTTAGGCCTCTTGCAACAATGAGTTAGCTAAATTTTTAATGCAAAGGAAAAGTTCTTGAAGGAAATGAAAAGTGCTACCCCAGTGAATACACCAATGATAAGAAAGAAAAAGAGTCTTACTGCCAATATGGAGGAAGTTTGAGTGGTAGATAGAAGATCAAACCAGCCATAACACTCCTTAAACCAAAGCCTAATGCAGAGCAAGACCCTAACTGTCTTCAATTCTTTGCAGGCTGAGAGGGGTGAGGAAGCTGCAGAACACAAGCTTGAAGCCAGCAGAGGTTGGTTCATGAGGTTTAAGGAAAGAAGCTATCTCCATAAAATAAGTGCAAGGTGAAACAACAAATTTTGAAATAGAAGCTGCAGCAGTTTATCAAAAAAAATCTATATAGCTGAGATCATTGATGAAGGTGGCTACATTAAACAACAGATTTTCAATGTTGACAAAATAGCCTTCTATTGGAAAAAGATGGCATCTAGGACTTTCACAGCTAGAAAGAAGAAGTCAATACCGGGCTTCAAAGGACAGGATGACTATCTTGTTAGAGGCTAGTACAGCTGGTGACTTGAAGTTGAAGCCAATGATCATTGACCATTCTGAAAATATTAGGACTCTTAAGAATTTTGCTAAATTTACTCTGCCTGTGCTGTATAAATGTAACAACGAGGCCTGGATGACAGCACATCTGTTTACATTATGGCTTACTGAATATTTTAAGCCCACTATTGAGACCTACTTCTCAAATAAAAAGCTTTCTTTCAAAATATCACTGCTCATGGACAATGCACCTAGTCACCCCAGAACTCTGATGGAGATGTACAAGGAGATTGATATTGTTTTCATGCTTGCTAACACAATATCCATTATGTAGCTCATGGGTCAAGAAGTAATTTTGACTTTCAAGTCTCATTATTTAAGAAATGCATTTCTTAAGGCTATAGCTTCCATGGAAAGTGATTCCTCTGTTGGATCTGGGCAGAGTAAACTGAAAACCTTCTGGTAAGAATTTACTGTTTTAGATGTTATTAAAAACATTCATGATTCATAGGAGGAGGTCAAAATACCAACATCATTAAGAGTTTAGAAGAAGCTGATTTCAGTCCTCATGGATGACTTTGAGTGGTTCAAGACTTCAGTGGAGGAAGTAACAGCAGATGTGGTGGAAACAGTAAGAGAACTAGAATTAGAAGTGAGGCCTGAAGATGGGACTGAATTGCTGCAATCTTGTGATAAAACTTTAATGAATGAGCAGTTGCTTCTTATGGCTGAGCCAAGAAAGTGGTGTCTTGAGATGAAACCTACTCCTGGTAAAGATGCTGTGAGCATTGTTGGGACAACAGAAAAGGACCTAGAATATTACATAAACTTAATTGATAAAGCAGTGGCAGGGTTTGAGAGATTTACTCTAATTTTGAAAGAGGTTCTACTGTGGGTAAAATACTATCAAACAACATAACAAGCTACAGAGAATCCTTTCATGAAAGTAAGAGTCGATCAATGCAGTGAACTTAATTGTCTTATTTTAATAAATTGCCATAGCCACCCCATCTGTCAGCAAACATCACCCTGATCAGTCAGGAGTCATTAACATTGAAGCAAGACCCTCCACCAACAAAAAGAGTACAACTTGCTGAAGGCTCAGATGATTATTAGCCTATTTTAGCAATAAAGTATTTTTTAATTAGGGTATGCTTTTAGACATTTTGCTTTTAGACATAATGCAATTGCACACTTAATAGACTATAGTATGGTGCAAACATAACTTTTACATGTACCTGGAAACCAAAAAAATTTGTGTGAGTCACTTTACTGTGATATGATATTTGCTTTATCGTGGTAGACTAGAACTGGACCTCCAATATCTCCAGCACATATATGCACAAATACATTTCTATAATCAAATGGGAGTGTTTTTGCCAGATTCAGATAAGTCATATTCTCATTGTCTAACAGAGCTCAAGTTTTAATCAGCCTTGCAGAAAGTATTTCTCTCCTGGAGTCTTGCCCATGTACACCTTTTCCCTAATGGAGCAGAGCTATCATCTTTTTTAATAATTGTTTCCTCTTAGGCTAAATTATGGGTGTATTTTCTGTTCACAGCTACCACATGTCCTTGATGTCTTTGCACTAACATTTATAAGTAAAAATCTGAGCTTCTTTGAGTTCTAGAGATGATCTTGTCAAGTGATTCTCAACTCTCAAGCATGTTCTTAGTATGACGAAGACAATACATTTGGGAGTGGAATCTGGGGGAACTTGAAAACACTACACATTTGCTTCTAACCTTCTAATTCTTAATCCACCATCATTGCAGTAATAAGGTCCCTCTGCCCAGTGGGAGTTACCATACCCCTAGGGACTGGGGACAGAGAAACGTTGCACTACACATCACGCCCAACCCCACATTTTACAGAAGAAGATGATGAGGGGGCAAGGTTCAGTGATGTCTTAAAAGTCACACAACTTGGCCTACAGGCAGGCTGTTGATTATCCATCCGCTGCTTTTTCTCCCTGGGTGTTTTTCCCAAATGTCAGCAATTTCTGTACCACCTCTATAATTTATGCCGTATCATATTCCCCCAACCACCATAATGTGCTTCATCATTTTAAATATAACTTGACTTTTATGTGTAAATAATTTATAAAAGAAATTTTATATCCCTATTCTATATGGAAATATAAAAACCACTTTCACTTGCTATGAAAAAAAGGTAACACTAAAAATAAGCACAATGAAAAGATGTGTTAAATTTTAACTAGATAAATTTGCCTGTTCAAGGTGCTGAGCCTGAAGCTTTCCCTCTGCTAAAAAATGAGATTAAGTTACAAAGATGTTAAGGATATACTAGCCCCAAACAGTGACACTCTTTTTTTATGTCATCAGAAAGACGGAATGAGAATTACGAAGGAAATAACATTCTCCCAGTGTAAGTCCAGGCAGTGTTTGCCCACCCACACACCATCTCACATCCTCCCAAGTTCCGCCAGTGAGTGATCTGTTCCCCATTCAGTAGGAGCTGTCCCCCCAGATGGGGGGCCATGTCATGCAAATCACACCTGGGTTTGTATCCAGGCTAGTTATAAGATCCTAGACTTTGTTGCAGTCAGAGTATACCACTGGAAAGAATATATATACATATATATATGCTGTTTATACCATGTGGTGTATCCACTGGCAGCATTAGAAAAACTCAAAGCACAGGGCTTGCTACATGGTAGAAGTCCAGTAAATATTTGTTGAAAGAATGGATGAATGAATGGTAAATAGCTGGTAGGGCTCCATGAAGTCAGGTAGAATCAAGAGACTGGTAACAGCAAGTTGCTGCCTTCTGTTTCAAGGCACCTTGAAATATCTTAGCAGTGGACATGAAGCGTAGAAGACCCAGGAAGAGCAGAGCATGGCCGTGGAATATTTCACTGATTGCGAAGAGCATATGTTCATTTAGGCATTAAGAAGCCTAATGTATAAGGCATTAAGAAGACCATTATCTTTTATGGTCCATGTCACACTTCAATTTATGCATCAATAGGAGAAAACCATCGCAGACTAAGATCTGAATCCCGATTTTACTACCCAGTAGCTAGAGGATTTGGGGAGAACTGCATAATCTCTTTGAGACTCCTCAGAACTAAAAATGAGGACTATAATATTACCTACCTCAGAGGTTAAATGAGGCAATGCATATGAAAATCACTTTATGAAGACTAAAAAAGTATTAATTTATCTGTATTGAAATTATACACTATCAAAATGACTAGTAAACTGCTATTGTATTTATACAGAATGTTTGGTGAATATGGCATCCTGATTATTTGAATATTCTATGAATGCCTTCCTAGTTTAAAAAAAGACAGCAAAATATCCTCAACATCAAAGCTATACTAACACAATTAATCATTTGGATGAGATTTCAAGATATTTCTGTGTATTTCATGACCAGGCACTTGAACACTTCAACAATATTAAAGATACAGGAAAACACAGGAAAAGAACTGACTCTAACCGATGCCCCAAACCACATACTTTAAAAAAATGTAGTTCCTTAAAATATACATCTTTACTTATTATCGATCCCTTGCTTATAAACAATGTACGAATTATGGAACTGATGTGGGATGTATGGGAGTAGAATTACAGAATTTGCTTTTTTTTGAGACAAGGTCGTGCTCTGTTGCCCAGGCTAGAGTGCAGTGGTATTGTCATACTCTCTGCAGCCTCAAGCTTCTGGGCTCAAGCGATCCTCCTGCCTCAGCCTCCTGAGTACTTGGGACTGTAGGCACGTGCCTTCATGCCCAGCTAATTATTCTATTGTTTGTATAAGGTCTTGTTCTTGCTCAGGCTGGTCTCCAACTCCTGGCTTCAGGTGATCCTCCCATCTCAGACTCCCAAAGTGCTAGGACAGAGTTTGCTTTTTATGAGTATTTTGAGGGGTAGGTTTAACAAGAATTATTTTATTTTGCCATGTTCACACAAGAAAATCATACCGGTTTTTAAATAATATAATACAATTAGAGCTCAGTCTTAAGACTTTTTGCTTAATATAAATTCTACCTCTACTAATCTTGATAATTTATGTAGTGACAGTGCTATTTAAAATATTATAGTCAAAGCTACTAATATTACATAGCAAATCCTTGTGAGTATTTTCTTCCTATTAGATAATTTTTAAATAGTGTGTCTTCTTGAATTTTAGGTCAGTTTTTAAAAATAGATTGTTCAACTGGAAAAAAAAATATATATATATATATACCCTCACTTAGGGAAAGTTACTTTATTAATTAATGTGGATAAACCTCATTGGGTGTTTAAACAATTTAGATATGAGTCATTTTGAGGAAGTATCATTATATTATAAAAGATTATTAAAATACATTAGAAATTTCTTTTAAAAACACTGTTATTATGCTGTTACTCATTTCATAAAGTTCTGCTCATGTCCATAAAATGGAACCATTTGTACAGATCACTCATGATCCTCATCTAATAGTTTTCTGACACATCCAATCTAGATGAGTATGATAAAAAATAAAACCCAAGATGCTGACTTATAATATGTCTTAAGAGCGCTTTAAAAAAAATGATAAAATCTTTGAGTGATGCGAGGCGGCTGGAATAAAATTGTCAAGAGAAATGCAACTAATTTTGGCTCTAATGGTCTTTGTCTCATTTTAAGATCAACTCTTATTACTGCTTTATTAAAAATGTTCAGTAACTATCTCATCAACGTGATGTCTGTAGCAAATTATTTTTACTTAAGGGCTTAGCTCTGACATTGGAAGTGAGTGGTTGTGAATGCCAGTTCAGTTCAGGAAAATGCTGTGGTTAAGGGTTGGCCCATTTTCACAAAGAGTAATACTATTCAGATCTTGTTTTGTGGTATTTATGTTGTAAATAATATATCCAGAGTCCATCTAGCTACCTGTGCCTGCCAGAAAATTATACCTACTTAGCCTTGTCTTAAATCCAGAGGCATAATGTTTAAATGGTGAAGGAAATACCTTTGATTTGCTGAAAGTTTTAATGGGGCTTCACTTTACTGCTAAGACAGCAGTGTATAAGCTACTAGGTTTGTGGTGCAATATTGTTTCCACATTTCTTTTTCTTTCCAGGATGCTCAATTATTTCTATTTAGTAGAATCATCTAGAAACTAGGTTACTCAACATGTGGTCTATGAATAAGCAGCATCAACATCACCTGTGGACTTATTAGAAATGCAGGCTGGCCATGGTGGCTCATGCCTGTAATCCTAGCAGTTTGGGAGGCTGAGGCAGGAGGATATTTGAGGCCAGGAGTTTGGGGTTGGAGTGAGCTATGGTGACGCCACTGCACCCTTGCCTGGGTGAGAGAGCAAGGCTGTCTCAAAAAAAAAAAAAAAAGAAATACAGAATCTCAGGCCCACTCCAAACCTATCAAATGCAGATTGAATAAGAAGTTGCATTTAATGGAAACTTCTATATGGAGACTGCATTAGTTGGACCATACTTTTTGAGTAGTAAGGATCTAAATTCTTTTCCAGACCCCCCCCCCCCACACACACACACATACACAGGGTTTTTCAAAAGTATTTTATTTATTTTATATATAGTTTTGATCATTTAATTACATAAAAATAAATTAAAATAATGCAACAGTGAAAATATTTTGATAATGAAGACTCATACACAATTATCACCCCTTGCCTCAATTTGGGACAACTCTGGAGATCCATCCAATTTTCTGGTTCCAGAGTTTGCCATGGGACCAGCCTGGGTATCTGTTGCAGGTGCATTGCAGTTTGCATTCACCCTCAGTCCAGTCCTGCTTCTCTCACTTCTCGGTAGGTTGTACCTGAGTGCATGGGCATCTATGTCTCAGGATCTGAGCATCAAAGACAGTTGCATTAACTGAACCTCACAGAATCTCAGTGGCCAGGGTTACAATTAGCTAACTGCTGAAGCTGGACTGGAACTTGTTTTCATCCATGCTTCTCCGCCTCCACCCTTCTGACCTTCTCAAATGCAGTGTTGCTCAACCGGGGTGATTTGCTCACCAGGGGACATTGGGTGATTCTGAAGACTTGGGGTTATCACTGGCACCTAGAGAGTAGTGGCCAGAGATGCTGCTAAATGTCCTACAACATGCAGGACAGCTCCCACAATTAAGAATTATCTGGCCCCAAATGTTAGTAGTGCCAAGGTTGAGAAACCCTGCTCCGTGGATTGCTGAGCATTGCTCACAGAGATAGAGGGGAAATAAGAATTAAATATTGCACTTCCATCATATTTTCCAAGGGTGTGGATTCAGTGTTTTAAACAATCTTCCATATTAAAACTGTGATGTGAACAAATGCATTTTTGGTACATATGTTTTTCATAGATTATGTTTACCAAAGCACAACACAAAGGAAGTATGTAGGGTCAGAGAAATGCCATTTAGAGTCAATATTTCCACTTATTTGCTCCCTGGCAGGGTGGTGGTGGTGGTGGAAATGGGTTCTGTTCTGTAATCCTGAGGCTGGCCTCAATACTGACCAGTAAGCACCATGGAGAAACACATTTCAACACAATACTCTTGCTGTCCTAGGTCTTAAGACTACTTGGCCTAGATTTTCTGTTTTTCTTGATACGGAAGTAGTACATCCTTCCTCTTGCCTTCTGTCTAGAGTAACAATAAGGGGGAAATGTGAATCCAGGAATTTCAGTCTTATATGTTAAATGGGAACTTGTATCTATTAGCACAAACATTTCTTCTTTGTGCTAGTAGTAAAAGATTGTTGAATGAGTAAGTCAGCACCAAAGCGTCAATCACAAGACATAGGGTGCTATATCTGGGCTTGTAGTTTTACCTTTAGGACACTCGAATAGAAACACCATTCTCATGTCGTTAATGTGATACCTTTGGTGCTGAAAGGCAGCATCCAAGAGGAAGATTGCAAAACCCTCACAGGAAGAGGGTAAAGTGCGCCTGAGGAGAGTGACAAGAGCCTGGGCATCCACAGGTGGCTCCAAGGAAAGGATGGATGTCTCTGTCCACTTCCTTTAAGATTTTATGGAATTTCAGGATATTAGGATTAATTGCTGCTGATGACCTAATCCTCTTTACTATTAGTGCAATTTTCAAAAGATTTTCTACTGTCATCCTTGGCACAGTGCAGACCAAAATAGATTCAAGTTGTGTGAGTCTCGTAAACGGAAAAAAGCAAGAGGCTGTGCTTTGTCCAGAGCTGACCCTGGGCTGACACTGAGGGCTGGTCGTCTTCCTTCCCCGCCAATGCCAAGCCCCAGGCTTCCGAGCACAGCAAAACCCCAAAGGCCCTGGGCCTCTCAGACACTTCTGACTGAAGATCAAGACAACTTTGAAAAATCCTCCAGAAGAAAACGTGAGGGCCATCTAGCCATAAACTGACTTTCATATGTCACCTTTTTGCTGTCAGCTCGTGGCTCAAGGGTACTGCCCCAAACTGCCAGAGCTCACGCTTCAGGCTAAGACGTGTGTCTCGTACAGCTGGAGATTTCAGTTTTATGGGAATTTTATAGTTTAACTTCTTTATCCATTTTCTGGGATCTATTTTAAAAATCCTATATGTGAGGGGAAAAATGTTTCAGGCAACATTTCTTTAGCTTTCTTTTGCTGAACTGTTCAAAAATTAATATCATATGAATAGGAAGTCTTAAACACAGCTGTTGGGAATGTCAATTAGCAAAACTCCTTCCTGGGGGTAATTATTTTGTTACATACCCTTTGATCCAGACATGCTTTAGCGAATTTATCTTAAGGAAATAATCATAGATGTGGTTTAGCTATAGGTGTGTTTCTTACAGTGTTGATTGTAATAATGATTGATTGTAAGCCACCTAAATGTCAAGCAAAGCAAGTAGTAGCTAAATAAGGTATTGTACTATGCATGTACAGTATGGGTTGTGATACAGAAATTGAGAAAGTTGTTGTAGAGGATCATTTAATGACATGAAACGATTTCTAATGTTACGTGAAACAAGATTATGGTGATGGAGAATGATCCCTGTATAGTTATTCTGAAAATGTAGCCAGTGGTTATCTCTGGGTGATAGGATTACAGGTAAATATTTTTTTCTTATTTGTATTTTCTGTATATTCTACACTGAATGGGAGTTACTAATTTTGTAATAAGTAAAAAAATTAAAGTTACTAGAAATGAAGATGGTGTTTGTGAAACACATACAGAAACCTGCACACATCATCAGTGACAGCTTACGGAGTTCTCACAAAGTGAATACACCCACATAGCCAGAACCAGCCCAAACAGGATACACCAGGGCCACGGAAGCCCCCTTGGGCTGCCTTCTGTCCCTGACACCCTCCCCTCCCTCTGCCACCTCTAATTGCAGGCTTCACGTACAGTCATGAGCTGCTTAACGATGGAGACACATTTTGAGAAATGTACGTGCCAGACTTTTATGGGACTGGCAGAGCAGTAGGTTTGTTTTTTGTGACTGGCAAAGCAGCATTACCACAAAGGCGAGAGTAATGCCTTGCACTGTGACGTTCCATCGCTCCAACGTTACTAGGCAACAGGAATTTTTAGTTTCATTATAATCTTATGGGACCACCTTTGTATATGTGGCGCGATGACTGTGATTGGAATCATACAGCATATGTCCTTTTGGGTTCATGGCTTCTGCTCAACATTATATTTGTGAGTCATTCATATTGATTTGTGTGGCTGCAGGTTGTTCAATTGCACTGTTCTATAGAACTCCACCACATGAATCTACCACTTTGTATTCACCTATTCTACAGTCGATGGACATTTGGGTCGTTTCCAGCTTGGAGCTATTCTGGACAGTGCTGCTGTGGACAATTGTTTTGGTTAACATCAGTACCCATTTCTGTTAGGGAATACCTAGGAATGGAAATGCTGATTCATACGGCATATTTCTGTTCAGCTTTAGTAGATATTGCCAAACAGTTTTCCAAAGTGATTGTACTGACTCACAGTTTCACCTCTGTATTTTCTAATATTGATCACAAGATTTCCCCAAGATGCTGTGAACTCTTCTGGATTATTTGATGTTGTTGTATTTGAAATAATATTTTGCATCTGTTACAGTTGCAGCTGTAAATTGAATATCAAATAGGTGTTTTAGAACACTTTTAAGTCATTGTCTGCATTTTTTAGGTGAGTGGTGTTTGATGGTCCACAATGAACCTTCTCTGTCCTTAGAACAGCTTTAAATTTCTTACACCTCTTGTGATTGAAAAACAGGCAACAATGTTTTCTTCTAATAACTGCATTATTTTAATTGCTAGATTATCGCACTTTTCTATTCCAATGAACAGAAATTTATTTGAAATGGAGCTTCTTTTTTGAGTAAAAAAATGCTAGAGTGGTATGACTAAAAATACAGAATCCTCTTGTAAGTGAAAGTCAGTCTTAGATGAGTAGATTTGATGATCTGATAGACAATCTCTTTTTTTAGTCAAAGTTCTCCCATTTAGAGTGGAAATACTTGATGAACTGCTGGGAGACCACTGGCAGAAGATTCGGGTCACGTACTGCTTGCTTAGACCCCAAGACAGAGCATCTACCCAGCTCTGGCCACAGCCTGATAGAAGTGGCTGCTGGTATAGAAAGAACATCAGGGGAGATAACAAAACACAGAACGTCAGATGAGCTGACGGAAGCTTCGTGTGAAAGGTCTCTCTTCAGAGCCCTTAAACACATGGAATAGTGAATGAAGCGTGGGGGTTAGGGGAACTTATTCCATCCGTTTCTACCCCATTCTCTACACTGCCGTGGGTGTCCCTCAATCTTCTCAAACTTTCTGTCTCTGGGCACTCGCCGGTTAAGAACGCAGGTCTACAGCTCTCTTTGAAGGCTGTTGTCTTTTCCGAGTCCTAAGGAAAGGCAGTCAGTCATACTAAATCCTGACTCATGTTGTTTTTAAATATTAAAGGGCACTCTTGTTGACGCAAAGCCTGACAATCTGCAGTTTCCTGACTTCTGTTTCTGGTCAAATTGCAAGGAATCATTTCTCTGATTTTCTGTAATGGGATTTATAATACTTTATAAAAGGTATAAAATATTTATAAAGTATTAGAAAAATAAATTTCCAAACTTTACGAAGGTGTTGTAAGAAATATTTGAGCAAAAGCATTTGGAAGGAGGCGTGAGCTGAATGGGGGGAACAAGAGGGTGTCCCCGGCTGGTGGCAGATGCACGGTTGGAGGAAGAGACTCATTTCTCTGGTCTTCGGTGCATACGCTGGGTGTGCTCTGACACACAGTGGGACCCTTCCTGGCTGGCTAACTTTGGAGCTCGCCTTGCCGCCTGCTGTTTGCTCAGGAGTACCTGCGTGTTGTGGATGTGCTGCCGATTTGTGACACAGAGCGCCTCCTTGTTTAACTTCTTACACTTAGCATGAACATGTTTTCCTAAAAAGTAGGTTTCCGGCAGGGCTCAAAACTCTGTACTAAGTCTTAAAAAGTTGTTTTTTCTCCATGATACCTGAAAAAAAAATCCTCTTAACGCCTGCTATATTTTACTCAAGGACTTTAAAAAAATCTATACCCTCAGGTAGAATAGCTTCTTCAAGTAGGGTTGTGAATGGGTGCAGGTCTGTATTCTGTGGCTTGTTCTGCTCTAAACTATTCCGTCTTTGCTCAGATCCGGTATTTTTGCATTCTAACAGAGCTATAAAACCATGCCGGGGGCTTAATTTGTATAACTGCTGTGTCAGGTGTGATAAATGTTAATGTAGTAATATTGATTCATTCATTCTGCTGCTTCATTGTGGGCCAGTTAAAGTGATAAACAACCATTAATTTTGTCTTATTTCCAGAGGTAGTTTATTAGAAGCAGAACAAAAGGTTGGCTTTTAACTACTCCTGCACATACTATCATCAGGGAAATGTTTATAGTTTAATCTTGTTTAGGTCTAAAGTAACTGTGGTTTAATCATTCAACAAACAAGGTGGGACAGCGTGGTGGATAATTGCAGCAACATTCCCACCAGGATGCATGTGCAGACTGCTCCCGTGTGCCTTCCACAGCCCAAGAAACAGAGAGGTGGTTTTGAATCACCTTAGCCAGGATGAGGATTGAGATGAGAGCTCACATGGGACTTTGCCCCTTTCTTTGGTATATCCATCCACACAGCTAGAAGGGATGTGGGATTTTGCTTTAACAAAACAGAAACATTTTTGAATTGTATATAAGTTGGAGTTTTATAAATCAAATCATAGTTTAAGAGCTGGAAAGGAGAGTGAGGCATACTGAAGTGAAAAAAATATCCCTTAGGACTCAGAAGTGAACCCCAGGGACACCTGCCTCCAAAGTTCAGGGTCTGTTCTCTGCATAGTGTTGCTCCTTAAAAACCAGCCTTCTCTGATAATTCATAACGGTTTAAGAAGCACTGTCTTATGTGCTATTTTATGTATTTTAGTTCTTATATATGAATCCAGAGGTTAATACATTGGGAAAGCAAAGAATCATGTTAAAAAACATTCCTAATATTTTCTTCATTTATTCGACAGACTTTTATTGAACATCTACTTTGTGCCAGGCATTGTGGTATACATGGGGAATACAAAGTCTAAAACCATTCTGTGCCCGCTCTGAAGGGAAGACAGTGTGATGAAGGCCAATGTGATGATTTAGAGGATCACCCACTATTCAGCATTTTCCAGAGCCCAGTGGCTGTGGAGTGGGGTGTTAGAAGGGTAGGGGTGGTAGCAAGTGGGGAGGCCGGATAGGTAAGTGTGGCCATTTGTAAGCCACCCCAGTGTGCTCCATTTAGGAGTTAGGAGTTTGGCCTTTATCCTAAAAGATGGCAAACCATTTTAAATAGTGGGCAACATGGTCAGATTTGAGTTTTAGAGTGTTCCCTCTGAAGCCAGGTGGGGAATGGGGGGCAAGAAACTGGGAGCAGATATGGGAGTGATCCAGTCCAGAGAACGAAAGAGCCTGAACTGAGAGCAGAACGGGATGTTAGAGAGGTGGAACCTGCTGGCCTTGGTAGATTGACTGTGAACTGGGGTTGTGTCTACACCATACAACTCCGCTTTGAGCTTGCCCTAGAGCCCAGAGGAGAGAGCAGTGGCTCTTTTAAGAAAGAAGAGATTTGATTGGTTTTTGTTTCCCCGGGGCTCTGCTAAGACAGAGAATACCTAGACATGAAGAGGAGCAGGCTTGGTGGTGCGGATTGGGAGGGAGGCCGGGGGTGTGTCTGGGGAATATTGAGTTTGTGGTGCAAGTGTGTTATCTCTGAGGAAGTGACAAGTGGATGGTCCTGTACAGGCCAGGCTCTCAGGAGCACACTGTGGCCTGGAGACAGACGCAGAATCATCAGCACGATGGCCGGGAAGTTAGAGGACTGGATGAAGTCGCCTAGAAAGTGGGCGAAGAGTGAGGAGAGCTAGGACTGAGGATGGATCCTTGGAGATCACCACATTTAAGTGGTGACGAGGACAGGAGGAGCCTCAAAAGTGCACAGATGCTGGAGGACAACCGGGACAGTGATGTTTTGGAGGCTGGGGAAGGGGAGAGTTTCTAGAAAGGACACTCACCAGGGCCAAACACTGCAGGAGGCACTTAGCATGGAGTTGGTGCTCATGAGCATTTGTTCCTCTTCACTATGGGGAACGTGGAGGAGAGGGAAACCACTAGGTTTGGAGCAGTCAGGAAGAGCAGGATTGAAATGAGGACTCTCACATCTATGTAGGGTTTGGATAACGGAGGGAAGGTAGGCAGACATCCCAGCTCAAGGCAGTAACTTAGCTGTCATGTGCTAAGGCTTCTCTGAGGAGTGGAGGGCACCTGTTTGGGGCCCCAGGAAATGAGGGCCAGCCCTACCCTCCAGGCCCCTGCAGTCTTATCTCCTCGGCAAAGCTGTCTCTGATCTCTAGCCTGTCTTCTCTCTGCTTAAGCTGGGAGCCCCCTCGCCTTCCTTATTGCTGGTGACACTTAATCCCTCCTGCCACTGCGACGTTTACCACCTTCCGCCTTCTACTGAAGTCATCTTTCTAAGTCAGATCTCCCCAGATCGCCCTAAGCTCACCAGTAGCCAAGATGACTGTGTGTTCTCCTTTGTATCTGTGGCACAGTTTTTGGCCCACACCGGTCAGTTAATAGATGCTAGCTGGGGGAATTGATGGGTGGGAGCAGTTGGTGGTACCTACCCAGCAACAGAGGGGTAGAACTGTGCTCTCAGGGCTTCCCTCTTGTTCAGGGAGAGCATTTGCATCCTTCCCTAGTAAACCCTTCAAGAAAAGATTTGTTCCAGTTTGACTCTTCTTTTATCTGCACTTTGTCTTCCTCACTCCTTTTCTTTCTCTCCCTTTCTCCATTTCTCTCTTCTTTCCTCCCTCCCTCCCACCTCCCTTCCTCCTTCCCTCTTTTTTCTTCTCTCACTCTCTTTCCTTCTCTTTCTTCCTTTCCAGTTTCTTATCTCCCACTTTCTTCTTACCCCAATTGCTATTTGTATCCTCATTCTTATCAGAAAGCACCTAGAAACTCACAGAGCTTGTACTCAATCCTTTATTTTGCCTGTATGTGAAATATAGCTAGCATCCTTTTAATTGGGGCTAGTATTTCTCGTGAAATACTTTGGATCTCACTTCAGCCTGCGTGGGAAGCAGAATCAGAAGGAGGTAGCAGGGCATATATCTCTCTCTCATGTACACACATTTTCTTTCTTTCTTTTTTTTTTGAGACAGAGTCTCACTCTGTTGCCCGGGCTAGAGTGCCGTGGCGTCAGCCTAGCTCACAGCAACCTCAAACTCCTGGGCTCAAGCAATCCTCCTTCCTCAGCCTCCCAAGTAGCTGGGACTACAGGCATGTGCCACCACGCCCGGCTAATTTTTTCTATATATTTTTAGTTATCCAGATAATTTCTTTCTATTTTTAGTAGAGATGGGGTCTCTCTCTTGCTCAGGCTGGTCTCGGACTCCTGACCTCGAGCTATCCGCCCGCCTCGGCCTCCCAGAGTGCTAGGATTATAGGTGTGAGCCACTGTGCCTGGCCTAGACACATTTTCATATGTAAGTGCTATCAATCTGTCAAGGCCAATATAAACAATAGTTGACATTAAAACAGAAAACCTCAAGGTGAATATGACAGCTTTCTGCACTCCAAAGAGGAAGACCCTTTTCTTTCCTGCTTCCGTGAATCTTTAATTTGAATACTGATTTTATGAACAGGGTCTGATGAAAGTTCTGGGCTTTAGCATCAGAAAGACGAGCATGAGACTCTGCTTTAGTGGCTCTGTGAGCAGTTACTGACCCTGACTGTGTTTTCCCACCTGTGTGTCTGGTTCAGAAACGGCCTCATAAGGACTTGGGGAGGATTCAATGCAATACTATTGGCAAATCACCTAACACCAGGCCTGTGTCACAGTCAGTGCTGAGGTTCCTTTCTTTCCCTTACTCTACATTCTCATTTCAACTCTCTTCTTCCCCCATCTTTTATCCTTAATTAGAGCAAAGCATTGGAAATCAGTCAAATAATCTTTTTATGCAGAAAAAGAACTCCCTTTCCCCTTATTTATCTTAGGATCTGGCTTTGAGTTTGAGTTGTAAAGTGTCCTCATCTCATGGTATGAGACTTTGGGCTATAGTCTGTGGTCTGTATTACTGGTTATGAAGAATGATTATATATTTGTTTACAACAGGCCACTTTGGATTTTAGCAAGAGATACTTGTATCATCTGTGATTCACAATTAGAGGAATTGCCAAATACAAAGGAGTTAGGTTTTTCTAGCATAGTTACTGTTTTGGTTGGCAGACAATGCAGCCTCCTCACCCACCCTCTTTTTGATTACAGCCAATGATTGCATAACATTTTCAGATCAGAGTTTTTTTCTTTTTTGAAAGCTAGCTGAGACACATGGCTCTAGAGGAATCCTCATGGAATCTTAAAACCCTAAGGGAATTCAAGAAGAAAACTATTCCATTAGCTTGCCTCCAGCTAGGCCTACATTTGAATTATCTAAGAAAGATACTGATAAGTTCTTTTATTTTTAGGAATAAGTAGAAGGCCATGTATGCTTTTCCTTTAAAATCAAATTCAAACAGGAACTTTTTTGAGAAGGTGAATAGATCTTATTAAATCAATGAACTGGACCATGGCTTGCGTGAACATGAATAAAGCAGATCAGGAGTGAAGCTGCCTTATCAGCTTAGTCTCCTAGGAGTTAAATAGTAGTAAGAACATTTGGATTTTACAAACATGAGGATCTAGTTTTGTAGTTTATTGCATCTGTTGATGGATTCATGGTGGATTCCATCCCCAACCCCCAGGTATTTTGTACTTTTGATTTGTTGATTCATCTTTGGTGGACTTCATCTGTGGGATTCCTTGGGGCCTGACTGAGGGTGTTTCTCTAAGGAGTGTTTTGTGTTTACTTCTGACAGGTGCTCCAGGACATCTTTGATCTGGGACCACCTATGTTAATCCCATGTCCCAGGGTTCCTAGACTCAATAGTAGTATTGGGTTACTTTGCAACCCAAATGAAAGTCAGCTCCAAATTATGATTTCCTGGGAGACGTTTTCTCTTTTCTTTCTTTCTTTTTTTTTCCCCCACCTAGAGCCCACACTGAGACCAGCATCCTTGCACAGGGTGGAGTAGCCCTGTGGAGGTCTGTTTTATGTGGGGTACTCACTTCTCGTTCTACCCCACTTGAGTCCAAGATTAAACCCTCAACTCTCTTTGGCCATTCATGCTAACCTCTCAGTCTGCTCTTTCTTTTTGGCCTCTGGGCATGTCGTATTCTCTCTCTGAGCTCAACCAAGCTTGTAAGATGATGTTTATTATATTTTATCCAACATTTCTAGGTATTTTATCCTGGGAAAGTTTCCAGGCTGTCAGGTTAAATATACCCGTCAGGTTGAATAAGTGGAATTTAAAGTTTGAAGATTTGGTAAAGTACCAGCTCTGGTCATTGTTTCTCTGGCTTTGCATGAGTGATTCCACCTTTCTTAAGATTCAGCTTTCTCCGCTGTAAAGGGAGAGGGGGCACTTTATATAGTGAAAAGTTTCACAGGAATGCAAATTCACATTGTAAAGGTAGCCTGTGGTGCATGTTGTTGATGCCCTGCCCCGGTCCCCTTGCTGGGCAAATGCCCCATTGTCCAGCTTGTGTGAGTGGAGGCTGCTAAGGCTTCTCTGGAGAACTGCATCCAAACTCCTGTCTCAGACCCTGCCTTTAGACAGGTTAACCTAAGACTTTATCACAATGCTGCTTCCCACCCCCAGCAATCATAGTTCTTCCAAACATAAATTACCTTGAAAGTTTAGATAAAATTTAATAAACCAGCAAATCGAGAATAAACCACCTGCCATATTTTTGAAATTATCTAATTTTTTGGTATCTTAATTTTTCACCTGTGAGCACATAACACATATATGAATTTATTTGAGGTTCAGTGGAGCTAGACTTTGGTGGGTCTGGGCATAAGAGTATGGGTAGGAAAGGTTATTTGGACCAACCCAATTCAAAATTAAGGACTAAAAGCTTTAGAGATCACTATAAAACACACATTGATTCATTCTCTCTCTCATATAAATTGTGGAGAATTTTATACACACTCTCTTGGCTCTTAACTACAGCCAGATTTGTAAGTGCTAAGAATTGAAAACCAGTGTGGGAGGAAATGCTAATATGTTGTCCCAAGATTTGTGCTTGGGAAGCATGAAATTCAAAGAAACCAAGGTATTCTCAGGAGTGAACATGTCCCTTTATTCAAATAAGCAAGAATGATTTTAGAACTGAAATTGTGAAAGGGATCTTGGAACTCTAAGCAGAATGGTGGGCCCAGAAAAAGGTTGTTTCAGACCCTTGCCAGAGCAGATTTTGATTCAACATCTCTGAGCTTCCCTTTTTTGTATGGATTAAACACGTCTGTTACATTGCCTGCTGCAAGGCTCTCAATAAATGCTAATTATCTTATGTTATTGATGATGGTGATGTTATGAACATTTTTATTATCATCATTTTCATTATCATTAGAGACTGCATCTTCCCAGTAAAAGTTGTGCTGCAGGGGCTGGAGTTCTGATTTTAGAGGTGTGTGAAATAAGAGGATATTGTTACAATTGCTGAGTTTTCTGATTATAGCATTTTATGCCAGAGAAGCTTGGTGCTTTGCAGATTCAGAGACAAGAATAGTTCTCCCACCCATCTTCTCCCTTCCCAATCCATTTCTACTCCCCTTCTTGGAAAGGGAAGAAAGAAGCTTAAGGCATGTTATCAAACTGAATGTAGGATCTTGATTCTTGTTTCTGCACTGTTACTGTGATGTTCTGAAGACCCGGTTCTCCCTCTTCATATTGGCCTGAGTCCATACTTGTGTTCGGGAACCACCCCTAACAAAAATTTATGCACAGAATATCATTAGTCCTGTTGACTTTGCTTCTTAAATACCTCCTTAGTGTTACTACTTCTGTCCACCTCCACTATTAACACCATAACAGAAGCCACAGTATCGTCTCCCCTAGGTTTCTCTCCAAATGTTCTTCACTCTGGAGCCAGAATGAATTTTTCAAAATGTGAATCTGACAACTTCCCATGCCCCACACCTTTCCCACCCTGTCCCAAACCCTCAGTGGCTTCCCATAGCTCTTAGAACTCCTCCTGCATGGCTGGAGAGGACCTGCCTGCGTTTCTGGCTTTGCCATCAGTCCCACGTTGGTGTCCTGGCTCTGGCCACACTGACCTTCTTGATTTTGTCCTACTCTACTCTGCCACAGGGCATTTGCACATGCAGTACCCCCGCTGTAGGCAAGTCCCATTATACTACTTAACCCTTACTTGTCCTTCAGATCTCAGGGGAGTCTTCCCTGTATCCTTGACTGGGCCCAATTACCCTATCAGTTTCTTTCTTAGCACTCCATCGTCTCCCCTACTTGATTATACACCTCCATGAGACCAGAGAATATGTCTGGTTTTGGTCTTCACTGTATCCCTGGGGCCTACAATACCCTGGCACATAAGGGCTACATGCATGTTTGTTGAATGAATAAAAGAAATGAGGGAAATGCATGAACTCAAGACAGAGCAACTGGCCCCCTCTTAGGCACTCCTCCTGCAACTGAAAACATGACATCTATGAGTCTCTGAGGCATTGTCACATTGGGAGGAGTCAGATGGAGTGGCTGACACAGCTTTGCATGTGATCATGCTCGGGTCTCAGAGATGGCGGATGGAAGCTCTCCTTCTCTTTATATTAGGAGAATACATTTGATTGTGCTTGTAAACCCTCCCTTCTAAACATTCCCCTTCCCCACTCAACTCCAGAATCTCTGCTGCCCTCCTGCACTGTGTGCGGGTGTGGGGGGGGCTCGTGGGTCTCTCTCATCCTACCTGCTGCTGGGCCAGCTCTGGTGACTGCACTGCCACCGCAAGGGCAAAGTGGCCCCGTGCTCCTCTGCTTGTTTACAAGGCTCAGTTAAGGAATACCTGATGCAAACAACCTGTACCGTGTTTGTGGCTTTATTACATTTCCTTCCTAAAGGAGTGAAGCTTTCTGGAAATGTGTTTCAGAGGGGCAAGTCACAGCTAGAATTTTATCATTCGTTTTCAGATTAGTATATAAAAACATTTGTCTTTAATGTTTATGTGAGAATATCATATATGGGAAATGTAGGCAATTTTATATTATTTTGAAATCCAAGTTCAGTTTCATAAGATCAATATTTAATAGGAACTATATGAAATTGTAATTCATATAGACTTTTTCAGTGTCTGACTATATATATCTATATGTTTCATAAAATGAAAATGTACTTGCAAATGTATGAAATTCTAATTTTTATATATAGTATTTTTCCACTGAGCTCTCCCTCGGTGTGTGTATGTTTGTATTTCTCTTTTAAATTCCACATGACCAAAATTTTGTATCTGAGGATTGGAGTAAACATGTACATAAAATAGACTATTTTGTATAGCCAAGGGCATCAAACTGTTCTCCCCAGATAATTTTGCTTATTTCCTATTTCACATTTGAAGGATATTCTTCAGTATCCTAAAGCCATTATGCAATTGGGTTGTTTATGTAAATGTCTTCAAGGGATTCTGAACAAGAAATATTTCAGTGTTTGTTATGTTATGTAGAAATGTTCATAAATCATGTTAATTAGAAAAAGAATAGGAAATGAATAATCCGCCTGCAGATTTGATTCCATGATCAACCATCCAAAGTCAACTGGAAAAACCCAAGACATTGGAAAATTAGTGGAGGTTTTTTTGTTTTTGTTTTGTTTTTCTTCTAAAAGTTATGTAGCAAAGGCATGACATAAAAAGGGGAGAAAGATTCCATCTTAAAAACTCAGTGTCCTAAAAGCTATTCAGTTGTAAGTGAAAATGACAATAAAATGGCACGGATTTCTGGAGTGAGTTTCTCAGAAAAGGGAGTACCTCTCTTTTTAAGGCTATTCACATTTGGAGAGGAAATTGAAAGTTGATGTCATTTTCCAACACTGTTCAGAATACAGGCTTTAAAGTTTCATTTTCTTAAACTTTTCATAGTCCTTAAAATCATTTGGCACTTTGGAAATTTTAAAGTTACTTTCCTCTGTTGTGTCTTGAAAACTGGTGAATGCCCAGAACACCCAGATTATGGAGGAGGCTGGAACATATGTTTTATAACGTCAAAACATTTTTTACATTCTTATCTCTACTAGAAAACTTTATGGAGCCAGTGAATAGAGACTTTAACTGCAGAATTCTACTTTAGGTGCTCTTAAACAGCTCTTGTTCTTTTTCCATTATCTTCACAGATATCTAGGGCTTATTTAAGGGGGGAAAGAGATGAGGGACTCAAGTTTATGGAAGTGGGAGGACAAGTTTCCTTGCTAGTTTACATATATGCATTTTGAGAAATCAAAGGGACAAATTTTTTTCTTGTTGCTCTTTATAGTATAATTGCTACTTAGTTTGATTTACTGTTTATATAATCTGAATCAAGATTATTCAAATTGAATTTTAAGGAGAATCCTGAATTTTGGTTCGCTTTTTTTGTTGTAGACTCATACTTAATCAGACTAATCTTTAGACATTTGCCTCATGGTTATATTATTTTAAGAGTTGTCACTATCCAAGCTTAGTCTTGAAATTAAAAAGGGAAAGGATTTACCTTACCTTTACCTATACCTTTCTAATTCATTTTTGTCTTAGTCTGTTTTCTGCTGCTATCACAGAGAGCCTGAGTTGGCTCACACATCTGGAGGCTGGGAAGTCCAAGACTGGGGGTCCACATCTGGCAAGGGCCTTCTTGCTGCATGGTGGGAAGCATCACATGGCAGGGATGCAGGTGCGTGAGAGTCGAAGTGGGAGGGGCCAGACTCATCCTTTTAATCGGGAACCAACTCCTGCGAAAACAGTTCACTCCTGGGATAATGGCATTAATCCATTCATGAAGGCAGAGCCCTCATGACCTGATCACCTTTTAAAGGTCCCACCTCTCAACACAGTTGCAATGGCAGTTAAATTTCAACATGAGTTTTGGAGGGGACCTTTAGACCATAGCAGGTTTCTTTTTATTTCTCTGTTAGTTTCTGTGTATTGCAAGTAGCTCAGTATTGGAGTGTCTTAGGTGTAAAGTTGAGGAACAAATGAAAAAATCTCCCAAGTAAGGGAGAGTTACTTTGTCAAAGCCTGGAAAATACCTCTCTATGGCCCTGGTCAGTTTCTCCATCTGCTGCAGAGAGTGGGAAGCATTAGCCTCCTCACTGATAAACTGAAGAGGGTGATTTGGTTAGAAAATTGGAAAAATGCAGCTGATTAATCCTCTGTCATATGCCCAACTAGGAGTGAAGAGATGCGGCGTTTCCCTCACTGTCCTTATCTCTTTAGGCCTTCAAAGGGGGCACCAAGGAATGCAAGAAAAAGCATGGGTTATGGGGTTAGTGGTTTCAATCCCAGGTCTCTATTTACCAACCATGTGGTCATTTACAAGTTGCCTGAGCCTTTGCTTCCTTTGGGGGATAATAATGAAATGATGAGAATGGAATGTGTAGTTGCCTAGTATGTGTATAGTAAGTACCAGTTTCCTTCCCTCTTCTCTCTGGAAGGTTGATAAGCGGGTCAGCAGTGGGGAGAAAGGCGGACGGAGCAGCAAGGTAAACTACACCAGGGGACCTCAGAGTGAGATAGTACATGATGCGTTTGTAGATGTAGCTGGAGATTTCTTTAGCCAGGGTGGCTGGGTGAGTTGGGTAAGAAGCAAGGAGGAAAGGCTGTATTTTCATATTGAGAAATTGTGATGGGGTAGCCTGTAATGGATTGTGATTTGTGTAGTATATCTGAAGGAGACTGCAGAGTCGCCCGGGAAGGCTGTTATATAGCAAGACGATGTCATGTGTGACTGTCAATGCCATGGTTTTAAACACTTCAGATGAGAATGTGAATAGCCCATCTGAACTCACTTTCTGGCCGAAAAGAAAACAACTGGCCATGAGGGAGGAGACAGTGCCTGGGATTCATAGCGCTGTGCTCTGAGCCCCGCTGGGTGAATACTGAACTGTGGGCAGCGAAGAGCAGGAGCCCGTGGGGAAGCCGGGACAGGAGGTGGGGCTGGGGCTGGTTGGGGTCACAGCCATCCACGGTAGGACTGAGACATCCCAGGACAAGCACCTTGTTCTGGAGGCGGCTGGTGTTTCCATGGGTGTTCTAAGGAGGAAAGGAGTAAGGCGCATCAGTGGTGGTCAGTGGGTGTCCACCCTCAGCAAGGGTGCCCCAGGCAGGCCCTGAGGGAGCCTGGTGTCTGTGAGAAAGCGAGGCCTCCCTGGGGACACCCCATTTTCTTACCATTCACTTATGTCTCCCAGCTTTGGGAGCAGCAGCTTCTGTCCTCAGAGTTTCTGGGGAGTGTTCAGAGGCCTGTGGAAAAAGAGTTGGTAAGTGGGGGCAGACTCCTCTTGTTTTGGAGATCCCAGCAGTCCTAACAAACCCACACAGAATTTGTTAAAATCTTAGTTGTTTCCTTCTCACCTGCTTTTCTGGCTACCACCTCTTTCTCCCATGGGCTGTCAAAGGTGACACAGTGCATACGTATGTCCTCTCTCCCTCAGATGCGCATGTCACCCTTTGGAAGTCAGTTCACTTCATTGTCCTTCATCCTCAACATTCTAGTGGGCTCCAAAAATTATGATTTTGTGGATTTATTTTTCTTATTGTCAGGGTGGGCATGCCATTCTCTTGCAGCTTTCTACATCCTCAGCAGAAATGGAACTGGGAAATGGTATTCAGAAAGCAAAAGCTAGGAGCTAGGTATGCTGATTGCCTCTGGGGTATCATTGTTTTGAGCAGGCCTTCTTGTTCTGACTATCTCAGCCTGATAGAAGTTTCTCTCTGTTCCAAACACCCTTACCATTCACGTGGATATCCATCAGTGAGTCTCAGGGTTGGAAGACACCGCGATGGCCATTTTAGTCTCAAGTCCACACCTGCTGCACTGTGGCATCTTTCCAAAAGTTGTCTTGACCTTTCATTTAAATATTATATTGTTCAGCCCAGTGTGTATATATACATCCATCTTCACCCCAACTCTGTTGCTTTATATAAATTGGTGGCTGCAACAGCATCATGCACAGAAAAGTTATCAATTTGATTGGAAGGAATGTTCTCTACTGGAGGACAGGGAGGGGAGAGGCATTTTGTCTGTTTTCCCCACATTTTTGTATTGCCAGAGACAATTTTAGGATGCAATTGGGTTAAATTAGTAGCTAGAAGAAAAAAAAAAACCCAGTAGCCAGAAGTAACCTGGACATTAAAACTCTTGGATTCTGACCACAATATTGAACACTATGGTGAGCGTCTTGGGGTTAAAAGGTTGGGAAGAGGGTGGACTGAGTAGCAATGTATTTTTGGCCTGCTTAGAATTATAGTTGCCTTTGGAAATTTTTGGTAAGCTGCCATAGATCAGGATTAGAATAAAGGCCATAAATATGGTTCAAAAATGTTCTTTCGACACTTCATTATATGGTTTGCTATCGGCTTTAGTGATAGTGCATTATCTGAACTGATGTAAATAGCATTTAAGTTCATCTTTTCCTATGAGTAATAAGTATTGTATGTAGAGATTTCCGTTTCTATTGCTTAAATAGATCACCACAGTAGTTTGGTACATAGTTGCCATGCATATAATTACTGCGTGGCTATTATTAGGAAAATTGTGTGGGTAAAATCAACCCTGCTATTTGGTTCTGTCTGAACCTTACTGCCCTTTGCTAAGCAATGTGGGGTTAAAACAAGTACCTGAGTATTTCTGACCTTGGCCTTTTTGGAGGTGAGCTCAATTTTCTCTTCTCTCTGTAGCCCCACAAGCTGCAATAGGAGTTGCCACCAGAGGGGAACAGCAATTAAAAAAAACCCCACAAAATTATTACACCAAATATGATGCATTGCCAGTGAACCTGACTCTGGGGTAAACTACCTCTTGTCAACTAATATCCTCTGACATATATCATTATGAGTTATGGATCATCAGCTAAGTTACAAAATAATTTCCAAAACAAAGTTGGGAGCGTGCACAAAATCATAAAAGAAATTTTGACATATGTAAGGTGGCATGATTGAACTTTTGCAAGCTGGCATTTCCAAGTTGTATAAAAGGTACACCAGTTTATCAAAGACATTGTGTTTATATGATTATTGTATCAGCTATCTGTTGCCACAATAATACTGTGTAACAAACAATCCCAAAACCTCACCGGCATATAAAAAGATATATTTATTATTGCTCATGATCTGTGGGTCAGCTGGGTAGTGTAGTTTTTATAGTCTTGGCTGGGGGGCTCACTCATGTGTTACGCGTGACCTCCCCCTCTCTGCCAGCTGGTTGGTCTGGGAATAGCTAAGATAACCCAGCTCACCTCTACGTGGTCTTTCATCTTCCAGCAGACTAGCCTAGGCCTGTTCTTTTAGTGCTGTCAGGGTATTAAGAGAGTAGGTAGGCAAAAGGCCATATGAAGCCCATGCTTGAAACTAGCACACCATTACTTCTGTTGCATTCTGTTGGCCAAGGCAAGCCACAAGTACAGCTCAGGTTCAAAAGGTGGGGAAAGAGACTGCTTCTCAATGTCCTATAGCAAAGAGTATAAATGTTGGGATAGGTGAGAATTGTCGCCATTTTTACAGGCAGTCTCATTCTGGTTACTACTGCTGCTTAACACATTCTCTAAAACTTAGTGATACAAAACTATCTTATTTTGATCACAATTTTGCAGCTCAGCTTTGCATTTCTCATTTGGGAGTCTCCTGGCTCACCTGCATGGCTAGCAGTTGGTGCCTACACGTGACTTTTCCAGCGTGGAAGTAGTTAGACGTCCAACACGACAGATAGCTTCCCTCAGAGTGAGTGTCCCACGTGAACCAGACAGAAGCCACAGGCCTTGTCTGATATAGCCTGGGAAGCCACAAGTCTTCAGTTCCAGTACCTTTTGTTGGTAACAAGCCATTAGGGAAGTGAAATACACCCCACCTCTTGGTGCAAGGAATGTTGAAGAGTTTGAAATCTACCACAATTATTCGTGGAGATAAATCTTAGTTCCCTCATTCTGTGACGTTAAGTCACAGTGCTGTTATCTTTATATCTTTAGCACTCACCATTCACATTAAATATTGCAAATTCACATTTCCAATTTACATATGCAGATTTTTCTTATTTTGTATAGTTTTGTGTATTTAAAACTAACCCAGGAAATAATCAAAGGTCGCTATGTATTTCATTCCAAAGTCTCAATAATCTTTGAGAAAATGTATGCGTGTATGCTTTCTACATAGTGTAATTAGTGTATATATTTGTTCTTCAGTTTTTTCAAGTCATTTTATATATACATGTCTAGGGAAAATACAAATATGCTTATAATTTTTTAAAATAATTATCTAGTTCATCATAATTTGCTTAGCAGTTTCCCAGTTTGAGTATTCTGTTATTTACAATTACACTAACTTGATAGCACCCTATATTGTTTATCTATTGCAGTGTAACAAATTACTCCAAAACTTAGCATCTTAAAGCAATAAACATTTATTATCTCAGGCCGTTTCTCTGGGTCAGGAGCGGCTTAGCCCCGCATTAGGTCTC